>JANAVB010042618.1:18233741-18888613 GCA_029216955.1 Iris pallida | reverse complement strand
CAAATATATATTAAATCTTTTCAACAATTTTACTTTATTTGGCAATATATATTAGACTTGTTCAAATATATATTAGTCTTGTTGTCAAAAGCCTCTTTTACTTAATTTTTTAATTTTAAGTCTAAATCAACAGTTAATTGATTTAGTAAAATTTCTTTAATTTAAAGTTCTAAAGTGGTTATTTGTTTGGGAACAAGCCCGAAGGGCCCTTCTGTCAACAAGGCAAAAATTCGTCTAAGCGACCGGTTCTTAAGTGTTCCTAGTGAATCACCGCTTGCTGGGATCCGGCCCCTACAGCTAACCCAACCTTATCAAAACTTGAAAAACTAAAAAATTTAAAGGTCTATTGCTAAAATCCTTTTATTTGTCAATTTTAGCTTAAGGTCATCTTGTGAAACCCGTATTTTTAGTTTACTTCTAATTTTTTTTTATTTGCTAAATAAAATTTTGTTAGCAATAAATTTTTTCTTTAGAATAATGTTAGATGTTAATAATTTTATTTAAGAGTAAATTATTTTCCAAATAGTTAAACTTGGATTTTTGGCATGTCAGCCCGGACTTGAACCCAAATTTGAACATAAATATTTTTATAAATTGTACAAAAAAATTTCTAAATAATATTTCCTTTAAAATATTTTTAGTTGTCTAAAATTTTCCTAGCCCAAAGCCTTTAAATTTTATTGAAACCCATTGCTTTGGCCATTAGTTTCAATCCTGGCCCAAACTCATTATTTTTCTAAGTCCAATTGGACCTAACCCAAGCCAATTATAGGCTAACCTATAAATCTTGAATGGGTTTCAAACCCATTCGTATGTCTCAACCCATTAAGTCTACTTACTCTTGGTATTGAATGACATATATTAAGTGTCTGATGAAGAAAACATTCAATAGCCTTTTCATTCTTCTTTAGTGTTGGGTGCTGTGAGTGGCCTTTGTGAACCGAAGAAGTTTTCTTCTTCTTCCCCACCCGTCGACCCCCTCGCCTTCCATAACCGGCCGACCATCAAGCCATGGTGGCTCTCCATCTTCTTAAATGGTAACCTTCACTACCTATTTCCTATAAAAGGGCTTTTCCCCATCATTTTTTTTCCACACCATCACCATCTTCTTCATCCTCTTTCCAAATCAACTATTTTCCGGCGATCCCCTTCTCGATCCTCCCCGGCGAACCACTGGCCGAGTTTTCCCGAGGCCGACGCCCCTTTCCAGCGCGACCGAGCCGCTTCCCGGCGCTCCCGTTGACCCGCGCGGCCCCGCGTCACCGCCGCCCGCGCCCGACCGGCGACCGCCGCCGTCCACCGCCGGCACCCGCGTGGCCTTCGTCCGTCGACCCTTTGCTCGCCCTGTCCATGTCCAGCACTGTCCGTTTTGCCGTTCGGTTCCGCGACCCAAATTCGGGATTTCCTTCGACTTCGGTTTTGGGTATAATTTCTGGAACCCTATTTTCTTTCTGTCGATGATGAATTCTCTGGTCCCCGAATCCTTCGGGATTTCGGTTTTCGACAACGTAATAGTTACGTTGCTATTTCGGCTTTTTCGAAAATCTCGGAAATGATTGCTGTGGTTTGTTTTCTGTGATTAATAGAATTATTAGGACAGAACTGGGTTCTGTAGTTTTTCTCGGATTTTTGAGAACTTTTTAAGAAGAGATTCTCTGTTTTCTGTATTCTCGGGTTTTCGAGAATTAATGGAAATGGAGATTCAAATTTTTGCTCTTAAGCTCTGTGAATGAGATTGGATAATGTTCTGTTATTGCTTTTGGGTTCTGTTGGGAATTTTCGGTTAATATGCTGGAATTGAATTCTTTTGGGAAGTTAAATCGGAATGGTTTCGGGTTTCGGGAATTTCGTTATCATTTCGGAAATGCTGTGTTGGCTTTGGAAAAATATGTTCTATGGATATATATGAATTTCGAGTTTTGGAAATTATTTTGCAGGTATATCGGAAGCATTTCCCAGTTTTTGGGTTGACCGAAAACAGAGGGAGTGCTGCCGAAATTTTTAGAAAATTATAAAAATGATTTTCAAAGGATTTTCGGATAATATTATTTTTATATTATTTTGGGCGACGACCATATTGGTCAATGGGCCCCAGCGAAATGCAAACGCACCGGTTCGTCCGGACGTTGAGGCAGAGTAGCTGTATTTGAAGATTGGACCAGTTCTGAGACATTCTAATAATTTACAAATTTAGTTAAAATTTTATTATTTAATTTTTAGGTGATTTAAAAGGACTAACCCATTTTTCTCTTATTTAAATTCATGTATTAATTTGTAAGGGCATAAGCCTATTCTTTTATTTCTGCAAAAGTTTGTAATCAGTAGGAACATTAGATTTGTGAATTCTGGGATTGAGTAAACGAGTAGGATTAATCAATAATATTATTAATTATTAATAATTCACGATTTTCTCATTTTAAGAAAAGAAATTATATTTTTTAGTTATTATAAAACACCAATCTTTTTCCCAATAAGTTAATAAAATACCAAGTTTTATATTTAAATTGAAAATTACAAGTTTTCCTGAAAAACCTAAATAAATTGAATTTCTAAATTCAAACTCATTAGTAAACGTTGTGATGTTGTGTTAGTTAGCTAATAACTAAAATAGACTAGGAAAGACAAATAGAGATTGCAACTAGATTTTTCTGGTATTTGTATTTCTGAGATAAAGTTCCCCGGAATGTAGGATTTCAAGGAAGAACGTGACCTTTCGAATCCCGAAGTACAAATCTCGACCAATTGAAATTCAAGGCAAGTATGGTTGTGTTAATTTCAGTTTAATTAATATTAGAATATTGCATATTAAATACACAATTGTTACACGTACTCTCTCCTAGAGTAACACATTGAATCATTGCATCGGGATAATGGGGAGTAGTGTAGTTATCTATGATCAAAGCCCAATAGTAAATGAATGTGCGAGCTTACACCTCTTCAACGGGGTTAGGCCGGACCGTATCAATAGGATACAAGTGAATCATCCTAAACCGGTCATAGATACTGCATACTCAAATCACAATTGTTTTATAGTTAAAAATCATTGTTTCCAAAGTTATTTTAATATTTCAATTTTCTATTCATTATGCAAATTGTTATTTTTATAATTGTACTTGCTCCTTTCCTGACTGGATCCCCCACACCCAATAGGTTCTATTGATGACTCAGAGCTACTGATTAGTAGTTACTACGACCCGGAGTTGTACCCTGCTGTGCTCCCAGACGAGGTTCATGGAGATGATGATGACACTTCTGCTTAGATGGAGATTTGTTGTCTTTATTTAAATTAATGTTATTTTAAAAGTGGTGAACTCTTTTGTAATGAACAAGTTTATTTTTATCGTTAAATAAAATGTTGTGGCAATTATAAATTCAAGTGTTGTTGATTGTACCTGCATATGGAATACAGCTTACTGCCGCCGTCTCAACAACGGTGCAGGCTGGGCATGATCCGAGTCGACCCAAGAAATTGGGATCGGGTCGTGACACATCTTATTGAGTAAATTTATAATTTTTTTAGACTTTAGAAAACATGACTTCCAAGGAGGAGACATTTTCTGCAAAGCCTGCTAAGTTCAATGACACCTACTTCAAGAGGTGGCAGAGTCAAATGAAATTTTGGCTTACCACTTTAGGCCTAATTTCTGCCATTGATGGGTCCACACCCATCTCAAATGATTCTGATGAGACTGAGTCTGAGGTAGGGGTTTCCGAGTCCCTCTTCTATCAAACCTAAGACCCCTAAGAAAATTGACTATCACTGCTTCCACAGAATCTTAAGCGCTATGTCTGAGTCACTTTACGACATATTTTTTGAATATAAAAGCGCTAAAGAACTCTGGGATGCTTTGGGGGATGAGTATGGTTGTGATGATGTTGGAATTGACAGATTCAATTCCTCCACATTCAACCGATATGTCATGGTAGATAATAAACCTACTAATGACTAAATTCATGAATTTCAAGAACACCTTAGACATGTTCAAGCCAAGGGATCATTCTTTTCCACTGAACACAAAATAGGATATTTGATAGACAAACTCCCTCCATCTTGGTCTAAAGTGGCAAAGGACCTACTACATCTACAAGGATCTATTACATACTCTCAAGCTCTACAGAGAATTAGAACAGAAGAGGAATATAGGTCCAAGACCAAAGCTAGGTCAAATGCCACAGCTAGGGTAAACCTTATAGAAAGCCATGTAAAACCTAAGTCAAACAACCATCTCAAATCCAAGAAAATCTCCTTAAAAAAGAAGTAGACTTTTCAACCTCCTCACCAAAATCATCACCACCAAAACCCTCAACCCCAAAAACCTAGAAACTTTGGTCAGACTCAGGATCAAAGAAGATTTTATTTTGTGTGTGGTAGAAAACCATACAGCCATCAACTACTTCCAAAGGAAGAAAGAACCTATCCAAACCTCCTTCAAAGGAAAAGGTAATCCATAGGCTAACATGATTCTGAATGGGTCTTCCAGCTCCTTCAGGTCTGTAAGCTATCAACCTTTAGTAAACCTTTTTTTTCCATTCTGATGATTGGTGGCTGGATTCTGGAGCTAATGTTCATGTTTTATTTGATCGCTCCTATTTTTCAACCTATCAGGAATCAGGTGGAGGAGGCGGGGCCCTAGGAGATGGCTCAACGGCGCAAGTTGTGGGAAGAGGAAGAATAGATCTGAAGATGACATCAAAAAATTCTACCTCTCCATGATGTGCTTCATGTGCCATATGTCAGAAGAAACCTAGTTAGTGGATCCCTCCTTGTAGCCTCAGGATACAAAATTGTTATAGAGGCAAATAAAGTAGTTTTCTCTAAGAATGATCTGTTTATTGGAAAATGATTTGTGAAAGATGGACCTTTTATTTTAAGTACTATGAATAAAAGTTCTAATCTTTCTCTTATTGCAAATTGAATCCTCAAATGTTTGGCATGGTAGACTAGGTCATGTGAACTTAGGATCTATCAAAAGGATGATGAACATAGATCTTATCCATAAGACTCCTATAGACGATGAACACAAATGTGAGATATGTGTTCAAGCTAAACATACTAGATTATCTTTCAAATCTGTCCATAGGGATTCTGAACTCCTAAAACTTATTCATAGTGATGTTTGTGATTCCAATAGAGTTTTAACCCGAGGAGGTAGAAAATACTTTGTTACTTTTATTGGTTCATTCAAAGTATTGTTATACCTATCTCCTTCAGACCAAAGATGAAGTTCTGGACAAATTCAAGGTCTATAAATCTGAAGTTGAGAACCAGTTAGATAGAAAGATTAAGATCCTTAGATCAATTATGGTGGAGAGTATACCTCAAATGAAATAACTAACTTCTGTGAAGAGCATGAAATTATTCATGAGGTAACTGCTTCTTATTCACCACAATCCAATGGAGTTGCTGAAGGAAGAATCGCACTCTGTTAGATATGGTTAATGCCAAGCTTCTCAGCTCAGGTGCCCTTGATAATCTTTGGGGAGAAGCCTTATTGTCCGCCTGTTATATCCTCAATAGGATACCCAGTAAGACCAATGATAAGACCCCATATGAGTTATGGAAAGGTCGAATCCCTTGGATTAATTACTTCAAAGTTTGGGGATGTCTAGCTAAGGTAGGAATTCCTGAACCCAAAAAGAGGAAGATAAGACCTAAGACTGTAGATGCTGTGTTCATAGGATATGTCCTAGATAGTAATGCCAATAGATTTATTGTAACCCATTCTGAAGTAAATGAAATCTCTAACAACACAATTATTGAAGCTAGAGATGTAGTTTACTTTGAGAACATTTTTTCCTTCAAGGATAGAACCCATTCATCTTCCTCTAACCCTTCTCTTACTCCATCTACTGGTTCTCTTGATCAAATACCTAATTCTCAATCTGAACAAGTCATAGAACCTAGAAGGAGTGAAAGAGAAAGGATTGAAAAGAATTTAGGAGAAGAATTCTTCACATTTTTGATAGAGGGTGATCCCTCAACTTATGAAGAAGCCATATCCTCTCCTGATACTCCTTTCTGGAAAAACGTTATTAACAATGAGTATAACTCCATTATGGAGAACAATACTTTTTTTAGCAGACCTTCCTTTAGGTAGTAAACCCATAGGTTGTAAGTGGATCTTCAAAAAAAAAAACTTTGAGCCGATGGTACCATAAAGAAATACAAGGCTAGGCTAGTAGTCAAAGGATTTACCCAGAAGAAAGGATTAGATTATTTTGATACCTACCCCTGTAGCTAGGATTTCTTCTATTAGAACCCTTCTGGCTTTAGCTTCCATTCATGACTTGTTGATCCATCAAATGGATGTAAAGACAATATTTCTAAATGGAGATCTAGAAGAAGAGATCTATATGGAGCAACCTGAAGGTTTTGTTGCTAAAGGTCAAGAAAAGAAGGTTTGTAGATTAGTAAAATCTCTTTATGGCCTAAAACAAGCTCCCAAGCAATGGCACAACAAATTTGACAAAGTCATTATAGAATTTGGTTTTGTGCCAAATGAATATGAAAATATTTGTTTTCTAAAAATACAAATGAAAGCTGTGTCATCTATGCTTGTATGTTGATGATATACTTATTTTAGATACTTATTTTAGATATACTTATTTTAGGATCTTCACTGGAATTGATAAATAACACTAAGAATTATTTATCTAACCAGTTTGACATGAAAGAACTAGGTGAAGCAAACCTGATCCTAGGAATGCAAGTATCCAAATGGAAAGGGCTATACTCTATCCCTAGCACATTCAATTGAAAAATGCTAAGGAAGTTTGAGTATTTTGACAAAAATCTGCCCCTCCAAATGATAGTAATGTTGTTCTCAAGAAGAATGAAGGATCTCCTATAGAACAACATAGATATTCTTAGATGATAGGGTCCCTTATGTACATAACAAATAGGACCAGACCTGATATTCCATTTGCTATTGGAAGACTAAGTAGATATACTAGTAACCCAAATCAGTCACATTGGACTGCATTGGACAGAGTATTCAGATATCTTAAGGGTACTCTAGATTATAAACTTCATTATACTAGACACCCTGATATCATTGAAGTTACTCCGATACAAATTGGGTAACAGATTCACATGATGTGAAATCCACAACTGGATATGTTTTTATCCTGGCAGGAGCTGCAATCTCCTGGAGATCATGTAAACAAACTATCATTGCTAGGATTACAATGGACTCTGAAATGATAGTTTTAGATACTACTTGTACAGAAGCCGAATGGCTCAGAAATCTTATTATGCATATACCTGTTTTATTCATCATGTTCTTACAATTTCCATAAACTGTGATAATAAGTCTGTTATTGAACTACTAAAGCATGATTCTGTGAATGCTAAGATGAACAGGCACCTGCAGCTGCGCTTCAAGTCAATAAAGAGCCTATTGGGCAAATATGTGGTTCTTGACTATATAAAGTCAGAAAAGAACCTTGCAGACCACTTGACGAAGGGTCTATCGATGACATTGATCCTAGAATCATTGAGGAGGATAGGATTAAGCCCATAGTATAGTCACCAGCAGTGGCAACCCAACCGAGTCTGACTGGAGATCCCAAGAAGCCGGTTCAATGGGTAGGAACAAGCTGGACTAGGTGACTTATGGAACACTGACCTGAGATTAAATTCTCTTTAAAATAAAAGCCCAGGAGGCTGTACATGTGTACATTAATACCCATCCCTATGGTGATAGTGTTCCTTGTGTGATATGGATGATGAGTTTAAACTCTTAATAAGTCCAAGCATGATATACATGGTTAATTTCTATCACCAACCCTTAAGGACTTACCTATATGAGAGGTCGTGAGGGCCACGACTATAGGGCAGGGCGATCCTAGACAACTCTCATGAATGTGTAAAAGTGCGCATGGCCAACCAAATGTGCCACTCGATGGACCCAAGTACCTCTAGCGTACTATGTGTGTTATAGTCTGAATCTGGTTCAAGAAGACTGATTCAAAGCGTAGTCCATCAAGTCTTCTTCAGACAAAGACAATAGTCACTACATGAGATTCAAGTCTGTAATCCATCGCATTTATGCATAGTATACAACTACCCAGAAATTCTCTTACTCTTATCTTATTCTCCTTCTTTATATTATCTTGGAACGTGAGCTTTTGGGGGGGATTGTTAGCTGTAGCTTTGTTTTGAAACAAAAGCTCAACTCCACTATACTTATATAGTCCCACATCGGCTAATATATAGCCTTACTGTACATATATTCCTCACTTCTACTTTTCTTCTTTGAAGATTAGTGTGGGAGCCCCATGGGCCATACGCACGTGCCGCCGCCGCCGCCCGGCCCAGCTCGTTCGGTTCGGCGCACGTAACGGGTGCGGGTACGTGCCCACATCTGCGGGCGTCGAATGCCGATTCGATTTCTCTTCGGGTTCGGGCTGAGACCCTAAAAACTTTTTGCTTCTCTCAATAAAATTTCTGACCGTTACAATCATTTAATTTGTAACATTTACTATTCAAAATTATCTGGGTACATTGCATCATTTTTTACTTTAATGTTAAAATATTATTGTTCATTATTTCTGAACGTTACAAAGAGCCACCATCAGCCTATATAAGTGTAGCTCCCCTTCCGGTAATTTTTTTGAAAATATTTATTTATTTGATTTAAATGGGGATTTTAGAATTTTATAAATATTTATTTAGTTAATTATTACGGTAGATGACTTTAGCCATGATGGAGTTTTTGAGTACAACGGTTAGAAATTATGGCACGGATAGTGCAGTAGCGTGCTTTGACTAGTGTTAGCCATGGTAGGGGAATGTTGAGCCATAGTGACGTCCTAACTAGTAAAACCAGGATAAGTTGCGAGTTAATCCCTATAAATGATTTAATTAGTCATTTATTAATATCTTGACTTTTAGAAAATTTGGTTATATCAAACTAGTCCGAACCAAGCCCAAAGCCCATGAGGTGTTGCAGTGTGACCAAAGACGTCAGTGTAGACGCATATTGTATTGGTATTTTACCTTGGTAATTTTGGAGACAATTCTAGGATCAATTGCTATATATAATATATTATATGTGCTTGTTATTAGAAATAATATTTTATTTAATAATATAGTAAATATTTCTCCTTAACTAATATGTTGGATTTTATGGAAATTATCTAGGTATATATAATATAGATGTGTATTTACGGTATATGGAAATTAGGCTTTTATTATATATAAAATATCCATGTATTTTATTTGTGAATTTTCGTGTATATAAAATTAATGATCGGATTTCAATATCGATTATACGTAATATTATTATTCGTGTTTGTATTTATGGTATATTGGTATATATATATATATATATATATATATATATATATATATATAATTACATTATAATATATATATATATATATATATATATATATATATATATATATAATTACATTATTGTAGCTTGTATTAATAAGAATATATATATATATATATACTAAATACGATATATAATTGTTATGGAATTATATATATATTATAAATGTGTACGTGTACGTATATAAATATATAGATATATATATATGTGAATGTGTATATAAAAATGTGTAGTAGTATATATACATGTATGTGTATATATATACGAATATATATATATATTATATGTAGTATATACTATGTGTATCTATACGAATATATAATATATAATATATATATTATATAAGGTTTTATAATTAAAAGAAGAAATAAAATGAATAAGAGGCAGTGGCCGGCACGGCCAACCCAGCCCAGCTGGGCTCGGGCCAGGCTTAATTCTCGAATACTTGAACCAGCAGCCCAGCCCAAAACCCATTTAGCCGAGCAGCCAACAGGAGAAACCTGACCCCCAGGTTCTCTTATACGCACAGTGCTATATAAATAGACAGCACGAGATCGAGAGAGACTTCATCGAAACCCTCGGTACAAACCCACGTCGTCCTCCCTGCCCTGGGCGCACCACCCCGCGTGCGTGCGCCGCCCTGGGCCACTGCTCGCAGCCGCGCAGGCCACTGGAGGCCGGCCAAGCGAAGGAAACCACGCGCAATACATAGGTGACAGTAGGGGGGCTGCGGGAAGATGCTTCGAGATCGAAGTCCACGATCGTTGCTCCATCGTTTTCTGAGATGATTCTTCAGGTATGATCCTGATATAACCACCTTCGACTTCCATTAATTATTTTTAATTTAGACACGCTAAATCGATAGGGAATCCCCAGTAAAAATCGTGAAAAACTACGATGTACGTCGACAATTTTAAGGTCCAAGGACCTAGATTGGAAGTCAATTTTCTGCCACACCACAGCGAGTCTTCAAAATCCATTTGAAGGAAAATATTGACAACATATAGTGCTAGAAAACCCTTCTTACAGAAATCAATTTTGATAACTGGCGCCGAGAAATCGAATCCCGAACTTTGACGAAAACCTGTTTTAAAAACATGAAAATTCATCCACGCGACGTGCGTCCCGCCAAACCGGGCGACGTGGTCGCGCACAGTAGGCATCAAAAGTTGTATAACGGCTTCATGGTCGTGTGGGCTTTGACGGAATTCAAATTATTGCGTGTGCACGACGAATTTGATGCGTATCCATCGAAATTCACCGTACCGACCTCTGTGCAAGTTTCTGAATTACTTCGTGCACGCTCGTCAGATCAAGACGAAACTTACGCCAACATGACCGTATCATTTTTCTGGTCATGTATACCAAGTTTGGCCCAATTCTGAGACAGTTGAATTGAACGTCGTTTTGCGGGCCCCACGGTCCGACTCAACGGGCGATTTTGTGCACGGTCCCGGAATCCAACTTTGGACATACGGTTGGGTTCATATCAGAAAACCGGACCTGTTGACATATAGTTTGACGACTTTAGAGACCGTTGACTCTGGCACACTTTTCGGTGCAAAGCGGGTCCAACGGCAGACATCGTTTTTGTCCGAAATTACCATTTTGCTCCTGTGTCCAGAATTGGACTTAAGGACTGGTAATCCAAGATAATTTAACTATTCTGAGAATGTTGGTAATGTTTATTTAGCATCCGGAGACTTCTACATGTGTTGACTGATTGTGGCTCGTTGAGTGGTATAGTATTATTGGTTTCTCCAGCTAAGGACCTCAGGCAAGTACACTTTCTGATTGCTTTCCGATTCATATAGTCTTTTCATTTCATGTCTATACATATATCTTGCTGCTTGTTGACACGCTCGACACGGAGTAGTCGAAAGGGGAAATATCTTAGTAGACATGGGACTACCCAGAACTATCCCCCGTGTCTTTCGTGGAGAATAGCAGCTGCACACGACGTACAGGGTGCCAGATTTACCCCCTAGCCGTTCACATGTTGAAATAGATATTTCACACCACCTAGGTAGATCTTTTATTTTTCCTTTACTTCTCTATCGTGCTATGTCATCAGTTATCTTCCAGTTTTGATATCTCATATGTTATTTTCATGTCTTGTTAATTCTATTATGTTTTCGCATTGCCGTCGGTTTGTGTACTTGTTCCAATCCTGACTGGATAAACCATTTTTCAGGTTAGCCGCGATCACTCTTAACATTGGAAGGCTTGGGTATGCTGAGGTCAACCTAGAAATAGAAAGCAATTGTATCAATTTATTAATTATAAAATCTTGTATTTCTTTAATTATAAATTGTAATACATTTAGAAATGTGAATGAGCAGTAATTGTTTTTGAGCAATTATTCTTGCGGGCTTGACAGCGTTCTACCGCCGACTCTAGGCGTAGGCTGGCTTGGACACGTCTCGTATCCGAAAAGCGGGTGCGGGTCGTGACAAGTTTTTGTGGTGGCCCATGCAGGTCGTCTTCGCAAATTATGCGAACTCGTGGTAGTACCATATTAGTCGTACTGCTGCGCCTGCGCCCAGAAAATGCTCATTCACAATTAGGATTAAAATAATTTAGGAAATAACTAGGACTAGGAGTCCTTGTTCAAATTGACCGTTGGGTAGTTAAGGTTATTAGATAGGCCATGCAATTTAGATAGCTTGCTAGATCTCTATAGGTACACTGTTTCGATATGACAATGTGGATATACTATTCGCTTGGTATGTTAGACTTTCCTAGAATTAAGGCTTTAATTTTGATAAACTGTTTAATTTTTTTTGCTTTATTAGATATAAATCGTGTATCATAAGTTAAAATTGTCTATTTTAAATTCTATTTTGCTGTAAGGAATTGATTTATGATTTTCGATTCTGTTAATCGTGTACGAATCTCGAGTTAGATTTGAATCTCACAAAACTCGAACTACTTATTCCTTCTTCAAAAATCTCGTATATTTATATTTTGACTCTCTTGACCAATACAACTATTACAGCCTAGTTTTTGCAAGCTTACTCTTTTATCGAGCTTGATTCAAGACATATGTTTATTGGGGACGTCCGCTAACATATTGTCTAATCAGAATCATTATATCACGGTCTGATCAACCATGATGCATTTGGTTCGCTTTTTATTTAATTATCCTACGTAGATTGAGATATAGAGGTATCTACGTAGATCTCATCCACGATTGCTTTGACAATTCTCTTGAATTATGCATTCGCCTTTTGAATCACGAAATTGTATTCAGTGACATCTCTCTTGAACTCTTTTATTGTTTTGTCTTTCACCGATTAGAAAGACGAAAGCTCGTAATTGATAGATAGATACAGAGTATTTCATAGCTATGATAGTTGTATATGCAAGTGTAGCTACTATCGGCCAGCTCTGTGACTGAAACTTTGTCTTGAGTTACTCGTCCTCCCTTCGACACTAAACCTACTATCTTGATCTTCAACTCATAGGAGTCCGAGAATGATTCAGATTTTTCCCTTGATCAAATGCCAACCTAGGAGACTACCTATTCTCAAGAGACCAATTGTTGGGAGCCTCCCAAAATTTTAGGGTATACCAAGATTACCGATTGATTAGAACAATTCCGATTAGGATAAAATTAGTGCCCCATAGACTCCACTTTCCACCTAGATCATCTTGTGTCCCCGGCCGTGTCATTAATATTTGGAGCACAAGATTAGCTGTTACCTCCCAACAAATTTTATATGCAAGATCTAGACGAGTCCACCTTCACCTAGGTGTATCATGTCACGCTCAAACCCGTCCCCTTGTACTCTATTTTTATGGTACGACTTTTAGGTCAAAAGGACTAGCTATAACCCTTACCATAGTACCGTATACTTTTTGATCCATTAGATTCTCAGCCTTGACTCAATTCCTTCGACCCAATAGATAGATGTGACCTACTCGAAGCCCCTCTAAGAAACGAAGGGTTCTTCGATTTGGCAAGTAACTGGACTAGAGTAGCCAATCTAGCAAATAAGGCAACGGTTCGTAAACTTTCTCCCTATTGCATCATTGGAAACCCTCTACCGTTCTTGAAACTTCATATTTGCTCTCGATTATTCTTATCTTCATGTCCTTTCTATCTCGAGGACGAATGATCATGCTTACTAGAGTTTATCAACATTTTTAGCTACTTGTGTAAGTTTGTTGCTTGTTAAATTTTGAGTTGCTTGATAGATACGAGAGAATTATAGATACCATATGCCTAAATATCTGTCGGTAGAATTGTTAGCAACTAGTTCGAAGACCATAAGACTTTAGTGGCCGTATTTTGAGGAGTAGTGTGACCAAAGGTGGGTAGAAGTCCTCAAGTATTCGGAGTTATAAAATGGCTAGAGGAAGTTATAGAATATTTTTGAGAAATTAAATTTGAGGAGATTAAGGAAATACTAAACTTCGAATTTTAAAGGAATATTTATGAATTAGAATTTCGAGGACGAAATTATTTTTAAGGTGGGTAGATTTGTAGTTCCCCTTCCCGGTAATTTTTTTTGAAATTTATTTATTTATTTATTTGATTTAAATGGGGATTTTAGAATTTTAAAATATTTATTTAGTTAATTATTACGGTAGATGACTTTAGCCATGATGGAGTTTTTGAGTACAAGACGGTTAGAATTATGGCACAGATAGTGCAGTAGCGTGCTTTGACTAGTGTTTAGCCATGATTGGGGAATGTCGAGCCATAGTGACGTCCTAACTAGGAAAACCAGGATAAGTTGCGAGTTAATCCCTATAAATGATTTAATTAGTCATTTATTAACATCTTGACTTTTAGAAAATTCGGTTATATAAACTAGTCCGAACCAAGCCCAAAGCCCATGAGGTGTTGCAGTGTGACCAAAGACGTCAGTGTAGACGCATATTGTATTGGTATTTTACCTTGGTAATTTTGGAGACAATTCTAGGATCAATTGATATATATATATATATATTATATATATATAATATATATTATATATATATATTAAATATATTATAGTGCTTGTTATTAGAAATAAATCTTATTTAATAATATAGTAAATATTTCTCCTTAACTAATATGTTGGATTTTATGGAAATTATCTAGGTTATATATAAATATAGAAGTGTATTTACGGTATATGGAAATTAGGCTTTTATTTTATATTAAATATCCATGTATTTTATTTGTGAATTTTCGGTATATAAAATTAATGATCGGATTTCAAATATCGATTATACGTAATATTTATTATTCGTGTTTGTATTTATGGTATATAGTTATATCATTATATATATATACATTGTAGCTTGTATTAATAAGAATATATATACTAATATACGATATATAATTGTGTATTGGAATTAAAATAATAATATTATAAATGTGTACGTGTACATATTATAATATAGATTATATATATATGTGAATGTGTATATAAAAATAGTGTAGTAGTATTATACATGTATGTGGTATATAGGAATATATTATATATATATATATATATATATAATTATATATATATATATATATATATAAAGGTTTTATAATTAAAAGATGAAATAAAATGAATAAGAGGCAGTGGCCGGCATGGCCAACCCAGCCAGCTGGGCTCGGGCCAGGCTTAATTCCCCAATACTTGAACCAGCAGCCCAGCCCGAAACCCATTTAGCCGAGCAGCCAACAGGAGAAACCTGACCCCCAGGTTCTCTTATACGCGCAGTGCTATATAAATAGACAGCGGGAGATCGAGAGAGACTTCATCGAAACCCTCAGCACAAACCCACGCCATCGTCCCTTCCCTGGGCGCACCACCCTACCCGTGCGCGCGCCCTGGGCCACCGCGCGCGGCCGCACAGGCCACTGGAGGCCGGCCAAGCGCAGGAAACTGCGCGTAATACACAGAGTGACAGCAGCAGAGGCTGCGGGAGGCTGACTTCGAGATCGAAGTCCACGATCGTTGCTCCATCATTTTTCGAGATGATTCTTCAGGTATGATCCTGATATAACCACCTTCGACTTCCATTAATTATTTTTAATTTAGACACGCTAAATCGATAGGGAATCCCCAGTAAAAATTGTAAAAACCACGATGTACGTCGACAGTTTTAAGGTCCAAGGACCTAGATTGGAAGTCGATTTTCTGCCACACCACAACGAGTCTTCAAAATCCTTTGAAGGCAAATATTGACAAATATAGTGCTAGAAAACCCTTCTTACAGAAATCAATTTTGATAACTGTGCGCCGAGAAAATGTTTCCCGAACTTTGACGAAAACCTGTTTTAAAAACATGAAAATTCATCCACGCGACGTGCGTCCCGCCAAACCGGGCAACGTGGTCGCGCACAGTAGGCATCGAAAGCTGCGTAACGGCTTCGTGGTCGTGTGGGCTTTGACGGAATTTAATTTGGTCGGCTGTGCGCGACGAATTTGATGCGTATCTGTCGAAATTCATCGTATCGGCCTCTGTGCAACTTTTCCAATTACTTCGTGCATGCTCGTCAGATTGAGACGAAACTTGCGCCAACAAGTCCGTATCGTTTTTTTGGTCATGTATACCAAGTTTGGTCCAATTCTGAGACAGTTGAATCGTACATCGTTTTGTGGGCCCCACGGTCCGACTCAACTGGCGATTTTGTGCACGGCCTGCCGGAATCCAACTTTGGACATACGGTTGGGTTCGTATCAGAAAATCGGACTTGTTGACATATAGTTTGACGACTTTAGAGGCCGTTGACTCTAGCACACTTTTCGGTGCAAAGCGGGTCCAACGACGGATATCATTTTTGCCCGAAATTATCGTTTTGCCCTGTGTCCAGAATTGGACTTAAGGACAGGCAATCCTAGCTAATTTGACTATTCTGAGAATGTTGGTAATTTTTATTTCAGCATCCAGAGACTTCTACATGGTTGACTGATGTGGCTCATTGATTGGTATAGTATATTGGTTTCTCCAGCTAAGGACCTCAGGCAAGTGCACTTTTTGATTGCTTTTCGATTCATAGTAGTCTTTTCATTTCATGTCTATACATATCTTGTTGCTTGTTGACATGCTCGTCACACGGAGTAGTCGGGAGGGGAAATATCTTAGTAGATATGTGGACTACCCAGAACTATCCTCCGTGTCTTTCGTAGAATAGCAGCTGCACACGACACGTGCAGGGTGTCGGATTTACCCCCTTGCCGTTCACATGTTAAAACAGATATTTCACACCACCTAGGTAGATGTCTTTTATTTTTCCTTTACTTCTCTATCGTGCTATGTCATAAGTTATATTCCAGTTTTGATATCTCATATGTTATTTTCATGTCTTGTTAATTCTATTATGTTTTCGCATTGTCGTCGTTTGTGTACTTGTTCCAATCCTGACTGGATAACCAACATTTTTAGGTTAGCCGCGATCATCTTAACATTGGGAAGGCTTGGGTATGCTGAGGTCAACCTAGAAATAGAAAGCCATTGTATCAATTTCGTTAATTATAAAATCTTGTATTTCCTTTAATTGTAAATGTTGTAATACATTTAGAAATGTGAATGAGCAGTAATGTTTATTTTTGAGCAATTATTCTTGCGGGCTTGACAGCGTTCTACCGCCGACTCTGCGGCGTAGGCTGGCTTGGACACGTCGTATCCGAAAAGTGGGTGCGGGTCATGACAATAAGTATGTGCTCTTTCTCTTCCGAACACAGAAAAATCTTCTTCTCAAAATTCTCTAAAATTCTCGTCGCCTTCGTATTACCGCTGCTGTTCTTCGTTGATCTGGGCAAATCTAAGTCGGGGTCACTCTCTCCAAGTCGTGTGCAGCAAGGAGATTCCGGTGGAGCGAGGATTTTACCACTAGGAGGGTCCGCACATAGACCCGAGCTAACTCTTTGGGCAGTACTACGTGACTTTTTCGGAGGCCGGTAACATCTACTTATATTTTATTTGTTTGCAGTTTTTTTAAAGGAAGAAAATTGACGATTTCCAACAATATAAGAGTTACATCAATTTTATAAGGCTAAATTTTAACTTGATACCCTCAACTATCCATGTTTTGCAACTTGATACCTAAACTTTCAAATAGCCAACTTGATACCCTGAAAAATATATTTCCCAAAATGCCCTCCCCCTCTCTATTTTCCAAACCTCCCTCCCTCTCGGTCGCCGTGCTGCGCGAGCCCCGCCGTCCGCTGCGCTACTGCTGTGCGCCCGTCGTGCTGTTCCGGCCGCTGCTGCTCCAGCGCGCTGCTGCTGCGCGCCGCCCCCCGACCCGCTGCAGCTGCTGCTGCACGTGTCGCCGCTGCTACTCCGGCCGCCGCTGCTGTTGCGCGCTGTCCCGCCGTCCCGCTGCAGCTGCTGCTGCACGCGTCGCCGCTGCGCGGCGCCACTGCTGCTGCGCGCCGCCCGCCGGGGGAGAGAGGGGAGGACGCCGGAGGGGGGGAAACGCCGGAGAGAGGAGGGAGGGAGGCGGACGCCGGAGAGGAAGGGAAGGGGGGCAAGGGTATTTTTGGAATTTTTTGATTTTAGGGTATGAAGTTGAAAATATTCAATAGTTGATGGTATTAAGTTAACTATTTTAAAAGTTTAGGGTATCAAGTTACAAAAAAGGATAGTTGAGGGTATCAAGTTGAAATTTAGCCATTTTATAAATTAATTATTTGTCCATACGGAAAAATTAAAAAGAAAAAGAAAAATATTGTTACTGTTCATACGAAAAAATTTGTTACTGTTACTGTTCATATGGAAAAATTTATAAAATTTATTTCCTTCATACAAGCTTATGTCAATACTTACTTCTGTTAATACTTGTCTATACAATTCTTTGAAAACAAAAAGAAAACAAAAAATATTTTTTTTGTCTAAACATTTGCTCTGTTTACATATAGTTGTCTAAACATTTGCTACTTGTCCTATCATCAAGTCTCTGTTAATATTTTTAAATATTTGCTAGACATTTGCTACTTGTCCTGAACATTTGATACATGTTAATACTCTGTTACTACTTGTCTAAACATTTGCTTGCAAATTATTTGCGTAGACAAATCAAATATAGTTACTGCGTTGTTAAATATTTATCTTTGTTTACATATACTTTCATTTGCTTAAAGTCCACTTCCAAAAGTTTATGTTAACAAAGCTTCTGTTAAAGTCCATTTGCCTAAAGTCTATTTGCAAAGCTTACTGTTGAGAAAAGTTTCTGTTGCTTAAATCCATTTGTAATATATATTAAATCTTTTCAACAAATTTTACTTCATTTGGCAATATATTTAGACTTGTTCAAATATATATTATATATATATATATAAATATATATATATATATATATATATATTAATATATATATATATATATATATATATATATATATATATATTATCCTGTTGTCAAAAGCCTCTTTTACTCAATTTTTTAATTTAAGCTAAATCACACAGTTAATTGATTTAGTAAAATTCTTTTAATTTTAAAGTTCTAAAGTAGAGATTTGTTTGGAAACAAGCCGAAAGGGCCCTTCTGTCAACAAGGCAAAAATTCGTCTAAGCGACCGGTACTTAAGTGTTCCTAGTAAATTGCCGCTTGCTGGGATCCGTTCCCTACAGCTAACCCAACCTTATCAAAACTTGAAAAACTAAAAAATTTAAAGGTCTATTACTAAAATCCTTTTAATTGTCAATTTTAGCTTAAGGTCATCTTATTGAGTAAATTATAATTTTTCATACTTTAGAAAACATGACTTCTAAGGAGAAAACTTTTCTGCAAAGCCTGCTAAGTTCGATGGCACCTACTTCAAGAGGTGGCAGAGTCAAATAAAATTTTGGCTTACCACTTTAGGTCTGATTTCTGCCATTGATGGGTCCACACCCATCTCAAATGATTCTGATGAGACTTGAGTCTGACGTAGGGATTTCCAAGTCCACCTCTTCTATCAAACCTAAGACCCCTAAGAAAATTGACTACCACTGCTTCTACAGAATCTTAAGCGCTATGTCTGAGTCACTCTACGATATATTTTTTGAATATAAAAGCGCTCACTACTAGGATAAGGGCTTTAGGCGACTAGTAGTTTTTTGTCACCTAAATGCAAAATTAGTTGCCTAAGGTTTATCGCCACCAAATTTCTTGGTCGTAAGCATCGTCGCCTCAGGCTCCAGACCTAAAGTCTGGGACGACTAATTATGCATTTTAGTTGCAAAAGATCTTTGGCTACTACACTGTTGCAAGAAAATCTTTTGTTGTTCCAAACGTTTGGCCAAGAAGACTTTGTCGCCTTAGGTTGTTGAATGAAGGATGTGCCAATATCTTTGGCGACTAAAATAGTTGTAATAGGTAGTCTTTGGTGACTACATTTGGTTGCAATAGGTAGTATGTGGTGATTATCATTGGTCTCCCAAGGATGTATGTGGTGACTATGATTAGTCATAATAGTTAGTGTATGGCAACTATCATTTGTCGCTTAAGAGACTTTGTGGTGTCTATACTTGGTCGCAATAGGTAGTGTGTGGAGACTGCTATTGATCTCTAAAGGTAGTATGTGGCGACTATTATTGGTCGCCTAAGATACTATATGGCGACTATAATTGGTCACAATAGGTAGTGTGTGGAGACTACTACTGACCGCTTAAGGTAGTATGTAACGACTATATTTGGTTGCCTAAAACACTCTATGACAACTATAATTGGTCATAATAGGTAGTATTTGGAAACTATTATTAACCGCCAAAGATAGTCTATGACGACTATTATTGGTCGTCTAAACGTTCTACGGGGACTATGATTGGTAATAATAGACAGTATACGGAGACTATTATTAACCACCATATGTTACTTGTGGCGACTATTATTGATCGTACGGTCACCATTGGTAATCTTCGGCTACTAGTTTATTGTAGTAGAAGATTTTACATTGTGACGAATTGTACGTACCATATCTAAGGCGACCAAACAATTAGTCATACAAAATAGTCTATGGAGACTACACTTTAAGTAGTCATATCAGGTGCCATACAATTTTATTCTCGAAAAATAGAAATAATTAAACAAAATCAAATTTTAATGTTATTATTATATTTATCATTACTCAAAAGAACGACATGTAGTCCACAAAAATAAAATAATTGTCAACAAAAGTATTATAAGTAAACTACAACCCTAAAAGATATAATCTAAGTAAGATCAGATGAGTTGTGGTCGCTCTTATCACCATCTTCATCGTCTTCATGAGATAAAGGAGTAGGTTTAGGAATTGAAAATTCGGGAACAAGTACTTGTAGTTGTTGCATCACAAAACCCTATTGAGCCTTTTGTTCCTTGTGTTCAGCAACAACTCTCATCCTAGCTTTCTTCTCCATCTGAAGCTGAGCCTGCAACTTATGTACTTCTTTATTTAAGGCAAATGAAGATGTATTAGATGAAGATGACAAACTAGTTTCTCGAATTTGCCTCTTTCCAGCTCCACTAATCGTCCTACCACACCCACGTCCAATCACATCTTCCATAATCTCAGTGCCTACATTTGGGGCTACAACAAGCTCATCCATCGGAGTTCCCTCAGGATACAACTTAGTGATTTCTCAAGATAATTATTCTTTTTTTCATCATCTCATCCTGTAAAAATATATTTGATTAGTTAAAAGCAAAACAATATTACTCTATTATACAATAGAAATAGTTTTTTAACCAAGTAAAATGTATACTTACATGTGCGTCCTTTGCTGCATCATTAACCCAATCTTTCTTCTTTTTTGACATATGAGTTGTACCCCATGTATCGATATCAGAAAATTGTGAACCACCCTAATATCATCATATGCATATAATGATCCAAATACTGATATTGATAGTCACAAACTTTAAAATGAAAATAATTACGTCATTACCTCAACATGATCATGATAATACAATGAATGGTCGTGAACCACCATAATGATTCCATGGTTTCTTTGACCGATTAATTGAATTGACTTCAGATCTTTTCTGCATAAAACAAAAACTTATTTGGTTCAATTATATTAAAATAAAAATGGTATTTAATTGAAAAAACAACTTTAACTACAAGATACAACCATCCAAATTATGGTGACCACAACAACATTAATTGCATCACTATCTGAAGGTACAACTTTTGTAAAAGAACATGAGTTATACAAACCTTTGAGGAAAAGAAAGAAAAACTCTGTACTTCTTCTGCAGTGATGGAAAATATATGCTTATGAAATCAGTAAAGAACCGAACAAATTGGCCATATTATTTTGAAACATTTCTCTTGTTTCCACAAGTGACCAGTTGACATTCTACAAGAAATCGAGGGATGTAAATAAATAAAATAACCTCAAATGTAGCATGACAGATCACGAGCAGCTAACCAAGTTTATTTGTTATGTATTGTTATATTAAAATTAAATTTGTTCAATTTCTAAATGGTATTATTGATCTCAGATTTGCATCCTCAATATATTTGCATAGCAGTACAGGTTGCTATGTGGCCGTGTGTGCAGATATTTTTGCAACAGTCAGTAGCAGTCATACTGTAGTTGCAACTGCAACAAAGAGCAGTTTATGATCAATAGTATAAGATGTCCTGTCACAGTATCGGGTTGTTCCTCCAATTCTTGAGGCAAAGGAACATTTTTTTCACCATGATCACCTAACTCTGCATTTTCTGATGCATTTGCATCTCTGTCGAAAGATATGCCTAACCTTCCATATTGTTCTACAAAAACTTGAGCAGAACCAAAATAACTTGCTGTATTAGTTGAGACTTAAGCAGAACCAAAATAACTTCTACATTGTTCTACATTAGTTGAGACTTGCTGCAATATTTGAGACTTACTGTATTAGTTGACCTAACCTTCTACATTGTTCTACATTAGTTCTGTCCAAAATAACTTGAGTAGAACCAAAATAACTACATTGTTCTACACCATTTTGAAGTGATCTTAAGCAGAATCTACCATCGAAGTCAGCACTAAGAATAACTGGACCTTCGCATTCGTTGAGACGTTGCATTAAGAAAAAAAATTTCCTTCAACAAAACTAATGTCTATCGTGGGAGCCTCTTGGAAAATTTCTAGAGCCCCTCCACAGTTTATCGCTC
Source organism: Iris pallida (assembly GCA_029216955.1). Lineage (NCBI taxonomy): Eukaryota > Viridiplantae > Streptophyta > Magnoliopsida > Asparagales > Iridaceae > Iris > Iris pallida. The sequence continues at coordinate 18,866,212 of JANAVB010042618.1, read as the reverse complement.
GCCTTTGGACTTTACAGTAGCATGCCAGTCATAATTTATCAACTGAATCCACGTATAAGATAGTTTCCCAGCTGATTTGATATATTCTAGAGATTTCCTTAAAATGTTCAACTAAAAAAATACTTTCTGTCTTCCCCTCCATATATCTAAGAAAATTAACACATGTTATAGGCACCAGAGTAGTTTTCATTTGGCCCGCTGTACTTAACTTGGGATCTCTAGCACCATATATCCTTTATTCCTTTTGGGGTTGGCTATTTGAGTTCTTGTCTTCCATCAGCTCTATTAAGGGCCATATTATCTGTAGCATTAAAAAAGGTATCCTTTCTTGTTTATTATAGGTAAAAAAGAATGCCTTCAGGAGTTTGTCTTTCTCACTGATCTGGTTGTAGGTAAATGGTTGCATGTGCAGTTATTGAATATCGACAATGTTGGCACTTGGTGGAGGCATAGGTGCTCTGAGAAGTATGTGAATCCTATAGCTATGACTCATCCCTATAGTTGGTGTTTACTGTGTCGATTGTTCACATGTGCGAATCATATATGAATTAATAAATTCTAAGAGTTTTGTTACAACAACAGATAATTTAAGTATTCTATATGTGCGTCTTCAATGGCAATATAGGTATGTGTTCCAGGAAATAAGTGTTATTGGGCCTATGTGGTGTGTTCAGTTGCGTATCCATGGGTATTCTGGACATACACTAGATGGAGATGAGGAATCCTAGGGTAATGTCTAAGGTATATAGTAAGGATATATATGGATTTTTTTAATATATTAGTGGATGCAAAGGTATAAAAGTAGTGGTTTCTATCCTGTTACTCAGTTCTTGCAGGACTGCATCTATCCTCTACTTGTAGTCCTGCGGGTTGTTGCTAAGGACTATGCTGCTACCTAGCAGCAACTGCTGCAAATCCTTCAATATAGAATGCAATGGATGATAGGCATAGCTAGAACATCTAATTTCAGCAATAATCACTTACTACAGGCAAGGGAGGTCACTCCAGGACATCCCTTGATACAATTGACCCAACTATTATTTTCCCCCAAATGGAAAGTCTCTATTCAACAACAGGGAATCAATCTCTCTTAGAACAAAATAACTGGAGGTATTTGATGTATATACCAAAAAGTACAAAAGAACTTCCATAACATTTTAATTAGAGGCATTTGATGCATATATATAATCAAGAACTTGACATGTACAGAATAAAAAAAATCAATAATAGGTTAAAAGTGAAAAGTTATCCGATATTTATCACTCATGAAATGGTCACATAACCACTCCCACTCTAATATATCTCTATCTCTTAGAAGAACTAGAGGCAGATTTTCCCGGGCTACCTCATCTGACTCACAGCTCTTATAATACTTGGCGAGTTTGTGCTTATAATCATTGTACCTATTTCTCATATTATCGCAAATATACTTGTACCATCTTGGGTCCTTCGTATCTATTTCAAAATTTGTCTAAATCATAAAAGAATTTGTAAGTTACTAGTCATTATATAAGAATTGGGTTATAAATGAATAATATTTTATACTCGCAGTGACACCATCTATTAGTTTCTGCATAGTATCTTCATCAATGTCAACCCAGTATGCTTGAGTCAGCGGGGTATTGTTTCGAACTTGGTAACCACACTCGTGAGATAATAAGCTAGATATGTTTCGAACTTGACCCACAGGCACCCCCAAATCCTCATCAAGATAAATTTCAATCCTCTTACCTGAGGTCAGCATGATGATGGAAGTTTTAATTGTTCTAGAAAACCCTCGTTTTCTTAGGAACAGAGTTTCTTGCATCTGATGCTAATATGACAAACCAAGCACAATAAACATTATTCAAGAGCATAGTTTCTTAAGAGCAGAGTTTATTCATTTTTCGCTAATTGGATTGATTATTTACCATAGAAGTTAGTATAGCGTATTGAATCTTCAGCTGAATTATCAAAGGTATCATCAGAACAACTAGTCCTTTGCAATGGTTCAGAAGAATTGAGATTTATTCCCAAAGATGGAGTAGGTGCTACTCTTGCAGTCACATTCAAGTTTGACGAAGACCTACGAGGGTTCAAACCAATTCCACCACCAGAATAATTGCCATTTGTACCCAAAGTTGATGTTATTAACCTTGTAGTCATACCCAACATCTTTGAGGGCATAGTAGGTTGTAAACTTTTTCCACCACCTAGGAAAAAAAGATTTGATCATTATTTGTCTATACAAACCTTGGAGCATAGTTTCTTATGAACATAGTTTATTTATTTTTGCTAATTGAATAGATTATTTACCAAGGGAGCCTCTTGGAGCTTTAGTTGAATTTTGACAGGCGTTATCACAACTACTAAACATGTGCGATGGTTCAAAAGAATTGAGATTCATTCCCAAAGATGGAGTAGGTGCTACTCCAGTAGTCACATTCAAGTTTGACGAAGACCGAATAGGGTTCGAACCTATTCCACCATCAGAACCCAAAGTTGATGTTGTTGACCTTGTAGTCCTACCCGACGACTTTGAGGGGATAGTAGGTGGTAAATCTGCTCCACCACTTGGAAAAAATGCTTGATTAGTACATGTGTATGTAAAACTAAAATTGATAAACTATGAGCACATGGAAAGGTGTTTGCCAAGTGTAAATACCATGAATTCATATTTTATAGCCCAGGTCATCCAAGAGGTAAGTGCTAGTAGTGTGGTGTTACATTTGTTGTCCATATGTGTGTGCTATGCTAGGCTTTTGATGTGTTTCGCTTACAACTAAGCTTAAGCGCAATCAAGGTTTCTACAGACTACCGTCTGTAATGAAGGAAGGGAAACAGTCAGTTTAGTGATTCTTGTTCTACAGAGGAGTGTATCGAATTCATATTTCGTTTAGTGGCAGTGGATTGTTCCTAAATATAACAAGATGTTCTAAGCTAAGGGCTTGGAAATATATATAATGCATTAAATAAGAGACCATGGCTTCACATTACGCAAATCTGTTTGCATCAGTACTTATTTCCATGGTAGCTCCTCTCTAATATTATATTAGTTTTATGAAATCTCTCGTACTGGACTTCGAATGTAAAAAATGGCTCATGTTTAGTAATCATGAATGGCTTCTTTTTGTGCTTTGCACATGTTGTACTTGTTTATGTAACCTGCATACAAGTATCAGATATCTATATTGTTACTGACTTATAAGCAAGGTAAAAGTGTGATACTATCTTTAGATCAAGATATAAATGAGAAAGTAGAGCATCCAAGCAGGGGCAGTGGCTACTGCTCGAGTTTTGCTCAGTGGCAGTAGGCCAATTGGCCTACTACAGGAAGTAGCTAACTCAGGCCATCTTAGCCAATTAGCCACAGGCCTATGGGTAATTAAAGTGTCGGAAAGAACAGATAGGGCAGTATACATGGTTAGGATAGTAGGAATTGAGAGGATACATCCATGTATCAAAGTTAGGTGTGTGTCAGTGTGAGGAGTGTGAGTGAGGGAGAGTTCAAATAGATATGAGTGAATGTATGGTTGTTCAATGGTGTTCAGTTGTGAGAGTGTTACATACATATATGATATTCATATTCAGGATGTTATATGGGTTCGGGTTAGAGCATCAGAGATGGGGGTCGGGCCAATAGGTCTCCTGCAGCAGCTATGAGCCTTGGCCACTCGACCATGATGCACTATAGGCTGCAATAGCCCTAGGCTCTTGGCCATTGACTTACCTCACCTAGCCCTTATGGCCTGTGCATTAGAGTCACTTGGCTACATTGCAGCAATTGCTGCAGGGGTCAAGGCACTGCTGTAGGCAGCCATGGCTTGGCCACATTTGATACATTGTACTTGGACCTTAGGCCTTTGGCACTGTATAGTTAAGAATTGGAAATGAGGGTTATGAGAATGGTGTTAGTCTCTAGTAAGTGCTAGAGAGTATCACAGATTAGGGGTATGATAGTTTCATGTTAGCATTAGTGATGTGAGTTAAAGTATTGGGGTTAGTTCAAGAGAATATCAGATATTAGTTAGTGTTAGTTAATGTGAGTGCAAGTGATCAGTATTTTGATTAGGATAATTGAATGTATCAGTAAGGTGTGAGAGGGTTTTCGCCTTAGGGGAGTTAATAATTGATTTGTGAGTGCCATGTGGGATGAGGCAGAACATGTTACATATTCATATTAGTAGCATGAATGCATTCTTGGCAATTTCCTTGACTATGTAGCAGATGGTAGGCCATTTAGCTCAGAGAGTATCACTGGTGAAAGGGGGATCGGGGCAGGAAATGGGCAGTATTTGGCTAATATGGCTTACAGCAAGGACTTTGGGCTGTACTGCTACTAGGCAATAGTAGAGCATGCAGTACAGAAATAGCAGTTGGCCACTTGGGCCTTAGGCAATATGCCATTGGCATTTGTATAGGTATCAGAGGTTCTTGGGTATGCAGTGGTTGGGTTAGAGATTTGTGGGTGTGTGAGTGTTAGATAATGTGAGTTTAGATGTTAGTCTAGTTAGGAATTGGTGTATGTTAGGATTAGTTGGTATCCTAAGTTAGAATATCTAATGTTGTATCCTAGTGTGGTGTCTTTAGAGTTCAGTAAGATTTGAGATGTTAGAATGTTAATTAGAGTCATATGTTATTGAATGTGGCAGTAATATGTTAGAGTTAGTGCCATATCTTGTTTGAGTGGGTGTTTTAGTAGGAAATTCCTATAGTATATCTTATGGTGGTATCCTAGTGTCCAGTTAAGATATTTAGGAGTGGTAATTGGGAATTTGAGTGTTAGAGTATTGTTAGTGTATTAGAGATTAGGGTGTCAGTATTATTGGTTAGTTTTAGTTAGTCTAAGTGAAGGCTTGACAAGGCAATGCATTGGGCAAGTTTGGGCATTATAGCAGGCAGTACATATCTTTTCCTACCTTGGCTTGGGATTTTTTAGCATCTGCAGAACATTGCAGTAAGCTTTGGCCAAGCAATTGGCAGCAGGCAATGCAGCAGCAAGCAATAGCCTTGGCAGCAGCTACATTGGCTCTGCTTGGCATTGCATTGGGTGGCAGAGCATGCAGATGCAGTATTAGCAGTAGCTGCCCTGCTGCACTAGGCAGCAGGGGATCCTGTTCCCTTAGGGGACAGTGGGTTAGGCCATATGGCCTTGGATATGAGTAGGGGGGAGGATAATGATATTGGTTAAGGTTGGTTTGCGGAAGGTAATGTGGTTAGAAGAGTCTTTTTTTAAGGTAATGGATGATTATATATACTAGCTAAGGTAATAGTAAACTACCTATTAGCCTAGTTAGTGAGATATTACCTATAAGTTTTAGACTATAGGATATATGTATCAGACAATATCAAAAATTTCCGAAAACAAATGCTTTCAGTATCAGACAATATCAAAAAATTTCGAAAACAAATGCTTTCAGTATCAGACAATATCAAAAATTTCCGAAGACTAATGCTTTTAATATCAGACAATATGAAAAATTTTTGAATACAAATGCTTTCAGTATCAGACAATATCAAAAAATTTCGAAGACATGCTTTCAGTATCAGACAATATGAAAAATTTCCGAAGACAAATGCTTTCAGTATCAGACAATATCAAAAATTTCTGAAAACAAATGCTTTCAGTATCAGACAATATCAAAAATTTCCGAAGACAAATGCTTTCAGTATCAGACAATATCAAAAGGCACCTGTGCTTATCATGGCTGCTCTTACCAAAACAAATGCTTGATCTCGGATCCCTTTAACTTGTGAATATAACAAGATGTTAACTATTGGCTTTATATGTGTGTATAGGATAGGGGTTAAGATAACCTAAGATACTAAGCATAGGGTTGTAGTTTCTTTTTCTTAACTCGTCATGAATTCAGAGAATGTTTTCAGTATCAGACTATCATATTGGTTATATTTGTGAAACAAAATTTTTTTTTTCCACAGTAGTGCCATCAGATAATTAAAGTATAAATACTAAATGATAAATAGCTAATAGAATGTGGAGAAAGGTTAGTCAAACTCATTGATGTCGGCCGCTTCTTATGAGGAGGCACCACTCGATCCACCATAAGGAGGCTAACACTTGTTACAGAGCCATTTGCAGCATCTTTCCGATTAAGTTGAGTCCTCTTACCACCACGTTGTACAGACTGAACCATGATCTGTGTGTATCATAAAATACAAATAAAGTTCACTAATTAATCATGATATACAAAAGTATAGTTAAGATGACAACTTGGACTTACATTCTGAAAAATTACCAATACAAAAAGTTAAACTTACGAATCTAAATCACTATCTTCATTGTTATTGTGTACAGTCATTTCGTCACCACTATCTGAAGATATTTCATCCTCTAACTCATCAAGAACATCATTATCTTCATCATTAAAAGCCAAATCAATAACTATTCAATCAATAGCAATAGGAGGAACCTCATTTCTATGTAATGTGAGAAAACTCGGATCATTATCTTCAGCCACCCAAGGAATATCAAAAGAGGAGTTTTCTTGGATGCAATGTCATTCTCCATTTCGTCACCCTCACTGATTTTATTTTCTAGAATATCCCATATGTGCCTATGATGCATCTTTTGAATAACTTTCCAACCGAAGCCCAACTTTGGGTCATCCACATAAAAAACTTGCTTAGCTTGAATTGCTAATATAAATGGCTCACTTTCATACCACCGAGTATTAACATTAATGGATGTCAGATGGAAATCATGACAAATTTTTGCTCTTGCACCACTGCTTCGAGAATCAAACCACTAACATTTGAACAAAACAACTTGATTGCCTTTTATATACTCCAAGACTACCACTTTGGTTAATTGTCCATAGTAATCTAAGTCTCCGATGGCATATACCCCGTTATTCTGAGTTGAGAGCCTACTTTCACGTTCTACACAAATAAACTGAACTCCATTCACAATACAACAATCGTAGGAATGGACTTTACACTCGGGTCCTCTTGACAACTCGTACAACTCTTCATTGTATAATGGTGAATTCACTTTTTTCAGCTTCGACATCTAAAGTTAACAATACACATATATTGTTACATAACATATTATATACTAGAAAAAAGGACTAATTTGAGACAACTTATTCAATTGTACATTTATCTTATGACGAAACCAACTGGGAGATAGTTGTTTATGCCTTTTTTCAATATTCACATTACTTTCCTCTTCCAAGATTTGATAATGTTCACTACATGATTTATTGAAGCAAAAAAGAAGCCTATTAGTTACTACCACCAACTATATATATAATAATGTAACATATATCCACTTACTTCAAAAATGGAGACACCTCATCGCAGTTCGTCAATATGTACCAATGAGCAACATTACGATCGGCTGGGGTCCATTCCTTTGACACTCTACCTTGATACAGATGAGCAACTTGTGAAAACACTGATAGTTTCTTATTACGTTCACCACCATCTTGGTATCTATCAGGCTTGTTGAAAGTTGTCTCAACATTGTGCAAGTACATTGAACAAAATGTGAGTACTTCATTAATAATGTATGCCTCTTCAATTGACCCCTCTGGTCTAGCCATATTTCGAACATATTTCTTGTATGTTCCCAATAACCTGAAATCGTGTTTATCCTTTAGAATATAATAGCATATGTATAGGATTACACTAAATTAGATAATAAAAATTAAGAACTGGAAACAAAGATATACCTTTCTATGGGGTACATCCAACGATAACTAAAAGGTCCAGCAAACTTTGCCTCCTTTGGTAAGTGAACAGCTAAATGCACCATAATGTCAAAAACTACCAGTGGAAAGATCCTTTCAAGTCTACATAGTATGTAGACAATCTCATCTTCCATCTTATCCAAGTCCTCCACATTCAATATTCTCGCACATAATTGTTGAAAAAACCTCGAAAGTTGAACAATTGGAGTGTAGACATCCTTTTTTTAGATATCTCTGAATGCCAACTGGAATGATTCTTTGCAGCAAGATATGAAGATCATGACTCTTCAATCCAGAAATTTTTCCTGTGTCAATGTTTACTTTTCTTGCAATGTTGGACGCGTAACCATCTGGAAGTTTTAATGATCTCAAAAACCTTAAAAATTCTCTTCTGTCATTTGGCCTTAGTGTGTACTCTGCTAGAGGCTTCTCATATTTGTCTCCTTTTGGCTTTAACCAGAGCTTCTCCCTCACACTTATTTTTTGTAGATCTAAACGAGCCTTCCATGTGTCCTTGGATTTATTATCCAAATCCATAATAGTCCCCAAAATATTGTCACATATGTTCTTTTCTATGTGCATGACATCTAAGTTATGCCTAATTTTTAATTTTGACCAATATTCCAATTCAAAAAGATACTTTTCTTACTCCAATTTAATTCATCATCTCTCCGCTTTCTCTTTTTGTTGTTGGGATGTTTACCCATTGGCTCAAAAGCGATACTATCTAATTGAGCCAACAAGTCATCACCTGAGAAGTCCCTTGGTTTTGGTCGTCTGTCCTCTTTCCCATTAAAATCTTTTGGACTTCTCCTCCACACATGGTTTCTTGGCAAGCCTCGACGAGCTCCTATTAAACAGATCTTATGTTTTAGGGGCTCAGATGTTATATCCATGTTACAGACTGGACATGCCTTATAACCATGAGTGACCCAACCAGATAAGTTTTCATATGCCGGAAAGTCATTAATCGTCCACATAACTGCTACACGGAGATTAAATACAAAATTTGTTGCTTTGTCATAAGTTGGCACGCCTTTCTTCCATAGCAACTTAAGCTCATCAATCAACGATCTTAGATAAACAATAATTTCCCTACCTGGTGCTGATCAACAAGGAATTAATAAGGGCATCATGGTATATTCTTACTTCATGCACTTCCATGGTGGCAAGTTATAAGGAACCACCATCACTGGCCACATACTGTAAGATTGGCTCATATTACCAAATGGGTTAAAGCCATCGGTTGCAAGCCCTAATATGATATTCCGTAGCTCCTCTGCAAAATCATGATACATCTTGTCAAATTCTTTCCAAGCAAGACCATCGGCAGGATGCCTCATTACTAATTCATCATTTTCTTTTCCATTTTTATGCCATAACATATCTCCGGCAGTTTGCCTAGACATATACAACCTCTGTAACCTAGGCGTTAGTAAAAAATAGCACAAAACTTTATTATTTTTTGGATCATGCTCACTATTCACATATCGAGGCGCATTACAAACTGGGCATTTGTCCTTCCCTGTATGCTATTTGTAAAATAAAACACAATCATTCCTACATGCGTGGATTTTTTCATACCCTAAGCCAAGGTCCTTTAGAATCTTACTTGCAGCATAGTATGATTCTGGCATGTGATTATTTGATTTGGGTATCAACTGCTTCATTAGCCCTAACACATCATTGAGTGATTTATTTGACCACAAATTATTGGCCTTGCATTGCAGCAGCTCCACTGTGAATGACAATACAGAAAACTCAGTGCAACCAGGATATAATTCACGTTGAGACTCTTCCAACAACCTCTCAAAATCAACTGACTGTTGTATGTGAGCATGATTGTCGCTATCTCCCGTTACACGATCATCAATGGCATCATTATCATCAAAATTGAAAGACGCATGAGGGAAGGCATCTGTAATAATTTCATCCACATCGTTGCTTCCACTAAGAGGAATTTGACGAGCACTCGGAATAGTAGTAATATTTTCTTCTCTTTCCTCCCCATGATAAATCCACACATTATAGTCTAGGGCATCCCATGAATACATAAGTGTTTTCCGACTTCTGCCACTGACGCTGAATACCCATTATGACATTTATGACATGGGCATTTAGTAAGGCCCTTATCATTAACATGTTCCTTTGCAACATCCAAAAATGATGCCACCCCGCTCAAATATTCAGCAGGGAATCTATTTGGATTGTATATCCATTCTTTGTCCATGGTTCTGCAAATATTAAAACGAAAAAATTATACTCAAGACCGTAATATATGTATATATGTATATATATAACCCAGCCGTCCGAAGGGAAATTCAAACCCAAGACTTGTTCTTGGGCGGCCCCCCGCACTACCACTAGGCTAGTATCTTATACACACACACACACAATTCATAAACAAGTAAAAGGACTGATGTGCCTAAATATGATAGAAAGCCTTTAAGCACATATAAGCACATCTTGATCAGGGTACATGCACGATCATATTGACCTATCCTGGTATATCACATGTGTTGGCTTATATATTACTTCCACAACTTTAGTATATACCGATTAGTGTCTTTCTCTGTTTTGATTATATATTCATTGCCTTGAGGACCATGACCCGAGCTTGGGATGCTCTGTCAAATCTTGGTTCCTTCACATCTACAATTGTAGTTAACATGATTATGATAAAGTAACAACATATACCTTACCGACAAATAAAAGGACATGTCTATCAAAGTCCAAAAAAAATATAGACAACACTTGTAAAATGTGCAAGACAACAAGTATTCAACTTGACTTGAAAAAATAGTCCTAATCAAGCAATTGCCAAGCAAGGTTCACAGTATTTGTATCAGACCCTTCCTATGAGTTTTAGAATCGGCACTATCAATAATACCAACAGTTTCAGATATTTGGTGACTAAATTTTTGGTATCAAAAAGCAAATAATTATTTATAAATTTAGATAAAATATATAAGTTTAGGTATTTAAAATATCAGTATCGGCTGGATCGATATCGACCGATACAGCAAATAAAAGGATATGGTCAAGAAGACAATAACATTTAAAAATAGATTGAAAGCATTGGAACTTGAACACAGTGGTGTAACAAACAAGACGAAAGGGCATAAACATATGGAAAACTAAGGACTACTTCTCCATTTACAAAGATACTAAGTATATTCACATGGGATAAGCTGGCTTGGTATGATTATATTATATTGTAATTTTTCTATATACTTGTGTATCCTCTTAGTACTTGAAACATTGCAAGCACCTATATTTTGTGTGAATTAATTTCAGACAATTTGCTTTACCAATTGTATGTTAGGTGCACTTAACAGTGAATATGAAAATAAACAGGGATGATAAACAAGTACTGGTCAATTTCAATGGTAGTCATTGCAATAATCTTGGTCGTTTTCTACATAAGAGCGTGAAAAAATGAGAAATGAGAAGGTAGAACGGATTCACAAGCAACTTCATCTAATTGATCATTAATATGGTATACAGAATGATAAAGTATTAATGCCTAAGGTCTAAGAAAATAACTGATAATTTCTAAACCTTCAACTAATATAATGACCAATATGAAGATATTTTTCATGCAAGAGCTTATTAGACTATTTGTATCATAAGGATCTAAAATTCTTCAGTTTGCGAAGATCCCAAAGCTTTAGGAGTAGTTTATGAACCATTGATGTTTCAGTTTTCATTTTGAAGCACATACCATAAGAAAATAACCATTAATGATAGACCTAACTTGCCGATCGAGCTTAGCAACAAATGCGAACACCACCTATTAATGAAAGGCAGAGTAGAAAGAGCAATTTGTATGACTACAGCTGTGCTATGTTGGCATCATTAAAACTTGTCATTTTAATTTCCATTAGTTATATAGCTTTTTTGGAATCGAAACCCATTGAAAGAACAAGAGAAGAAAGGTTCAAAACCTCGATTTCGGTATCAGTTTGATATCGTTGCTATGAGGATCTTTTCAGTGCTTTGTCGCTTTTAGTGGTTTTGAATCGACAATCTCTATTGGTATCAGTGGATACTTAAACCTTGGGGACACATTATTTGCCATTGATTGTAAAAGAACAGAACAATTATCGGAGGACTGAACTTAGACTCACAATACAAACTCGCTTGTACAAAGAAAGCCTAGGGACAAAAACCTAGGTACAGCAATCTAAGTACAATTGTTTATTTTAGATTCTGGGGGGTGGCGGTAGAGGCTCGAGAAAGCGACGGCAGCTCTGTCTTACTCCTTGGACGATCGGATGCAGCCTTGGCTCGGAAGAAGAACTGCTTGGCGTTGATGAAGAAATGCTCTTCTTGTTCTCTCTGTATATGCTCCTCTGTCCTTTCGATCTCTGTATATTATCTCTCTGATTCTCTCTGGATCCAGGCGGGGGTCTTTGCAAGGGAATGGCACATTGCTATTTATAAGAGTGGGAGGCATCATTAGGGTTTTCAATGATTGCCCATTCTCAAAAGTCGGCGGTCTGAAAGTTAATTAATCTGGGCCATCCATCTTGCATATAATAAATTTTAAGCAATTAATGTGATTGTATTAAATCTATGTGGACAATAAATGTTGATTGCCATAAATATTCGCGACTTGTAATGGCCTGCCACGTGTCTAATTTGCTCGATTTAATTTAATCTGGGCACTTATTGCAACAAATCTGATTAGAATTTGTTAACACCTATAATTTCAGGAAGATGCCACGTGTCTCAATCGTCGTGACAAGTGCCACGTGTCCTCATTGGGTCATATTGACAGAGCCGCATATGAGTGGGCTGCATGAGGATGAACGGTCGCATGAAGATGGGTAGCCGCATGGGGATGAACAGCCGCATGAAGATGGACAGCCGCATGGGAGTGGGTAGCCGCATGAAGATGGGTAGCCGCATGGGAGTGGGCAGCCGCATGTTGATGGGCGGCCGCATAAGAGATGCAGCCGCATGAAAATGGGCGGCCGCATGAAGTGGGCAGCCGCATGAAGATGGACGGCCGCAGCCGCATGCCTCGGGATTTGATGGATTCTGCCAGCTGTGAGAAGATTTTTTCCTCTTTTCTAGGAACGCGCCATTACGTCAGTAATTATTGCGCCTTTTTGTCAGAGCTGCCATTTGTCAGAGCTGTCAGCCGTCAGGGCATTAAACGCAGTAAAAGATGAAGGAAAGAGCTGTTGAAGGCCACGTGGCTCCTCTCTGGACCGCATGGAATTATTCGAGCCACATAGACTCTTGAGCCGCATGGATCCCTGAGCCGTATGGGCTCTCTGAGCCGTATGGGGATCCTTGGCCGCATGAACCTTTCTTTATTCTTTTTTGTGCTTCTACAAGACCCCCTTCAAAGTTTTCAATTTACAAAATTGAAATACTTTGAATAAGAAGCATGGCTATGTATAAACTCCTCTGGCCGTATAGCATGTTCTGGCCACATGGGTGTCTCAGCCGCATAGCCCCCTCAGCCGCATGGCCATCTAAGACGTATGGTCGTTCCGGGTATCGGAAGAAAGAATGCCATAGAGCAGCTGGGCTCCCGGGGTATGATGGGAAATGATGTGCATGTACTAGGAAACTTAGTACAATATTTGTAGTGAGCAGCGAATATTTGTGGGTCTATTACCCTTGGCGTACCCTGGCTTAGGATACGGATAATAGGATGAAAGAGAACCAACATACTTACTCAGAGGCAATGAGGACATGGCAAGTATGAGGGTTTTACCGCAGAGTCTTCATACTCAGAGGTAATGAGGACATGGTAGGAGTGGACTCAACGAAGGATATTTGTGGTCAACAGAGGATATTTGTGGACCTATTATCCTTGGCGTACCCTGGGTTTTTTTTTGGTACAGATAATAAGTCGAGGGAGGACCAACATATTTACTCAGAGGTAATGAGGACATGGAAAATATGAGGGTTTCTTCGATGGAGCCTTCCCACTCAGAGGTAATGAGGACATGGCAGGAGTGGGCTCCATGAAGGGGTATATAGGACGACTCAGAGGTAATGAGGACATGAAAGTTCTATGTAGAGGGGTGATTTGTTTTGGCGGAAGTGAAACGACTCAGAGGTAACATCGACATGGTCGTTTTGGAAATTTTGTGGATCTGTTACCCTTTTTGTGCACTGAGAGTGCGGGTAGTGGATCATAAGGGAGGAGCTCTTTCGGAGAAATAAGTTCAGAGGTATGGTCATACATGACTTACTGTCTGAAAGAGTGACCGGAATGTAAGTTCAGAGGCACCTGCGGGTACATAACTTGATAATCTGAGATATTTGGAGGAATGTGAGTTCAGCGGTACGAAAGAGTACATGACTCGACGATCTGGAATTTGGAGAATGTGAGTTCAGCGGTATCGGCGGATATATGACTCAATAATGTAAAATTTGGAATATGAGTTCAGCGGCACCAGCGGGTACATAACTCAATAATCTGGAATATTGTAAATATGAGTTCAGTGGTACCGGCGGGTACGTAACTCAATGATCTAGAATTTGGAAATGTGAGTTCAGCAGCACCAGCGGGTACATAACTCAATAATCTGGAGTGTTATGGATGTGAGTTCAGCGGCACCGACGGGTACATAACTCAATAATATGGATTTGGGAAAATGTCGTTTAGACATAATATTTCTTTAGGAACTTGCCATTGACGGGCAACATGAGCAAGTCTCCGTTTTGTTTTGCGAGGCGGTAAGCACCGTTGGAGAATACGGCCTCAATGATAAACGGACCTTCCCATTTTGGCTGGAATTTGCTGACGGTTTTGTGAGTCATGACCATCGGCCTCCGAACTGCCAGAACGAGATCGTCCACTTGGAATGTTCTGATTTTAACCTTCTTATTGAAGGCTCCAGAGATGCGTGCTTGGTACAGCTCTATTCGTTGCTGAGCCAAGAGACACTTTTCATCTAAGGCCTCTAACTCTTGTAACCGGCGACGATAGTTATCGTCTGTCGTCAATTGGTAAGTGAGACCGACGCGGAGCAAGGGTATTTGAGTCTCCAATGGGAGAACTGCCTCACTCCCGTATACCAAGGAGAATGGTGTGTTCCCTGTGGCTGCTCGGACTGTAGTATGGTACGCCCATAAGCATTCACCAAGCTTCTCGTTTCAGTCATGTTTGTTGGACGATACGAACTTCTTGAGAAGTTTGATGATTATTTTGTTGAATGCTTCTGCCAACCCATTCGCTGCTGGGTTGTATGGCGTTGAAGCAATATTTTGGATACGGTGCTTGTCGCAGAACCGATAGAAGGCGTGGCTTGCGAACTGCGGACCATTATCATGGATGATCCTTCGGGGCAGTCCAAAGCGATAGATGACATGATGCTTGAGGAAGTTGATCACGTTTGAAGTCTTTACTTCTGCAAGCGGGACAGCTTCTGCCCATTTAGAGAAGTAATCTGTGATGGCGAGTATGAAGCGATGTCCTCCGGAAGAAGGTGGAGTGATCGGATCGATGATATCCATTCCCCATGCTTCGAATGGCCAGGACGCCACTGTCGGATACAGAAATTCGGATGGCTGATGGATGAAGTTCGCGTGGACTTGGCAGGCTTTGCACTTTCTTGTATAGTCTATCGCGTCTGCTACCATCGTGGGCCAGTAGTAGCCCATTCGGCGAAGACGGTCTTACAATTTTGGGCCAGGCTGATGGGCCCCGCAGACACCGTCATGAGCTTCGCGTACGGCTTCTTTGGCTTCTGCGTTTGACAGACATCGAAGCAATAATCAATCGTAGGATCGACGATACAACATTTTCGTCTCTGTATCGTAGAAGAATCTGAGAGAACACCTTCTGATAGAGGTGGCCTCCTTTGGGTTCTCGGAAAGAATGTCGTAAACTACGAAGTCAATGAATGGTCGTCTCCAGTCTGGGACTTCGTCGATCGTCTGAGCGGAATAACTCGCCATAAATTGAACATTATTCTTGGGACAGACCAGTTCACGGCCTATCACATCCACCGATTGATGAGCATAGTTCGGAACTTCTAGGGAGGCGGCAAGGCCAGCTAAGGCATCGGCTTCGATATTTTGGAGTCTGGGAACGTGTTCGATGAAGAACCCTTCAAATGACGAGATGATGTTGATCGCTATTTGGTGATAGAGGATCATGTCTTCATGGCAAACCTCGTATGAACCCCGGATCTGATTGACGATTAACTGTGAATCGCCGTATGCTTCAAGATATTCTACCCCCAGCTCTCTTGCAAGTTGGAGACCAATGACTAGAGCGTTGTACTCAACCACATTGTTAGATCAGGGTTCTGTGAGGGAGTAAGCACGATTGATCACCAATCCGGAAGGACAAACCAGCACCACTCCGACTCCGACGACGATGTTGCCCTTAGGTCCGGTCCTCGAGGCGCCGTCGAGGAACATCCGCCATATATCATCGTGAGAGGGTGCATGCGAATCGGCGACCTCATCTGGGATGTCTTCGTATATTCTGGCCGACTCCGGGCCTGGGTGTGCTGCTAAAAATTCTGCCAGAGCTTGACCTTTAACAGCCTTTTGTGGGACGAAGATCATGTGGTAGGGGCACAGTAATATTGCCCATGTAGCGAGGTGAGAGATGAGTGCCCCTGGTTTCGTCATGAGGACCCTGAGGGGGTTGACTCGTGATATCACATGTATGGTTTGCCCCCTGACATAGTGTCGCATCTTTTGAATGGCGAACACCAGGGCGAGGCATTCCTTCTCTACGGCGGTATATCAGTGCTCTGGATCGATCATCATTCGACTGAGATAATATATAGCTTGTTCATGGCCTGCATCGTTGTTTTGTGCCAGCAGAGCGCCGAGGGAATACTCCATTGCTTGTACATAGAGTAGGAATGGTTTTCCAGCAACCGGGGCCACCAGGACTGGAGGGTTCGATAAATATTCTTTGATGCTGTCGAAGGCATGCTGACATTCTGCATCCCATACGAATGAGACGCCCTTCTTCATGAGATGGGTGAATGGCTGACAACGTCCGGAGAGGTTGGAAATGAACCTCCTGATGTAAGCTAACCTCCCTTGGAGGCCTCGAAGTTCTCGGAGGTTTTTCGGGGGACCCATCTCCATGATTGCCTTCGTCTTCTCTGGATCTACGTGGATTCCCTGGGCAGTAATAATAAAACCCAAGAATTTTTTGCTGGATACGCCCAAGAAGGATTTTGTGAGATTCATCCTCAGGTTGTGTGCTCGCATCAGGTCGAATACCGTCCTTAGATCCTGGAGATGGTCTCCCTTACAACGACTCTTGACGGCGATGTCATCGACATAGCACTCCACGGTCTTGCGCAAGTGATTCCTGAAAATGATACTCATAGCTCTTTGATATATGGCGCCAGCATTCTTTAAACCGAAAGGCATAACTGTGTAGCAGTATGTGCCAATCGGTGTTCGGAATGATGTATGCTTTTCGTCGTCAGAAGACATCTTGATTTGGTTGTACCCCGAGAAACCATCCATGAATGACATGCGTTCGAAGTCGCATGTGTTGTCGATCATGATGTCTGTGATAGGGAGGGGGAATTCATCTTTGGGACAAACTTCGTTCAGATTGCGAAAGTCGATGCAGATTCAAATCTTTCCATTCTTTTTGAGGACCGATACTATGTTGGCGACCCAGTCTGGATGTTGCTCCTCGCGTACGAAGCCGCGGGCTATGAGTTTGTTGACTTCGGCTTCGATTACATCCATAATGCCTGGGCGGAAGCGTCATTGTTGTTGTTTGACTGGCTTTGCATCTGGTCGAATGTTGAGTTTGTGAAGAGCAATATCGAGATTTAACCCTGGCATGTCTTCATAGCTCCAGGCGAACACATCAATATATTCTTTGACAAGTTCCAGTAGTGATTCTTGCTCTTCGTCTGTCAGGCTTTTGCTAACGAAGATTAGTTTTGGAGAAGAGTCGCTGCCTAGATCCACTTGTTTGACCTCATCTTCAGTAGGAGGCTCTCTTTGTTCGAACCATTTTCCCATTGTGCATCCAGCTGTTGGGCCCACGGCTCTAACTCGAGGATTCCAGGAATGACTTTATCTTCTTCGTAAGCGTCGACGAATGCCATATTGACTGACAGGACTTGTCTGAATACGTCTCCGATGCTGGCATCCGAATCAGAAGTTGGTGACCCGGTTGAATGTGAATGCTAGTCGTATTCCTCATTTGAACTTTCAGGGGTCGTTGCGGGTGTAACATACCCTAATCCACACCGAGTCTTGCTATAGTAGTTTCGTGGTTTGCCGGCCGGGACTGGGGGCTTTAATGGTAATCGTCGACCGGTGCCGTAGTTCAAGCCTGGCATAGTCTCCAGATCATACCCCTATTTTTGCATGAGGTATTTGGATTGGGGGCTATAAAGATACAGAGGCAGTCTCTCGGCATCTGATTCAAGATCGACCTTCTCTATAGTGAAGGGCTGTGGATCATCCTTTCGGCCGAAGATGATTGGATGGTCTCCTCCCTCGATTATGCTGTAAGCGTCTTCCACGGGAGTGAGCTAATTTGTGGTATAAACATTTGTCGCCTGTGTGTGTAGGTGAGTGCCTATACCGTGTTCCATAGCATACATTATACAAAGCTTATTAAGCTCGATGTAGTTCAAAGATAACCCTTTATTGATGAAGTAAGGTCTCTTTTCTAGCGGGATTACATCATCTGCGGAGGGAACATCAGTGTGGATAGCCACATACTTGGCCAGTTCCGGTTCTTCTTCAGCCATCCCCTGTATAAATGAAGACTGAGAGGATGACCTGGGCAGCTTGATCATCAGGGGTTCTGTTGGTGGGGCCGAACGTGGAGTTGTTGGTAGACTAGCGACCCCAGTTTGGTACTTGATGCTGGACGGGGAGTTGTTGGCTCGCTAGAAGCCCCAGACCTTGCATCGGGGTGACGATTCTTCTTGGGAAGGCGTATCGACATTGGTTTGTCGGAGGGATTGAGCTTCTCCGTTTGTTGCTGGCCGACCCTAGGAAGTTTGATTGTCAGTGGCTCCATTGTGGGTCTTGGCGCTTGGCCGGACCTTGGCAGCCGGATGATCATTTGCTCTTCTTGTGCCGTGAGGCTGATTGCGTCCTTACGCAGAGTGGCTGTAAGGGGTACGGACTTGCCAGGTTTGCGAGCTTGGAGGTGGATCGTCAGAGGTTCTTCTGATCCTGTGGCTATCTCGGTATGAGCTTACACATCTCCTTCACTAAGGTGCCTCTTCGACTTTTCGTACAGGCAGGAATCTGAGTAGTAGGATTCGACCCCTTTAAAGGGATCGATGTCGGCGAATTCTGTCCTCACGAAGCCATGTTTGTCGACATACTTGAAGCATTGGTGCAGCGTGGAGGGCACGATAATGTAATCGTGTATCCACGGGTGCCCTAAGATGATATTGTAGGAAGTATCCACATCTATGACGTAACAGGTTATTTTTGACTGAAGATCGCCGATTTGGCACTTCAGGCGAATCTTCCTAATCGGGTAGCTCCTACCCGAATTGAAACCGCTGATGGCGGTGCTTGTTGGCGTCAGGCGATGCATAGGAATACGGAGATGATGTAACAGACCCTTCGGGATGATACTTATGGAGGAGCCAGGATCAATGTGCATCCGATCCACCTTCACGT
Organism: Iris pallida; assembly: GCA_029216955.1. Classification (NCBI taxonomy): domain Eukaryota; kingdom Viridiplantae; phylum Streptophyta; class Magnoliopsida; order Asparagales; family Iridaceae; genus Iris; species Iris pallida. The sequence goes on along the minus strand of JANAVB010042618.1, from coordinate 18,846,902 downwards.
TGCCGATGTATCCAGTGTAATATAACGGTCGATCATACAGGTTGGTTTTGATGGGCATATCCTGTGGAGTGAAGACAATGTTGGGCATCGCTCCCGTGTAAGTGCTGTCTTGGAGATCTGCAGGCGGGCTCTCTCCCGTGAGGTTGACCTGAGCTAGATATGCGTCGGCGTTCTAGAGTGCGTCGCTCAAAGCCGCACGAACATCCTTGGAGAGTCTCAGGAGCTCATATAATGACAATTTGGCCGGTGTGTTGGCCAATTGTGCCAGGATGTCAAAGTTGTAGGGCCTTTCCAACCCATGAGGTGCCTCTTTTCGGAGGAATTTGTCAAAGCGAGTCTCCTTCGGCCTAGGCTTGTCGGTCGTTGGAGGTTGGGAAGGTCCCGGAGCGTCAGCAGTAGCTGGCTGATGTTCTTCAGTCGAGTTATCTAGTGTAGGTTGGGATTGAGCACCGGACCGAGTGACGACAGCTGTGGCTTCTTCGATATCTACCGAAATTGTGCTGCATGATCTGACCTTTCCACCCTTCTTCTTGCCCATGGGGAGTGGTATGGACTGAGTTACTTCTGGTACCAAATCTGGATGGACCCACATGACCTCCCCTCGTGACGTGGTGAAAGGTACCAGATCAGTAGCCTGATCTCGGGGAGGTGGAAGATTTGCAATCTCCATTGTCGCCCGAGGGATGGGTACCATACCGTCTTGAGTCTCTGTTGGAGGAAAGCTGCCAAACTGTACAGACACCATGTTGGCTGCTACGGTTACCTCCTCGAAGGCAATGGCCAGAGCCTTTGAATCGATGAGATGTTGGATGTATCGCTTCAGTTAGTAGCAGTCGTGTGTAGCATGGTGGACGTAGCAGTAGAAGTGGCAGTACTTTAGGCTGTCCATTTTTGTCGGCCGAGGTTCCTGTCTTGGTGGAGGGAGCTGGATTCTATCCCCTTGTATAAGCATATCCAAGATGGGCTTGACATGGCCGTCTTCGAAGGAGTAGGTCATTTGTGGCCATTGCTTGTCTGCCGGTTTTAACTCGGGTTTCTGGTCTGTGTCGCCCACCATAGCCTGCTTGCCCTTGTTGTCCCGATTGTTGGTGGAGCTACCCCCATTGTTGTTATTGGCATTAGGATGCCTGCCCTTGTCCTCTCCCTATGAGATGTGCAATCCCAGTTGGCGAGCCTTCTTCAACCTGTCTTCGGCGCTAGTGGCACTGATGATAAACGTCTTCCAGTCCTTAAATTGACTTTCACCCATCCAGAGGCTGATTGTTGGAAGCAGTCTCTTTTGGCAAATTTCAATTAAGGAGGAATCCGGATTACCGGACGGCAGCTTCATGGCGGTTTGGCGAAACCGCTCAATATAGTTCCTTGTCATCTCTTTCTTCCCTTGAACGACGTCCATGAGGGTGGACATTGTGATATCCTGTCCTACTTCGTAGAATCTCTTCAAGAACATGCGCTTGAAGCTGGCGAAGGAGTGGATGCAGTTGTCTGGCAGGTTACGGTACCAGTCGAAGGCGACCCCTTCCAATGCCCCGATGAATAATCGTGTAAGGATGGCATCGTCGTGGGGTAGATGGTCGATAGTGACCTCGAAGTAAGTGATGTACCGACTTGTGGAGGTCTTCCCATAATATGGATTGATGTGGAATGGTTTATACTTTGGTGGGAAGGGAACATCTCTCCACGCCGCGGGATACGGTTGTCGTATCCTGAGGTCTTGGCAGTTTTCTCGGGCGTGGAACATGGCCCGGAGCTCCTGGACCTCTCGTCTTGCCTTCCTGGCCTCGTTTGCAGCGGTAGGAGTCGACATTTCAGGAAGGATATTGCCAGGGTTTGGTGCGACTGAGTTCGAATCTGCATTGACCGCGGAACCCAAATTTGTTTGGCCAGGCGTCCCTTCTTGCAGAGTTGGGAGAGCTGCTTTGATTTCGTCCACTGATTTGAACAAAGTGCGCAGTATGGCCTCCAGAGTGTCGATGCGTTGGCGATCACTGGGACCATCTTGTTCGTCGTTTGTCATGAATGTCGTTCTTACATGAGTAGAAGTGGAAGGGACGGTGGATGACGTGCCCTCCGAATCATACCCCTGTACCGAGAAGTCATCGGGGTATGTAGGAATGTCCTCCTCTGGTTCGGACTCATAAGGAATAGTACCCCCAGCTTCCGAGTTTGCCTCATCTTGAGAGTCGTGGACATCCTCGGAGACTTCGGGATCTGCTGTATCTAATGGAAGAGATGTTTTCCCCAGCTCGTCTCCTTGGAACATCGGATTGTCGTGGAGGTTCAAAGAAGTGTTACCCCCAGTTCCAGCAACCCCCAGTGATGTGGATGATGAATCTCCCACTGTAGCAGATTTCGTCTTTGAGCGGGTACCTTAGAAAACTCCGGTTGTAGGCAACCGTTTAGACGACAGTTTCTTAGTCACAGTGGTTGAAATCTTCGGGCTGGAAACGTTTATCTTCTTCCCTCTCCCATCGGCGGGGATTTTCTGAGTAGAGTTGCAGGAGACGACGGGAGGCGCCTCATCCTCTGAGATCGGTTGTTGTAATCTTTGGAAGACGGACTGCCGGTCTTCTCGTACCGTCGCGTTGTTGCAACAGCAGTTGACGATGACTTGGGTGCAGTGACATCCGTGGGAGGACTCTTTGCACCCCGAAGCCTCTTCTCTTTTCTTGCGCTTGTGGAGGATTACCTTACGCAAGTCAGATGGGTCTGGAACGACCATGTTTGCTCCCTGGATTTTGGATGACTTTTTGGAACCACTTTGTCCGTTTGCCGCCGGGGGCTGGACTCGAGTGGTTCTGTAAAACTTCCTATCAGAGGCCCGCATAACAGTATGTGGAGCGCTCGGATGGTCAGAGGTCGGGACAGCGGACTGAGCTCGCCAAGCTCGCGCTGCCCTAGACTTCTTCACTCTAGTGCGTGAGGGCACATAGTAGGAAGAGTCTAAGTGGTGCTGTAGGGAGTCAGATATATTTTCTCGGGAGCATGAGAGATCATGACTATAGGAGAGGCGATCAAAGACTGAGCCGCGTGGAGCAGACAGCATGCGGCTGGAATCAACAGTCATTATGCGGCTGGCAATCGTAGCCGCATGGGCTTTCTTCATGCGGTTGGAAGTCTCGGCCGCATAAGTCTTCTCCATGCGGTTGGAAATCTTAGCCGCATGGGTATTATGCATTCGGCTGGCAGTTTCGGCCGCATGGATATCATACATGCGGCTGACAATCTTGGCTGCATGAGTGTTCAGCCTGCGGCTAGTACCTTTGTTCGGCTTTTTCCTGGAGCACATAGAATCACTCTTTGCCCCTGCAAGTCCAGCATCGTAGTGCTTTCCTCTGCCGAACTTGGGGACAGCAGAGTCCTCTATGGCTTGAAGTGGGGCCGCATGAGAGTTGCCTTCGCCGTCTTAGGCAGCAGAGAGTACGCCGTCCAGAGCTTGGGGAGGAGCAAATAATTTTGGCCTCCACTCCCTGCGAGCTTTCTTCGTGCGGGTTTGCTTTTGGACCGGGCCAGCCCTCCCGTCGGAGAGCATTTCTTCGAACGCCTGTTGGTCGAAGCGGACGACCATCTTCTGTTGTGTGGAGCCAAGTTTGGCTGTATCCGATTGCGTCACCAACTTCTCAGCCGTGGAGAAGTTTGTCCCCAGCAGAGTCGCCATCGTGTTTGCCATTGATTGTAAAAGAACAGAACAATTATCGAAGGACTGAACTTAGACTCATAATACAAACTCGTTTGTACAAAGAAAGCCTAGGGACGAAAATCTAGGTACAGCAATCTAAGTACAATTGTTTATTTTAGATTCTGTGGGGTGACGGTAGAGGCTCGGAAAAGCGACGACAGCTCTGCCTTACTCCTTGGACGATCGGATGCAGCCTTGGCTCGGAAGAAGAACTGCTTGGCATTGATGAAGAAATGCTCTCCTTGTTCTCTCTGTATATGCTCCTCTGTCCTTTCGATCTCTGTATATTCTCTCTCTGATTATCTCTGGATCCGGGCGGGGGTCTTTGCAAGGGAATGGCACCTTGCTATTTATAAGAGTGGGGGGCATCAATAGGGTTTGCAATGATTGCCCATTCTCAAAAGTCGGCGGTCTGAAAGTTAATTAATCTGGGCCGTCCATCTTGCATATAATAGATTTTAAGCAATTAATGTGATAGCATTAAATCTCCGTGGACAATAAATGTTGATTGCCATGAATATTCGCGACTTGTAATGGCCTGCCACGTGTCTAATTTGCTCGATTTGATTTGATCTGGGCACTTATTGCAACAAATTTGATTAAGATTTGTTAACACCCATAATTCCAGGAAGATAAGACGGCCACGTGTCTCAATCGCCGTGACAAGCGCCACGTGTCCTCATTGGGTCATCTTGACAGATTCGCATATGAGTGGGCCGCATGAGGATGAACGGCCGCATGAAGATGGGTAGCTGCATGGGGATGAACAGCCACATAAAGATGGGAATCCCCATGGGAGTGGGCAGCCGCATGAAGATGGGCAGCCGCATGGGAGTGGGCAGCCGCATGCTGATGGGCGGCCGCATAAGAGATGCAGCCGCATGAAGATGGGCGGCCGCATGAAGTGGGCAGCCGCATGAAGATGGGCGGCCGCAGCCGCATGCCTCAGGATTTGATGGATTCTGCCAACTATGAGAAGATTTTCTCCTCTTTTCTAGGAACGCGCCATTACGTCAGTCATTATTGCGCCTTTTTGTCAGAGCTGTCATTTGTCAGAGCTGTCAGCCGTCAGGGCATTAAACGCAGCAAAAGATGAAGGGAAGAGCTGTTGAAGGCCACGTGGCTCCTCTCTTGGACGTATGGAATTATTCGAGCCGTATAAACCCTTGAGCCGCATGGATCCCTGAGCCGTATGGGCTCTCTGAGCCGCATGGGGATCCTTTTCTTTATTCTTTTCTATGCTTCTACACACATGAATCCCGGTTAGTAATTTCTCAATAAAAGACTAACAATATGAGTTTCATTATTTGGCTATCAGTTTGCTGGAACAATTGACAAATAAAATCAAACAAGGAACAAACATTGTTCAAAAGAACCAAAAAGAAAGAAACATCTTATAGTGGCTTGTCATGTTACCTATCGATAATTAATCAACTATGTACATGACCTATCGTTAATTAATCAACTATGTACATGAATATATTATGATGGGATGGAGTTTTAGAAATAGAAGGGAATAGACGTTGATAGTAATCTATGTTTTGAATCCTCACCTCTACAAAAAAAAGAGTAGAAGACTTCTTTGAGGGAGAAGAAGGCAGCGATGGCGTTCAGAAGGCAGCGATGGCGTTCTGCAGATCCTCCCTCTCCGGATTGTGCAATGCTCTTTTCTCTCAACGGCACGCGGTGGAGTCAGTTCTCCTTCTCATATATATATTGTAGAATCTAACCTAATTCGACTTGCTTTAGGAATTGAATCCTAATTTGGGTCAGAGGATATATGCTCCAGGGATTGAAGACCTTTTTTTGGTTGGAGATTGAAATTGGAAGCGGGATTATAAGTCGAAGCGCGGGATTGTAACCTAAATTTTGGTTCGCAGCGGGATTGAAATTTTTGGTTGGCCGCGGGAATTTTTTTGGGTTGCAGCTCGCACGCGGTGGACATATGAAGGCCTTTATTTTATAATAATATTTTTCCTAATATCTTTCATCACCAGATTATTTTTTTCTGGCTAATTTTTTTAGTTTTTTTGGTAAAACATGTGGTCAGTAAAATAATAGTGGTGCAAGAATATTCATCCTCGCAAAAAAAATGGCTACAAAATTTAGTATTTTCTGTCTACTTTAAGCGAGGAATATTTTACGTAGTCGTCATAGATTTTTTTTGCAACCAAATTATTGGTCAGCCCAAATTAATTAATAGTCGCTAAAGAATTCATAATTATTTTTGTCAATTTGGACAACTTTAGGTGACAACTACATTTTTTAGTCGCTAAAGATCAGTTTGAGCGACTAATTTTTTTTGTCATCCCAAATTTTGTGGCCAAAAGCCCTTATCCTTGTAGTGGCTAAAGAACTCTGGGATGCTTTGGAGGATGAGTATGGTTGTGATGATGCTGGAATTGACAGATTTAATTCCTCCACATTCAACCGATATGTCATGGTAGATAACAAACCTATTAATGACCAAATTTATGAATTTCAAGAACACCTTAGACATGTTCAAGCCAAGGGATCATTCTTTTCCACTGAACACAAAATAGGATGTTTGATAGACAAACTCCCTCCATCTTGATCTAAAGTGGCAAATGACCTACTACATCTACAAGGATCTATTACATACTCTCAACCTCTAAAGAGAATTAGAAAAGAAGAGGAATATAGGTCCAAGACCAAAGCTAGGTCAAATGCCACAGCTAGGGTAAACCATGTAGAAAGCCATGTAAAACCTAAGTCAAACAAGCATCTCAAATCCAAGAAAAACTCCTTCAAAAAGAAGTAGAGTTTTCAACCTCCTCACCAAAATCATCACCACCAAAACCCACAACCCTAAAAACCTAAAAACTTTGGTCAGACTCAGTGTCACGACCCGGTCCCAATTTCTTGGGTCGAATCGGATCATGTCCAGCCTGCACCGTTGTTGAGACGGCGGCAGTAAGCTGTATCACTCATGCAGGTAATCAACAACACAATTCTAATTGCCAAAACTTTTAATACTTTGATAATTAAAGACTTGTCCAACACAAAGTTTCAAATACAAACCACAACAGAAATAAAATATTTATTTTCCACATAATCATAAACTGGAAATAAATCTAATTAGCAGTCTCCTCATCATCATCCTCTGGTAGAACAGCCGGGTACAACTCAGGGTCATAGTAGCTACTTATCAATAGCTCAGTACCGTCCATAGTACCTACGCGGAATCCAGTCAGAAAAAGAGCAAAGTACACTTCATGATAATCCAACAATTGAAATAATAATAGAGTTATGCACTTTTAAACAATTTGAAATACATAGTTTTCCAGCAGTTAAAGCACTGTGATGTGAATAGGCAATAAATATGACCGGATTGGGTTGTACAGTTGTATCCTATTGATACGATATGGCTTATCCCCGTGTGTATGAGGGGTAAGCTAACACAGTCATTATACTACTTTGGATGTGGTCATACTCATTACACTACTCCTCCAGTACCCAACGGTTAATCAGTCAATGCTCTCAGAGAGAGTTCCGTGTTGCATCGTGGTTTAAACTTGCAATAAAACGATTACTAAATAATTAGTAAACTAACACAAAATGTACTTGCCTTGGTTTGACTGGATTGGGGAATGTCTTCGAGATTGGAATCAAACTTGTCCTCGAAATCCTACAATCGAGAAGTCTGCCTTAGATTTCCAAAGTTCCCATGCTATATGTGCTAGTTACAATCTCTAAATTTGTCCTAGTCGATTTTTAATCTTTATTATACTATCACAAGCAAAAACTCGATTTTCTGGTACGTTACATTTAATTATGAAGGAAAAATCACTTTATATTTAATTTTCGAAAAACTTTGTATTTATCTGTTTATAGGCAAAACTTGGTATTTTTATAATTATATAATAAAACTACATTTTTTTCCTTTAAATGAGAAAAGCATGAATTAAATATTACAAACTTGAAATTGTAATGTGATGAAAAATTATTATTTTCTTTTTATAAAATAAATAATTTATTATATTTTATTACGCATTCACGACAGAACATTAGCTAGAAAACAAAAAAAAGAATACTAAACTATTACAAATTGCACACAACAGAAATAAATGGGGTTATGCCCTTACAGACCATTTTACATGAATTTAAATAAGAAGAAAACATTTGTTAGTCTCTAAAAATTATCCTACAAATTAATCACAAAATAAAACTAGTAATTAAATTAAATTAAATTAATTTCGAGTCTCAGACTTTGGTCTAATCATCAAAATAGCTAATGCCTCAACGTCCGAAAACCCCGGTTTCATTTGCATTTAGCTAGGGCCCATGGACCAGTACGGTCGTCGCCCAAAAATCTAATATATAAATATTTTCGAAAACCGATTTGAAATCCATTTGTATAATTTTTATAAAAATTTGGACAGCACCTCCTCTATATTTGGGATAACCCAAAACTGGAAAAATGTGTCACAATCACCAATATAAGTCCCATACCAGGGAAACCCATATATATAAATTATATTCCCAAAATATTTTCGAAACGAATTCAGAAAAATACCACAGCATAAATAACCAGAATACTATTATTCAGAAAATCTGAATTTAAATCCACAGAACCAACCAAAACCAACAGAACACAGAAAAATCAACAGAAACTATTCCGAAACCGACAGAACGTTTTCGAAAGATTTCGGAAAGTCCGAAAATGCCATGTCTAAGAATTACCGATTTCTCGAAGAAAATTGGGGACCAAATCTCATCATAGACTATGAAAAATGGAAACGGAGAAACGAAATTATACCTTGGGTTACTCGGCTAGAGCTCTCAGATATTAATATTAGAGAAAAAGAACACACGGACAGCGTCTCGGGCTCGGGTCACGAAGCCACACGGGGACTCGCCGGGCAGCAGCTGGACGCGGCCGGGAAACGGCGCGCAGGGGGTCGGCCACGCGGGGTCGGCCGGGAACGGCATCGGAGAACGGCGCTCGGCCTTGGGTGGCTGGACGCGGGGTCGCCGAGGTCGACGGAGGCCGACGGGAACGGGAGGAAGCTCCAGGAGTTTGGGGAAAATTAGGGCACGGATGGGAGATGAGAGTGGGGATGGTGGTGATGGAAGAATGGTGGTGATGGGGATTATATAGGTGAAGGGAAACGGGGGTTACCGGAATCCGAAGGGGCGCCGGCAGAAGGGAGCGGAGGAGGCGGTCATTTCGGCTCGGTCAGAAACGTTCCAGGGAGAGAGAGCTTTATCATTGAAAGCTCAAAAATAAACGAAAGTGTGCTGTGAGAGTGGAATAAATGAGTGAGTTAGTAATGAGTATTGAATGGAAAAATCTATTCCTATTTAAAAGAATGAGTGTACAGAGAGTTAAGTAAGTGGAAAAGAAAGGATTTCATTTCCTTTAAAACTAATTGTGCTGAAATGTGCTGGTGTGTAAGGAATTAAATGAGTGGGAAGAATATTAATGAAAGAATTAGGAAAAAATATATATTATATAAATAATTAACTTATGAATTATATAGGAAACCGAGTTCGGTTTCGGAATTAATTCCGAACCGGGTTTCGAAAATGGGAACGGGTCTGGGTTCGGGATAAAACCAAAAATCCAATTATTTTATTTTGAAAATACTTTTCATAAATTTACTAATTAATTAATAATATTATTATTTTAGCAAAATTTTATTTAACAACACTATTATAATTTAAATATGCAATCTAAATTTTACGGGTTTCACAACCTTCCCTCCTTAGAAAATTTCGTCCTCGAAAATAATAGATAAGGTTAGGAATTACCTCAGGTCTCAAACAAGTACGGGTACTGCTGCCGCATCTCATCTTCTCGTTCTCAGGTAGACTCGCCTGGAGAGTTGTGCCTCCATATAACTCTGACTATGGGAGTCACCGAAGTTCTGGTCCTCTTCTCGCCTCTGTCCAAAATTGCCACTGGCTTCTCTGGCATGGTGAGACTGGGTCCAATCTCTAGCTCTGAATGGTCCAAGATGTGACTCAGATCCGGGATGTAGTGTCTGAGCTGCGAAACGTGGAAGAAGTTGTGCACGCCCTCAAAATTAGCTGGTAGAGCTAACCGATACGCTACTTCTCCATCTCGACTCAAAACTTCAAATGGTCCGATATATCTGGGACTCAACTTTTCAGCTCTGCCAAATCGGATAGTTCCTCTGGTAGGCGAAATCTTCACAAAGACACTATCTCCTTCTTCAAACTCCAGTGGTCGACGACTGCTATTTGCCCAATGCTTCTGTCTGTCTTGGGCAATCATGAGCTTGTCCCTGATCACCTTTACTTTCTCTGCTGCATCAGTCACCATTTCAGGTCGAAATAGTACTCTTTCTCCTACGGCATCCCAAGCAAGTGGAGTACGGCAGCGATGTCCAAAAAGAGCTTCAAATAGTGTCATACCGATGCTAGCTTGGTAGCTGTTGTTGTAAGAGAACTCTACCAAATACAAATGGTCTTCCCAAGACCCTCCAAATTCCAAGACGCAAGATCTCAACATGTCTTCAAGCGTCTGGATTGTCCTCTCTGATTGTCCGTCAGTTTGGGGATGGAAGGCTGTGCTGAACTTCAGTTTTGTTTCCAACCTGTCATGCAAAATCTTCCAAAAGTGAGAGGTAAATCTAGTATCTCGGTCAGATATAACACTGTGAGGACCCTGATTTTTGAGAATTTTTTTTAGTATTTCTAGTTATTAGGTTATATTGTATATTTAATTATGATTATATATGTACTCTTCTGTGTCTTTGATTTTTGGAGCACAAGACATGCCCATCTCTTGAAACGTCCTTCATGAGTTTTGTTGTAGACAGGATGACCTTCAACTTGTTATATTATGTCCCATCCAAACTTGCCCCTTAGCATTCTTTTGACTTTGCACAACTTCGGGTCAAATTTAGGCAATTAGATTACTTACCATAATTCCAGACCTAACTTCCCACGTGAGTTCAGGTCTCGACATAAATCAAAACTATTCAACCCAATTATGGTTTTGACTCATTTTGAGCCTATGACGCACATGCTAAGAGTGTGCCACTCAATCGAGTCTTCATGTGCTATTTAATTGTGAATGGCACAAGAGACTTATTGGTTGACTCTTAGAGTTCGATTAAATTAGAAAATATATTTGGACCCTAACCTAGCCAACCCCACCTGGTAGGAAGCCATGTTAGGTTGCCATGACAGTATAATTATTATAGATTTATTTTGGATGTTATACAGTCAATTAGATTTAAATACAATTTTGTGTATATGATTATATTTATAATAGTCTAATATTATATATATATATGTCCTTAGTTATGGTTAAGTTTGAGATACATATCGACTAGAAATTTTAGCACGGATAGTCTAGTCGTGTACTTTGACTAGTCTATTATCCATGTTAGGGAAGGCCGAGCCATAGTTGTGTTCTAACTAGGAAAACCAGGCCAAGTTACGACTTAACCTCCACCGATGATTTATTTATTTAATTATTAGATTATTGACTTTCTAGGAGACCCGGTTGTACCAATTTAGTCCCGACTTGACCGGAATCAAATCCCAATCTAAATAGACATGTAGTACTCTCAAATACCTTCATGTTGATATATATTTTGTATATATATTTTATTAATATTGTATACTTAATTCAGATTTAGATTGCATTTATATTTAGAAATCTAACTAGTTCCATATTAGGAAACCTTTTATTTAAATCCTCAATCAATCAATTAGCCAACTCATCAAATAACCAAATCAATCCATGTGGACCCCACATATGACTAACCAAAGATTATTTTCATATAATTTTCGTTAATCCTCTACATTGGCGGGCCATGCCATGTATTGAAACACTCTCCTACATATATAAACTCAACCCATAGGCCCATATATATATCAACCCTTATCAAAACCCTAACCCTAAGACCAAAAACTCTTATTTATCATCCAAGAGCAGCTCCTTTACCATTAATTTTCGAAAATAGCATCCCCTCCCCTCTACTACATCATCCCCTCCATCACATAACTCATCCTCCTCCGAAAAGGCTCCTTCTTTCATCCTTCTTCCATCCAAACTCCACTAAACCAACCCTAAAAACTCTATCTTCTCCATCCAACCATCTAGAACCATTGCCAACCCCTCCAAACTCATCAAGAGAGGATTAGCAAGTAAGGATAGCAATAAAGGTGGGAGCTTTCGCAAGGAGAAGCCTCCACAACCCAACTAGCAAGGACTTTTGGTAAGAAACCTTAATTTTTCTATCTCAAACCTATGTTATAAATCTGTAGAAATTATGGTATTAATTCTGTAGAAATAGTGTTTTGATGTCTCTTGGGTAGTATTTTCACCCATAAAATTTTCATGAATTATGATAGCTATTTTCTTGTTTCGGTAGAGCCAAAACTTACCACATTGTGAAGGACCTATAAGTTTCTGTAGGAATTTTTCAAAACTGAATTTTATGTAGGTTAATATATTTAAATTTGTTTGAAGGGATACTAGATATCGTAGAATAGTATTTTCTTCTTATTCATTCATCATATGGCAAGGGCCATATATATAGGGATAAGGGACAATCCAAGGGTCATGAGTTACATAACCCAAGGGTCATGAGTTACATGATCCCAAGGGTCATGTGTAACTCATGACATAATGGTGAATAGTAAGGGTTTCACAACACTCCCCCTTATTCATCCATTTCCTTGGATCCACTTATGAAATACTTCAGGATTAAATAAGCTAATAGGGTGGATACTGCTGGATCCAGAGTAAACTTGGTTTGCCTCATTAAAACCTTAGCTATGGAAAACCCAGTGGGAAAAACCATCAGTCCTAAGGAAAAAGAGTACAATCCTATAGTTTTACTCCCCCTGATCTATACAAGCTTCAGGCTTGCTGTTCTTGTAGTTGCCTCATCCCTATTCCTCTTACAAGCTTTACAAAAGTACATCGTGGCAGTATTTTGGTAAACAAATCTGCTAAGTTATTACAAGATTGAATTTGTTATATTTTGACTTGTTCCTTCTCTTGAAGGTCGTGCGTCCAGAAGAATTTGGGGTATATGTGCTTCGTCTTGTCATTCTTTATGTATCCTTTCTGAAGTTGAGCTACGCAGGCTGCATTATCTTCAAAAAGGTTAGTAGGCTTAAGTTCACCAGTCTTCAGGCCAGTAGATGCCAAAATCTGTTGAATGATGGAGCGAAGCCAAACACACTCCTTGCTTGTTTCATGGATTGCCAGAAGTTCAGAATGGTTGGATGAGATAGCCACACTGGTCTGTTTGACGGACCTCCAGGAGATAGTCGTACCACCAAAAGTAAACACAAATCCAGTTTGTGATTTCTATGTGTGGGGATCTGATCTATAACTTGCACCTGAGTAACCAAGTAAAGTGGAAGACCCGCTATTCGGGTAATATAGTCCTAGGTCTATAGACCTTTGGAGGTAGCACAGAAGATGCTTCTCTCCATTCCAGTGGTGCTTTGTGGGCGCTGTACTGTATCTGGGTAATAAGTTAACTGAAAATGCTATATCAGGATGCGTACAGTTAGCTATATAGAGTAGTACCCCAATGGCACTTAGGTAAGGTACTTCAGGACCTAATAATTCCTCCCCCTCTTCCAGTGGATGGAAAAGGTCCTTCTTTACGTCCAATGATCGAACGACCATTGGTGTACTAAGGGGATGACATTTATCCATGTGGAATTGTTTAAGTAATCTTCATGTATATGTAGATTGGTGTAACAGGATACCACCCTTTAGGTGTTCGATCTGTAAGCCAAGACAATACTTCATTTTTCCTAGGTCTTTCATTTCAAAAGTTATCTTAAGGCTTTCAGATATCTCAGTGATCTCTGCAGGAGATCCAATGAGATTTAAATCGTCGACATAAACGGCGACTATAACAATCCTGTTCTCGATCTTTTTATAAAGATACACGGGCAGACTTTATCATTAGTAAATCCTTGCGTAGCAAGAAACTCACTTAGTCTGTTATACCACTTTTTTCCTGATTGTTTAAGACCATACAATGATCTTTGTAACCTTACAGAATAGGTGTCTTGAGGTCTATCTATTTTCTCTGGTGAAATTTTATATCCTTCAGGGAGTTTCATATAGATATCTTTATCTATATTGCCATAAAGATATGCAGTCACAACGTCCATGAGCTGTATTTCTAGGCTTTTTAGAGAAGAGAGGCTGATCAGGAATCTGAAGGTATTCCCATATCCATGACCGGAGAATATGTTTCTTCATAATCTATTCCCGGTTTCTGGAAGAAACCTTGTGCTACAAGGCGTGCTTTGTAGCGCACAACTATGTTGTGTTTATTTCTTTTTCTTGTGAAGATCCATTTATATCCCACAGGTTTTACACCTTCAGGTGTTTGGACTACTGGTCCAAAGACTTCGCGTTTCAAGAGTGAGTCCAGCTCTACTCCTATTGCCTCGTTCCACTTTGGCCAATCGCCTCTGCGTTTACATTCTGCTAGAGACCGTGGATCAATGTCATCATCATTTTCAGTGACATGAACGGCAATATTGAACGAAAAATCGTCGTCGACGACTGTGCTTTTTATGTTTAGTACCTCTCCAGTACGTACATAATTTAATGATATTTCTCCTGTTTGTTCCTCTTCAGGGGAAACTAGGAGGGAAGAGGTAGCTGATCTGAGCTCAGCATCCTGTGTTGGGATCTTTTTAATTTCTCCAGGGTTTTTTCTTTTACGAGGGACTTTGTCTCTCGAACCTGGTGGGCGTCCTCTTTTTAATTGAGGTATTGCCATTTCTGCTGCCGGCGGATTGCATTCATCTTTGGGGATGTCAATCCTAGCTGGCGTGTTGGCAGCAGGGACGTGTTATCTGACAATCTTCTGGTTGTCAGTAAATGTATTCGGAAGTAGATGTACAGTGTTCTGAAGATGTAATATCTTCAGGATCTCATCTTCACATTGACTTGTACGCAGATCAAAATGAGACAAAGTTTTTGTGTCCCAAGAAATTATCTTAGATGCTTCTGGCTTCTTAGACTGTGTGCCCAGTTTAGTAAATAATCCTTCATCAAACTCACAGTCATCAAGACGTGCCTTAAATACGTCACCCGTTAGGAGTTCTGGGTATCTAATTATAGAGGGTGAGTCAAACCCAACATAGATACGTAATCGACGTTATGGACCCATTTTGGTCCTCTGTGGGGGAGCAATGGGGACGTAAACAGCACAACCAAAAACTCTCAAATGAGAGATATTTGGAGGTGAACCATAAGCGAGCTGCATCTGAGATAGAATATGACCTCCAGAAGGCCGTATTCTAATAAGTGATGCGGCATGCAATATAGCATGACCCCAAGCTTCCACAGTCAACTGTGACTGCATCAACAATGGACGAGCAATCCATTGTAATCTCTTAATAAGAGATTCTGCTAACCCGTTCTGGGTGTGAACATGAGCTACAGGATGTTCAACTTCGATGCCAGTTGCTTGGCAATAGTCTTGAAAGACCTGTGAAGTAAATTCACCCGTATTATCAAGTCTTAATTTTTTGATATGTTTATCGGGGAAATGAGCCCGCAACTTAATTATTTGTGCCAATAGGTTAGAAAAAGCTAAGTTGCGGGTGGACAAAAGGCACACATAAGACTATTTAGTAGATGCATCGATAAGTACCATAAAGTACCTAAATGGACCACTTGCGGGGTGAATAGGTCCGCAAATGTCTCCATGAATTCTCTCTAAGAAGCTAGGAGACTCTAGTCCCACTTTTAAAAGGGATGGTCTCGTTATAATTTTGCCTTGAAAACAAGGTAGACACGAGTAATCATACTTCTGAAGAATCTTCAGGTTCTGCAGGTTGTGTCCACTGGATTGGCTTATGATTCGTTTCATCATAGCTGATCCTGGGTGACCCAGTCTATTATGCCAAAGTTTAAATTTTGTCGATGAATGACACTTCTGGTGCACAATCATGTTAGCTTCTGTTGATTGAATATGAGTATGATAGAGACCCGACGGGAGTCCCTTGAATCGTTCTAAGATAGTTTTTGAACCATCTTTTAGACGAGTAACATACAGATATTCTGCCTCATTTATTTCATTTGTTTCTAAGTGATATCCGTTTAAACGAATGTCCTTGATACTTATGAGGTTCCTACTTGATTTAGGAGAGAATAGTGCATCTTTTATTATTAGTCTTGTTTTATTTGGGAGCAATATAATTGCTTCACCAGATCCTTCTATTATGTTTGATAGTCCTGATATCGTAATAACGGGACCGTCATAATCATATAAGCTATAAAAATAGCTTTTTTCTCGAAGGATTGTTTGCGTCGAGGCGCTGTCCACAAGGCATTCACACTTCATCTATAGATCAATGAAAAAAAATTATCGATCGACGGGCCGATATAGAGAGGTCAATAAGTTGCTTGCAAAAATGCATAATTTATAAGGTGGTAAGCCAAAATTTCATCTGGCTCTGCCACCACTTGAAATATGTGCCATTGAATTTTGCAGGCTTTGCAGAGAAAGTCTCTTCCTTGGAAGTCATATTTCTAAGGTCTGAAAAATTATATTTACTCAATAAGATGGTTTTAAGCTAAAATTAAAAATTAAAATAATTTTAGTAATAAACCTTTAAATTTTTAGTTTTTTAAGTTTTAATAAAGTTGGGTTAGCTGTAGGGGCCGGATCCCAGCAAGCGGAGGTTCACTAGGAACTCTTAAGTACCGGTCGCTTAGACGATATTTTGCCTTGTTGACAGAAGGGCCCTTTCGGCTTGTTCCCAAACAAATCTTAACTTTAGAACTTAAAAACTAAAGGAATTTTTACTAAATTAATTAATTGTTTGAATTAGCCTAAATTAAAATATTGAATAAAAGAAGCTAGAATTGATAGAAAAAGAAAATTGATACGGTGTCAATTCTAACAAGATTAGTTGAACAATAATTTACTTAAGTGATGACAATTATATAAGATCAATTGTCCAAAGAGTAATATATATGACAATGATCAACCAATGTGAATATTCAAAAAATTGTTAAGAATGAAGCAAATTTACTTAATGTATAACCAAGTAACTACAATGGATTATACAAAGATCAACCAGATACAATTGCTTAATGAATAATAATTGATAATATAGTAAGTTTGATAATGTAGTTTTGTAGTAGAGACTTTATGCTACTTTTCTAACAGAGACACATAAAGTTTCAGCTATGTAGCAAGTTTTAGGTAGTTTTTCTAATTTGATCCGAACAGAGACTTTCTGCTGGTTTTTCTAAATTCTAACAGCAAGGAAAATTGGTTTACAAAGATCAAACTAAGATCAAACAGTAATTTTTTTCAGCAGCATCTAGTACTTCGAAATCGACACTCACTATTTTGGCAATTTTATCTATCATGTGAAAAATATGTATAAATTAAAATTAAATATTTATGCATAATCATAAATGTTACAGAGCTTATAATAAAAATACCACGGTGCTTAATAAACAGTTCAGTCCAGAAGCTAATATGCAATCTGTCAATATTACAGTAAGTAATTTTTTTTTCAATCATTCTTTCTGAATTTATAATCAAGTAACCAAAAAAGGAAAAGTCTACATAAAAGAAATTTGAAAAGTCAACCATCGGTAGGTGGACCCTTGTTTTCTAGAGAAAAGAAGTTCTGGTTTATGTTTCTTCTATTCCAATGACTATTCTCATATTTTACTCAAACCGATCTACTACTTTTTTTTTCGAAGACCAAAACAGTTCTGTCTTGAACCTTAAAATAAGTTACAAGTGTTTGAACGTTAGCAATATAAAGAATATCACTCTTAGATTGTTAGATATATATATTGCTAACTTTCAATCAAACAATTAATTTGTAAAAAAAAATTAAGAAGTGTTACCAGCCTCTGGTCGGATCGACTAGGAAAAAAGGAAGGATGACGTCGAGATCTGGACGTCGATTCTCCTTGCTTCAGCAATCGTGCTGATAACGTGTTTGAAGGGATACTAGATATCGTAGAATAGTATTTTCTTCTTATTCATTCATCATATGGCAAGGGACATATATATAGGGATAAGGGACAATCCAAGGGTCATGAGTTACATAACCCAAGGGTCATGAGTTACATGATCCCAAGGGTCATGTGTAACTCATGACATAATGGTGAATAGTAAGGGTTTCACAACAAAATTAGGATTTTTAAGCATTTTTTTATGAATTTATCAATTCAATTCTGGTCGAAAAAATTATAGGTTAAAATTAGTCATTTTCGGGTGACTTGTTGACCTAGAAGATTCCAAACCATTAGTACCATGAAATCCTTGCATCAAAATTTTATATTCTAAAATTTAGGACATTTTAATTCTATTTAAATTGTATTTTTGAGCATTTTCATAATTTTAGATAATTAATGAAGTTCTAGACAAATTTTGGGTAGACTAGTCGACCCGATAGACAAATAGTAGTATAATTCTTTAGAAATATAAATTCTGAGATAAATATATAGAAAATTAGTTTAAATAATATTCTTATGATTTTTATATGATTTTTAAGTATATGATTGAAGTAGCAACATAACTGACTAATTGGGAGTTGGAAACCCAAAAACTGTGTTCGGTGTCTCGTGGAACCTGTATGTGATTGTATGGATCTAAAGGATTCCACGAGAAATTGAATATAATCTTAAAACATTATCTTGACTAATTAAGTCATATTGTAAGTTCATGAGTAGTGGGTTAATTTAGTTAATTAATTATTTAGGAGCGTCGGATTCCGGTGGCGTTGACACGGGAGCGACGTTTCAGATTCACAGTACGACACCAGGCAAGTACACCTTGCCAAACTTTACAGTATTTACATGCATATTCTATATTGTTATCTCTTTCCAGTTCTACTTCATATCTTTCATTCATGTTTATGTTACTTCTACTTTCTTATTTTACGTGCACGTTCCTTATTGAGTCATCTTATGTCGTTATTGTTCTACGCGAGTCTTGTGACAATTTTGACTAGTCTTCTACCTTCGCCCTTGAGTTTGACTTGACCTATAGTCGTGATTGATTGATTCAACATTAGCCCTGATATCTCTAGGACTGGGAGCGTCCTATGTCGTTACGATATTGAGACATCTTATTGATCTTTGTCTATTTTACATTTCTCTACTTTATTCTGCATATTATTTACTGTACAGTAGGCATGTATATTATGTGTCTTGCTAGTCCTTTGAGGACCTGGTGATCTCTTCAGGTATTAGCTGAAGATATGATACATTGATGGATGACGTTGCTACAACAAGACTGCAGGTATATTTAGTTGATATTTTATCGTTCTCTTCCGTAATTAGATTTTGTCCAATATTATATTACTTTGACATTGCTGTTGTATAGCCTAGTTTTATAAGCTTTATCTTTCATTAGAAGCTTGTTCAAGATAATTGCATTAGAGTCTGGTCCACTTTATTGTATATTATCTTTTCTTGTTACTTGTAGTAACCGGTTTGCTAATGTTTGACCAGCATTAGTTTACTTGGTTTATACAAGAGTTTATCTTCAGTGGATTGAGATATTCGTAGATTGCTTTAAGAAACCAGACAGCTTATACGTATTCGAGCTAGGCTGGAGTCCTCTCGATGTGTAGCTGGCATGTATACGTATCCTAGTCCTACGTATTTTGGGACTGGGGCGTTACATATTTTTTTTTGGCGGCCCATGCAGGTCGAGTTAGCCGTTTCGGTTACGTTACTGTACCGAGCGGGCCTGCGAACATGACTAAACCCTTAGGAATCTCAATCCACAACTGCCTTGACAATTCTTTTAGAAATTTTCTACCGCCCTTGAACTTTGCATTTACTCTCAATTACTATTCCCTTGCTTTCTCGTATCATTGCTTCTCGTCCCTTCCAATTTCGGAGTGACGAATAATCGTGCTATATAGGATTTAGCAAAAAATAATAATCTTAAGTTATAGTGTAAGTTAGTTTGCTTATTGTGTTGTGATTGCTTGATAGATAAGTAGTATTAGAGATGCCATATGCCATAGGGCATCATGTGTTTGATGAGGTAGTTTGACCAAAGGTGGGTAGACGTCATCATTATAGGCATACATATGTGATCATACTGGGTTACGCCCTTATGGTGGCCACTTGATTAAGAATTGAGTGGTAGTTTTAGTGTAGAGATCGACTCTCTAAGAGATGAAACTAGACATAGCCTAACCCAACCCATTTACTATTATATCCTGTCAATTGTAAAATTAGGATTTGACAGATTGATAGGTATCACTTAACTTGGTTAGGTGAAGGAAGACTTATATAATTGTCTTGATAAAATGGTTAGGAGGACAAGCCTTCAACATGATCGTTGTAAGACCGCTAGTACCAAAAAGAGCGACTAGAGATAACCATATATAGCTTTACGATTGTTGCAAATCAAAATTGTTTAGGTTTGATTATTACTTGACTTATTAGGAGACACTGTAGTGACCTAGCATATCACTTAAACTATTCCTAGTTACTCTAGAACGGTTCTTTGTTAGTGAGCCTAATTTTAATTTCGAGGACGAAATTCTTTTAAGGTGGATAGATTGTGAGGACCCTAATTTTTGAGAATTATTTTTTTTATTTAATTATGATTATATATGTACTCTTTCGTGTCTTTGATTTTTGGAGCACAAGACATGCCCATCTCTTGAAACGTCCTTCATGAGTTTTGTAGTAGACAGGATGACCTTCAACTTGATATATTATGTCCCATCCAAACTTGCCCCCTAGCATTCTTTGGACTTTGCGCAACTTCGGATCAAATTTAGGCAATTAGATTACTTACCATAATTCCAGACCTAACTTCCCACGTGAGTTCGGGACTCGACATAAATCAAAACTATTCGACCCAATTATGGTTTTGACTCATTTTGAGCCTATGACGCACATGCTAAGAGTGTGCCACTCAATCGAGTCTCCATGTGCTATTTAATTGCGAATGGCACAAGAGACTTATTTGTTGACTCTTAGAGTTCGATTAAATTAGAAAATATATTTGGACCCTAACCTAGCCAACCCTACCTGGTAGGAAGCCATGTTAGGTTGCCATGACAGTATAATTATTATGGATTTATTTTGGATGTTATACAGTCAATTAGATTTAAATACAATTTTGTGTATATGATTATATTTATAATAGTCTAAAATTATTATTATTATTTTTTTTTTAGCACGGATAGTGTAGTCGTGTACTTTGACTAGTCTATTATCCATGGTAGGGAAGGTCGAGCCATAGGTGTGTTCTAACTAGGAAAACCAGGCCAAGTTACGACTTAACCTCCACCGATGACTTATTTATTTAATTATTAGATTATTGACCTTCTAGGAGACCCGGTTGTACCAATTTAGTCCCGACTTGACCCGAACCAAATCCCAATCTAAATAGACATGTAGTACTCTAAAATACCTTCATGTTGATATATATTTTGTATATATATTTTATTAATATTGTATATTTAATTTAGATTTAGATTGCATTTATATTTAGAAATCTAACTAGTTCCATATTAGGAAACCTTTTATTTAAATCCTCAATCAATCAATTAGCCAACTCATCAAATAACCAAATCAATCCATGTAGACCCCACATATGACCAACCAAAGATTATTTTCATATAATTTTCGTCCAAAAATAATCCCCTACATTGGCGGGCCATGCCATGCATGGAAACACCCACCTACATATATAAACTCAACCCATAGGCCCATATATATATATCAACCCTTATCAAAACCCTAACCCTAAGACCAAAAACTCTTATTTATCACCCAAGAGCAGCTCCTTTACCATTAATTTCGAAAATAGCATCCCCTCCCCTCTACTACATCATCCCCTCCATCACATAACTCATCCTCCTCCAAAAAGGCTCCTTCTTTCATCCTTCTTCCATCCAAACTCCACTAAACCAACCCTAAAAACTCTATCTTCTCCATCCAACCATCTAGAACCATTGCCAACCTCTCCAAACTCATCAAGAGAGGATTAGCAAGTAAGTATAGCAATAAAGGTGGGAGCTTTAGCAAGTAGAAACCTCCACAACCCAACTAGCAAGGACTTTTGGTAAGAAATCCTAATTTTTCTATCTCAAACCTATGCTATAAATCTGTAGAAATTATGGTATTAATTCTTTAGAAATAGTGTTTTGATGTCTCTTGGGTAGTATTTTCACCCATAAAATTTTCATGAATTATGATAGCTATTTTCATGTTTCGGTAGAGCCAAAACTTACCACGTTGTGAAGGACCTACAAGTTTCTGTAGGAATTTTTCAAAACTGAATTTTATGTAGGTTAATATATTTAAATTAGGATTTTAAGCATTTTTTTTGAATTTATCAATTCAATTCTGGTCGAAAAAATTATAGGTCAAAATTAGTCATTTTCGAGTGACTTGTTGACCTAGAAGATTTCAAACCATTAGTACCATGAAACCCTTGCATCAAAATTTTATATTCTAAAATTTAGGGAATTTTAATTCTGTTTAAATTTTATTTTTGAGAATTTTTATAATTTTAGATAATTAATGAAGTTCTAGACAAATTTTGGGTAAACTAGTCGACCCGATAGACAACTAGTAGTATAATTCTTTAGAAATATAAATTCTGAGATAAATATATAGAAAATTAGTTTAAATAATATTCTTATGATTTTTATATGATTTTTAAGTATATGATTGAAGTAGCAACATAACTGACTAATTGGGAGTTGGAAACCTAAAAACTGTGTTCGGTGTCTCGTGGAACCTGTATGTGATTGTATGGATCTAAAGGGTTCCACGAGAACTTGAATATAATCTTAAAACAATATCTTGAATAATTAAGTCATATTGTAACTTCTTGAGTAGTGGGTTAATTTAGTTAATTAATTATTTAGGAGCGTCGGATTCCGGCGGCGTTGACACGGGAGCGACGTTTCAGATTCACAGTGCGACACCAGGCAAGTGCACCTTGCCAAACTTTACAGTATTTACATGCATATTCTAAATTGTTGTCTCTTTCCAGTTCTACTTCATATCTTTTATTCATGTTTATGTTACTTCTACTTTCTTATTTTACGTGCACGTTCCTTATTGAGTCATCTTATGTCGTTATTGTTCTACGCGAGTCTTGTGACGATTTTGACTAGTCTTCTTCCTTCGCCCTTGAGCTTGACTTGACCTGTAGTCGTGATTGATTGATTCAACATTAGCCCTGATATCTCTAGGACTGGGAGCATCCAATGGCGTTACGGTATTAGAGACTTCTTATCGACCTGTTATCCCGTCTCTAGGACCGGGAGTGTCCCATGGCATTACGGTAGTAGAGACTTATCTTTTGTCTCGAGGTTGGGAGCGTCCCATGGCGTTACGATATTGAGACATATTATTGATCTTTGTCTATTTTATATTTCTTTACTTTATTCTGCATGTTATTTACTGTACAGTAGGCATGTATATTATGTGTCTTGCTAGTCCTCTGAGGACCTGGTGATCTCTTCAGGTATTAGCTGAAGATATGATACATTGATGGATGACGTTGCTACAACAAGACTGCAGGTATATTTAGTTGATATTTTATCGTTCTCTTCCGTAATTAGATTTTGTCCTATATTATATTACTTTGACATTGCTGCTGTATAGCCTAGTTTTATAAGCTTTATCTTTCATTAGAAGCTTGTTCAAGATAATTGCATTAGAGTCTGGTCTACTTTATTATATATTATCTTTTCTTGTTACTTGTAGTAACCGGTTTGCTAATGTTTGACCAGTATTAGTTTACTTGGTTTATACAAGAGTTTATCTTCAGTGGATTGAGATATTTGTAGATTGCTTTAGGAAACCAGACAGCTTATACGTATTCGAGCTGGGCTGGAGTCCTCTCGATGCATAGCTGGCATGTATACGTATCCTAGTCCTACGTATTTTGGGACTGGGGCGTTACAAATACTTACCGGTACTCCAAGAATCCGGTAGATGTGTCTCATGTACAGTGCTGCCAACTTCTCGGTGGATAGACCAACCTTGAAGGGGATAAAGTGAGCTGACTTCGTCAGTCGGTCCACAATAACCCAAATGGCGTCCTTTCCTCCTTGGGATCGTGGCAATCCTGACACAAAGTCCATCGTTATATGCTCCCACTTCCACTCCGGAATGTCCAGCGGCTGTAGAAGTCCTGCGGGTCTCTGTCTGCTAGCCTTCACTTGTTGACAAATCAAGCATCTAGCCACAAATTTGGATACATCCTTCTTCATTTCATACCACCAAACAATGGTACGCATATCCTGATACATCTTGTTAGCTCCAGGATTTATGGAATACTACGACTGGTGCGCTTCTTGCATCAGCTCATTCCTTAGTTCGCCAGATGGTACACACAGTCTCGTACCATTTTTCAATGCTCCGTCCTTGGCGATAGAGAATACTTCAAGTGTTCCTGCCAGCACTTGTTCTCTGAGTTTGCAAAGCATCTCGTCTTGGAATTGTGTCTCCTTGACTTTGTCCATCAGACTT
The DNA here is from genome assembly GCA_029216955.1 of Iris pallida. NCBI lineage: Eukaryota > Viridiplantae > Streptophyta > Magnoliopsida > Asparagales > Iridaceae > Iris > Iris pallida. Next base: position 18,822,732 of record JANAVB010042618.1, on the reverse strand, counting down.
GAACGCAATTGCAACTGCATCATGGTTGAGTCAGCTCCAGGTATAATAGCTTCTCGCCCCAGTTCCTTCATCTTTTACTCAGACAGTACAATCTCCAGACCAAGCTTCTCTATGTCCTCCAATAAATGTCGTTCCTTGGTTAAAAACATTGCCATCGGGTATCGACTAAGTGAATCTGCAACCACATCAACTTTTCCCGGATGGTACTGCAGGTCGATATCGAAATCCTTCATCAGCTCCAGCCATCTTCTTTATCTCATGTTCAGCTCTTTCTGAGTGAAAACATATTTCAGACTTTTGTGGTCTGCAAATATTTCTACTCTCTCCATAAAGATAATGCTTCCATAGTTTCAAAGCAAAGATGACTGCAGCGAACTCCAGATTATGTGTGGGATAGTTCTTCTCATGAGTCTGTAATTGCCTAGATGCGTAAGTAATTACTTTTCCGTGTTGTTGAAGAACGCAACCCAGTCCTTTTCCAGAGGCATCACTGTAGATTAAGAAACCGTCGGTACCTGCGGGTAGCACAAGTATCGGTGTTGTTGTAAGTCTCTTCTTCAGTTCCTCAAACGACGCCTGGCAAGCTTTCGTCCAGATGAACTCTTCATTCTTCCGAGTGAGCTTCGTCATCGGTTCAGCAATCTTGGCGAAATCCTTCACAAACATCCGGTAGTAACCAGCCAATCCCAAGAAACTTCTGATTTCAGCAATTGAGCTTAGGGTAGACCACTTCTCAACAGCAGCTATCTTCTTAGGGTCCACCAAAATTCCTTCTCCTGTGACAACAAAGCCAAGAAAATCCACCTTATCTAGAAAGAATTCACATTTGGAAAGCTTACCATATAGCTTCTCCTTCCTCAAAGTTCCTAGAACTTTTCTGAGGTGCTCTTCATGCTCCTCTTCAGTCTTCGAGTAGATCAGGATGTCATCGATGAAGACAACAACAAACTGATCCAGGTATTCATGGAAAATCTTGTTCATAAGGTTCATGAATACATCAGGAGCATTCGTCAGCCCAAACGGCATGACCAAGAATTCAAACTGTCCATACTTGGTGTTGAACGCCGTCTTGGGAATATCTTCCTTCTTGACCCTGATTTGATGGTAACCAGATCTGAGGTCAATCTTCGAAAACACCATAGCTCCACTCAGTTGATCAAACATGTCATCAATCCGGGGCAGAGGGTACTTGTTTTTGATGGTGAGGTTGTTCAGCGCCCGGTAGTCGATGCACATCCGTACTGTTCTGTCCTTCTTGGGCAAAAATAAGACAGGTGCTCCCCAGGGTGAAGCTCCGTCTCGGATAAATCCCAAAGCCTTCAGTTCATTGATCTGATCCTTCATCTCCTTTGCCTCCTTTGGGTTGACTCTGTAGCATCCCTTAGATATAGGGAAAGAGCCGGGGACTAGGTCAATGGTGAACTCTATGTCTCGATCTGGGGGTAACCCGGGAAGACTATCAGGGAAGACATCCATAAATTCTGCTATGATAGGATGGGGAGGTCCGGGTTCTTCTGTGATAGAGGTGTAGACAACACACTCCATATCCTCCGGAGTTCGAGAGATTTCAAACTCCGGCTCTCCAGGTGGGCTGAAGACTACACATCCTCTGTGACAATCTATCAGCGCATGCTGCTTACTCAACCAGTCCATCTCTAGGACTACATCATAGTTGGGTAAGGGCATCACAAGCAAAGGTGCTATGAACTGGTGGCCTGATATATTTATGGGACAGTTACAGGTCTCCGTAATGGATAGGGGTCCAAGTATGACCGATGGTGGACCTCATCGCCAGCAGGGCCGGAACGAGTGGTCTTTCCTTTGGCCGTACTCTGGAAGGTTTTTGGTTGCAAATACAAGCAAGGTAGCCTACCAGTCTATAGCAAACAAAAATATTTACTTATAATATATATTTCGGTCCTATGTTGTAGTTTTAGTGTTCTAATTTTCTCTAGATAGGTTTTCCTAAGTTGTTTGATTGTTCGACCTGCATGGGCCACCACTAAAAATATGTCACGACCCGGTCCCAATTTCTTGGATCGAATCGGATTATGTCCAGCCTGTACCGTTGTTGAGACGGCGGCAGTAAGCTGTATCACTCATGCAGGTAATCAACAACACAATTCTAATTGCCACAACTTTTAATACTTTGAAAATTTGAAGACTTGTCCAACACAAAGTTTCAAATACAAACCACAACAGAAATAAAATATTTGTTTTCCACATAATCATAAACTGGAAATAAATCTAATTAGCAGTCTCCTCATCATCATCCTCTGGTAGAACAGCCAGGTACATCTCAGGGTCATAGTAGCTACTTATCAATAGCTCAGTATCGTCCATAGTACCTACGGGGAATCTAGTCAGGAAATGAGCAAAGTAGACTTCATGATAATCCAATAATTGAAATAATAATAGAGTTATGCACTTTTAAACAATTTGAAATACATAGTTTTCCAGCAGTTAAAACATTGTGATATGAATAGGTAATTAATATGACCGGATTTGGTTGTACAGTTGTATCCTATTGATACGATATGGCTTATCCCCGTGTGTATGAGGGGTAAGCTAACACAGTCATTATACTACTTTGGATGTGGTCATACTCATTACACTACTCTCCAAGTACCCAACAGTTAATCAGTCAATGCTCTCAGAGAGAGTTCCGTATTGCATCGTGGTTTAAACTTGCAATAAAATAATTAATAAATAATTGGTAAACTAACACAAAATGTACTTGCCTTGGTTTGACTGGATTGGGGAATGTCTCCGAGATTGAAATCAAATTTGTCCTCGAAATCCTACAATCGAGAAGTCTGCCTTAGATTTCCAAAGTTTCCATGCTATATGTGCTAGTTACAATCTCTAAATTTGTCCTAGTCGATTTTTAATCTTTATTATACTATCACAAGCAAAAACTCGATTTTCTGGTGCGTTACATTTAATTATGAAGGAAAAATCACTTTATATTTAATTTCGGGAAAACTTTGTATTTATCGGTTTATTGGCGAAACTTGGTATTTTTATAATTATATAATAAAATTATATGTTTTTCCTTTAAATGAGAAAAGCATGAATTAAATATTACAAACTTGAAATTGTAATGTGATGAAACATTATTATTTTTTTTATAAAATAAATAATTTATTATATTTTATTACGCATTCACGACAGAACATTAGCCAGAAACAAAATAAAAGAATACTAAACTATTACAAATTGCACACAACAGAAATAAATGGTGTTATACCCTTACAGACCATTTTACATGAATTTAAATAAGAAGAAAAATATTTGTTAGTCTCTAAAAATTATCCTACAAATTAATCACAAAATAAAACTAGTAATTAAATTAAATTAATTTTGAGTCTCAGATTTTGGTCCAATCGTCAAAATAGCTAATGCCTTAATGTCCGAAAATCCCGATTTCGTTTGCATTTAGCTAGGGCCCATGGACCAGTACGGTCGTCGCCTAAAAATCCAATTTATAAATATTTTCGAAAACCGATTTGAAATCCATTTGTATAATTTTTATAAAAATTTGGACAGCACCTCCTCTATATTTGGGATAACCCAAAACTGGAAAAATGTGTCACAAACACCAATATAAGTCCCATACCCGGGAAACCCATTTATATATATAAATTATATTCCTAAAATATTTTTAAAATAAATTCAGAAAAATACCACAGCATAAATAACCAGAATACTATTATTCAGAAAATTCGAATTTAAATCCACAGAACCAACCAAAACCAACAGAACACAAAGAAAAATCCACATAAACTATTCCGAAACTGATAGAAGGTTTTCGAAAGATTTCTAAAAGTCCGAAAATGCCATGTCTAAGAATTACCGATTTCTCAGGAAAAATCGGGGACCAAATCTCATCATAGACTATGAAAAATGGAAACGGGGAAACAGAATTATACCATGGGTTGCTCGGCTAGAGCTCTCAGATATTAATATTAGAAAAAAAGAACACACAGACAACGTCTCGGGCTCGGGTCACGGAGCCACACGGGGACTCACCGGGTAGCAGCTGGACGCAGCCGAAAAACGGCACGCAGGGGGTCGGCCACGCAGGGTCGGTCGGGAACGGCACCGGAGAGCGGCGCTCGGCTCTGGGTGGCTGGGCGCGGGGTCGCCGAGGTCGACGGAGGCCGGCGGGAACGGGAGGAAGCTCCGGGAGTTTAGGGAAAATTAGGGCACGGATGGGAGATGAGAGTGGGGATAGTGGTGATGGAAGAATGGTGGTGATGGGGATTATATAGGTGAAGGGAAACGGGGGTTACCGGAATCCGAAGGGGCGCCGGCAGAAGGAAGCCGAGGAGGCGGTCGTTTCGGCTCGGTCAGAAACGTTCCAGGGAGAGAGAGCTTTATCATTAAAAGCTCAAAAATAAATGAAAGTGTGCTGTGAGAGTGGAATAAATGAGTGAATGAGTAATGAGTATTGAATGGAAAAATCCATTCCTATTTAAAAGAATGAGTGTACAGAGAGTTAAGTAAGTGGAAAAGAAAGGATTTCATTTCCTTTAATACTAATTGTGCTAAAATGTGCTGGTGTGTAGAGAATTAAATGAGTGGGAAGAATATTAATGAAAGGATTAGGAAAAAATATATATTATATAAATAATTAACTTATGAATTATATAGGAAACCGAGTTCGGTTTCGGAATTAATTCCGAACCGGGTTTCGGAAATGGGAACGGGTCTGGGTTTGGGATAAAACCAAAAATCCAATTATTTTATTTTGAAAATACTTTTCATAAATTCACTAATTAACTAATAATAATATTATTTTAGCAAAATTTTATTTAACAACACAATTATAATTTAAATATGCAATCTAAATTTTACGGGTTTCACACTCAGGATCAAAGAAGATTTTGTTGTGTGTGTGGTAGAACCAACCATACAGCCATCAACTGCTTCCAAAGGAAGTGTAAGCCCACTTCCCAATTTTTTTATATTTGATTATGATTTACTTTTATGGTCATTTGGACCTTAGTAAGCATTATTTAGCTATTATATAGTTTATCATAATTTTTAGATATTTTAGATAATTTTTAAATATCTATTTTGTGAAAATTTATATATTTTATTGAATTTAATGATTTATCATATGGCCATTCGGGGTTATTTTTGGGACCCAGTATTTTAGTTAGGTCCTAGAACCTCAAAAACTATTTTTTTTAATTTTTTGGATTTTTTGGATATTTTTTGGAATTACTTTGATAATAAATATAGGAAATAACCTATTTTCTAGGACTTCTAGAATTTATTGTGCTAGCCTAAGAGCAAATATTGATCCCAAATATTTTTCTAGGATTTATTATGCTATTTTATATTTTCAAGAATTTTTTCATAATTTTTGGCAATATTTAAGTATTTATTTATTAAGGTTTATATATTTTTAAAGGCTTCCAATATTTATTATGAGGCCATTTGGGACTAATATGAGATAAAACATTTTTATTTATATTCTAGAAGGTTAAATATAGTTTCTATAATTTTCTACAATTTTTTTGGAATTTTTAGGATTTTATTTGAAGTTATTTGGAGTTAAACTGATTTTTAAATCATTTTCTAAAAATAAATACACAGCCAATATCCAGTCAGCACTGGCCGGGCCCACCCATCAGCCAGTACAGTGCCCAGTCAGCGGGTGCTGACGGTACCCGCCTGTTTATATATATATTACACGCAGAACAGAAAAAACCTTAGTTATTCCTGGCCGACTTTGAGGTGTTTGAATCCAAGGAGACCCCGATTTCCCGAGACGATTGCCGTCAACTCCGACCTCCTTTTTGCGTGCGGTTTTTTTTGTTGGATTCTTATTGAGATTGACAGCTTCTAGATCGGCGTTCCTCACATCCTCGACTTGTGACTACGGTTTGTGCAAGGATTCAGGCAAGTACAGTATTGCATTTATGTTTTAGTTCATTATAACGTTTTTCCCATCATTTTCTTGTTTGATATCCCATTGAGACATTGCTTGATATTTCGTTGAGATACGATTGTGACACCGTAGTTATTCTATCCTTCTTAGTCTATCATTGACCGTTATTGATTGTTAGAGAGTCGGGAGGGAGAATACTCAGTAAGTATGCGAACAAACCCAACTATTTTGATTGTCGATAGCTAAGTCATACACCACGCGTATGAGTTAGCCGTACCCTATTATTGTGGATGGCCATCATATGATGTGCCGTACTAGCCCAGCCGTTCACGTATAAAAAGGTATTTCACACACACATAGTTGTTTCCATTGTTCCTTTATCTGGTTCCTGTCCTGCTAGATCATATCTTACTAGTTTATATCTTGCTAGTTTATATCCTGCTAGTTCATCTCTTGCTAGTTCTCTATATGCTCCTTGCCATTATTGTTTCTCATTGTTCTAACTTATTTTGTGCTAACAACATTAAATATAATATGGTTGTACTATGCTCATTTCCTGTCTGGATTGTTGTTATAGGTGAGGTTGATGTGCCTACTCTTGTGCTATGGACCATACGAGGGGGAGATAGCTAGAGACTCGAAGGCTAAACCATAGAAGACTAGTTAGTTGTGTGGTAGTTTTCTATAAATGTAAAAGCTTACATTCTTCTTCAAATGTAAAACTTCTATATTTTGTAAAGTTAATTTAGTTGTTGTGAATGAGCAACAAAGTTTATTTTGAGCATTTATTTATTGCGGGCTTGACAGCGTTCTACCGTCGACTCTGCAGCGTAGGCTGGCTTGGACATGTCTCGTATCCGAAAAAGTGGGTGCGGGTCGTGACAAGGTTTTTTGATGGCCCATGCAGGTCAGTCTTCGTAAATTGTGTGAACTTGTGGTAGTACCAATATTAGTCGTACTACTACAAGCCTGCGACTAGAAAAATGCTCATTCACAACTAGGACTAATTTAATTTTAGAGAATGACTAGGACTAGGAGTCCCTTATTCAATTTGACCCTTGGATAGTTAAGGTTGCTAATTAGGCCATGTGATTTAGCCAATAATTTATTAAATTCTAAACCCTATTAGATATTTGATACGATATTAGGATCAAAGGTGGGTAGACTATTCGCTTGGTAAGTTAGGCCTTCATAGAATTCAATTCCTAATTTTGATCATTTGTGCCATTTTATCTTCTGCCTTCTCTAAACCTCGTTTTATTTTCAAAACTATTTTACGATCGTTTTGTTTTCAAATCTGATACTTTTATTCAAGGACAGATACTTATATTTTTATCATGATCGACTAGTTTGAATTTATAGAAGTTTCTTTGAAATTCTTATGGATATAGTTGAATTTTTTTCGATGACTTACAATGGTAAGGTAGACGCACACTGTCACCTTTTATTTGAATTATTGATACTGCGGGCACTACAGTCAGCAGCGCACTGGCGTAGCATGACCCCTAAGTTAAAATAATTTCAAGTAAGCGTAGGTTGTCAAATATTACTAAAACTATATCCTAGTTGCATTATTTGATCCTTTGATTTATTGTGTCAACATTGGATAGAGTTGATAGAGTGTTCGATACCATATTATATTTGAGTTATGATACCAAGGTTTACTGCCGCCAGATGTACACTGGCGGGGCATAAATTTTTGGTAAAGTGACTTCATGTATACATATGGTTTTTGAATATTATAGGGACTACATCCTTCCGACATATGACTATTGATTTATTTCTTATTCTTTTCCTTTATTTCATGAACATTTTTATCTTATCCTTCTATTTTTGGAATGTTATTTGGCTCCTAGCAATCTTTAAAACCTATTTGATTTTTTTCTGCTAGATTCCTAATTTTATCAAGATGTTGATTCTTAATCGTATCCTCCGAAATTTCGAGGACAAAATTTTTCTAAGGTGGGTAGATTTGTAAGTCCACTTCCTGATTTTTTTATATTTGATTATGATTTACTTTTACGGTCATTTGGACCTTAGTAAGCATTATTTAGCTATTATATAGTTTATCATAATTTTTAGATATTTTAGATAATTTTTAAATATCTATTTTGTGAAGATTTATATATTTTATTGAATTTCATGATTTACCATATGGCCATTCGGAGTTATTTTTGGGATCCAGTATTTTATTTAGGTCCTATAACCTCAAAAACTATTTTCTAAATTTTTTGGATTTTTTTTGGTATTTTCTGGAATTACTTTGATAATAAAATATAGGAAAAAACCTATTTTCTAGGACTTCTGGAATTTATTGTGCTAGCCTAAGAGCAAATATTGACACCAAATAATTTTTAGGGTTCATTATGCTATTTTATATTTTCTAGAATTTTTTCATAATTTTTGGCAATATTTAAGTATTTATTTATTAAGGTTTATATATTTTTAAAGGCTTCCAATATTTATTATGAGGCCATTTGGGACTAATATGAGGTAAAACATTTTTATTTATATTCTAGAAGGTTGGATATAGTTTCTATAATTTTTTATATTTTTTTTGGAATTTTTAGGATTTTATTTGAAGTTATTTGGAGTAAAACTGATTTTTAAATCATTTTCTGAAAATAAATACACAGTCAATATCCAGTCAGCACTGGCCGGGCCCACCCGTCAGCCAGCACAGCGCCCAGTAAGCAGGTGCTGACTGTACCTGCCTATTTATATATATATTACACGCAGAACAGAAAAAATACTAGTTATTCCTGGCCGACTTTGAGGTGTTTGATTCCAAGGAGACCCCGACTTCCCGAGACGATTGCCGTCAACTTCGACCTCCTTTTTGCGTGCCATTTTTTTGTTGGATTCGTATCAAGATTGACAGCTTCTAGATCAACGTTCCTCGCATCCTCGACTTGTGACTACGGTTTGTGCAAGGATTCAGGCAAGTACAGTATTACATTTATGTTTTAGTTCATTATAACGTTTTCCCTATCATTTTCTTGTTTGATATCCCATTGAGACATTGCTTGATATTTTGTTGAGACACGATTATGACACCGTAGTTATTGTATCCTTCTTAGTATATCATTGACCGTTATTGATTGTTAGAGAGTCGGGATGGGAAATTCTCAGTAAGTACGTGAACAAACCCAACTATTTTGATTGTGGATAGCTAAGTCATACACCCCACGTATGAGTTAGCCGTACCCTATTATTGTGGATATTCATTGTATGATGTGCCGTATTAGCCCAGCCGTTCACGTATTAAAAGGTATTTCACACACACATAGTTGTTTCCATTGTTCCTTTATCTAGTTCCTGTCCTGCTAGATCATATCTTACTAGTTTATATCTTTCTAGTTCATATCATGCTAGTTCATCTCTTGCTAGTTCTCTATATGCTTATTGTTTCTCATTGTTCTAACTTATTTTGTGCTACAACATTAAATGCAATATGGTTGTACTTTGCTCTTTTTTTTGACTGGATCGTTGTTATAGGTGAGGTTGACGTGCCTACTCTTGCGCTATGGACCATACGAGGGGGAGATAGATACTAGAAGGCTAAACCATAGAAGACTAGTTAGTTGTGTGGTAGTTTTCTATAAATGTAAAAGCTTACATTCTTCTTCAAATGTAAAACTTCTATATTTTGTAAAGTTGATTTAGTTGTTGTGAATGAGCAACAAAGTTTATTTTGAGCATTTATTTATTGCAGGCTTGACAGCGTTCTACCGTCGACTCTGTGGCGTAGGCTGGCTTGGACACGTCTCGTAACCGAAAAAGCGGGTGCGGGTCGTGATAGGAAGAAAGAACCAATCCAGACCTCCTTCAAAGGAAAAGACAAGCCAGAGACTAATATGATTCTGAATAGGTCTTCCAGATCCTTCAGGTCTGTAAGCTATCAACCTGTAGTAAACCTTTTTTTTCCATTCTGATGATTGGTGGTTGGATTCTGGAGCTAATGTTCATGTTTCATTTGATCGCTCCTATTTTTCAACCGATCAGGAATCAGGTGGAGGAGGCGTGACCCTAGGAGATGGCTCAACGGCACAAGTTGTGGGAAGAGGAAGAATAGATCTGAAGATGACATCAGGAAAAATTCTACCTCTCTATGATGTTTTTCATGTGCCATCTGTCAGAAGAAACCTAGTTAGTGGATCCCTCCTTGTAGCCTCAGGATACAAAATTGTTATGGAGGCAAATAAAGTAGTTTTCTCTAAGAATGATCTGTTTATTGGAAAAGGATTTTTGAAAGATGGACTTTTTGTTTTAAGTACTATGAATAAAAGTTCTAATCTTTCTTTTATTGCAAATGTTGAATCCTCAAAGGTTTGGCATGGTAGACTAGGTCATGTGAACTTAGGATCTATCAAAAGGATGATGAACTTAGATCTTATCCCTAAGACTCCTATAGACGATGAACACAAATGTGAGATATGTGTTCAAGCCAAACATACTAGATTACCTTTCAAATCTGTCCATAGGGATTCTGAACTCCTAGAACTTATTCATAGTGATGTTTGTGATTCCAATAGGGTTTTAACCCGAGGAGGTAGAAAATACTTTGTCACTTTTATTGATGATTATTCAAAGTATTGTTATACTTATCTCCATAAGACCAAAGATGAAGTTCTAGACAGATTCAAGGTCTATAAATCTGAAGCTGAGAACCAGTTAGATAGAAAGATTAAGATCCTTAGATCAGATCGTGGTGGAGAGTATACCTCAAATGAAATGACTAACTTCTGTGAAGAGCATGAAATTATTCATGAGGTAACTGCTCCTTATTCACCACAATCCAATGGAGTTGCTGAAAGGAAGAATCGCACTCTGTTAGATATGGTTAAGGCCATGCTTCTCAGCTCAGGTGCCCCTGATAATCTTTGGGGAGAAGCCTTATTGTCATCCTGTTATATCCTCAATAGGATACCCAGTAAGACCAATGATAAGACCCCATATGAGTTATGGAAAGGTCGAACCCCTAGAATTAATTATTTCAAAGTTTGGGGTTGTCTAGCTAAGGTAGGAATTTCTGAACCCAAAAAGAGGAAAATAGGACCTAAGACTGTAGATGCTGTTTTCATAAGATATGCCCTAGATAGCAATGCCAATAGATTTCTTGTAACCCATTCTGAAGTAAATGAAATCTCTAATAACGCAAATATTGAAGCTAGAGATGCAGTTTACTTTGAGAATATTTTTTCCTTCAAGGATAGAACCCCTTCATCTTCCTCTAACCCTTCTCTTACTCCGTCTACTAGTTCTCATGATCAAATACCTAATTCTCAATCTAAACAAGTCATAGAACCTAGAAGGAGTAAAAGAGAAAGGATTAAAAAGAATTTAAGAGAAGGATTCTTCACATTTTTGATAGAGGGTGATCCCTCAACTTATGAAGAAGTCATATCCTCTCCCGATGCTCCTTTCTGGAAAGAAGCTATTAACAATGAGTATAACTCCATTATGGAGAACAATACTTGGTTTTTAGCAGACCTTTCTTTAGGCAGTAAACTCATTGGTTGTAAGTGAATCTTCAAGAAAAAACTTAGAGCCGATGGTACCATAGAGAAATACAAGTCTAGGATAGTAGCCAAAGGATTTACCCAGAAGAAAGGATTAGATTATTTTGATACCTACTCCCCTGTAGCTAGGATTTCTTCTATTAGAACCCTTCTGGCTTTAGCTTCCATTCATGACTTGCTGATCCATCTAAATGGATGTAAAGACAACATTTCTAGATGGAGATCTAGAGGAAGAGATCTATATGGAGCAACATGAAGGTTTTGTTGCTAAAGGTCAAGAAAAGAAGGTTTGTAGATTAGTAAAATCTCTTTATGGCCTAAAACAAGCTCCCAAGCAATGGCACAACAAATTTGACAAAGTCATTATAGAATTTGGTTTTGTGCCAAATAAATATGACAAATATTTATATTCTAAAAATACAAATAAAAGCTGTGTCATCTTATGCTTGTATGTTGATGATATACTTATTTTAGGATCTTCACTGGAATTGATAAATAACACTAAGAATTATTTATCTAACCAGTTTGACATGAATGACCTAGGTGAAGCAAACCTGATCCTAGGAATGCAAGTGTCCAAATGGAAAGAGGGCTATACTTTATCCCTAGCACATTCAATTGAAAAAATGCTAAGAAAGTTTGAGTATTTTGATAAAAAACCTACCCTTACTCCATATGATAGTAATATTGTTCTCAAAAAGAATGAAGGATCTCCTATAGAACAACATAGATATTCTCAAATCATAGGGTCCCTTATGTACATAACAAATAGGACCACACCTAATATTACATTTACTATTGGAAGACTAAGTAGATATACTAGTAACCCAAATCAGTCATATTGGACTGCATTGGACAGAGTATTCAGATATCTTAAGGGTACTCTAGATTATAAACTTCATTATACTAGACACCTTGATATCATTGAAGGTTACTCCATTACAAATTAGGTAAATGATTCACATGATGTGAAATCTCCAACTGGATATATTTTTACCCTGGCAGGAGCTGCAATCTCCTGGGGATCATGTAAACAAACTATTATTGCTAGGAGTAAAATGGACTCTGAAATGATAGTTTTAGATACTACTTGTACAGAAGCCGAATGACTCAGAAATCTTATTATGCATATACCTGTTTATGTTCATCTTGTTCTTACAATATCCATAAACTGTTATAATAAGTCCGTTATTGAACTACTAAAGCATGATTCTGTGAATGCTAAGATGAACAGGCACCCGCAGCTGCGCTTCAAGTCAATAAAGAGCCTATTGGGCAAATATGTGGTTCTTGACTATATAAAGTCAGAAAAGAACCTTGAAGACCACTTGACGAAGGGTCTGTCTAGGAAATTGATCCTAGAATCATCGAGGGGGATGGGGTTAAGCCCATAGTATAGTCACCAGCAGTGGCAATCCAACCGAGTCTGACTGGAGATCCCAAGAAGCCGGTTCAATGGATAGGAACAAGATGGACTAGGTGACTATTATGGAACACTAACCTGAGATTAAATTCTCTTTAAAGTAAAAGCCCAGGAGGCTGTACATGTGTACATTAATACCCCATACCTATGGTAACAGTATTCCTTGTGTGATATGGATAGGATGAGTTTAAACTCTTAATAAGTCCAAGCATGATATGCAGGGTTGATTTCTATCACCAACCCTTAAGGACTTACCTATATGAGAGGTCGTGAGGGCCGCGACTATAGGACAGGACGATCCTAGACAACTCTCATGAATGTGTAAAAGTGCGCATGGCCAACCAAACGCGCCACCCGATTGACCCAAGTACCTCTAGCGTACTATGTGTGCTATAGTCTGAATCTGGTTCAAGAAGACTGATTCAAGGCGTAGTCCATCAAGCTCTTCTTCAGACAAAGACAATAGTCACTATGTGAGATTCAAGGTTGTAGTCCATCTCATTTATGCATAGTATACAACTGCCCAGGAATTCTCTTTCTCTTATCTTATTCTCCTTCTTTATATTATCTTGGAACTTGAGCTTTTTTGGGGGGGGGGAATGTTAGCTGTAGCTTTGTTTTGAAACAAAAGCTCAACTCCACTATACTTATATAGTCCCACATCGGCTAATAGTATAGCCTTCACTGTATATATATTCCTAACTACCACTTTGCTTCTTTGAAGATTAGTGTGAAAGCCCCATGGGCCACACGCGTGCGCCGTCTTTGCCGCCTAGCCCGGCTCGGCTCGGATCGGTTCGGCGCGCGTAACGGGTGCGGGTACGTGCCCACATCTGCGGGCGCCGAATGCAGATTCGATTTCCTCTTCGGGTTCGGGCTGAGACCCTAAAAACTTTTTGCTTCTCTCAATAAAATTTCTGAAAGTTACAATTATTTAATTTCGTAACGTTTACTATTCAAAATTACGTCCAGGTACATTGCATCACATTTTTTACTTTGCAACATTAAAATATTATTGTTCATTATTTCTGAACGTTTCAAAGAGCCACCATCAGCCTGTATAAGTCTGTGCTTCTTTCTCTTCCGAACACAGAAAAAGTCTTTTTCTCGAAATTCTCTAAAATTCTCGTCTTCTTTCTATTACCGCTGCTGTTCTTCGTTGCTCTGGGCAAAGCTAAGTCGGGGTCACTCTCTCCAAGTCGTGTGCAGCAAGGAGATTCTGGTTCAGCGGGGATTTTACTACTAGGAGCGTTCGGATATGGTCTGCACATAGACCCGAGCTAACTCTTAGGGCAGTGCTACGTTCACGACTTCCTCGGAGGCCGGTAACATCTACTTATATTTTATTTGCTTGCAGTTTTTTTAAAGGAAGAAAATTAACGAATTTCCAACACTGATAACGATTCCGCTACAATTGTAGTTGATTTGAAGATACTTATGCGTTTATTTTCAGTATTATTTTAAAAAATAGATAAACATATATTAGTTTATCAAAATCATTCAAAGATTTTTTTTATGCTAGACAAATATCTATTGAAGTACTATGGTCTAATATTTCCATATAAAAGGAGAGAAGTACTAGTAAATTACCTTGAACAAATATATTTTACTGCAGACACAATTTTTTTCTCTAGTAGAATAGATGAAATGACAATTAAATGGCATTTAAATCACAGAAAAGAGATGAAAGGTTAATATGGACAATCATAAAATATTGTTTTATTTTTTTCCTCCATGTACAAACATAAGATAATTAAATACCCTTTCAGAAAATTTATATAGGAGAATAATTTAGATGGAAAACAAAGAAAAAATATGAGGTCCTTTCTGCTTAACTCCACCGAAAATTGAAATATAAAAAAAAATTCACTCCACGTGCCCGTTGCTGACAACTTCATAAAGAGGGAAAGAAGAAAGAGGAGAGGGAAGAAGAAAGAGGAGCTGCTGCTTCTTTTTTCTCTGTTCTCTTAGCATTTTTCATAGTTTCATCCAGCCCCACTCCCACCCCCATGGAGGTGGCGGCGATGCCCAACGCATCGAACCGCATGTGTGTGGACTATTCCCAGAAGAACCTCCAGTGGGCCTTCATCTCCTACGGGATCTTCATGTGCCTGGAGTGCTCCGGGTGGCACCGCGGCCTCGGCGTCCACCTCAGTTTCGTCTGCTTCGTCACCATGGACTCCCGGTCCGAGCTCCAACTCAAAAAAATGGAACGAGGAGGCAACGACTCCCTCAACTCCTTTCTTTTCCAACGGACGGGGAGTGCACTACTGCAGTCTCGAGACAACGAAGAGGGAGGGGGTGGGTGGGTTGGGGGCACAACAGGGAGGGGGTGTGAAAAATTTTAGATCTACGACTATTTTTCTTCCATCGGGATTTCTAGAGTTCAAAATTTGTTGAAAAGGCAAAATTGTAATTTAGAATCTGAAATTGTAATGTAATTAGAATTACATAGGTTTTGTGATGTAATAGATTTGAATAGAAGGTGATGTAATGTAATCAAATTTGTAATCGTGATTACATTACATCTAGATAAAAATTGTTCAACCAAACATTCTAACTAGAATTATGATGTAATGTCAATTACATTACGTTGTCCAATCCGAAGAACCAAATGGGCCCTAATAGTGTCATTTGTAATGTAATATCTCACCAACAATATTTCTGATGTTAGCCACACTTTAGAAAAATGAATAATGAGTCGGTAGTGCTGTTTCCTTTGGAAAAAAAAGTAAGAAATTTCTGATTCCATGGACGCCATAACATACCTACATCCTTTGAGATTGTTTGTTAACCACCTTCTCTCGGGTCCTCTTCTAATACAAATATATCACACAAAATATGATAAATTATAGTCTTCAGTATTTGTTTTTATATTTGTTTGATATTACTGAACGAGATGTTCGTATCAGGGATCTAAATCCCCCTCTTGATCTCACGAAAAACTATTCAGTGAGGACTCGATATGCATCTTGATTATTCTCCATTTGATGGCATAGAAATAAGTGCATGCAGTCGCAGCCTATGCCATCAAGTGGAGAAGAATCAAGATGCATGACGAGTCCGACTCTTTTTCCTCTCTAACCAAACCTAATAATCTCACTATTAATTTCTTGTAGTTTTACATAAATTATATAGATTGGAATTTGTCCAACGTAACATAGTCACAGACAATATATGTTGTCTTATCTGTGCTTGGCATTCGTTAGACGATGGTTGATTATCTCGGGTAGGTTGTCCTAGATTTTTGACGCGGTCACGTTTCAGACTCAGGATATGGAACGCTTGTGGGACGTGTCCGGTCTCAACAAACTCACGGTATACATTGTCCAAGCTATTCTAATCTCCTATACTTTGTTTGGTCTTTTCCTAATTTAGTATGTAATTATCTAGCTCAATGTTAGAATCTCACCCAAAACTGTTCACATCAAATCTGTTATTCCCAAAACAGATCTTAGATGGAAATCTCGATCTCTTAATGAGACACGGAGATGTACACTCGTTCTCTCTGTGAGATACGAGATTGATGAATCGGTCTCTTTGTGAGAACGCGAGTTGATGTCACGGTCTCTTTGTGCGAACCGGAGTTGATGAAGACAACTTTGTTGGGGTGATGAAGATCACCGTTGCTCAAAGCAAGATTCGCCATATTGCGATCTTCTTGCATGAACCAGCAAGTTCGAAAGAACTTCTGTAACGCTCGCTGTCACCTCCTTTCACGAAATCGAAAAACTCCGATGGACTTCAATGGCAGCAGCGGTGCAGCTCTTTTTGTAACTTAATTTCAGCCTAACCTTAATAAAGGCACGAAAAGAGTATTTGTAGAGAAGGGCAGAAACCCTAATCATGATCGTAACTAATTGCGAAAAGATAGGAGCGAATAATAAAAAGATTTGAATGAATTAAATTCAAATCCCACAAAATATAAATCTGAATAAATGACTCAATCTTTCCTTAATCGCTCGCCAACAAAGCGCCACTTTGCGCCCTTAAGCCCGAGTCCGAGTCACTAAGCACCTTCGGGGCTTAGTTCCATAGAAAAATAATCTCATGAGCATGACAAAAAGCATGAATGCTTTCTTGTGGAATTAGCCTTCTTTTCTCTAGAAAAACACCCCGACATGGCACCCATGTGCCTCTCCACATCTCATGTGATTCTCTCAACACAAGCAAAGTTTTATATAAAGAGACAATCATTTTGGCCTAGGCAATGTGGGACTATCTTTCAAGTCTCTAAGGCAAAACACCAACAATCTCCACATATCTCTATATATGGGTTGAGCGTTTCCCACAGTGACTGTCCATCATGCATTAGGATAGATGTCGCTATGACTTAAATCCTCCCGTATGGTTTAAATAACAGCATGATACAAGAATGGACTAAGCCTTGAATTCTGCACCATAACTGTAATTCTTCCCACTCACACAATGACATCAACTGTATGCTTCTGGCTGTACATAAAAGGCCTTGTGTCAGCCTAGTTTAGGTGCATGTATCTTGGGTGTCTATAAAATTTTCCTCAAGAGATGGCCTATCCATACACTTTATGTGAGTTCTTCTAAAGAGTCTTTGGCATGAAGCATTTTGCTTCCTTGAGGTGCTACATCGCTATGACATGGCTCGAAGCCGAGGCACTGCCTCATGTGGTGTCATGCCACTTGTAGCATGAGGCCCAGCCTCTTTGTAGTACCAAACTACCCAGCATGAAGTCTTTCGCTTCCTTGCGGTGTTATACTATCGTGACATGGCTTGTAAAGCTGAGGCACTGCCTCATGTGGTGTCGCTCACTGTAACATGAGGCCCAGCCTCTTTGTAGTGGTACCTACCACTCTTCATTCATTATACAACATTATGCCATCCTGCCTATATGCGGTGCTACGCCGCTGTGACTTGGCCCAAAGCCGAGGCTTTATCCTCACTAGGTACCTCATGTGGTGTTACCCTACTGCAGCATAGAGTACTATGCTTCTTAGTAGTACTGTGCTACCCGTGCTTCCTGTAAAGCGAAACCGGACATCCTAAATGCCCGAGAACTCATTAAGGCTTCCAAGCCATCCTCCCACAGGACTTTGTTCTATTCGAAGAACAAACGTTTATAACCCCGTAACGTCCTAAAGGATTGCCCACTACACCTGATATTCTTCCAGTCAATGGTCCTTCTTTGAACTAAAAGCTAGATGTCTAGTAGATTTCTCTTTGAACTAATAACATAAAATTTTATAGTAGAATTACAAAGACATAATATTAGAGGGTCTTTAAGCCCATTTTACATGCAGTATCCTCGACCGGTTGGCGCTTGAGACCTTTGGTGAACGAATCTGCCAGATTCTCTGGCTCCGAACATCAACTACGGCAATGACTCCTCTTTTAATAAGTTTATTTACCACTCTGTGCCTTAGACGTACAATCCTCTTCTTGCCATTGAAGAGGTCATTCGATGTTACCGCTGTAGTCGCCTGGTTGTCGCAGTATATAGGTACCGTCGGTATATGCGCACCAACCATTGGAAGATCATACATGAGCTCTCGAAGCCACTCTACTTTCTCTGCTGCAGCCGCCAGTACATAGAACTCAAATTTTATAGAAGAGTGCGACAACGTAGTCTGCTTCTTTGACTTCTAGTATATAACAGCTCCACCCATGGAGAAGACGTATCCTCTTGTGGACCTTTCACTCTCTACTTCTAAGCACCAGCTTGCATCAATGAAGCCTTTCACTACTTTTGGATCTCCACAATAGTGCAATGCATACTTCTGAGTCCTTTTGAGGTATCTTATAACCCTCTTTACAGCTTTTCAGTGCACCATCCCTGGATTGCTCGTAAACCAACTCAGCATCCCCATGGCAAAAGCTATGTCAGGCCTTGTGGCAATAGTCGCATACATCAAACTCCCGATGATGCTTGAATACTCCAACTGTCTAACGCTTTTCCTTGGATTTGGCTTCAGCTTCTTGTCACACCTATACGGCGTATCGATCCCAGGAAGATCCTGATACCCATAACATGTGAGCATCTTCTTAATATAATGAGACTGTGATAATGCCACTCCAGTCTCCGTCCGAATGATATTTATCCCTAGGATTACATCAGCTTCCCCTAAGTCCTTCATGCTGAACTTAGACGAGAGGAACTTCTTTGTCTCGGTGACACTTACTAGATCTGTACCCAAGATCAGCATGTCATCCACGTAAAGACAAACGATAACTCCTCTTCCGTCCGCAAACTTTATGTACACACACTTGTCTGTCTCGCTGACCCTGTATCCATTTGATCTTATGACTTCAAACTTCTCATGCCACATTTTGGGAGTTTGCTTTAGACCATACAGAGATTTCACCAACTTACAGACTTTGTCTTCGAGGCCCTTGATGACGAATACTTCTGGTTGTTGTATGTAAATCTCTTCGGTCAATTCACCATTTAGGAAAGCGTTCTTAACATCTATCTGATGAATTACCGGCTTGTGAATTGTGCTCAGAGCAATCAACATCCTGATGTTCATCCTCCGTGTTACTGGAGCATATGTGTCGAAATAATCGATCCCCTGCTTCTGAGAAAATCCCTTGGCAACTAATATTGTCTTGAACTTGTCAACAGCTCCATCGGCCTTCATCTTCTTAAAGATCCATTTACATCCGATTGGTTTTGCTCCTCCAGGCAGGTCGACCAACACCCACGTGTTGTTAGAGGTTATTTAGTCATACTCATCATTAATAGCCTTCTTCCAGAAGATAGCATCTCTGGTCTTCATCGTCTTTGTTAGGGTTATATACTAAAAGCATCACTTTTGTAGTAACCTTATTTCCTTAAATTTTGAATGAGAATCATATGGGCAAATGTTTACATATTGTATTTGTTGCAAGTGTTAATACAAATGTATGATATTCTATATTGTAGATAATATGGTGTGTGGTGTCACACAGAAGATCATATTATCAGTTTCCTATGGAGTATATAATTAGTTCACAACCTAGATGGACTTGGACAATCTATTGGAAAGGTTGTAGTGTAATCTGGTATTAGTCTATCTTGACTATAGGTTTACACTAGTACACTTTGTGTGTATTGAACAGGACCACTTGAGGTTGTTCTCTTTGTACTGACTACATAAGAGAACAAATACCTCTGTTATTATAGATGCTTGTGCTCTAAATTTGGATATAATAACGGACATATATATGCAGTGTGCATTACTTTGACTCATAAAAGAGTGAGATTCATTATGGATCAACAACCTCTATGAATTGGGTAATAACATTGTATGTATGATGGGCTGTTGATTATAAATGGAATCAATGTCCCGATACATCGGGTTGATGATGTCCCCTTAAGGAGCTCATAAGGATTGTCATGTAAACCCTGTAGGTGAATTATATCCGACATGACAAATAAAGTTGAGGGGTACTACTTAAGGATAAAAGATGTCGAATCAATATAGTTGTCAGTAACTTAATTTGATCGACGGACATACGATATCTTAACATGGGGAGCCAAACGAGCATATAATAAAAGGAGCCCACAAACATAATTTGGGATTAGGGAGGTAGTGCAACAATAGCTCATTAGTGGACCGAGCTATTGTTAATGGGCCTGGATTGTGTGTTCGGGCTGAACACGGGATATCCAGATCCGTTAGGAGGCCTAACCCTAATTTTTCCTCATGGTCCCTGCCGTAGCCTATATATATCCTCTATTCTCTGGCCGCCATGATTACCAATCAGAAATCTGAAACTTTCTCTAAATTCGTGATTCACGTAAGGAGAGAAAGAGAGGGCTGCCAAGGAGAAGAAAAGGTTGGGAGATCGTCGCCCACACGACGTCCAACTCGAGGAAGGAATACGTGCAGAAGATCTTGGGGTCGTCCGCTCGAGATTGCCATGAATTACTTGTCTCCTTTCCGCCGCAGGTATAATTCGTGAAACCTAGTTTTCGCCTATGAAGGGTTAGAATACGTATTAGATCTGTTTAACTTTCTATCGATCAATACGCACACCAAAGGAAGGGTCCTGGGAATCCCCAGTTCCATCAATTGGTATCAGAGCCACTTTGGATCTACGTATTGATTGATACGTCCATGTTGTCCAATAAAACCTTCGTTATGTAATAGTCGATCGATGTAGATCTGTTCTAACTCAGTTTTGCAGGCATCTTAGATCCAACTATTATGGTCCAATGCATGTTTTTTGATTGTGTTGTTTAAACCACGGACATGTCGTGGATGTTGTTGTTGCTGTGGATGTAATTAAAATCACGAGGGTTGATCGTGCTTATTATTTTAATTTTTCAATCTAGATTATGTGTGAACTCCTTCGGGAGGCATAGGATTGATGTAATTTTAATTATTTTTGATCAATCGTGATGGCGGTGGTGGCTGTTTCTGACACCGGACGAGATGCTGGTTTTAAGCAGTCCAGAGGAATCGACAGCCAAAATGCCGGACGAGATGCTGATTTTAATTATTTTTAATTTTAATTATTTTTTATCAATCTAGATAATTTTTGATGAAGGAATCGACAGCCAAAACTCCGAATAGATCTGCACAGCGCCAGATTTTGGATTCGGATAGTTGAGATCGGAGCAGCAAAGATGACCATAATAGTTGGATATTTTCTCTTATTTTTGTCATTTTACTTTTTCTGATTATGCATGTTTATTATTGTGTGGTTGTTTTTTTGAAAAACCAAGCCTACATTAATAATGAACAACATGAACATAATATCAACTAGTAGAAAAACCCTCATTGTTAAATAACTAAGTGGGAGAGGATTTTTATATAGTATAAATCTTATGGTCTCCATTACTGGTTTGTAGGTGATGTAATTATACTTGCGTATTGGATTTAGTACTTTTCTCCATATCGGATGAGTATAATTATGGATCACCAATACAAACTTCCTTAGGGATAATTGTAGAAAGTTACCTAGTATGTGTTCACTTCTCCATCTGAAGGAACTCATTACAAGGTAATGGACTTAGTATTAAGTAATGGTATACACTTAGATACAAATAATGGTATCCTCCCCATCGGAGTCACTGCTATTATTTGTATGACCAGAGCAAGACCAGCATATTAATTTTATTTGTCATAAAGTTATATTGACATGATAGTAAAATTAATAAGAAAAATCTACTTGAACAAAGTTGAATTTGTATACGTCCATACTATCGTGGCATGCTAAATTCATGGTGTTCAAGGTGTTGGTGAATTTCTTATTATTGTTTTAAGGAAATCAATATTTAGTTAATTCAAAAAGTTTTTTTTGCCCTACATAATTTTATTTATGTGATTCTCAGGATTTCAAAAATGGGTTCTTTCAGTCCACTTATGGTGATTCTTAAAGAAAATAAACTTATTGGACCTAATTATATTGACTGGAAACGTAATTTGGATATTGTTCTGACTGCTGAGGAGTACAAATATGTACTTGTTGAGGAATGCCCACCTAAGCCTGATGCTAACTCTGATGAAGAGGTCAAAGAGGCTTATAAGAAGTAGAAAAAGGCAGATGAGATGGTGCGGTGTTACATTCCGACATCTATGTCAAATGTACTGCAACATCAGCATCAGGCCATGGCCACTGCTTATGACATGATGTATAACCTCAAGAAACTTTTCGGACATCAGAGTAGAGCAGCTAGGCAGTTTGCTATAAAATGTTTGATGAATACAAAAATGGCTAAGGGTACACCAGTAAGGGATCATGTTCTCAAGATGATGGATCATCTGAATGAGATGGAGATCCTTGGAGCTGAAATCGATGGGGAATCACAGGTCGATATCATTCTCGGGACTCTGCCTAAAAGTTTTGATAATTTCTGTCTTAATTACAACATGAACAAAAGGTTGTATAGTTTGGCAGAACTTGCAAAAGAGCTACAGGATGCTGAATCTCTCTTTAGGCAGAGTGGTCATATTTTTGTTTCTGAAAAGGCTTCTACTTCTAAGCCAAAAGGCGGTAAGAAGAAGAATAACATTCAGAAACAGGCAAACTCAGCGAAGAAGGGCATGGGACCTCAAGGCGCGGTGAAAAAGTCGAAAGGCAAATGTTTCAAGTGCAAAGGGCCAGGACATTGGAAGACTGATTGTCCACTTCTCAAACAAGGGAACAAAGAAGGTATATCTCATTTACTAGTAGTTGAAACATGTTTAGCAGTGTTATCTACCGGCACCTGGTGTGTAGATTCAAGAGCCACTAATCATGTCTGCAATACATTGCAGGGGTTCCAGGAAACCAGACGGCTCAGTGATGGAGAGATATGCTTGTTCATGGGTGATGCTATAAAAGTATCGGTCATTGCATTAGGAGATGTTACTTTATCTTTTGGTAGAAATAAGTCTTTGACATTGAGAGATTGTCTTTATGCACCTTCACTTAGAAGGAATTTAGTTTCTGTTTCTATGTTAGTTAAGGATGGATATTCAGTTTATTTTAATGACAATATTGTTATTAGAAAAAATAAATATTTTATCTGTTCTGGTGCATTGGTTGATAATTTGTATGTCATTAATCCTATTTCGCCCACAATGCAACTTATGGAAATGAATAATATGTCATCTAACTTAAATAAGAGAAAAGAACCTTCTTGTATGAACCAAACATATCTTTGGCACTTATGATTGGGGCATATTAACCTAAGAAGGATTCAAAGACTGGTTAAAGATGGACCTTTGAGTTCATTGGAAGTGGAGGCACTACCAGTCTGTGAATCCTGCTTGGAAGGTAAAATGACCAAAAGGCCTTTTACGGCAAAGGGGTATAGGGCCAAAGATGTGTTAGAATTGGTTCATTCTGATTTGTGTGGACCCATGACTATCCAAGCTAGAGGTAGATTTGAATATTTTGTCATATTTATTAATGATTATTCAAGGTATGGATACATTTATTTGATGCGCCATAAGTCTGAGTGCTTTGAGAAATTCAAAGAGTACAAGGCTGAAACGGAGAAACGTCATAGAAAATATATTAAGTCATTACGATCAGATCGTGGTGGCGAGTACCTCTTTGGAGAGTTTAGGGATTATTTATCAGAGGCTGTGATTGCATCCCAATTGACTGTACCTGGAATGCCCCAGCAGAATGGTGTAGCCGAAAGAAGGAATAGAACTCTTATGGAGATGGTTAGATCAATGATAAGTTATTCGAATTTGCCAGATTCGTTTTGGGGATTTGACTTAGAGACTGCAGCTTATATTTTAAACTTGGTTCCTTCTATGTCAGTACCTCTTACTCCCACAGAGCTGTGGATTGGGCGTAAGCCTAGTCTGAAACATGTTCGCATTTGGGGTAGTCCAGCACATGTGCTGAATGGGAAAGCAGAAAAGTTGGAATCTCGTACAGAAGTACGCTTGTTTGTAGGCTATCCAAGAGGAACGAAAGGAGGTTTATTTTATATTCCTAAGGATCAGAAGGTCATTGTTAGCACCAATGCCCGATTCTTAGAGGAAGACTATGTGATGAACCATAAACCCACAAGTAGAGTTGTTCTAGAAGAACTGAGACGTGAGACATTAAGTACTTTAGTACCAACAGTACAAGAGGATGAACTACAAATAACTGCACAATGTGTCACAAATGTTACACCACAACCGATAGTTTCCTCGTCGTAGTGGGAGGATTGTGATACAACCTGATAGATATATGTTCTTGGGAGAGTCGTCAGACTTCTTCCATGAGGAACAAGATTATGATCCCTGTACCTACAATAAAGCACTCCAAGATAAAGATACAGAGTCTTGGCAAAAAGCAATGATATCTGAAATAGAATCTATAGATTCTAATCAGGTCTGGGAGCTTGTAGAACCACCCGTTGGTGTAAAAGCCATTGGATGCAAGTGGGTCTATAAGAAAAAAAGGATCAGATGGTAAGGTTGAAACCTTTAAAGCTCGGCTTGTAGCAAAAGGTTTTACTCAAAGAGAGGGTATCGATTATGAGGAAACCTTTTCTCCTGTAGCCATGCTTAAGTCTATCCGGATTCTTTTATCTATTGCATCTCATCTCGATTATGAGATTTGGCAAATGGATGTCAAGACAGCTTTCCTTAATAGAAGTCTTGAGGAAGACATCTATATGAAGCTACCAGACGGGTTCATTGAAAAGGGCCACGAGCATCTTGTTTGTAAGCTCAAGAAGTCCATTTATGGACTTAAGCAAGCTTCCAGATTTTGGAACATATGTTTTGATCAGGTGATAAAATCCTATAGATTTGATCAATGTCAGGATGAATCATGTGTATACAGAAAGTGTGACGGAAACGTGGTGGTATTCCTCGTACTTTATGTGGATGACATCTTGCTCATTGGAAACAATATGAAGGTGTTATCTGATGTAAGGGTATGGTTATCCAAACAGTTTGATATGAAGGACTTGGGAGAAGTAGGTCATATCCTTGGGATCAAAGTTCTACGAGATCGCAAGAAAAGGATGTTGGGCTTATCCCAAGCTTCCTATATCGATACTGTACTAACTCGTTTTAGTATGCAAAATTCTAAGAAAGATTTCTTACCTTTTAGACATGGAATTGCTCTATCAAAGGAGCAGTGTCCGAGGACACCTAAAGAGATAGAGAACATAAAGGCAGTTTCTTATGCTTCAGTAGTAGGAAGCTTAATGTATGCAATGCTATGTACGAGACCAGACATCTGCTTTGCCGTAGACATGGTCAGCAGATATCAATCTAACCCAGGACAAGAGCACTGTACTGTCATAAGCATATTTTGAAGTACCTGAAAAGGACTAAAGAGTATATGCTAGTTTACCAGGCAGATAGTTTAGTTCCCTTGGGGTATACAGACTCAGATTTTCAGTCAGATAGGGATTCCAAGAAATCTACCTCAGGTTATGTGTTTACTTTGGAAGGTGGAGCCATTGTGTGGAGGAGTATCAAGCAAAAATGTATTGCTGATTTCACCATGGAAGCCGAGTATGTGGCAGCCTCTGAGGCAGCCAAAGAAGTAGTTTGGCTCAGAAACTTTCTGTTGGACTTGGATGTGGTACCTAGTTTGCCTAAGTCTATTATACTTTATTGTGATAATAGTGGTGCAGTTGCAAACTCGAAGGAGCCACGAGCCCATAAGACAGGCAAACACATTGAGCACAAGTACCACCTGATACGAGATTTCGTAAAGAAAGAAAAAGTTGCTGTGATCAAGATAGCATCAGCCGACAACCTAGCTGATCCCTTTACAAAGAGCTTACCAGCTAAGGCTTTTGACAGTCATGTTGAGGGAATGGGAGTCAGATGTGTAGCAGTATGGCTTTAAGAATAAGTGGGAGATTTATAACAGTATACTGAAAAGCAATACTTTGAGTATAAGTGGGAGATTGTTAGGGTTATATACTAAAAGCATCACTTTTGTAGTAACCTTATTTACTTAAATTTTGAATGAAAATCATATGGGCAAATGTTTGCATATTGTATTTGTTGCAAGTGTTAATGCAAATGTCTGATATTCTATATTGTAGATAATATGGTGTGTGGTGTCACACAGACGATCATATTATCAGTTTCCTATGGAGTATATAAATAGTTCACAACCTAGATGGACTTGGACAATCTATTGGAAAGGTTGTAGTGTAATCTGGTATTAGTCTATCTTGACTATAGGTTTACACTAGTACACTTTGTGTGTATTGAACAGGACCACTTGAGGTTGTTCTCTTTGTACTGACTACATAAGAGAACAAACATCTCTGTTATTATGGATGCTTGTGCTCTTAATCCGGATATAATAACGGACATGTATATGCAGTGTGCATTACTTTGACTCATAAAAGAGTGAGATTCATTATGGATCAACAACCTCTATGAATTGGGTAATAACATTGTATGTGTGATGGGCTGTTGATTATAAATGGAATCCATGTCCCGATACATCGGGTTGATGATGTCCCCTTAAGGAGCTCATAAGGATTGTCATGTAAACCTTGCAGGTGGATTATATCCGACATGACAAATAAAGTTGGGCGGTACTACTTAAGGATAAAAGATGTTAAATCAATATAGTTGTCAGTAACTTAATTTGATCGACGGACATACGATATCTTAACATGGGGAGCCAAACGAGCATATAATAAAAGGAGCCCACAAACATAATTTGGGATTAGGGAGGTAGTGCAACAATAGCTCATTAGTGGACCGAGCTATTGTTAATGGGCGTGGATTGTGTGTTCGGGCTGAGCACGGGATATCCAGATCCGTTAGGAGGCCTAACCCTAATTTCTCCTCATGGTCCCTGCCGTAGCCTATATATATCCTCTATTCTCTGGCCGCCATGATTACCGATCAGAAATCTGAAACTTTCTCTAAATTCATGATTCACGTAAGGAAAGAAAGAGAGGGCTGCCAAGGAGAAGAAAAGGTTGGGAGATCGTCGCCCACACGACGTCCAACTCGAGGAAGGAATACGTGCAGAAGATCTTGGGGTCGTCCGCTCGAGATTGCCAAGAATTACTTGTCTCCTTTCCATCGCAGGTATAATTCGTGAACCCTAGTTTCCGCCTATGAAGGGTTAGAACACGTATTAGATCTGTTTAACTTTCTATCGAACAATACGCACACCAAAAGAAGGGTCCTGGAAATCCCCAGTTCCATCAGTCTCATCATAGGTAAGCGGATCTGCTTCCACATGATAGGTGACAAAATCCTCTCCAAAGTCCTTCTGTCTCCTCACTTACTTAGACACTGGTTCTGTGACTTCTAGTTCAACAGTTATTTCTGCAACAACGACTTCTTCTTGGACTACCTGTAACTCCTCTTTCCAGATTTTTGAAATTTTTTATTTTATCTTTAGTTTTAAATATCTCTAGTTGGAAAATATGTTATATCATACTAAAGACATTTTGATTAATGAGGAACTTGTCAAACTATTTTATATGATTTATTTTATAGAAAAAAGTATATTTCAAGTTTTGGAAATATGTTTCCAATCTTATTTACGAGTGAGTATTAATTCAACGAACTATTTTAAAGCATTATTATGTTTGCGAAGTATTAAATTTAAATTTGGCTAAATATATTTCTTAAAATAATGTTGGTAATATCTAGTATTAAGATTTTCATTTAGGATTGATTGGTTAAATTAGAATTTATTGATTTCGATTATTATTGATGTAGATTTGGTCAATCTAACTAATGTATTTGATTACCTTTGGCAAATAAAAGAATTTTACATTTTAAGAATAAGTTATAAAATCAAAATATAAAGTATAATTACAAAAGGAAGTGTTCTATAGGATACTAGGGGATAAGATACTTTAAACAAGTATTTTAATATATATATATATAATATTTAATTTTAGTTTTGATTCCAATCCAGATAAGGATCTCTCTAAGCTACACGTACATCTCGCCCTCACCTCTCAATCTTTCCCACACTTAAACCCTAGAATATCTTGTTCTATCTATATGAACACCTAGATCTATCTCTACATGGCCGAATCTTCACCTATATGAGGAACCCTTTCATATATACAAACGAACATCCCTCATTCCATACGTATCCCTTTTGCCACCAAAACCCTTACCATGACTACAACCATTGTAGTGTCCCGTCCCGCTCAGTCAATCGGAGAAATCAGAACGCCGATGGCGTTCGAACTTAGCCTTGCAACGGCTGCTCGAAGACATCGCTCGGTCGAGGCGACTCTTCGCTCAGGTGGGGTAATTTTGGTGAACTTGTCTCATCTTAGCCTTCACATAATAATTTACATGTTTTCAACTTGCACAAGTAGTCTTGATAATAAAAGAGACGAATCCACATAGCTAAGGGAATAATCCCGACGGGTCGAATTGAGTTAGAATATAGGGAGGTCCAATGGTCGGCTAAGAGTTGGTGCACGGCGTGCTTTGAAAATGACACTCGATCCTTCGTCCCGTAGCTTGGAAGAAGGAAAGTTGGTTGAGTAGGCGAAGTTATGAATGTAGCCTAAATAATAGGTGTTGCCCGCATAATTGCTTGATAAAGCATGCACGATCCATTGTCCAAGGCTTGGCATAGCCTTTGCCCGCCTCATTGGTTAAGCTGTATTACATAGCTTGTGGCATAGGTCGAGGCAACCAAATAACTTGTTTGTTCAAGTCGGACACGTGCACGGCACGTTCCATCAAGGCAAAGCTTGACGCAGCCTTTGCTCGTCAAGTTGTTGCAAAGTTAAGTTAGGCAAGTTATGTTTGGCTATCGGAGTAGTAGCAAGCACAATCCTATGAGTTCTACGGATGGGTATAACCACATAGTCTTACGGTCTTAAGGCCCATCATATAGAGTATGACTTGGGTGATGGTGTCACATAGAGTTCAATTGGCTTAAGGCACGAGCTACGGTTAATTTCATGTCGAGTTTAGAAAAGAGGCTTTCAAATGGTCATTCTGAGTTGAGTAAAATGATAGGGTAACAAGGAAGAAGGCTCGCGACCGTGGGTCATCGAAGGATCTCAAATGTTAGAAGTCTTGGACTTGGTCCTGAAGGGAGGGTTACTTCAAAAAAAGAATGACTGTGTGAGACGTCAGTTCGAGTCGAGTCTTGCATGGTCATGGACAACTTGTCGACAAGTAAGAGTTTCCTCGAGCGGTTATCCAAGGCCACGGCACCGACTCGGCCTAGGAGGAAACAGGTTATAGTCGTGCATAAAGTTTTAGCACAGGTTAAGCGGGGACTTTCCACGGTGCTCGCTACTCGCATCGAAAGGACCCCGATT
Source organism: Iris pallida (assembly GCA_029216955.1). Taxonomy (NCBI): domain Eukaryota; kingdom Viridiplantae; phylum Streptophyta; class Magnoliopsida; order Asparagales; family Iridaceae; genus Iris; species Iris pallida. Next base: position 18,793,188 of record JANAVB010042618.1, on the reverse strand, counting down.
AACAAAACAATACGTCCAGGATAGCTTGTTATGCTAGTGGCCTTTCATATAGATGTGTCGGCAAGGGTGGCAATCCGCGTGTGTGCCTTTGGATTGAGTCAAGTTGAATGTGTGTACAGTTAGAACACGAAATATTTGGGCCTAAGATTTGGCTTAGATATAGGCGACGTGCTTCGACACGAGTGGTAGCGTCGAGTCTTATGTTATTAGCAGATAATTGCATAAGTTGGTTTGAGTCGTTGGAGTTTAAGTCAGAAAACCATCGCAAGGCAAAGCCGGTTGAGTGACACTAAGTTCACAAGTCTTAATTGGGTCAGTTGGTGATCAAAGTAGCAAGGACCGCGAGGCGGCGATATAGTGAAGTCTCACTGAGTTGCGAGGTACGGCCTGAACAATGGTTTGTAGCACGGTCACATGGAAATGGAGTCTATCGTATAGTTGCATCTCTGATTATGGGCCAAAAGGCAAGCACGACTTGATAGGTTAATGTTATTGATACGAGAAGGGTCTAGAGGTAAAGTATGAGTTAACATTGTTGTTGCAAGCACGGGATAGTCTAGAGACACAAAATAGGCCAAGGCGTCTATCCTAAAACGGATCCTAAGACAAGACTAGAAAGATAATTGAAAAGAAGGGATTGTATTGTACAAAGTAAATAAATGTGTCAATTTTGTATGGGTGGACGATGAGTCATTCCACCAGTACAGTTGAGTAATGACACCCATATAGTTTTTATATGCAGGCACAGGTAGAAGCTCGTGGTGCGGAGATCGCTTGGATGCGTCGAGGCACGGAGTTCCTTGGCGATTCAAGACGTGCGGTCGCGTAGAGTCAAGACTTATACAGGATATAATGTATGGACGTCGCCTTCCGAAGCATCCGCTGGTCCGAGACTTGTATTGAGGGATGAGAGAGAGTTGAGTGACTTGTGATGTGAGAAGAGTGAGCTTGAGTGATTATAATCTTGGCCTTGTGCCCCACTGTAACCTCTGTTTCAATATCAATAAAGAGCTTCTTTTGAATAACTTGTCTTTTGTTTCAAATTTTTGCTGCTATTATTCAAGGTCTCTGTTTGGGACTTCTGTGCGACGACCCCGTCGCAGCCGCTATAATCGGCCGTTATGGAACCCGCCTTGTACGAGCGCAATTGTAGGCTCATGCAGCATCATGCCTTAGCGAGGGCGATCGCTCCTACGGAAGCGGGGCGTGACATAATGGTATCAGAGCACGACTTTACATCCTTGGACTATCATTTGAATTCTTTAACTCCGTTATTTTCGTAAACTCTGAAGTGTTGCTTCCGCAAAGTTGAAATCGTTGGTGTGCACTCTCTCAATTGTCCCACGAGATGTCCATAAAATAAGTCTAAATAAATTGCAAAAACGTAGGAGAACAGTTTTTTGACAAAAATAAAAGATGGTTCGCGTAAGCACGGTTGGCTAAGTTGGGCTGGGCAAATACAACAAGGATTGTGTCGACCTTAGCAGAGTCGAGTGTGGGATTCATAATGTTTCGAGCAAGAAATTAGTTGGACTCGATTGAGTAAATAACATGACTATCGATAGGGGTGCTATCGAGCAACGATAACGTCGATGCGATATAGACGAGCGTGCTTGAGATTGAAGAAGTCAATTTTGATTCGAATGATAGTTTTGAGGATTTGTTGAATAACTTCATCCCTGAGTGGTGTATGCGATATCCTCAGAGATGTCGATCAATCGATTGAGGATGCGGGGTGTTGATGAGTCTATCAGCAAGCGTCGCGTGTATGCAGAGCCGTAGATTGAGTATCGTTGAGTAAGTTGTAGTCTTAAGATTTGACGAGTTGATTTGAACAACCTAGGATTGATGCACACGGAACGTGTACGGGATCGAAGATTGTGCGAGTATGAAATACAAAATGACTGAGTAGGTGAAATCGAATCGAGGACAAGTGAGGGTGTACGAATGGATGACTTGATCGAGGAAATCGATACGGATCGTATACGAAAAGTTAGCATGACATGTAGATAGCGTGCATGAAGAGTTTGATTTTAAAGTTACGCGAATGACTCTAAGGATTGGATTGAATGTTGCTCGATGATTTGAGTTAGCAAGGAATGATGTGATTTAAAAAAAAATGTTGCTCGATGACTTAAGATAGAGGGATGAACGATACGCGAATTTGGGTTTGAGGAAATTGATGTTGTGAATAATTCAAAGGATAATGATCGAACTTGAATTTGAATGTCAAGGAGATAATCAAGTCAGATGATAGCATCATTCGTATGACTCGAAATTCGTTGCAAAGGATGGTCGTCAGGTTACGCATATCATCAATGGTATTGAGGCGTATCAAAGATAGATATACGATAACTCGGGGGTACTCTGACTCGGTAAAGGACGATCGTGCAAGTGTTATCGTTCTGATGGATGTTATACTTAGGATTTGATTGAAATAAATATGGATGAAAACAGAAGTGTCTTGATAGTTACGCGGATAACCACAGCATCGATATTTTTGTCTTGTACGAGCACAAATCTAGCCTCACACATGCGTCGCATCGAATTTGGGGCGATTGTTTCGCGTGAGCGCTGACTTGGTGATTCATGTCGCAGGAATGATCGAACTCAAAAAATTAGGATGTGACAACTTTGATTGTCTCGACTTATTGCTTTGATGCGAAGGAAAATTCGAGGATGTTTGGACTTGTGATTGATGATTGAGTAAACTTTAGGATTGAATAGATCCAATCTACGTATCGAGAATGAATTAGTCTGGACACAAAATAAGAGTTATGTCCCGATGAGAATGATTATTCCGCAGAAGTGTTGCATGGTGATTCATGCCCACCGTAGATAATCTGACTCGCGTGAGATCGGGACACAACTTATTGTTAAGCTAGACGACCTTATGATCGAATACGTAAATTGTGATGAATGACTAGGGAATACGAAATGTGAATTATGGTTTAGCGATGAATTGTGTCGTAGCGTGCTTGACTTGGAAGGATTGATAGGCGTATTATGTCGAACGTGTTCGAAGAGATAGACTATATGAAATGGCTTGTTGGTCGAGCGATATTGATGTGTTAAAGATTTGGTTGAGTGAAGTTACGATAGGATGGCTTTGCTGAATGACTCAGATCCCGTACGACGAATATTAGGATGTGTATAGAAAATCTATGCTTGAAGTTTAGAAATCAGACTGATGCGAGCTTGGGTAGAAAATCCCATACTATCAACTTGGTTTGACCATAGGATGGGATCAGTGTTGATATTATTGTTTGGGAACTATGATTCCAATACTAACGATCGACCTTGGACTGAAAACATAGCCTAGTGGCTAGGCAGACGTGCCGGTACGAAGCGATAGGAATTGTGGAGGCACCACTCACGAGGTTCGGTTAACATGCACGTATATCAGGGATGCCCGAATATATGTACGATCCGACTCGAGTGGTGATGGCGGATTCTCTATCATGAGGCTTGGCTGAAATGTATGTATTTTGGGGACGCCTGGAATATGTGCACGATCCAACTAAGTGATAAATTGAATCAAGTGAGACGAGGAATAGAAAAGTGTTGAGGATTTTGAAAGCATATTAAAAAAAGATTATGAGTAACATGAGCGTGGCTCGGGTTGAGGGAACGCATAGGAGAAATGTGTACGAGAAACATAGGATGTTGAGTCGAGTTATAAGTTGATAAGTGTACTCAGTTAGTTTCGAGGATGAAACTTTTTCTGAGTGGTGTCCCGCTCAGTCAATCGGAGGAATCGGAACGCCGACGACGTTCGAACTTAGCCTTACAACGGCTGCTCAAAGACATCGCTCGGTCGAGGCGACTCCTCGCTCAGGTAGGATAGTTCCGGTGAACTTATCTCATCTTAGCCTTCACATAATAATTCACATGTTTTCAACTTGCACAAGTAGGCTTGATAGTAAAAGAGACGAATCCACTTAGCTAAGGGAATAATCCCTACGGGTCGAATTGAGTTAGAATATGGGAAGGTGCAACGGTCGGCTTAGAGTTGGTGCACGGCGTACTTTGAAAATGATACTCGATCTTTCGTCCCGTAGCTTGGAAGAAGAAAATTTGGTTGAGTAGGTGAAGTTATGAATACAGCCTAAGTCATAGGCGTCGCCCGCATGAATGCTTGATAACGCATGCACGATCCATTGTCCAAGGCTTGGCATAGCATTTGCCTGCCCCATTGGTTAAGCTATATTGCATAGCTTGTGGCATAAGTCTAGGCAACGAAATAACTTATTTGTTCAAGCCAGACACGTGTACGGCACGTTCCATCAGGGCAAAGCTTGACGCAGCCTTTGCTCGTCAAGTTGTTGCAAAGTTAAGTTAGGCAAGTTATGTTAGGCTATCGGAGTAGTAGAAAGCACGGTCCTACGAGTTCTACGGCTGGGTATAACCACATAGTCTTACGGTCTCAAGGCCCGTCATATAGAGTATGACTTGGGCGATGGTGTTGCATAGAGTTCAGTTGGCTTAAGGCACGAGCTATGGTTGATTTCATGTCGAGTTTAGAAACAGGGCTATCAAATGGTCATTCTGAGTTGAGTAAAATTATAGGAAAACAAGGAAGAAGGCTCGCGACCGTGGGTCGTCGAGGGATCTCAAATGTTAGAAGTCTTGGACTTGGTCCTGAAGGGAGGGTAACTTCGGAAAAAGAATGACTATGTGAGTCGTCAGTTCGAGTCGAGTCTTACATGGTCATGAACAACTTGTCGACAAGTAAGAGTTTCCTCGAGTGGCTATCCAAGGCCACGACACTGACTCGGCCTAGGAGGAAATAGGTTATAGTCGTGCATAAAGTTTTAGCACAGGTTAAGTGGGGACTTTCCACGGTGCTCGCTACTCGCGTCGAAAGGGCCCAATTAACAAAACTATACGTCCAGGATAGCTTGTTATGCTAGTGGCCTTTCATATAGATGTGTAGGCAAGGGCGACAATTCGCGTGTGTGCCTTTGGATTGAGTCAAGTTGAATGTGTGTACAGTTAGAACACAAAATGTTTGGGCCTAAGATTTGGCTTAAACATAGGCGACGTGCTTCGGCACGAGTGGTGGCGTCGAGTCTTATGTCATTAGCAGATAATTACATAAGTTGGTTTGAGTTGTTGGAGTTTAAGTCAGGAAACCACCGCAAGGCAAAGTCGGTTGAGTGACACTAAGTTCACAAGTCTTAATTAGGTCAATTGGTAATCAAAGTAGCGAGGGTCGCGAGACGGCGATATGGTGAAGTCTCACTGAGTTGCGAGGCACGGCCTCAACAAGGGTTTGTAGCACGGTCACATGGAAATAGAGTCTATCGTGTAGTTACGTCTCTGATTATGGGCCGAAAGGCAAGCACGATTTGATAGGTTAACGTTATTGATACGAGAAGGGTCTAGAGGCAAAGTATGAATTAACGTTGTTATTGCAAGCACGGGATGGTCTAGAGACACAAAATAGGCCAAGGTGTCTATCCTAAAACAGATCCTAAGGCAAGAATAGAAAGACAATTGAAAAAAGAGACTATATTGTACAAAGTAAATGAACGTGTCAGTTTTGTATGAGTGGGCGAGAAGCTCATTCCACCAGTACAGTTGAGTACTGACACCCACATAGTTTTCATGTGTAGACACAGGTAGAAGCTCGTGGTACGGAGCTCGCTTGGATGCGTCGAGGCACGGAGTTCCTTGGTGATTCGAGGCGTGCGGCCGCGTGGAGACAAGACTTATACATGACATAATGTATGGACATCGCCTTCCGAAGCATCCGCTGGTCGGAGACTTGTATTGAGGGATGAGAGAGCTGAATGACTTTTAATGTGAGAAGAGTGAGCTTAAGTGATTGTAATCTTGGCCTTGCGCCCCACTGTAACCTCTGTTTCAATATCAATAAAGAGCTTCTTTTGAATAACTTGTCTTTTGCTTCAAATTTTTGTTGCTATTATTCAAGGTCTCTGCTTGGGACTTCTGTGCGACGATCCCGTCACAGCCACTGTAATCGGCCGTTATGGAACCCGTCTTATACGAGCGTAATTCTAGGCTCGTGCGGCATCATGCCTTAGCGAGGACGTTCGCTCCTACGGGAGCGGGGAGTGACAACCATCACCTGCAGCCAATCCCAATCCCACCAGGCTGCCCACAAATCTACCGTGCCAGATCCTGGCCGCTTTTTGACTCCCGTATCACTGTTACCACCATTACCATAATCGTGCTCAGTTGTGTCTGTGTCCAGTACAATCACCTTATCAATCGTGTCCGAACCCGTGTTATCTGTGTCCGCATCAATTTTACTATCATGTGTCTATTCAGATCCACTACAGTACATTATTTGTGTCCGCCATACAGGACATGACTCCGAACTCCATAGAAACATCATTTCATTGTGTCCCACATTCGGGACACACGACACCATCTTCCAGAGAAGAAGCAAAAGAGATCAATCCTAACCTCCATCGCTTCCTCGCCTATCGGCCCCGTTCGACCGCGTCCAGCCTAACACCTCGTCTTTACCATCGACTATCACTGCTGGCACCATCTACTACTATCACCACCGCAGCCTCCAAGACCCGCTGTCGAGCTCCGACGTTATGCCACCAGCGCGCGAAACCAGGGGAAGACCATGCGCCGCTTGACCACAACAAAAGCGAGCCCTTCGTCGCTCGACTTCGTCGGCCTAGAACTGACAGCTCTGACAAACTGCTGGTTAGTCCGCCTTCTCCAACCACGAGATCAACCCCATCCTCCCAGTCCTGCCACCGTTCGTATCCCGTCGCCGTGCCATACCGCACCTCGTGCGCCTCTCAGGCAGCGAGCCTGCCAGGCGCCGCTGTTCGCGGAGACCGCCCGACCTCCGGCACCATCTTCGAGAGACGCCATCCCGTACGTCGAACCCGCACTCTGCCAGCGCTGTCTCCATGGACGAGCACCTCCCGGCGATAGTGTGCTGATCCGAGCTCTTCCACAACCCTCGCCAGCTCCTCCGCCAGTGGCCGAGCACCCTCCATCAAGGCCCGGATCTCGAGAATGGCAGCCGCCGACGCCGTTACTCCTAGCATGTCGTCGACCTTCCTTTTTCGTCCCTATCGCACTCGGGATCTAGCGGCACTGCGCCTCGCCTCTCCTCCGCAACGTCGCCCGATGAGCTCAGAAAAAACCCCTTTGTGAGCTCTCTCAATCCCTCTGCTCCCTAAGTCTCTCTCTCTCGTTTTCACGCACAAAATTTTAGGAAGCTGCACAGAAGCAACTTTGTAGTTGTTAGTCTATTCTTTATTTCTTGTTTTATGGTGGGCCGAGCCCACTTAGGGTTGAGCTAGACTTTGTTTATAGTAAAAACTTAGTTAATGATTTAGGATTTTGTTTAATGCTATATATATTTTGTTTATATCAACAAATTGGGCTTCCATAAAATCGGGTCTTAGATATAAATATATAGTTAGGATTTTTAGTATTTAGTATTTGGTTTTGATGGTATATATATATATATATATATATATATATATATATATATATATATATATATATATATATATATTATGAAACCAGAACTTTATTGATTGACAGGCGCAAAATGCCGAAGCCTATACAAGAAAATGCGCCAAACGCGAAGCACGGGCCAAAACAAAGAAAGAAACTCGAAGTTTGGCCACAAAACGGTCGCTGGACCGAGCATCAGAAGGATAGGCGGCCAAAGCTAGCCCCCAATGAAATAGCGCCCCTGCCCCTCTTTCGAGCATGACCAAAGAGCCAGCAAATTACCCGCGACGAACAGGTCAGTCCAGGGCGGCCCAAAATTGGTTCGAGGTGTGAGTGCAATGCCTCTTCCTTTTAAAGATTTGACGAACAACCTCTCTGTACAATAGAGGAGGCAGGAACTGACGGCCCTCGAATCTATATTTGTTTCTGTTTTTTCATAAAACCCAAAAAGTGGCGGCAGCGACGATCTCATGCCCGTGAGACGTATTCCAGCTGGCCAACAGATCGTAGATGCCCCCGATTGTGGGGACCATTTTATACCTGCATTAAAGTTGCGTCCAAATGTGGAAGACAGATTCACCAGACAGAAGGACGTGCTCGGCAGATTCAGTCTGGTGATCAACACAGCAGTGGCATCTGGACGCCAGACTAAAGCCGAAGGATTTGACGGCGTCGTTCGTGGGGAGTTTCTGACGTGCGGCACGCCAGAGGAGAATGGACCATTTTGATAGAATACATGTGTGCCAAAACTTGGCGGAAGGGGAGTTCGTTACCTGGGTGCCTCTGGTGATGGCTCTGTCCGAAGCCAGGGTGAAGAGGCCACCCGGGTTGGGGGATCACCTGAGCACGTCATGAGCGTCATTGATCGACAGAAGAGAAGCGGCCAGGCTGGCCATGGCCGCCGGGCCAAGCCAATCATGAACTCTATCCCAATTCCACCCTGACGAGTCCTCATCCCATAAATCACGGATCTCACACAGCGTCGGAGTAACAGCGTTGGGCCTGAGGATGTCGTCCCCCAACCAGCGTTCCTTGTATGTCTGCGAGCGACCATTTTCTAATGTCAGACACAAGTACTGTTCCACAAGGTCTCAGCCCCGTATGATGTGCTGCCACGACGCAGAGGATCTGTTGTTGGCAGACGCCTCTGTCAAGTGACAGAATCTAGAGTATCTCGCTCTCATGAACCTAGTCCAGATCGAGTTTTCGGAGCAGAGTTTCCACCACAATTTTGCCGAGTGGGCGTCGACCATGTAGACAAGTCTGCAGAAACCCAGACCACCCTCTTCAGTGGGTTTGGCCATGGTAGCCCAACTGGCCCAGTGGTGCTTGTTCTTTTCCTCGAGATGACCCCAAAAGAAATTGGCGAGGATGGATTCAATAGAATGGAGCACTTTGATGGGGGTGAGCACACAGTAAGGGTGTATATGGGGATGGAGGATAGGACGTGCTTTATGAGAATTAACTTTCCCCCGGAGGAAAGGGTTGCGTTGTGCCAGCCCGTTATTTTTTGGCGAATCTTGCCCACCATGTGGTCGAAAATGCCAGAGTTCGTTCTGCCGTTGTGAGCACCCTAAAATTCGGGTTGATTTTTTTAAATTTTTCTGATTGATTTAGTTTTTAATAAATAATTTATTCTGTATTTTTTTTCCTTAAGTGTACTTTTCCGTGCCATTGATATTTGGAGTGTCAGGGATGTTCAACTCTGGAAATCTTCTTCACGAGTTTTGGAGTGGACAGGATTACCTTCATGATGGTATATAGTGTCCCACTCAGACTTGTTCCCTTGTGCTCTTTCTGCTTCGCTGAACTTCGGGTCGAATTAGACCATTTGATCATTAATTATTTTCCCACTCTTTTCCTTGATCATTTTTAGCACGTTACCGTGACTTTTCTTTTGGGAGCACAAGACCAGTCAGTTTCTTGAAACCAACTCATCATGCATGATCTACTCGAGACGCTCTTCACCCTTGACCTTCGTGTCCCACTCACACACGCTATTTTGTGCTCCAATTGCTTCATACAACTTTTCCGACACGTGAACCGATTTTATTTTGCCCCACGGTGTCATATTTATCTTCCAATTTGATTTGTGGGTCCCCTGTCGACCAAAACCTGTCAGCCTCAATTATGGACATGGCCTACATTGAGCCTACTATCTGCCTGCTACTTGCGTCCCATTTATTGGAATCTCCATGTGCTACTTATTTACCCATGATCATCAACGTCTAATTTTAATTCAATTTTTGCACAATGTCCGGTTTTGATCCAATTCGGCTCCACCGAGTCCAGTCCAGCTTTGTGTTGCCCTCCATCATGACACCCTCATAATTCTTGCCCAAAAATATCAAGTACTTATTTTACCTATTTTTAATATTTGATGGAAAATTTCTATTGATTTTAATCCATTGGAATGATCCCATTTTTAGCTATTAATTCCTAGCCATTGATTTCCCTCTTTAAATCCTAACCCTCTATTCCCAAAATTCTCCTCACAGCCAACATGTGTGTCGGCCCTAAATTCTAGGAGAGCAACTATCTCTCTCTCCCTCTCACATGTAATATCCAACTCATCTCTTTATCTCTCTCTCTCTTCCTAATATATTTCCACACACCCATCACAACAGCAGCACAAAAACAACATCAACCCGACCTCTCCTCCTCCTTAGCACGACGCCGCCACCTTCCTGGCCGGAGCTCCGCCGGCCACCCTCCTCTCTGGCCGTCGGCCACAACCGCCACCAACCACCACTCCTCCATTTCCTCCTCCTTCACTATCATCACCATCACCAAGTCATTTCCGCCACCACTCGACCACCATCACCACCGTGACCATCTCCACCGCGCGTATGGCCGTGCGCCGTCGCCCTCCATCGCGCCTTCGCCGTGGCTGGCCGGGTCGGCCCCGTTCACAGTACAACAGCGCAAACGCCAGCAGCAGCAACACACGCATAAAGGCGCGCACGCGCGCGTGCGCGGGCCGGTGTCGTGCACCGCCGTGCTGCCGTGCGGGCTGCCGTGGCCCCCTGGCCGTGTGCTGAACTCCGTCGAACTCTTCCCTGACGACCACCATCCTCCGGGATGCGCCGTCGAGACGATTCGTGTGTTTTGCACGAAGTCCCGTCGTGACGTGCGCGGAATCAAGTTCATTTTGGCGCTCCGTCGCAGCAACTTCGTGCGCATTTTCCTAGAAATCCGACTGTTGGATCGGCGATTTCTTCACTCCGTCACAATCTCGGTATATCCTCCTTCACTCATGTCAATTTTTGCCCGTTAATTTTATCGTTTGATACATCAAAATCGGCCACCAAGTTGACCGTTTAAATTGTATTAAATTTGGACAGTTTCGCGGGGCAAACTTCGTCAGCTTGTATCTCCTCCACCGCGGCTCCTTTTGGCGTTCTACCAGTTCCTGTGCGAAGCTGGTATAACCCTCTTGCTACCCCTTCAGTTTTGTTTCATTGTGAGCTTGTTTGATTGGTTGAATTCGACGCCAAAGTTGGTCGTCCGAATTCGTAATTTCCAACTTGTAAAATTCCATTTTTGAACACGGGACTCCAGATTTCATTTCTGACACCACCATTAGACTTGTGGCATCGTTCTGGCATGTTTTCAAATAAAATTTGTTAGATTTGGAGAACGTGGGCCCTGGCACGTTTTTCGGTGCAAAGTGGGTCCCACATCCTGGGTCACAGGACTTTTTGATGCCGGCTCATCGAAATCCAATTCCGGAGATACCGTTGAGTTCGTATCGCCATTCTGGACTCGTTGACATATAATTTGCTAGGTTTTGGTGGACATTGGATCCGATATGCATTTTAGTGCAAGTCGGATACCAATATCCGGATCAACGGGTCATTTTGAGATCGGCTCATCGGAATCCAATTCCGAAGATACCGTTGAGTTCGTATCATCATTCTGGACTCGTTGACAGGTACTTTGCTAAGTTTTGAGAACATTGGCTCCGGTACGTATTTCCGTGCAAACCGGAATTCCAAGGTCTGGTCAACAGACCAAATTGAGATCGGGTCAACGGAATCCAATTCTGGAGATACCGTTGGTTTCGTATCGTCATTCTGGTTTCATGGATATATAATTTGTTATATTTTATAGACTTGTTTTCTTGCACATTTTTCGGTGCAAAACGGCTCCGACTCGGACACCGTTTTGACCCAAAATTACCTTTTTGCCCTTGTGTCCAAATTGGACCGATGGGTAGACTATCCTAGCTAATTTGACCATTCTGGACACGTTGGCGATATTCATTTCATCGTCCGACAATGTTTGTTGATAATTTCTCTGAGTTTAACCTTTTTATAATTAAATAATAATTAATTCTTATAATGTTCGTATTTCGGGGTTAGTACAACGAAACTGAGATCAGTCAATTCCAGTGATCTCATATCGCTGAAATTGACAAGTTGAACACGTGGATCACTATAATAAGATTATCAACTTTACCGATAATCTTCTTATCTCGATTTACGTGACGTAAGTTTCGACATACAAATAACGAAGTACACTTTATAATTAGACTAAAAATTGACCCTGTTTGACCAGAGTTGACCAGTTGACCCAAAGTCAACTGTAAGTCAACACTTGACCTAGTTTGACTAAATTATTGACCGGAGTTGACCTAGAGTTATTTTGACTTAGAAGAACCTAGGATAATGTAGATTGATTATAGAGATTCATTTATTACAACTTGAACACCTTGTAACCTGTGTTGCTTTAAATAGGACTCTGTGGCTTCAGTTGGACCCCCTATACTTATCAGCTGTTCAGGTTATCAGGCGAGTATATTCTCTGATCATTTCATATCCTATTTAGAATTATTTCCTGCATTAAATTACTTTACTTGTACTGTCACGTTGGTCACACAGATTGGTACTATACGGATCCCTTCTTGAGATGCTATCCTTAGGGAGCATCGGGTACTACATGTTCTGTGCGTTTCACTTACATGACGTATCACTATGCTTCACAGATTCTTTGATCACTTGTGACATATACTCTTATGATCACAGAGTCTCCTAGAATCCCCATTTTTGGGACTACTATGTACCACCCTTCGGGGGCTTACCACCCTTTGGGGGCTGTTACATAGAATCATAACATAACCTGATTGGATCCTTGTGTATTGATTGAGGGTACGGGGGAGTAGAAGTAGACATGTGAATACTATCCAAGTAGTGCAGCATCAGAATCTCTTCCATAGTGTAGCATCAGAATCTCCTATGCCATTTATATGTCTATATTGTACTCTGACTCACTAGCCACTGTTAGTCTTTATTATTAGTAGATATTTCTATTACAGCTCTATCTTTGTTTACATACTGCATTTCTTTCAGTACCTGTATCTTACTTTACTGCATGATTATATTTTCTAACCTGCTATGAACTGTTGAGATGTAATGTGCTCACTCCTGTCCTGACTGGACCTGTTGATAAATTTTACAGATGGTCTGGGATTGCCTGCTAGCCTAGAGGAGACACAGTAGAGGTTGTTTAGATAGTTATTTCATTTTGTCTGGAGTTGTATTTACTTTGTGGATTACTGTATCTGAGTTTTGAGATTTGAGATGTATTTCTGGGTTTGTGTATCTTAGACACTTAGATTTCTCTCTGTTGTATCTCTTTTGGATTTCATGTTTTATCTATCCTTATCATGCTCTACCTTAGATGTGATTGAGTCTGTATCTGCTATGTCACCCCCATTCGGGGAGTATAAACTGCTTAGCATTATATTGTTAGATGATGTGACCTAGGACAGCGATCTACTGCCGACACTGCGGCGTAGGCTGGACATTGTTACGTTCTCGTATCCAAACAGTGGGTGCGGGTTATGACAGCCGTACACCAGCGGGCAGCCTAAGTAAAGGAAAGGAGGGTAAGCTGTGGAGAAGAAGGTCATGGTGGATAACACAGCCAATTGATTTCTATCGGCTTTGTGATGAGTGTAGATCATGCTCTTGCTGTTGTTAATTTTTTGGCCAGAGCATCTAGTGTAGTTAGCAAGAGTTCGAATAACCACCTCAATGGCTCCAATCGTGCCAGCGGAGAAAATAAGGATGTCGTCCGCGTACGCAAGATGAGTTATAAGAGGGCAACCTGTCGTTGTGTGAAAGTGCTGGAATCCCGGGGATCGCGGCATGATTTTGAGGTTTCTGCTCAGGGCTTCGGCCGTGATGATGAAAATGGTAGATGAGAGGGGGTCTTCTTGTCTGACTCCGCGAGTAGCTTTGAAGAACCCCTGAGCTTGGCCGTTGATGACGGTGGAAAACCAGGAGTTGTTGATGGATCTAAAGATGATGTCGATAACAGGTTCCGAAAAGCCAAAAGCTCTGAGCACCCAGATCATGAACTGCCAGTCAAGACGGTCGTGTACTTTTTCCATGTCCAGTTTGATAGCGACGTTTCCCCCTCTAGACGGGAATTTTATGCAAGTGATCATTTTTTGTGCCAGGAGGATATTATCGGTGATATTACGCCCTTTGACGAAACTGTTTTGTTCTTCGGAGATGATTCTGGGGAGGAGGTCCGACATTCTGGAGGCGATGATTTTGGAAATAATTTTGTTGGTGAAAGTACAGAGGCTGATTGGTCTAAAGTCTTTAAATGTCTCCGGGTTATCTTTCTTAGGAATGAGGATGATGTGGGCGGATGATATAGATTTCGGATACGTGGCTCCTTGAAAAAATACGATAGTGGCCTCCCAGAGGTCGGACTGAATGATGTCCCAGCATGTTCGAAAAAATACCCCGTTGAACCCGTCCGGGCCCGGAGCGCTGTTAGCATTAATGGACCACACAGCGGTCTTAACCTCGTCGACCGAGGGAGGGGCGCAGAGGAACTCGTTATCTCTGTCGCAAATCAGGGAGGGGATCTCGGATAGGAATCCGTCATCTTTGACCACGGCCTCTTTCGTAAACATGTTGGAGAAATAGTTCGTGGCAGCTATCTGAATGTTCTCCTGATCGTCCAGAATTTGACCATTCCCGTCGCCGATGCGATGGATCTTAAGAGAGCTTCTTCGGCCTTTGATGCATTTGTGAAAGAAGCCAGAGTTTTTGTCCCCTTCCATGTCCCAGGTTAATCTAGCCTTTTGTCTCCAGAATTCTGTTTCAACCTTGATTCTAGATTTAAGGATGGCCTTGGCGAGGTTAAGAGAGGCGCGATTCTCCTGGAAACTGACGACGGTGAAATCAATCTCCGTATGGGTAACATCGTTTTCAGCATCCTTAATGGCTTGGAAAATGTCTCCGAACGCAATTTTGCTCCAGGCCGTAAGGGCTTTTCTGGTAGCTTTGAGTTTGGTAGCTATTCTGACCATAGGATCCGGATGAGTGACAGCAGTCCAAGCCTCTTCCATGATGTGCATGAACTGAAGGTGGTGGCACCAGAAGTCGAGGAAGCGAAAGGATTTTTTGATGTGGTTATGGGTGTTTTTGATCTCGAAAAAAAGGGGGGAATGGTTTGATTCAGTGGAGTTCAGGTGCGAAAGATAACTGATCAGTCCCAAATTCGACCAACAGTCATTGACCATGGTACGGTCAAAGCGGAAGAACTGCCTACGCGATCCTTCTTGCATGTTGCACCAAGTGAACTGATTGCCGTGGAAGGGGATAGCGGAAAGGTGCGCGGTTAAGGCGAAGTTGTTGAAGTCCTCCATGGCCGAATGAGGGGGGCCTGACCACCGGATTTTTTTTCTCTGCATGATATCGTGTTAAAATCCTCGATGCAAAGCCACGACATATCGTCGTGGGGAAGGGAGGTCCCCGACAGAAGCTCCCAAAGAACTCTACGCTCCGGGATAAAGCAGCTACCGTGGATGGCCGAAAGAAGGATGCGGGACTTGAAGGCGGGATGCTCAACACAACAGGAGAGGGCCTGAGGGGAGTCATTCATAATGCCGAAGCGGAACTCAGCGGCGAAGAAGATCCAAATGTCGTGACATCCGGCGATCGCGGAAGGGAATCCCAGCTTGAGTTGGATTTCTTTCATTCTTTTGTGGGGGATTTTGGGTTCAATAATGACAAGTAAATCAATCCGATTAGATTTGGTGAGGCTGATGATCCGATTCAAAGTCTGTTTATTCCCTATGCCACGAACGTTCCAAGAAAGAATGTTAGGCACTAAGGGAGAAGGTAGGGGTGTTTTGCAGCTTTGCGGCGGATCTCGTGGTCATCGCTGTATGCTGTCTTTGTTTCTTAGATTTTTTCTTTTGTTTGAGAGTATTGTATTTGGGGCTGGTGCTGACCGCTTCAAGATCCCTATCCGAGCTCGAGTTAAGGATAGCAATAGCCGAAGGGGAAGTGTCAGAGTCTTCACACTCCGCCAGAGCGCAAAGAGGATTGTCGCGATCAAGGAAACCCGCATTCTGAGCCTGCCAAAATCTGCCGGTGAGTGGTGAGGACAGGCGAGTCGGAAAGATGGTCGAGCAGAGAGGGGAAGGAGGATCGGCAGAGGACTTCGCCCCAGCTTCCGCACCGGGGGAGAGCGATCAGAGATCGGCAGAAGACTGAACCCTGGGAATCACAAGTTCAGAGGAGGAGGCTTGGAGGGGGAAGCGAGGGAGATAGGGGTGATGGACGGGATTTGGAGGGGAATGATGGCGAGGCCGTTAGTGGAGAGGGTGGTGGGTTAGGAAGGCCACCGGAGATAGACGTCTCTGGGGGGCAATCAGCCGGGTCAGAGTCTAGAGCTCTGAAGGAATTATGAAGAGTGATGGCGAGTGAAGGGGATGGGGGGTTAGGGAGGCAATCAGATACCGTCGTTTCTGAAGTGCCACCAGCTGGATCCAAATCTAGCGTACCGAAGGAATTATGGAGAGTGATGGCGAGATAAGGGGGTGGTATGAAGGCAGAAGCGGTTTGGGTAGGGGAACTTCGAGCGGGAGATGAGAGGTTGTGGGGTTGGATCCGCGAAGTGAGGAGACATGGGGGTGCCGTGCCTGTCTCGCGCGATTTTCTGGGGGCAGGTTTCTTGAGTTCTGGGTGTGCGCGGAAGCAGTGTTGTAGAGAGCGGCCGCACATCTGGCAGTGTTGACAGAAAATTATGCTGTTGTTGTAAACCAGCGCTTGGCTGAATGACTGATCTCCGTGTTCTATCTTGATCACTTTGGGTGGTTCGTTTGCGAGGTCCAGTTCAACGCAAATCTTGGCATAGTTGTATTTAGAGAGGTTTCTCGTTTCATCGGCGATGGCCACAAGGACTCCGAAGGATCTTGCGATCCTCTTGAGGGCTGCTGCTGGAAAGCACACTAGGAGGAGATTGGGAAGGGTGATCCAGGAGGTGATGATGGTCGAATCAATTTTGGGATTGAAGTTCGGTGACCATTTGACAATCTTGACAAACTGAGTGTCAATTTTGGTCGTGCCTTTCGTCCACACTTTGCTGAAGTCCTGGTCGGAGGAAAGGTAGAGAAACAAGTGTTTGGGGTCGAGAGGGACAATCCGGTATGTTGCCGAGAGACCCCAGCCAGTGACGGTCTCCCGAACGATAGAAATTTTAGGGCATCCGGATCCGAACTTGAGGACCAAAGTTCTGATGAAGGGGATGATAGGGAGCGGATCTCCTCGCGAGAGAAGGGGACCCGGATAGGGTATCCGTCCGGCGGTGGCATCAGAGTGACGTTCGGCAGGACCACTTCCGCGGCCGGTATGGGGCCAGACTGAATCCGATCAGGCCTCAGGACATCCGCGAAGGAGAGGGAGCTAGGGAGGGGTCTGGATGTCGAAGGGTCCAGGCCAGAGGACGATGGTGAACCGCGTCTCGAGGAGGGGGCTACATCAGCCAGGGACCGGGGTGGAGGGGGATCTGCCATGGAGGGCGGGATAGCACTGCTGGAGAGCGGGGCAAGGAAGCGCTCGCAGGCCTGAATGTCCATACCGGCAACTGCCGGGGGAATGGAGGCTTGCGCCAAGGAAGGCCCCGAGCAGACAAATGTCTGTGGGGAGGAAAAACCTCGCAGGCGTCAGCCTAGAGAACCAGGGCCTGACCCAGCAAGGGGTTGCCCGAAAGGGAGCCGCGAGACGCACCAACGGGAGGCGGTCGGAGGACCGAGAGGAGTGGACGCGTCAGTGAGAAGGGGGTGGCAGGGATGGGGCCCGACGGGCACGAAGGGGGAGGGACAGTAGGGTGGGGTCCCGCGGGGGGGGGAGAAGGGTTGACCCATCAGGAGAGCAGAGGAAGGTATAGGAGATGAGGGTCTCTCGATAGGGGGGGCCAACATGCGCATGCCTAACTGCGCTGGAGGGTAGGCAGAGGAGGCTGCCACGTGGGAGGGGCCGACGTCCAGCGCAAAGAGAGGCTTGGGGGGCCCTGCGCAATTGAACGTAGAAGACGCCAGCGCATTTGAGGCAATCAAATACTGCTCCACAAGGGTGGAGCCCACAGACAGGTCAGAGGAGGGATCTTAAGTTCCTGCGCAAAGCAGCTCTGAATGAACGAGCTTAAACGGTGGGATAGGCGGGCTATCTGAGGACAACGAAGCGTGTTCGTCAACGCACAACGCCCGAGGCGCGCTCCCCCCGAAGTTGCAGACCCACGTGGGTGGACAGGACTGATGGGATGCTGCCAGCGGCGCCAAGCACGCCACCAGGGGGGAACCGCGGGCGGGCCTGCCGAGAACGCGTCGACTGGATGACGCACGCCGGGAGTGTGGAGATGGGGCCACCGTAGTGGAGGGGCGGCCGACGGCGTTGCAATAGGCGCAGCTCCCGGGACGGCAGCGGGTGATGGGGAGTCTCGGCCCACACCAGGGACGGAGGGGGCGGCCAGCACAGCGGGGGTGCCAACACGGTGTGGCTCTGCCGGAGCAGCGCCGAGGAGTGGTCGACCAGGGCGGTGAGCTCCTGCGACCATCGAGCGCGAGGAGGAAGTAGGGGGTGGAAACTGACGGGGGAGGGGAGGTGGGGGAGGGGAGGGGGGTCGCTGTCCGGCGGGACCATCGACCGGATCTCCTCTAAGTCCCTGGACGTCCAGAGCAGCGGTTGGCGAGGGGGAACTTCGAGGAGCGGCCAGTCCAGGTCCAACCGGACGGACGGGGGAGGTCGCCCGCCTTGGAAGGAGAGGCGGCGGGGTACGGGGAGACGTATATATATATATATATATATATATATATATATATATATATATACATTATGGGCTCCGATCCATTAACTATATAGCTATAAAGACTTATTTTGATAATATTTGATATTGGGTTGTGATGAAATAATAAGTGGGCTTACAAATATTTGCGATTTTATTATATTTGTTTTAACTAATTTGACTTTAACTCAAATATAGTAGGTTTATATAGAGATTTGGGCTTTAATTTGGGCCTAAGGGTTTTGGCTTTGTTAATGGTTTCAGTTTTAAATGTTTCTAATTGCGTTTGGGCTATGGACTTGGGCCTATAAATACATATATAAATATCATCTGATGAATATTTCTTTAAACAAGTTTTTAAGTATACTTTTAAATATCTACATTTTTATGCTTCTAATAGGTTTGTATATGTAAATACTTTTAATAATAGAGTTTACGTATAAGGATATTTTATTTATTTAGAATAAATCGTTTTGAGTCTTTAGAAGATTTTATTAATAAGTATATCTAATTATCCCTTCTAAGGGGTCATTTTGAAGGCTTGATTCTTTATAAAGTTTCTTTACACAAAGTTCTTTATAAATCTAAATGATGAGTATATGAGCTTTATTTTATATATTGGGCCTTTTGTGTTAAATGATAGAGCCTTATAAATAATTTCTAACAAATTTCTAAAAAGGGAGTTATAAATAATTTAAAAACTAAACATTTATTTGACTAGTAATTAATGGATATTTTTATGGTATTCCCAAATATGTTTATAAGACTTCCCAAATAATTATAAACTTTTCTCATAAAAACTTCTAAATATCTATGGTTGACTATAGGATTACCTTTTCTTAAAATCAATTTCTCTCATCTACTATTCTTGACCATGACTAATCGCATCTTATTTCCCTGCGAATACAAAATCCTTCACCTCAATCATAGCCAACTGGACTAATCGGGACCCAACAAGATGGTTGTTCACCAGCAAAGGACGACAGGCAAGTGAACTTTCTGATTGCTTTCAATTCATAGTAGTCTTTCCATTTCATGTTATGCATATGCTCTCTTGCTTGTTGACACATTGTCACACGGATTAGTATCATGGATTCGCTTATACTTCTTGACTGTCATTTACATGATTACCATGTTTGCGATTTGATTCCATGAGCACTAGCTGGACGGAGAAATATCATAGTAGACATGTGGACTATCCAGAAACATTCCCAAAATGTCTATTCTTGACTAATAGCAGTCGCACAATTCACGTGCGGGGTGCCGGATTTACCCCTTAGTCGTTCACATGTCGAATAAGATATTTTAAAACACATAGATAGTTGTCTTTACTTGTTTTCCTCATTTTTTTCACCACTTGCCATGTCATCGATCTAGTTACATGTTTCTTTTCTAGCTGCTATATTATGTTGTAGAGTTATCTACTTTCTTTCGTAATTTATTATGATATCGGTCTTATTTTCTAGATTATCTCACATATGTTATTTTCATATCTTGTGAATTCTATTTTGTTTTTGATTTGTCGTTGGTTTGTGTGCTTGTTCCATTCCTGACTGAAAATCAAATTTTTCAGGTTAGCTGTGGCTTCACTTAGCATTGGAAGATACGGGTATACTTGCGGGCCAAAACCTAGAGATTAGATAGATGTGGTATCAATTTTATTAATTGTAAGGATCTTGTACTTTCTTTAAACATAAATGTTGTAATCAATTTAGAAATGTGAATGAGCAATAAATGTTATTTATGTGATTTTGAGCATCATGGCCGTGACAGCGTTCTACCTTCGACTCTGCGGCGTAGGCTGACTTGGACTTGCACTTGTATCCCAAAAAGCGGGTGCGGTTCGTGACACTACCTCTTTATAAGGAACTTGAGCTTTCTGTGCACTCACACTGTTCTCTGGAATGTCTATGAGAACAATGTTCTTGTGCCTTGCAAATTTATCTTCAAAAAATTCTGCATCACGGGATTCAAAGATGTGATTTGACTCAACATCAAGGAACCTCCGAAGATCACTCTTGTCAACATAACCCAGGAATATAGTCTTCGTATTCCTCGTTCCGAGCTTCTGAATCTTCAAATCCGGAAGTTTCACATACGCCAGACATCCCCACACTCGAATGACGTTCAAGTTGGGTCTGACCTTGAACCAGAGTTTATGAGGAGTGACTTCCGAAGTAACATGTGGCACTATGTTCAATAGGAATGTAGCCGTTAGCACTACTTCACCACAAAAGCAATTTGGAAGACCCGCAGTCAACAGCATCGAGTTCATCATCTCTGTTAACGTTCTGTTCTTCCTTTCTGCAACGTCATTAGATTAAGGTGAGTATGGAGCAGTCGTCTTGTTGACAATTCAATGTTCTCTGCAGAACGATAAGAATTCTTCTAATCTAGCTAGAAAAAATATCTAAAGTTCAATTAGGCTAGTCCTAATCATCTAACTGGGTGGTTATGACAAGTTGGTTTGGGTCTTCTAGGATCACTAACCACTATTCTTGTCAAAGGCTAACCATTAGTCATATTTAAGAATAACACATATACACTATTTAATTATTTAGATAAATGACCAAAATATAAAGTTTAATTTTGAAAATTAATTTATCACTCAAGATATAATATAAAATCACACTAATAACAACAATTAGAAAAAAGTCAAAAATACCCCTGTTCCAAGACAGTGGTGGTTACAATCCTACCCCCCTTAGAAAAATTGTGTCCTCAAAATTCAAAGTTTGTCATACTCCTTCTAGGTCAAACCCCAACAATCAAAATCAAAAAAATTTTGTCTAGCAACATGCATGATTGTGGTCCTACTGGTCATGATTTTACATTCTCAAACAGGGTCACTACAGTATCTAGCACAACATAAAATATCCTGATAGGTACTAATAGAATCACACAATCAAGATAGAAAAGGATGAAAGAAAGAACAGGAAAAGATAGTCCTACTAACCCGTCACCCGTAGCATCAGCCTCCTCAACCGTCAACGCAAAAGACCTCTGGAGTATATCCCTCTGATGGCGCGGGGCATGATGTTGTACCACAAGTGGCCTAGCTCCCTCTTTCTACTTCATGATATTCAAGTAACATCCACACTGATACTTCACTCCATTATACTAGGGTACCATCTATAAGGTATCTAATCTGATAACCATACCCGTCTATCCAGAATCATGATACCAGAATCCTCGTCACGCCAGTAAGTATGGCTGCGATAAACCATAGGGTCCACAACTAAGGTACATACCACTAGAATCGTGGTATCTAACATTTTTTGCATTGTCGCGTGCTTGACGGCAAAAATCTTAAATTTCCACAACCCAAGAAATACATCCAAAATCAGACTCTATGTCTTCGCCATGCCAGCTAATATGGCTGTGGAAGACTCTAGATTTCATAACTGAGGCAACTTAGTCCATAAGGTTTATCTTGGTAGAAAATCAAGTCAACAATGAACACCAAGAGTCAAATTCAACAACGGATAAGGGAGATAACACAGAAACAGTTGGAATCAAATTTCGAGATAGTTTATAATAAGATTCTCAAGGATCGTCCCAGGAATCTTATCAAGAAGTCCTAACTGTAATTGAGTATCCTCTCACTCTATAGCCTATTCCTTATCTCCTATCGCAGGCTCACAGCAGTACAACTAATCTGTTGTACTACCACGATATACCGAATTCGATATGTAAACGGCTAATGGCTAAATATGGTACATCGTACGCTTGGCAAGCGTACGACGACTATCTGTAACGATTAGACTTGTAGTGAATAAGGCACGTCACACGCTTGGCCTAGTGCCGACGGCTATCTTTCTAGTAGGAGTGGTTGTTATATTTAGACTTGTAGTGACTACGGCACGTCGCACACTTGGCCTAGTAGCAATGGCTATCTTTCTAGTAGGGGTGGTTCTTGTATTTAGACTTGTAGTGAATACGGCATATCGCACGCTTGGCCTAGCGACGACGACTATCTTTCTAGTAGCGATGGATCTTCTATTTAGACTTGTAGTGAATATGGCACGTCGCACGCTTGACCTAGCAGCGACAGCTATCTTTCTAGTAGGGTGGTTCTTGTATTTAGACTTGTGGTGAATACGGCACGTCATATGCTTGGCCTAGTAGCGACGGCTATCTTTCTAGGGGTGGTTCTTGTATGATTGTGAATGTTTACATGTCTACTCAAGTATTTTTTTGCCCTGACAAGTACAAGTGAATATACCGACACATAAATAGAGTACGAGTCTATCCAGAAAGTAAGTGGTGTTTGTTGGTATTTCTGGTAGGTGGTTCCAATGAGTGGTTCCAATAGTAGAGGCTATACGAGTTAAATACATGTGTCGCAAATGAATGAATCCAGAATACCAATCCGTGTTGTGACAGAGGATCAAATAGAACTATACTAGACGCTGAATCACAATAATCATCAAGTAAAAAAAACTATCGTAGAATGTACTCACATGTCGTCCAGAGCAGTCAGTGAGGACCGATGCCCAAAGTGGTGTCACATAAACCTATATTTGAGATATATAAAGTTATTTAATGTTCTAGAGTAAGCATTGTATTTAAATGTACTATTTATATGCTTCTAGGCCTCTTCTAGGTCAAAAGTCAAACTTGGTCAAACTAAGTCAAACTTTAGTCAAATGGGTCAACTTTGATTTCATTTGGTCAATATCTAGAGTTTTGCCAATATAGGCCAAGTAGTGTTTAGGCTCAAAGTGGTATCTAAACCTTATCCTAACCATGGGTCCTATAACCCTATATACACATTCGTCCTATAGTGTACTATAGGATACTCTTCTCAAATCTCTATCAAAAGCCAACACACACACACACACACACACACACACACACACACACACACACACATATATATATATATATATAAAACTGAACAACTAACTAGGCAAGTCTTGAATATATATCACCGGACTTATAGGTTAAGAGGAGATTGGGATTGGATGTAGGGTACCAATGAGGACTGAAAACTTATGCTAACTGGGACAAGTATACCCATATAATGATGGGAATTGGAAATGTAAACTGTGAATAGGGACTCAACCTATACAGAACATCTAAATCAAAGAATGAATACTATATGGATTTATACATTTAGCAAGGAAGCAACAATAGGCCTGAATATTATACTATGGAACGAGATCTAGGTAGATATCTGAACATGAGGGAATGTGGACTAATATCAAGTGTATCCAGGACTTATACTTTTAGTGTATGCAGGACACTCAACTGGCACAGTTTCACAATTGCACTCCCATAATCAAAATCACTCAAGGTGGACACTACCAATACAAGCACCCTTAAGGTTATACACTTAGCTAACCTCTCCCTCTTAACAATCTCCAAATCACTGTCACCAATAAATCCTAACTGATACTCCAACCTAACTGAAACACTAAACCAAAACACACTATCACATAAATATGGAGTGATACTTCAAAAGAAGAGGTGACTTAACTTGAACCCACATATGAACAAGGCTAAGGATAGAACAGCAACATGTTATCAAATGGTCAAACAAATGAAACAAAGAAGATTAAGGTTCATAACCTAGGCAAATGTCTGGACCCAGGGAACAGTGGACTAACATGTCCAATCCTTGGTCCATAGCTCTTCTCTCCTGCTACCTCCTTACACTTATAGCCTTCACTCCAATACTCCCACACCCTCTAAGCATACATATTTCTACCCCCCTTACTAACTAATACAAAAATCTGTGATTGGATTATGACTCAAGGGTCTGCACTCACTCATGTATCCTACTTCCTTCTTCATTTGTACACTGCCATCTTCCTCTTGATCCAATTACTCACACACATACACCTATACATATCTCGACATGTGCACTCATATATCCTCAAGACACCTACATATATGTGACACACATGTATGGCCCATGATACCCTTTGGTATCCTAAGATGCATAACTCACACATATCTATACACACACTCATACATCAAGTGATTGAACAGTAACATATTAGGACAGATGTTGGTGTAAGTGTGGACAGAACAAATATGCAATGGCAAGGATATGCAGAATAAATATTCCTTTATACGGAAATCTGATCATAGGGTCTGATCTTATGAGTTCAGTAATGTAGGGAATATGAACATATGAGATATCTGGACATAACCAAAATTGATAGAACAATGCAATGAATGATCATACAAAATGTGGACTGACATCAACTCCAATGCTAGACTGATACTCAAAGATTATGCAAAAGAATGGACATGGGATTGGCACTAAGGGAAATGAGACTGAACAGGGACTCTGAGGACAAAAACTGAAGGTAATTGGATTACCTAAAGCATACAAAGACTTATATATATACAAAGCTAATCAATTATACACATTGGACTGAACATACAGTGAACAAATAGGATGCCAAGTCTCATTTGGGACTGAACAATAGAGTTTTAAATCAAATAAGGACTTATATACTTACATGGAGACTGAACTTCATATGTCTGAACAATTAAGGAGGACAGAACTTGGTATAGTAAAAGGGGTCTGATACTCTAATAGGAAGGAAAAATAACGAGGCAAGTGACTGAACATGTAGATGTTCAATGGACAGAAAATATGATGTTCAAGTCTGAACTCATAGGTGTTCAGAATCTGGACATTAAATGTTCAAGATATGAACATCAAGGGTTTTGACTAAACAATGTGATGGTAGGTAATCAAGGATTGGACAATTTAAACTCAGAAGTATGACTGTCTTACAATACCAATCAAGAAGAGAGTGGAAAGACACCAAGACACAGAGTCTAAGAGGGGAATGCAATCTAATGAGAAGCTAAAACATAAATGTATCTGGGTCTCTAACCTGACTGCTACTGGGTGGTCCAAAACTGAACAATAAGTCTGAACATTCAAGAGATATAGGCCCAACACAAACCTTCTAAAGGAACTGGTATCAAGCCCACCAAGGACTGATACACTATGCAGGGCACTCACTCACACGTATGTAAGTATGCGTATGACACACTTACATCACTCCACACCTGTATGTGACTTATACCTAAACACAAGGGACAGAACAAAATAATAGATTGAGGAATGCAGGGCATTTTCCAAATGGACAGATAATCTAATGTAGGGGTTTGAAACAGATATTGAGAGTGGACTGAACAATGTGAAATAATGGACTGAACATTCACCCAATAAGGGACTGAACCTTAACCTCATGTGGACTGCTTCTAATGAGGGTAATGCAACAGAACATTAAAAGTGGTAGGACAGAACATAATATGAGAGCAGACCCAATAGGCAGATACATCAAAACAGTGAACAATTCATTGCAATACAAGCCCCCACAACAGGACATCACTTGAACCAGTGAACAACCCGATGCACCAAGTCCCCATATTCATATTGATCTACCAAACCAAACCCATATCACTAAATAACACCTAACGTGGCTAACACAATATATAACTAATAAAAAAACCCAATCAAAACTAAAATCTAAGTATTAAATGCTCTTAGAGTTATTTCATCGAACACTTGATGGGCGTATCGGATACTCTCGTGATACGCACTCCAAATGGATCCAAAATTGACCCAAAGTATGCCTACATGCTCTACAACACTAGCATGACCTAATATACCAATTCTACAAACCCTAGATTCCTAATTTCGGATTTTCCCCAAATCGAATCAAAATCAAAAGAGAAAAACCTTCAAATAGGAAGAGAAGAGCCTCAACTCTTCTCTAATGGCACCCAATGCTATAGGGTCCTAAATGAATGTAGTTACACTAATGAAATGAAATGTGAAGGGTTTAGAGAGCTCATACCAATTGGGAGATGGATTTCTAATGTAAAATTCCTAGATTAGATCCCCTTCAAGCTGCAATGCTCCAAATCATTTCCAATCCTTCCAAGCTAGCCAATAAAGCCTTCTCCTCTCCATGGGGAAGAGAATGAACCTAATTTGGGAGAATTTGGATAAGAAATGGGTGTAGGAACAATTTGGGGAAAAAGTTTTTAGCTAGGGTTAGGGTTTTAAATGAAAGAGGAGGAAGATGAAGAAGTGGGACTATTTAATAAAGGCGGACTGCTATGAGGGCTAATTTTTAGGGCTTTGGTGGAAGGTCCACTAAGCCCCTCTATAAGTCATGACAATATTAGGAATTAAACCTTCCTTCCTAATTAGGTGTTTAGTCAAACCTTCTAGCTAATTCTTCCAATCTAGCTAGAGACTATCTAAAGTTCAATTAGACTAGTCCTAATCATCTAATTGGGTGGTCATGACAAATTGGTTTGGGTCTTCTAGGATCACTAACCACTATTCTAGTCAAAGGCTAACCATTAGTCATATTTAAGCATAACACATATACGCTATTTAATTATTTAGATAAATGACCAAAATATAAAGTTTAACTTTGAAAATTAATTTACCACTCAAGATATAATATGAAATCACACTAAAAACAACAATTAGGGAAAAGTCAAAAATATATATGTTCCAGGAAAGTGGTGGTTACAATAACCTTCTCAAAAACTTGTTGGTACGTGGTGTACCACTCCTTATTTGAATAAACATAACACGAGGTCCCAATGTCTATCCACCAGTCCGTGTAAACCCTAGCTGAGTCAACCTGCGCAATCATAGCAACAAAGTTAGCCTCACCTTGCTCCTTTTGTTTTTGTTTTTCTTTGCAGTCCCTCTTCCAGTAGCCTTTCTTGCCACAGTTGAAACAAGTCACAGGTTCTTTGGACTTGGGCTTGAACTGAGCCGACTTTACCTTCTGATGGTGAACGTCTTTTTTCTTTTGGTAGAGAGCCTTCTGCTTCCCTTTAGAATTCTTCCTTGCATCATGTTGGCCTTGGCCATCTGTTTAGACAATGTGTCCACTTTGAGTTATGTCCTCAACTTGTCTTCAACATGTATCCAGTGCAAGAGGCGTTCCAGATCCACTTCCATCTTCTTGCGGTGCATTTTCACGACAAAATTACTCCACCCGGGTGGGAGCTTGGCAAAAATACCCTCAATGACAAAAGCATCGACCAATGGCATGCTGTCATCCACCAGCTTCTGACGTAACTTGAAGAACTCCATCACTTGAGGCAACATGGTTTTGTCGTCCTCAAATTGCATCCTCCAGACCTTTTCGGTCTCGTAGATCTTGTTTATGTTCTCATCTGCCTTGTAGAGATTTTCTACAGACTCCTTGATGTCCTTTGCATTGACCGTCTTGCTGTATGACTCCGCCAGAGAATCCTCCATAGAGTTCAAGATCAATAACTTGCAGAGGTTGTAATCTCTCCTCCACTTCGACTGCAAAGACGTGGCTTCAGCAACCCTTCGAGCATTCTTACCCTCTGTTCTTTCAACACGTACTCGACGCTCACGAGTTGAAGATTAAGGCTGACCATTCTCTTCTAGACGTTGTAATGCTCCCCGTCAAACTTCTCAGGTTTGTTAAAACTTGTGTAGAGAAGTTGTGCACGATTTTTTTATCCGATCTGAATCTTGCTTTAAGATTGTTATTCCCGAAATAGATCTTAGATGGAAATCTGGATCTCTTTATGAGACACGGAGATGTATCCTCATTCTCTTTGTAAGATACGAGGTTGATGACTCGGTCTCTTTGTGAGAACGCAAGTTGACGTCACCGTCTCTTTGTTAGAACCAGAGTTGATAAAGACAACTTTGCTGAGGTGATAAAGATCATTGTTGCTCAATGTAAGATTCGCCCTATTGCGATCTACTCCCAGGAACCAGTAAGTTCGAAAGAACTTCTAGAACGCTCGCTGTCACCTCCTTTCACGAACTCGAAGAACTCTGATGGACTCCAGTGGCAGCGGCGGCGCAGCTCTTTTCGTAACTTAATTTCATCCTAACCTTAATGAAGATATGAAGAGAGTATTTATAAAGAAGGGCCGAAACCCTAACCCTAATCATGCCCGTAACTAATTGCGAAAAGATCGAAGCGAATAATAGAATGATTTGAATGAATTAAATTCAAATCCCACAAAATATGGATCTGAATAAATGACTCAATCTTTCCTTAACCGCTCAAATCTTCCAATCAGTCACATCATGCGCCATCTGAGCCCCAACGCCCACTCAGTACGTCAGCCCATGTGCATGTGTGCAGCTACACAGTGCACAGCACAATAGTCCAGTGCACAGTAGCGCAATGCGCATGCTCCTGTGTTGCGCATGCTCATGCGCCTCGTCCATAAGACGAGCGCGTCATAAGCGCACAAGGCTCCATGCGCCGATGCTGAAATACAAAGTGCAAAGTACGCCAACAAAGTGCCACTTTATGCCTTGAGTCCGAGTTGCGGGGCTAAGCTCCATAGGAAAATAATCCCATGAGCATGACAAAAGCATAAATGCTTTCTTGTGGAGTTAGCCTTCTTTCCTCTAGAAAAACACCCCCATGTGGCACCCACATGGCACTCATGTGCCTCTTCACACCTCATGTGATTCTCTCAACACAAGCAAAGCTTTATATAGAGATACAATCCATTTGGCCTAGGCAATGTGGGACTATCTTTCAACTCAGGGTATACATTGTCCAAGCTATTCTAATCTCCTTCACTTTGTTTGGTCTTTTCCTATTTTAGTATGTAATTATCTGGCTTAATGTTAGAATCTCATCCAAAATTGTTCACATGAATTCTTTCTTCATCCCTCTAGCTGTTCCCTTAAAATATTATAGGTGTTTGCAAGATCCATAAAAGGATCAGGCTCATGTTTTGAGTCTCCCTTCATCTTTCGTACCATTGTTTAAAAATGGGTGGTGTGCGTATGGACAATATGATAATACTTTGAAAATCTTGGCTTCTGTGAAAATGTTGTACATGCATGGGGAATATAGTTTGGGTACAGGTGTTTTGCAGGAACAAATATAGTCAATTTCCCATGCACCTGGCTTCCTAACATCAAGAGTGGCAGTTATGGGAGACGAGATTGTTAGCTGTGTGTGTTTACACACTAGAGCAGAAGCTCAATTCCCTTGAATAGTCCCACATCGGTTCGGTGAGGAGAATGACCTATATATATATATTCCCTCTCATGCTTCATCGTAGTCTTGTGTGGGAGCCCCATGGGCCACACGTGTGCGCCGCCGCCATCGACCGGCCCGATTCGGTTTGATTCAGCGCACGTAAAGGGTGCGGGTACGTGCTCACATCTGCGGACGCCGAATGCCGATTCGATTTGCTCTTCGGGTTCGGGCTGAGACCCTAAAAATCTTTTTTGCTCCTTCAAATTTTTGACCGTTACAAGTCATTTAATTTTTGTAACGTTTGCTACACAAATCTGTCCAGGTTCAATGAACCACATGTTGCACATGTATTTTCTTGTGTAACGTTCGGGTCTTTTAATAGGCTGGTTAATTGGTTTTTTTAATTTCGGTCATTATTCTCCATTATTTTCATACGTTGCAAATTGGCCTATATATTGAGGGCCATCTCATACCTTCTCTTGACACAGAAAAATCATTCCTAAACTCTTTCAAAAATCTTCTTCCCGAAACTTTACTGTACTTCGTTGTTGCTCTGGGCAGAGCTAAGTCGAGGGTCACTCTCTCTACGTCGTGTGCAGCAAGGAGATTCTGTGGAGCGAAAAATTTATCACTAGAAGCATTCGGACAAAGTCTGCACATAGACCCGAATTAACTCTTAGGGCAATGCTACGTGCGCGACTTCCCCGGAGGCCGGTAACAATTTATTGTTTTATTTTTTGTTGTAGATATTAAAGTAAAGAAATTCCAATAATCTAAGAGTTAATCGATCATTGAAATATCATATTTTTATTCATTATTATGCAAAATCTAAATATATTCATAAGGTATAATATCATATAAGTTAATAAAAGACATGGTGTGACATTGTCAACACGATTGACAGAGCTCATATGTTCATCTCTACTAAATAGACACTCTGACTACTGTTTTACTTTATTTTTCATCTACAATGCAAGAGAGCCCATATTTCTAACTTTGAAGAGTTGGGATAGTATTTCGCCATTAAAGTCTCTCAACAGGTGAGCACAAATTCACGATCATAAGTTCTTATGACAGATTTTTGTGTTACATTATGCTGAATAATTAATGATTCTTAAGTTAACGTTTTTTCCTTTATGCTATTGTTCCATTTGATCCATTTGAGATATATGCATTTTATGATGCTTCAGTACCTTATTGTCTAGGACAATTTTAATGCATTTAATATATTTACTTAATTGGATTAGTCTCTTTCCCGTTTTAAATTATTTGGTTTAACCAAGTTGGTCATCTCATTGAACTCTTGAAACCAAGAGTTTTGTCAAAAAAATTGGTTTCAACATTGTAGATTTTCTTCAATTTTAAATTTTTTGCATCTTTATAAATAGAGTATACTATTTACTGGAAATTGAATTTATCTCATTGAGAAACATTTTCTGGTATTTCTTTAAGAAATAATTTTCTTTATATAGTTATCCTAAAATTGCAACTTCATATATTGTCTACATAATTGTGATTACTCAAAATCTATAATTTCAATTAATTCATTTATTTATATCATTATTACAATTATAGCAATTTTAGTGTTGTTGTAACCGATTTGTTTAAATAAGTGCTAACAAATTTTGGTTACAAAGATATTTCTACGATTGAAACTATTTGCACTCATCTGATACTTGAGTGAAATGTTTACACCTGATTAGCACTAGCATTAATAGGTATTACGGTTATTATCATTCTGCCAAGAGCGTGCCTGGCTCCTCTTCTTGAAAGTTGTATATCACTGGTGGACCCCATTATATCTTTCACACTGTTTTGATTTGTCATCACAAACTACAATAGGTGGTTAATTTTCAACTGGAACATGTTCATGTTTGGTCATACTACAACTATTTACCGCAGTAACTTGCATGGCATTGCAACTGCTTGTATTTGTTATAATACATAAATAGGAATCGATAACCAAGTATGCTATATTGCCAAAGTAAGTGTCACGTCCCAGAACCAGAATACTGGAGAGCGGGGGAATGACTCAGCCAGCTACGTATTACGGGTAGATGAATACCGTATAATATGATCAATGCTGTCTAAAAGACAAGAGGGTGCATACTACATGAAAGTCTCACTATGGTCACTTCACATCTATTGTCTCAATCATTCAAACAAGAAACAGTAATAGAGAACATGTAAGACAAAGCAGTAAGGCGTCCCGAACGCTCAGTCAAAATGTTCTTGATATCTGGCTTTACAAAACATAGCCAGGTGGTGTAGCAAAGTATACATAATTGTTATCAGCTGCAGCCTGACTTAGTTACAATTATGTAAAAGTAAGTACAAGACGATCCGACTAACATGCCGGTGCCAAACGGCAAGTATAAAGTAATTAACAAAACGAGCGGGGAAGTAAGGAACCCACTCGAGTCCTCCTGCGATCATTACTCTAGTATTGACCATCTTGGAGGTGGAAGTAAGCTGAATCCTCGGGGACCGGCTCTAAATCTGGCCATGCAAAACCATAGAGATTAGACCTCTAATAGCAAGTACCGCAAGGAAGCATGATATGAGGAATTAAAACCAGTAATGAGATAATGTGATATATAGATCTCTGCTTTCTACTGGGATTCACATAACATCACGACACCTCGAACCAACATCCCAACCAAACAAGGACAGAAGTTGGCCCGTCATGTCCTAACATTCTGATCATCTCAGTTAGGTAACAGAGTAGATACAGTACACAACAAGTCGGTTTAACGGCCACTCAACTACTACGGCTTGCTATGGTGAGTTCCAAGTTATCATGGAAATATGCAATAAAGGTTCCTCAGTTCTTACTATGTGCAAGCAAGGCTAGTCTATCCAATCAATCAATTGTGCCAATCATGAATTAGACGAGTCCCAGCGGGACGCCCGTCATCAATATACAATATACAATAAATAAAATAAGCAGATACCGCTCCCTACCCGTGTGGCAGATTTGCAGTATCTGTGGGAACCAGCCGGCCTGTCGGGCACTAATAGTCCCAAAGAGGGCTGCCATGTAAGAACTCGGAAATTCATTCTCTCCATGCAATCATTATTTTATTTAACTTAATAGCCTCTATGTTAAGTGAAATCCCATGTCATGGATCATGGTCATTCAGAATGAGTACCTTTGTACGGGGTATGGTATGCACAACTCTACAACGATACCCGTGCGGTTAGGTTGTAGGTCTTACATAGCATAATGCAACAATCAAAACTAACAACGAAATAATCATGCCTTAACCGTAAAGTACACATGTTGCTTCTGTTAGAAAAAAATAAATAAATAAATAAATAAATTGAAGCCTGCATGTGCCTGTATGCCAATATTCGGGATCAGCCAGTCGATTACAATATTTCATAGTTAATATGAACGTGTCTCATTCATTCAATTCAATAAGACGACTAGCCAGTCTCTTAGTTCCAACTAGGAACGCATGATCAATTATTTCTCAAGATACAATCCATGTAAATTAATGCCAAGATAACAATCAATCTTAATCAATGACAATTTGAAATAAGAAAACAATTAAAGGCAATAGGGGCAGCAATAGATGGATGCCTATTTATGCAATCGGGTCAGTCAGGACCCTTCTACACGGCCAGGATGAAACAAGTCCCTTACAGCTCGGGATGATTAAGTCTAGATGCGGCTGAGAATTATCATATGCGGCTAATAAATATCATATGCGGCTAAGAAATATCATATGCGGCTAGGGTTGGCACATGCGGCTACGAAACTAACAAGTCATGCGGCTGAAAAAGTACAGCCCCATGCGGCTAGACCGATCAAGTCTTATGCGGCTAAGAATGCACTAGGCCTTATACGGCCGGGAAGACATGTCTCATGCGGCTGGAAAGAAATTCATGCGGCTGGAAAATTCCATGCGGCCGAACAGTTCAGAGTTCACGCGGTCAGAGTTAAGTCATATGCGGCTGGACAAGACTCGGGTCTTTATGCGGCCAGGATGTAATACTCATGCGGTCAAAAATGGACGGGGCATATACGGCTGGAAATAACCAAGCTTATGCGGCTCAGAATTTCATGCGCCCAGGTACTCTATGCGGCCGAAACTCCATGCGGCCAGACACTTCATGCGGTCAGACACTCCATGCAGCCAGACACTCTTCATGCGGCTGAAACTTCATACGGCCAGACGCTCCATGCGGCCAGATACTTCATACGGCTAAGGAATGGTATGCGGCCAGGAATGCCATACGGCCAAGAAAGGCTTGCCGCATGAAAATTCATGCGGCCATGCACTGTTCTTCTTCTCCACTCTTCCGAGAAGAAGAACCATGGGAAGCCATTGCTTCCAAGCTCTCTAAATCTTTCATTTCAAGCCCAAATCTGGACTTCCATAGGTCAAAATGGGGTAGAACAAAATTCTCTAAAACATGGAACCATCAAAACTTAAAAAATAACAAAGTTACTAGATCAAAACCTAACAAATCCTGAAATGTATTAAACATAGATCTACATGAAATGAGCAATGGAAATTGAAAATGCCAAGTACTAAAGTATCTAAGAATCTTAAGAGGAAGACAATGGAACAACAAAAATAGAAATCCATCAAGAAGTAAGTTGGCACTTGCCTATACGGCTAGGTAGGTGGAGAGAGAGTTTATGAGGAAGAAGAAGAGTAATGGTGAAGTAATGAAGAGAAAGAAAGGGAATGGGGCTTTAAATGAAGGAGTGGTGGTAGGTGGGGAGCTGGGTTCGTGTTGAACCACCATAATTAAACCAACTAGGCTGGACCAAAAGCAGAGCAGAAAATAAAATACAAAAATTAATCAACTGGGTTCGGACTATCCTTCTCGATGCATAGTGCACCTGCATGCAGACTGAGGGTGGGTCAGTATATCAGCATACTGGTGATTGTGAACAAAGAGCTACATTTGTCTGAAACGATAACTGTTCATTTAGTGAGAAAATATTTCTTGTGATGTGATCTTGCTAGTTTTACCTAGATTCATTTCATGCATATAGAGTCAGTTTACATTCTCTTTTGAAAACATCTTTGAAAAGCCACAGTTCATTTCAAGCATACAAGGGACTAATCATTCCAAGAACAAAGACTATTCATTTCTGTAAAGTGCGCAACGTGTCTCATGAGCGTATCATTTCTTTTGTTCGGGCAACTGTTAGGGACAATATTAAGCATGGTATCATATCTTTTCTTTAGTGGGAACATAGCACTTCTTTGTAAAAGATTAATCTCTGTAAGCAATTCATAAAGGAAAACTTAAGCAACACCCATGTATTACTTTTCAGTGATTCTTACCATAGTCGACCGTCCATTCCTGTACAAAACGAGGATTAGCATAAACACGATAAAACCAACATTTTTCTCTGTTCATCTCTGCATTGTTAGCTCTTAGCAAAACATTCTTTTAACTCTTATCAATATGCAGCATGACAATAACTCTTGTGGTCCATGGGCAATACCCATATTAGCAGTCGGAACTTCTTGCCCAACTACTAATAGACTGACACCCCCTCTTACTGCAGGGACTTCTAGCCCCAGGTGTCCTGTTCTCTCCTAGGCCGATCGACTCCGGGTGCCCCCAGAATCGTCGAGTGATTACCACTTGTGCACAAGCCGTCTAGACCAATGCAAATTCAACTATCATATAAACAATCATGCATCAATCAAGCAACTTGCAAACATATTCATCTCTTCTTTTTCATGTAATCGAGCCAGTAGCACTACTCTTTTCTCTATACGGACAAGCTGTATCATCTCTTTTGCACAATGTGCCATCTCTATACATCTCTGTCATTTGATAGCAATAATCAAGGGACAATGCACAATCTTTATTTAAACAAGTAGCAACAAGCAGTAACTCTACTCTTGATAGCTTACTGTTATGGACAATTGAGAATTCTCTTTTCTGTTCTTATTAAGCATGGCAACAGTTCTGTGATTAAAGGCATCATCTCTACTTTAGCATACAGGCATCAATTTGTTTCTTATTAGTAGGTAACAAATCTTTTTAGCATACATGTTATCTCTTTTCTTGTTCTTAGCATGGCAACATGTAGATTCTCTTAAAGCATACTCAATGATTAACCATCTTGTTATTAACAAAAGCATTCAATCAAAAACTCAAATTCTTATTAGGCGTAAGCGAATCAGCAAATGAGACTTCGTCCACTCACCCAGATCAATCATCTTCTGTTGCAGAGCCAGCAATCCGATCTTTCTGTCTATCTAGTGCCTTTGCGGAGCGGGGCACTACATAATTACCCACCGAAAAGAAGTTTCGTCCTTGAAACTTAAGGAGAAACTTACGATATCCTTAGCAGTGATATTCCTCATCCTTCGCCATCATCAATCCATGAAATCACAATTCAGATCATATCAAAACTCTTGTTCAATCAAGCATTTCAATCTCAATCAATCAAATCGATAAAACATATGCCGACATCATAAAAATATTTACGGACTTATTGTATGGAACGTTCATCTCATTATTGATATCGAGTAGGCAAAGGAATTTTCGATCAGAAGAACATTGTCGAATTCAATCGAATCAAAATTGGCCAGAGGATCGTGTTGCTCTAATACCATTCTGTCACGCCCCGATCTCGCAGAGTCCTTTCGTCCTCGCTTCGGACTCTGAGAGATCGTTCGTCCTCGCTAAGGCGTGATGCCGTGCAAGCCTAATTTGCGCTTGCACAAGGCGAAGACCTGGAACAAGACAAGATAGACAAGGTTGACAATACACAGCGAAACGTATCGCAGATAATTGAAGCAGCAGCGGACATATTTCAGAGTACAAGCATCAAACACAATGGTAACAAGAAACAATTCTCTTTATTGATTTCATTTGAACAGATTACAAGCTCTCGATTCGATTCTCTCTGATACAATAATACATTCTCTCAGATCTTTACATATTACAATGATCCCGTTCCCATACATTACATCCCTTTATATACAAAACCAACTCTTGCAACAGATGTCATCTCTTGGCATCTCTTCTGATTTCTGGCTCCTGAGGATGATGTACGGGCTATCGCTTCGTACTATCCTTCTCGATGCATAGTGCACCTGCATGCAGACTGATGGTGGGTCAGTATATCAATATACTAGTGATTGTGAATAAAGAGCTACATTTGTCTGAAACAATTACTGTTTATTTAGTAAGAAAATATTTCTTGTGAAGTGATCTTGCTAGTTTTACCTAGATTCATTTTATGCATATAGAGTCAGTTTACATTCTCTTTTGAAAACATCTTTGAAAAGGCATAGTTCATTTCAAGCATACAAGGGACTAATCATTCCAAGCACAAAGACTATTCATTTCTGCAGAGTGTGCAACGTGTCTCATGAGCGTATCATTTCTTTTGTTCGGGCAACTGTTAGGGACAATATTAAGCAAGGTATCATATCTTTTCTTTAGTGGGAACATAGCACTTCTTTGTAAAAGATTAATCTCTGCAAGCAATTCATATAGGAAAACTTAAGCAATACCCATGTATCACTTTTCAGTAATTCTTACCATAGTCGACCGTCCATTCCTGCACAAAACGAGGATTAGCATAAACACGATAAAACTAACATTTTCTCCTGTTCGTCTCTGCATTGTTAGCTCTTAGCAAAACATTCTTTTAACTCTTATCAATATGTAGCATGACAATAACTCTTATGGTCCATGGACAATACCCATATTAGCAGTCGGAACTTCTTGCCCAACTACTAATAGACTGACACCCCCTCTTACTGCGGGGACTTCTAGCCCCAGGTGTCCTCTTCTCTCCTAGGCCGATCGACTCCGGGTGCCCCTAGAATCGTCGAGAGACTACCACTTGTGCACAAGCCATCTAGACTAATACAAATTCAACTATCATGTAAACAATCATGCATCAATCAAGCAACTTGCAAACATATTAATCTCTTCTTTTTTATGTAATCAAGCCAGTAGCTCTACTCTTTTCTCTATACGGACAAGCCATATCATCACTTTTGCACAATATGCCATCTCTATACATCTCTGTCATTTCATAGCAATAATCAAGGGACAATGCATAATCTTTATTTAAACAAGTAGCAACAAGCAGGAACTCTACTCTTGATAGCTTACTGTTATGGACAATTGAGCATTCTCTTTTTTGTTCTTATTAAGCATGGCAACAGTTCTGTGATTAAAGGCATCATCTCTACTTTAGCATACATGCATCAATTTGTTTCTTATTAGCAGGTAACAAATCTTCTTAGCATACATGTTATCTCTTTTCTTGTTCTTAGCATGGCAACATGTGAATTCTCTTAAAGCATACTCAATGATTAACCATCTTGTTATTAACAAAAGCTTTCAATCAAAAACTCAAATTCTTATTAGGCGTAAGCGAATCAGCAAATGAGACTTCGTCCACTCACCCAGATCAATCGTCTTCTGTTGCAGAGCCAGCAATCCGATCTTTCTGTCTATCTAGTGCCTTCGCGGAGCCGGGCACTACACCAAGACCCTCCAAAATCCAGAGTGCAAGCTCGTAACATATCTTCTAAAGTCTGAATTGTTCTTTCTGATTGCCCGTCCGTCTGTGGGTGGTAAGCCGTACTAAATTTTAACTTAGTACCCAAACTATGATGTAAGCTCTTCCAGAAATGCGATGTTAAACGGGCATCTCTGTCTGACACAATACTGAAAGGGACTCCATGCTGCCTGACTATCTACTGTATATATAATTCTGCCAACTTTTCTGTAGATTGCCCTACTCTGAAAGGAAAAAAATGTGCCACCTTTGTAAGCCAATCTACTATCACCCAAATAGCATCTTTACCACTTGGTGATCTCGGTAAACCGGTCACAAAGTCTATTGTAATATATTTCCATTTCCATTCCGGAATAGGAAGAGGTTGCAATAACCCAGCTGGCCTCTGCTGTTCTGCCTTCACTTGTTGACATACCAAGCAACGAAAAACGAATCTAGCTATCTCCCTCTTCATTCCGTTCCACCAGAAATGCTGCTTGATATCTTGGTACATCTTGGTCCCTCCAGGGTGTATAGAATACTGAGAACTGTGAGCTTCTGTCATAACCTCCTGTCTGATATCTCCACTAGGTACACATAGACGTGATCCACACCTAAGTGTACCATCTTCATGGATTTCCATCTCCTTTCTGAGTCCTGACTCACATTCTGTCCTAAGCTTCTGAATCCTTGGGTCGTACGCCTGAGCTGCCTTGATCCTGTCTACCAAGTCAGATTGAACTTGTAGACTTGCCAGAACTCCTATATCACTAGGTAGTATAACTTCGATGTCCATCTCCTGAAGGTCTTCTAAGATATGCTTCTGCATTGTCAACATAAATGTGCCGCCTCTCCTACTAAGAGCATCTGCTACCACATTAGCCTTGCCTGGATGATACTGAAGCTCTACGTCGTAATCCTTGATCAACTCCAACCATCTTCTCTGTCTCATGTTCAGTTCTTTCTGAGTAAAGATGTACTTCAGACTTTTGTGGTCTATGAACATGTCCACTCGATCACCATATAAGTAATGCCTCCATAGCTTCAATGCGAACACTACTGCCGCCAACTCTAAGTCATGAGTTGGATAATTCTTCTCGTGGTCTCGAAGCTACCTAGATGCATATGCTATCACCTTCCCATGCTGCATAAGAACACATCCAAGTCCTTTACCTGACGCATCACAATATACAGTAAAACCTCCGGGTCCAACTGGCAATGTAAGAATAGGCGCTGATATCAACTTCTGCTTCAAAGTCTCAAATGATGCCTGGTATTCTGCCGACTTGTCACGCCCCAGAACCAGAATACTGGAGAGCGGGGGAATGACTCAGCCAGCTACGTATTACGGGTAGATGAATACCGTATAATACGATCAATGCTGTCTAAAAGACGAGGGGGTGCATATTACATAAAAGTCTCACTATGGTCACTTCACATCTATTGTCTCAATCCTTCAAGCAAGAAACAGTAATAGAGAACATGTGAGATAAAGCAGTAAGACGTCCCAAATGCTCAGTCAAAATGTTCTTAAGATCTGGCTTTACAAAACATATCCAGATGATATAGTAAAGTATACATAATTGTTTATCAGCTGCAGTCTGACTTAGTTACAATTATGCAAAAGTAAGTGCAAGACAATCCGACTAACATGTCGGTGCCAAACGGCAAAGTATAAAGTAAATAACAAAATGAGCGGGGAAGTAAGGAACCCACTCGAGTCCTCCTGCGATCATTCCTCTAGTATTGACCATCTTGGAGGTGGAAGTAAGCTGAGCCCTCGGGGACTGGCTCTAAATCTGGCCATGCAAAACCAGAAAGGTTAGACCTCTAATAGTAAGTACCGCAATGAAGCACGATACGAGAAATTAGAACCATTAAAAAGAGAATATGATAAATAGATCTCTGCTTGCTACTAGGATTCATATAACATCACGACACTTCGAACCAACTTTCTAACCAAATAAAGACAGAAGTTGGCCCGTCATATCCTGACATTCTGATCATCTCAGTTAGTTAACAGAGTAGGTACAATACACAAACAAGTCAACTTAAACGGCCATGCAACTACTACGGCTTGCTACGGTGAGTTCCAAGTTATCCTGGAATTTTGCAATAAGAATTCCTCAGTTCTTACTATGTGCAAGCAAGGCTAGTCTATCCGATCAATCAATTGTGCCAATCATAAATTAGACGAGTCCCAGAGGGACTTCCGTCATCAATATACAATAAATAATATAAGTAGATACCGTTCCCTGTCCGTGTGGCAGATTTGCAGCATCTGTGGGAACCAGCCGGCCTGTCGGGCACTAATAGTCCCAAAGAGGGCTGCCATATAAGAACTCGGGAATCCATTCTCTCAATGCAATCATTATTTTATTTAACTTAATAATCTCTATGTTAAGTGAAATCCCATGTCGTGGATCATGGTCATTCAGAATGAATATTTTTGTACGGGATACGGTATGCACAACTCTACAACGATATCCGTGCGGTTAGGTTGTAAGTCTTACATAGCGTAATGCAACAATCAAAATTAACTACAGAATAATCATGTCTTGACCATGAAGTACACATGCTGCTTTGTAGGAGAAATAAATTGAAGCCTGCATGTGTCTGTATGCCAATATTCGGGATCGGCCAATCGATTACAATAATTTATAGTTAATATGAACGTGTTTCATTCATTTAATTCAATAGGACGACTAGCCAGTCTCTTAGTTCCAACTAGGACCGCATGATAAATTTATTAGTCAAGATAACAATCAATGTCAATCAATGTCAATTCGGGACAAGAACAAGCCAAAAGGCATTATGGGCTATAGATGGATGATTATCTATGCAGTCGGGTAAGTCAGGATCCTTCTATGCGGCCATGAACTAAGTGCCATGCTTCATGCGATTGGAAAATAAAATATCATGCGGCTGGAAATAAAATCTTATGCGGCTGGAGAAATAAAATTTTATGCGGCTGGGAAATAAAAATCTCATGTGGCTGGGAAATAAAATCTTATGCAACTGGGAAATAAAGATCTAATGCGGCTGGAAAATAAAATCTTATGCGGCTGGGAAATAAAGATCTCATGCGGCTGGGAAATAAAATTCCGTACGGCTGGGAAATAAAGATCTCAAGTGGCTGAGAAATAAAATCTTATGCGGCTGGAAAATAAAGATCTCATGCGGCTGGGAAATAAAATCTCGTGCGGCTGGAAAATAAAATCTTATTCGGCTGGAAAATAAAAATTTCATGCGGCTGGAAAATAAAATCTTATGCGGCTGGGAAATAAAAATCTCATGCGGCTGGGAAATAAAATCTTATGCGGCTCGAAAATAAAATCTCATGCTGCTGGAAAATAAAGATCTTATGCGGCTGGGAAATAAAATCTCATGCGGCTGAAAAATAAAGATCTCATGCGGCTGGGAAATAAAATCTCGTACGGCTGGAAAATAAAATCTTATGCGGCTGGAAAATAAAAATCTCATGCGGCTGGAAAATAAAATCTTATGCGGCTGGGAAATAAAATCTCATGCGGCTGGGAAATAAAATCTTATACGGCTGGAAAATAAAATCTCATGCGGCTGGAAAATAAAGATCTTATGCGGCTGGAAAATAAAATCTCATGCGGCTGGAATTGCTCATGCGGCCAGAATTTGGCTGGCAGATGAACATAGAAATGACCAAAAATGCTTTTGGCCATAACTTCCTCAAATTAAGTCGAAATCTAACTTTTCAAAAGTCAAACTTTGGTAGAATTGAATTCTCTACAACATGGAACCACTTATTTTCGAAAAAAATAAAGTTTGATAGATGAAAACCACAAAATTCATATAAAAACCAAAACTTAAAACTTAGATCTACACCCAACCATCCATGGAAATCAAGAACTTCAAGACCTAAACTTGTAGAGGAAGAGAAGATAAATAACATAGACTAAAAATAAATTGGGATGCATGAAATCCCTCATGGTGTGCAAGATGTACTTACCTCTCCAAATGGGTGGGTGGGAGAGTAATGGAGGATGAAGAAGGAGAAGTAAATGTGAGTAATGAAGAGAGAGAAAGGATTTTGGGACTTTAAATGAAGGAGTGGTGGTAGGTGGGGAGTTGGGTTCTGTTGGCCCATTGGTCATATGGTCAAACTGATTTTAATAATTGATCAAACTCTGTCTCGATATATGAAGCTAGTCAAGATATCTCGGACTCTTGGACATGATCAAGAAAAGCTATCTACACAGTTCAAGACCAAAGCAATGTTTTCCAGTTCGAGTCTGTATTTCTTTGAGCAATGTATTTTTTCTTTTATTGATTTTAGGAATACGTTGTACACCGAGTCGTACTGGCAAATAGGCTATTCCAAAATGATTTTAAAATGTTTTTAAAATGTCCTTAGTTTTGAAAAACATTCTTGTTAACAAAAGCTTCAAAAAGGTTTTCAAAAAGATTTTCAAAAATTCCTAAAAACTAATTTTAAAAACCTAACCTAACCCTGACAGAACTCAGCCAGAGTTCGGTTAGTAGCCGTTTTAATTTTTGAATTCTCTGAAACTTGGTCCTCCTGTAGTTACGGATTTGACCGAGATTTCCTCATCGAGTTCTGCCCGAATTCTGCCAGAATTCTGTCTTTGGAATTCCTATAAATAGAGAAGGATTTCGATCATTTCAACTCACTCATTCACTTTCAATCTTCCCTCTATCTAAAAGCTTTCAGTCTTCCAAAGAGTTTTCTTGAGCTTTAAATTTCAGAATCCAAGCCAATTACAATCCTCTAGTTGATTTGCCAGTGCGGTGCGGTCTAGAAGTTTCTGAGAGATTGTAATCAGAAGGCTTGATTGAAGAATACCTCTTCACAATTGAAGTTGGACGAGTTCATCGTATCAAAGCTCGCGTTGTAGAAGTTGCAAGGACTTCGTAAGAAAACTTGCGGTTTTGCTAATAGTGGATTCAACTGGTAGCAAGAGTTCTATCGACTGGATTAGTCCTCAACAAAGGGAAACTAGTATACATCCTGTCTTTGCGTTTGCTTTCTTATCTCTGTCTTTACATTATTTAGTTGTGATTATTATTCTGTGATCTTGCTGCTAATATTTTTTTCATTAGCATATTTTCGCTGCCAACTCTATTCATCCCCCTCTAGAGTATTATACTTTACGATTTCGTTTCTACAATTGGTATCAGAATGGGTGTTACAGGTAAAGCAAGGTAACATTATAATTATTTATTCATTTAATTAATTGTTATATAGATCACAGCACAACACATGGCAACTGTGAAATTCACAAGTGAAGGCCAGACCACAAACAGACCTCCACTGTTTGATGGTATGAATTATTCCTATTGGAAAACACGGATGAGTTTCTTCTTGAAATCACTTGACTTTGATTTATGGTCTATTGTTATTGATGGCTATCAAAAGCCACCTCGTATAAATGTTGATGGAGTTTTAGTTGAAAAACCCCATAATAGATATACAGAGGAGGAAAAGAAAAAGGCCAGTATTGACGCACGTGCTATTAACGCTCTATTTTGTGCTTTAGACAGAACTGAATTTAACAGGGTGTCTATCTGTACAACGGCTAATGAAGTGTGGAAGCTACTTGAAGTCACACATGAAGGTACGACTCAAGTCAAAGAATCAAAGGTCAGCAGACTTACTCAAGAGTATGAGGTGTTCAAGATGAAGCCCAACGAAACAGTTACTCAGATGTTCGAAAGATTCCTGGATATTGTAAATCCTTTGTCC
Organism: Iris pallida; assembly: GCA_029216955.1. Classification (NCBI taxonomy): domain Eukaryota; kingdom Viridiplantae; phylum Streptophyta; class Magnoliopsida; order Asparagales; family Iridaceae; genus Iris; species Iris pallida. The sequence continues at coordinate 18,749,390 of JANAVB010042618.1, read as the reverse complement.
TTCCTAGGCAAAGAATACAGTAACCATAAAAAGATTCGCAAACTCCTGCGAGCACTTACCAAGAACTGGATTCTAAAGGCTACTGCGATCATTGAAGGAAACGACCTCACAACTATGTCCCTCGAAGTACTCATGGGTAAGCTACTCACTCATGAACTGGAGCTACAAGATTTTGAAGAGCCTGCACCAAAGGAGAAGACGATCGCTTTCAAGGCTCAGCACAGAAAAGCTGCTAAAGGTGATTCAGACAGCAGTAAATCTGATGCTGAAGATCAAGCACTCCTAGCAAGGAAATTCAAAAGATTCATGAGATATGAGAAGAAAGCTAAAGAAAACAATAGCAGCAACAACTGGTATCAAGATGATGCTGTCTGCTATGGCTGCAAGAAGAAGGGACACATGAAGAAGGATTGTCCTACAAACTCATCAAGCAAGAAAAGCAACAGGTATGAAAAAGGAAACCTGAAGAGATCAACATCTCGAAGATATGCCAACACCAGCATATGACATGAAAGTGAAGCCAGCGACTCAAAAGATGAACAATCAGAAGACGCTGCAAATGTGTGCTTTATGGCATCCGATCAGGTACCTACTGAACATATAGTTGATACATATGATGACTTCACCTTTGAGCAACTAGAAGATGCCTTCAGTGAACTGATAAGTGATTACAGGAAACTGTGTAGCAAATATCAAACCTCTAAGAAGGTACTGAAAGAGTACAAAGGAGAAATAGAAAGACTTACCGACCTACTAGCTGAGGTTAGAAATAATGTTAGTGAGTCTGGTGAGCTTTCCTCTATTAAGCTCTTATTACACGAGACTACCAAGTCATCTGAAGAGAAAGACAAGGTTATTGACCAACTGAAAGAAGAACTTTCTAAAGAGAAGAAAAGTCTTCAAAGTGCACAAATTAGAATGGAAACACTCACTTCTGATTATACTAAGTTGTATGACACTTCCAAAAGATTGGAAATTAGGTTAGGAAAACAGCCTGAGACTGCTGCTTCCTTCCCTAACACGTGTCATTTACCAAAAAATCGAAACATTTCCAAACCAAACACTGTCAGACCTAACCATATCAAACCTTTACCCCAAAAGGTTAAGCCCAAACAGAATTATAGATATGCTTTCTTCTATACTAGAAAACCTAAACCTACCAACCATGCACACCACTCAGCTTTCAACACTCGACATGCACAATATCATTATTGTGGCCTCATTGGTCATATTTCATCTGCATGTAGAATCAGAAAGCTTGTTGATTTAAATATTTATGCTTGGATACCAAAGGCTAACATTTCAGGACCCTACAAGAAATGGGTACCAAAAGTTTCATCTGTAAATTGTTTTGTAGGTGGAACACCTTTCACATGCTAAAAGCAAATGGATCCTCGACAACGGTTGTTCACGGCATATGATCGGTGATGCTACATTATTTGCAACATTGTCAAAAAAAAGAAGGAAGGCTATGTCTCCTTCGGTCATAACTTGAAAGGGTATATCATTGGTATCGGTGATGTTGGTAAGTCTCCCTATTCTGTGATTAAGGATGTCTATCTGGTTACCGAGTTGAAACATAATCTACTCAGCGTAAGTCATCTAGCTGATCATGGTTATGGCATCAAATTTGGCAAAGACAAATGTACTATAGTTGATAGCTCAACTGGTAGTACTATCTTTGAAGGTATCAGGGAAGACAACATATATGTTTTCTATTTGTTGGAAGAAACTAACATTTCAGGTAGATGCTTAATGGCTAAAAGTGATGAGTCATCTATGACACATGAGACTCGGTCACGCAAATATGGACACAATCTCAAGATTATCTACAAAGATGCTAGTACGCGGTTTACCGGACATAACATTCAAAAAAAATTCGGTATGCAGCCAATGTGAAAAGAACAAAGCTACCAGATCCACATTCAAGTCAGTAAACGCAGTATGTACTACTAGACCTCTATAATTGCTTCATATGGATTTATTTGGTCCTAGCAGAGTTGCTAGCCTCGGAGGTAAGCTTTATGCTTTTGTAATTGTAGATGATTACTCTAGATACACGTGGGTATACTTCTTGACACGCAAGAATGATGCATTGTCCGAATTTATCATCTTTTGTAAGAAAGTACAGAATGAAAAAGGTTACATGATCACTCGTATTAGAAGCGATCATGGTGGCGAATTCAAGAATGCAGAGTTTAAGCAATTTTGTGACACACATGGTTTTGTACACGAGTTCTCCTGTCCTAGGACTCCACAACAAAATCGAGTTGTGGAACGTAAGAACAGAACTCTATCCGAAATGGCCAGAGTAATGTTAAACCAGTTTAGTCTACCCAAATATTTCTGGGCTGAAGCTGTCAATACAGCTTGTTTTGTTCTCAATAGAGTTCTAATTCGACCCAAATCGAAGAAGACTCCATTTGAGTTATGGTTTGATAGAATTCCATCAGTTTTATATTTTAGAATATTTGGTTGTAAATGCTTTATTCTTAATACAAAAGACAATTTGAAAAAGTTTGACAAAAAGGCCGATGAAGGTATATTTTTAGGTTATGCGGCCAAGAGCAAAGGATACAGAGTCTTCAACAAACGAACCATGATCATCGAAGAGTCAATCAACGTCACTTTTGATGAACTGAATCAAATAACTATCGATGACAATGACGAAGATCCAACTGTACCAAGCTCAACAACAGCTGATTCTCAACCAAGCTCGGCACTAGCTGATCCTCCTAGAGAAGATCCAGGAACCAGCTACCTTCAGAGTCTGCCGAAACGATTAAAATTTACGGCTGATCATCCAAAGGATTTGGTAATTTGTGACATTACCAAAGGTGTAAGTACTCGTACATCCAGTAGAGATATTGTTTTTAGTATTGCATTCATTTCACAGCTAGAACCCAAAACTATTGATGAAGCATGTAGTGATAGTTTTTGGATAGATGCTATGCAAGAGGAATTAAACCAATTTGAACGGAATCAAGTTTAGAAACTTGTTCCCAAGCCTATTGATCATCCGGTCATTGGCACCCGTTGGGTATTCCGAAATAAACTGAATGAGAATGGTTTAGTGACTCGTAATAAAGCTCAACTCGTAGCTCAAGGATACAATCAGGAAGAAGGCATCGACTACGATGTGACTTATGTCCCAGTTGCGAGATTAGAATCTATTCACATGTTATGTGCATTTGCATGTTTTCATAATTTCAAATTACTTCACATGGATGTCAAGAGTGCATTTTTAAATAGTTTTATAAAAGAAGAAGTTTTTGTAGAACAACCTCCAGGTTTCACAGATTTTAAAAATCTTGATCATGTTTTCAAGTTGAAGAAAGCTTTATACGGTTTGAAACAAGCCCCTCGTGCTTGGTATGATCGTCTAAGCTCTTTTCTACTTGACAACGATTTTTCAAAAGGCAAGGTTGACACTACACTTTTTATTAAGTCCTTTAATGGTAAGCTTCTTTTAATACAAGTCTATGTTGATGATATCATATTTGGATCTACTGATGAATCTCTGTGTCAAGAATTTTCTAAATGTATGCAGAATGAGTTTGAGATGAGCATGATGGGAGAGATAAAATTCTTTCTCGGATTGCAAATCAAACAAACTGATAATGGGACATTCATAAATCAAGCCAAGTACATAAAAGATTTGCTAAAGAAGTTTGATCTTGACAATGTCAAACCTATTGGCACTCCGATGGCAACTTCAACAAAGCTTGATATTGATGAACAAGGCAAGCCGGTCGACACACGTAAGTATCGAGGTATGATCGGTAGTTTACTTTATTTAACTGCTAGTCGTCCAGATATTATATTTAGTGTTTGCCTGTGTGCACGTTTTCAAGCTAATCCAAAGGAATCACATCTGTGCGCAGTTAAGCGTATCTTTCGATACCTTAAGGGCACTTCTTCTGTTGGCTTATGGTATCCCAAAACTAAGTTCTTTGACCTTATTGGTTATTCGGATGCAGATTTTACCGGATGCAAAGTTGATAGAAAAAGTACCAGTGGCACATGTCATTTCTTAGGTAAGGCTTTAGTCTCATGGTTTAGTAAAAAGCAAAATTCTGTAGCCCTATCAACAACAGAGGCTGAGTATATCGCCGCAGGACGTTGTTGTGCTCAGATTTTGTAGATGAAACAAACCTTGGAAGACTATGATTTATTTTATACACATATTCCCATTTTTTGTGATAACACGAGCACTATTAATTTGACTAAGAATCCCGTATGTCATTCTCGTACAAAATATATCGAGATTCGACATCATTTTCTTAGAGATCATCATCAAAATGGAGATATTAACCTTATATACATAGATACTGAGAATCATTAGCTGACATTTTTACAAAACCTCTAGCAGAAGATCGTTTCAATTATTTACGTCGAGAATTAGGAATTTTGGACGTCAATAATGTTAATTGATTTTATATTATGATTTTATTTTAATATGTGTTAGAGACAAGCGAATAAAGAGTCTGTCTGTCACCACAACTACGGTTGAAGCGAAGCGGTACTTAAGAGTTCCCCGGTGAACCTCCGCCAGCTGGGACAGTACTCCTACAGCTAATCTGAAACAGTCGCTGTGTAAAGAAATTTAATTTATAAAATAACATTAATTATATTATTTTAATGTCAAAATTACTAATCTTTGAATTAAATATTTGAAATGAGACAATGAAAAAGAAAGTATTTCAATCCAACCCTAGGCGAATTCGGGCAGACTTCGGACCGAATTCGGCTCGAGTTCGGTTGAAGGTATCAGGTTATATAACCAGAACCCGAGAGCCTTTCTTCTTTATTGCTTCTAAACTTCATCAAACAGCAACAGCAGCCTTGCGAGAGAACCCCCTAACCCTAGTTCTTCACCACCCCTTCTCTTCCAATCCAAGTGGTAAAATCAATCCAAACTTTGGATTCGTACGGAGTTCGTCGTTCTCTACAACATACTCAAATTTCAGGAGGTATAACGTCGTATTTCCCCACCTTTCAATTTTGTGCTATTTACTTATTTTGCACAAATGGCACCTAAGGGATTTAACCCATTCAAGAGGAAAAAGACAACCAACCCAAGTGAGGAAGGTTCATCTTCGAATCCACCCACGAATTTCCTCTTTTCGCCAGTCCAATCTAGCGATGGCGCGTTCGACGGGTTTTACTTCCAAACCCTAGATCAAGCCCTACTGTGGTATGGAGATTTTTTTATGAGATCCATATGCACAGGCGCTCCCATCAAGTGGACTGTATTTCCAGAACACCGACCTTTCTTTGAGGCATTAGGGTTACAATATTTTGTTAAACTCTATTTTCCCGTAGCAACTAATGCCATTAGAATGTTCTACTGCAATATCATATTAAATACGTTTGATGTAAGCACTCGTATTGGAGGATTAGATATCAATTTCAATGATGTTATCTTAGCAAAAATTCTTGGTATTCCCAACGAAGGTGAACCGTTTGTTGATATCACTGAATTTGATTTCCCCAATGGCACGACACTTATTAGTTTTAAAGCGGAACTCTGTGCACCTGATCGAGTTCACTCTGGAAAGTTCAAGGCAAATAACTTGAACTTGTTTAATTATGAATTGCACCGTATCATTTACTTCACTCTCCTTCCGAAATCTACTTCGAAGGATGATGTCACGTCTCTTGAATTATCTGCTATGTATCACATTCTTAAGGGGATTCCATTTTCTGCCCCTAAGACCATTATTCAGATGATGGGACGTTGTCGTGCAAGAGATAGAAATCTCTCTTATGCGATGATTCTCCCACACATCTTCCAGCATTTCGACATTGATTTATCTACTTGTACTCAAGACCCTGAGCCCAAGTTTCTCAAGTTATCTCATCGTAGTATGACTGCTGCTGCTCCTCCTACTGCCCATGGTACTGCTCCACCTCCTCCACCTCCTCAGCAGTATGCTATGACATTTTAGGGCATACACCAGCACCTTTCAGATTTGCACGTCTCAATGACGGACATGGCTCGCGAACGTGAGTTCTGCGACGTCACCCGTTATCAGGCGATTGCAAATTCTTTAGCTGATCTTCGATTCGCCTAGATTGGACATTCTGCCGGTTCCATTCCTAGAGATCCAGCTTTCACTGGTTACTGCTGTGAGGATGAGGCTGTTCATGCCTACTTTCAGCCCGGTAACGCATATGATTGGTACCGTTCTGACCGTGCTCTTCGAGATTATGTTGGTGAGTTTTACACTGGCGCTCCTCCTCACCCTTCTGGCGCGGGTACCTCTGCAGCTGGTCCTTCTGGACATGCTGGTCATGCTGATGATGATGATGATGATGAGGATATGTGATATGTTATATAATTTTTGAGACTTAGACATTATCTACTGTATACTTGGAAATGCTCCGACATTCCAAGTTTTTCTTTCTTTCTAGACTTTATTATCAGTATTTCTTTTGAGGACTTGTACTGGATTTATTTTATTGATGTCTTCTGAACATCTTTTTATCTTTATAAGATTCGTAGTTTATGGTTCACATTAGTTTATTTACTTAGCATCTTTTTCTGCTTTAATAACTGCCTGTGAAATAATTATTTGTTTATTATAAACTGCCTGAGTACAAATACATGCCTGTGATATCATTCTCATTTCTTTTTCTATCATTTATCATCATTATTTTCTTGTGTTTCTTCACTGTTTGTTATTTATGCATTGATTGTGGGGGAGTTTTTTTTCTCTTTTGCAATTATTTTGCTAAGTGACAACGGGGGAGAAAAATAAAGATCTAATATTTCTTTTGAGAAAATACAGGACAGGAACAATTTTTGATTTTATTTCAAGCTTAAATGTTATATCATTCATAGTTTGTCAATTATCAAAATGGGGGATATTGTTGGCCCATTGGTCATATGGTCAAACTGATTTTAATAATTGATCAAACTCTGTCTCGATATATGAAGCTAGTCAAGATATCTCGGACTCTTGGACATGATCAAGAAAAACTATCTACACAGTTCAAGACCGAAGCAATGTTTGCCTGTTCGAGTCTGTATTTTTTTGAGCAATGTATTTTTTATTTTATTGAGTCTAGGAATATGTTGTACACCGAGTCGTACTGGCAAATAGGCTATTCCAAAATGATTTCAAAATGTTTTTAAAATGTCCTTAGTTTTGAAAAACAGTCTTATTAACAAAAGCTTCAAAAAGGTTTTCAAAAATTCCAAAAAACTAATTTTAAAAACCTAACCTAACCCTGACAGAACTCGGCCAGAGTTCGGCCAGAGTTCGGTTAGTAGCCGTTTTGATTTTTGAATTCTCTGGAACTTGGTCCTCCTACAGTTGCAGATTTGACCGAGATTTCCTCATCGAGTTCTGCCCGAATTCTGCCAGAATTCTGTCTTTGGAATTCCTATAAATAGAGAAGGATTTTGATTATTTCAACTCACTCATTCACTTTCAATCTTCTCTCTATCTAAAAGCTTTCAGTCTTCCAAAGAGTTTTCTTGAGCTTTAAATTTCAGATCCCAAGCCAATTATAATCCTCTAATCGATTTGCCAGTGCGGTACGGTCTAGAAGTTTCTGAGAGATTGTAATCAGAAGGCTTGATTGAAGAATACCTCTTCACAATTGAAGTTGGACGAGTTCTTCGTATCAAAGCTCGCGTTGTAGAAGTTGCAAGGACTTCGTAAGAAAACTTGCAGTTTTGCCAATAGTGGATTCAACTGATAGCAAGAGTTCTACTGACTGGATTAGTCCTCAACAGAAGGAAACCAGTATACATCGCTGTCTTTGCGTTTGCTTTCTTATCTCTGCCTTTACATTATTTAGTTGTGATTATTATTCTGTGATCTTACTGCTAACATTTTTTTAATTAGCATATTTCCGCTGCCAACTATATTCACCCCCCTCTAGAGTATTGTGCTTTACGATTTCGTTCCTACAGGTTCATGTTGAACCATCAAGGCCGGAAAATAAACCAACTCGGGCCGAACCCAAAAGCAAAGCAGGTAGTAAAATGCAAAAAGTAAAATGCAAAAAAAAATTAACGTGAAATTAAAGGAATTAAAATACAGAATAATACATGATAAATATTAAATAAATACATTTAAGCAGTACATGCTTTTAAAATACGTATTCTGGGAACGGGAAGTGACACGATCAAATGAATGGCACATCTTTTCGTGTCAAGCGGGTTATGGGTGCTGAAAGCCTTGCAAAGTCTGATACGAACCTTCTGTAATATCCTGCCAATCCCAAGAAACTCCGCACATCAGCTACGGTCTTGGGTACTGGCCAACTCTCTACTGCTTCTACCTTCTTGGGATCTACTGCTACTCCAGCTCCTGATATGATATGTCCCAAAAATGAAATATGATCCATCCAGAACTCACACTTGCTGAGCTTGGTATACAACTGGTTGTCTCTCATAACCTGTAACACGTTCCTGAGGTGATCTTTATGCTCCTCCTCACTAGCAGAGTATATGAGAATGTCGTCAAGAAACACAATGACAAATTGATCCAAGTATGGCATAAACATGCGGTTCATCAAATCTATAAATATTGCTGGAGCATTGGTCAAACCAAATGGCATTACCAAGAATTCATAATACCCATACTTCGACCTGAACGCTGTCTTAGAAATATTCTCCTTCCGAACACTCACTTGATGATAACCTGAACGAAGATCTATCTTGGTAAAAACTCTAGCTCTGCTCAGCTGATCAAACAAGTCGTCGATCGTGGGTAATGGGTACTTGTTCTTTACTATTACCGTATTAAGCTTCCTGTAGTCGATACACAATCTGGATGACCCATCCTTCTTCCCCATGAGTACCACTGGTGCTGTCCATGGTGATATGCTAGCTTGGATGAACTTCTTCTCTTTCAGTTCCTCTATGTGCTGATATACCTTGACCTGCTCTGAATTTGCCATTATGTAAACTCGATCTGATATCGATTTAGTTCCAGGTACCAATTCTATGCTGAACTCAATATCTCTAACCGGTAGTAGACCTGGAAGTTCTTCGGAAAATACGTCTAAAAACTCTTCAACTACCTTCGGAACTTGAACTTCTTCCATTGCCGTTACTACTCCCTGCTCTTTGGTGAGTTGCCTCTGTTCTGACTAAGGTGAACCGCTTCATGCCTGGAATATCAAAAGATACACTCCCTCTACGAAAATCTATTGTCGTATGACTGTCTTTCAGCCAGTCCATGCCTAAGATAACGTCAAAATTTTCAACAAAAAATTCTATCAACCGGACGGGTAAGGAATGCCCGCAAACTACAACGCTACATGCTAGAATAACTCTACTAACTCCTACGAGTCCATTACCGGTGAGTATATTCAACCTCCCTGGCAATGCCTCGAACTCCATTCCTAGCCGTGTCGTAAATTGTGCAGATATAAATGAGTGCGATGCTCCTGAATCAAACAATGCTACTGCGGGATATGAGGCGACAAGAATGTTACCTGCCACAACATCTTCCGATGCCAATGTCTCTTCCAAGGACGGAGTGAATGCCTGCCCTCGACCTCCTTGTTGGTTTCCATGCTGTGGCCTAGCCTGGTGCTACTGCTGGCCCCTGACTTGGTGATGCTGGGGTGGCCGGTGTTGGTGCTGCATCGACAGTCCCCGCTGTCGAAACTTCTGAGTCTGCGACATGAACGGGCGCTGTGCCAACGGTCTCACTGCTACCGCTGGTCCTCGATACTGGCCTGCCTATGGTGCTGGCAGAGCAGGAAATTATTGCACTGGTCCTCCTGACCTCGAATTTATAGGACAGGTGGTAACCCGATGATCTGGACTTCCACATATCAAACACTGTCCGTTCAATGTTCGACACACATCCCTAGTGTGCCCTACCTTCCTACAATACGTGCAGCCCGTTGGGGGTTGCTGGTTCTTCTTCTGTTGCTGTTGTTGTTGCCTTGGTGGTGGTGCTGGCCCTCGCATTGCCACATCGTGAATGCGAATGCCAAGAGACGGTGCTGTTGTTCGGGGCGCTACTCCTCCTCCTCCTTCAATCTGATTGTGGGGTCTCTTCTGACCTCCGGTCCTTGCCGTGATCCTCTGAATGGTGATCTCATGCCTTCGGGCTGCCGTCAATACCTCATCAAAATTCTGGTAATTGTGCCATTCTATCAATTGCAAGAGTTCAAGATGAAACCCTTGTTGGAACCTCATAGCCCTCTGGCTCTCCGTTGCTACCATCTCTGGGGCGAACCTACTCAATCTGCAGAACTTCGCTGCATAAGCATCTACCGTCTTGCCAGCCTGCTTGAGGCTGATAAACTTCTGTTATAGCTCAAACTGTGCCACAACTCTATAGTACTTTGTCTTGAATCTTACGGAAAAATTGTCCCAAACAACAGGACGTCTGATGCCTACTTCCTCTGATTCCCACCAATCACGTGCGAGATCCTGAAGTAACAACTTCACTTGATCCACATGTTCTTCTGCCGGCACCTTAGCTGCTGTCAGAATAGCCTCAATATTCTTAAGCCATGCATCTGCTGAGATGGCATCTTCCGTGCCCTCGAAATGGCGGGGGTTAAACTTGCAAAATCTGGTTGATGCTCCTGAATCTGGCCTTGTCCCTCGTTCCAAAGCCGTTTGCAACCCTTGGTTGAGTAATACATTCTTCTCTTGCAACTGAGTGTGCATGCGCTGCTGGGCTAACATCTGGTGTTGCTGAGTAGCCATGATCCCTCTCATGATCTCCAGAAGGGCTGGTGTGTCCACTTCCACAGCGGTAGGTGGAACTATTGGTGGTGTTGGAACCTCCGGATACTGCGACCCAGCTGCTGGTTCCACTATCACTTCTTCTTAGATAGTCTCTTGAGGTAGTACTGGTCCTTGTTGTTGACCAACCTGGTCAGGTTGCCCATGTTTCCCTTGTTGTTGCTGTCCAGTTCTGACAGATGCAGACGAGGTGCCCCTAAAAAAAGGGACAGAGAACAATCAAACGATCGGACAGGGAAGATCAATAAAGTCAAAAGATACCAGAATGTCAAGCTAGGGTTGAGAATAACGAATCATGAGATCAAGGGGAAACATGTGTGATTGAGACATCCTATAAATTAAAACACCCCACAAGTCTAAAAATCAGACCTGCATGGGCCACCACTAAAACCTTGTCATGCCCCAGAACCAGAATACTGGAGAGCGGGGGAATGACTCAGCCAACTACGTATTATGGGTAGATGAATACCGTATAATACGATCAATGCTGTTTAAAAGACAAGGGGGTGCATACTACATGAAAGTCTTACTATGGTCACTTCACATCTATTGTCTCAATCATTCAAATAAGAAACAGTAATAGAGAATATGTAAGACAAAGCAGTAAGGCGTCCCGAACGCTCGGTCAAAATGTTCTTGATATCTGGCTTTAAAAAACATAGCCAGGTGGTGTAGCAAAGTATACACAATTGTTATCAGCTGCAGCCTGACTTAGTTACAATTATGTAAAAGTAAGTACAAGACGATTCGACTAACATGTTGGTGCCAAACGGCAAGTATAAATTAAAGTAATTAACAAAACGAGCGGAGAAGTAAGGAACCCACTCGAGTCCTCCTGCGATCATTCCTCTAGTATTGACCATCTTGGAGGTGGAAGTAAGCTGAATCCTCGGGGACCGGCTCTAAACCTGGCCATACAAAACCAGAGAGGTTAGACCTCTAATAGCAAGTACCGCAAGGAAGCACGATATGAGGAATTAAAACCAGTAATGAGATAATGTGTTATATAGATCTCTGCTTGCTACTGGGATTCACATAACATCACGACACCTCGAACCAACCTCCCAACCAAATAAAGACAGAAGTTGGCCCGTCATGTCCTGACATTCTGATCATCTCAGTTAGGTAACAGAGTAGATATAGTACACAACAAGTCGGTTTACCGGCCACTCAACTACTACGGCTTGCTATGGTGAGTTCCAAGTTATCATAAAAATATGCAATAAGGATTCCTCAGTTCTTACTATATGCAAGCAAGGCTAGTCTATCCAATCAATCAATTGCGCCAATCATGAATTAGACGAGTCCCAGCGGGACGCCCGTCATCAATATACAATATACAATAAATAATATAAGCATATACCGCTCCCTACCCATGTGGCAGATTTGCAGTATCTGTGGGAACCAGCCGGCCTGTCGGGCACTAATAGTCCCAAAGAGGGCTGCCATATAAGAACTCGGGAATCAATTCTCTCCATGTAATCATTATTTTATTTAACTTAATAGCCTCTATGTTAAGTAAAATCCCATGTCGTGGATCATGGTCATTCAGAATGAGTATCTTTGTACGGGGTACGGTATGCACAACTCTACAACGATACCCGTGCGGTTAGGTTGTAGGTCTTACATAGCGTAATGCAACAATCAAAACTAACCACGAAATAATCATGCCTTGATCATAAAGTACACATGCTGCTTCTGTTAGAAAAAAATAAATAAATAAATAAATAAATTGAAGCCTGCATGTGCCTGTATGCCAAAATTCGGGATCAGCCAGTCGATTACAATAGTTCATAATTAATATGAACGTGTCTCAGTCATTCAATTCAAAAAGACGACTAGCCAGTCTCTTAGTTCCAACTAGGAACGCATGATCAATTATTTCTCAAGATACAATCCATGTAAATTAATGCCAAGATAACAATAAATGTTAATCAATGACAATTTGAAATAAGAAAATAATTAAAGGCAACAGGGGCAATAATAGATGGATGCCTATTTATGCAATCGGGTCAGTCAGGACCCTTCTACACGGCCAGGGTGAAACAAGCCCTATACAGCTCGGGATGATTAAGTCTAGATGCGACGGAGAATTATCATATGCGGCTAAGAAATATCATATACGGCTAGGGTTGGCACATGCGGATACGAAACTAACAAGTCATGCGGCTAAAAAAGTACAGCCCCATGCGGCTGGACCGATCAAGTCTTATGCGGCTAATAATGCACTGGGCCTTATACGGCCGAGAAGACATGTCTCATGCGGCTGGAAAATTCTTTACAGCCGAACAGTTCAGAGTTCACGCGGTCAGAGTTAAGTCATATGCGGCTGGACAAGACTCGGGTCCTTATGTGGCCATGATGTAATACTCATGCGGTCAAAAATGGATGGGGCATATGCGGTTGTAAATAACCAAGCTTATGCGGCTCAGAATTTCATGCGCCCAGGCACTCCATCCGGCCGAAACTCTATGCGGCCAGACACTCCATGCGGCCAGACACTCTTCATGCGGCTGAAACTCCATGCGGTCAGACACTCTTCATGCGGCTGAAACTCCATGCGGCCAGACACTCCATGCGGCCAGACACTTCATACGGCTAAGGAATGGTATACGGCCAGAAATGCCATACGGCCAAGAAAGGCTTGCCGCATGAAAACTCATGCGGCCAAGCACTGTTCTTCTTCTCCACTCTTCCGAGAAGAAGAACCATGGGAAGCCATTGTTTCCAAGCTCTCTAAATCTTTTATTTCATGCCCAAATCTGGACTTCCATAGGTCAAAATGGGGTAGAACGAAATTCTCTACAACATGGAACCATCAAAACTTGAAAAATAACAAAGTTACTAGATCAAAATCTAAGAAATCCTGAAATGTATTAAACTTAGATCTACATGAAATGAGCCATGAAAATTGAAAATACTAAGTACTAAAGTATCTAAGAATCTTGAGAGGAAGACAATGGAACAACAAAAATGGAAATCCATTAAGAAGCAAGTTGGCACTTGCCTATGCGGCTAGGTAGGTGGGGAGAGAGTTTATGAGGAAGAAGAAGAGTAATGGTGAATTAATGAAGAGAGAGAAAGGGAATGGGACTTTAAATGAAGGAGTGGTGGTAGGTGGGGAGCTGGGTTCGTGTTGAACCACCAGAATTAAACCAACTAGGCTGGACCAAAAGCAGAGCAGAAAATAAAATATAGAAAATTAACTAACGTAAAATTAGAGGAATTTAAATACAGAACAATACATGATAAATATTAAATAAATACATTCCAGCAGTACATGTATTTAAAATACGTATTCTGGGAACGGGAAGTGACAGTAAGAATGGACTTACTATTAGTTGCATTATTAGAGTTTGCTTCACCTTTTTCATTCAAAATTTTATTTCTAGGCTTGTTCGACCTTTGAAAGTACTGACCCTATTATCATTATATCTACATTTTGATTTTTCATGTCCATTTTTTACTAATTTGGAATGCACGTGGCTTTATTTTCATTGTCAAACTTTGTTTTATTTTTTATTTGTTTAATTGTTTTGAACAATATATGTAAAAGATTTATGAACCATGAGTTGTAAAGATTTGTCTTTCTAAACTCTACCTTTCTTCCTTATTTGAATGGAGAAATATAAATTTCAGTTTTAAATTCTTTGGCTTTGATTAGTGTCTTATGTTTAGATTTGTTTCTCATTTGTCTCAATCATCATCTTGTGTTTAGATTTGTTTGCATTCAAATTGAGTTTCAAACTCGAAATGGTGGAAAACAAAGTCTATCTCATATTCACATTACTCTTACTTTCTATAAAGAATTTGCTTGTGGATCTATAAAATTATAATTATTATATTGTATATTTTCATAGAATTGGTTGATTGTGATATGAATTAGTATAATATTATTGGATTTGAGATGACCTCATTAAAAAAATAAAAATAATAAAAATAAATTGCTCATAAACTTTGTATAAGTCAATATCTTTTAACGTGATGATATTGAAAAGTTTCGCTCATTAACTATATTTGATTTTTTTGGCTTTAGCTTAAATTATTCTTTGCCTACTAAGTATGTGTATATTGGACTAGCACACTTGCTGAAACATTTTTGCTTAAGGGATTGTTTAGTAGTCACAATTAAATATTAAGGTACTTTACTCTTTCATAAATGAGGAGCCTACTATTGGTGTAGATGGATCCAAAGAAAATCCCTTAGTAACTAAAGTTCTACAATTATTTTCGGTTTCGGATCTATAGATACTTTTGATTTTAAAAAGTCATGCATGGTTAATCGGTCATAGTTTGGTATTTGTTCTTGTTGCATTATTTACATAGTCGGTATTTTAATGCAAAGTATCAGATTGATGATATAAATATCTATGTTTGTATGTATTAATTTTGCACACATAATCAATAAGGATATTTTTATAATTAAGAAATATCTAACGAAAACTATTTATCTGGCTATTTTACAAATATTGCTGAATTATTTTTATTGTTAAAATTCATTGGGAAAAAATGTACTATTGTGCAAAAATGTATTGTTGTTCCTGAATGAACAAGGTGTGCATCGTTTTACTTACATTTTGTTAATATGTATACTAACCTCTATTTTCTTGAAGAAAAAATTATTAGAAATATTTTATCTGCCAATGAAAGAAGCAATATGTTAAGGATGACAATAATACATATTTACCTTTTGTACTCTTACTATTAACATGATCTTTGTAATATTCTCTCTCTAAGTCAGAGGCATTAGAGATTATGACTTGACTAGAAAAGGAGAAAACATACTAAGGGTGAAGGTACATAAAATAAAGTTCTTTGCTTTATCTTTCTGAATGCGATTTTCCAAATTATTGGATACTAATGGTTGTTTAGTAAGAATAATAGATCTACTTAAAATAATGTATAAAATGATATTTCTTCTGAAGTGCTATTACTAAGCCGAAATCAAGAAGTACAAAATTGCACCGATCACGTAGAAAGGTAAATTTTCAAATTTACAATTCACATATTCTATTCATTTTGATTACTAAGTTTAGTTGGACAAATATATAAAGTCTGTGAGCCATCATTCTTGGTTTCGGTAGGTAGAATACGATGATAATGGATAATATTATTTTCTTGACCAGTTTTACATATTTGAATCTTAAACGAGTATATTATCGCATTATTAGAACTTCTAATCTGAAAGAAATTACTATATTATTCTATCACAATATTTTGACAAACTTTGTCTTTGCTTTTATTTCGTTATGCTATAATTGTTTTGACTCATTAAAACAATTTAGTCACAAGAAAGTAGTTAGTGAAATTGTAAATCCTTTAAATCTAAAGTTTTAAAAGTTGAGATTATTTTGGGTAGAAGTCGAAAGGGTCCTTCTGTCAACCAGGCGTAAATAGCCGTAAGCGAAACGGTACTTAATCGTCCCTCTGTGGGCCTCCGCTAGCTGGAAACAGGCCCCTACAGCTAACCCAAATTAATCAACACTTGATAGACTAAAGATTTTTAAGGTTGATTAGCAAAATCACTTAAACTATTATTCTAGTACTTTAGACTGTCATTTTTTCAAACATGGCTAGTAAAGAGAAACCTTTAGAGCCATGGGTGAGAGATATTGTGTCATATTTTAAGAGGTGACAGAGTCAGATGATTTTGACTCACTATCCAAAGGTTTATATTAACAATTCGTGGAATAATACATTTTGTTAAATGGATTTGAGGACACAAAGTATGATTTAGGAGTAACCCAAACATTTGGCTTAGTCAAACCAAGTACTCCTAAATAAAATAAACTTCTACTAGTTTCAGAGGTTTTTAAGTGTTTTCTGAGTCATTATATGACATATTCTTCGTATACAAAAATACTAAAGGTTTCACCTGTGGAACAACTTAGATACTCATAAGTTGATAGGTCCATGTGACCACTATCATATCTAGGAGTATTAAAGAATTTGAAATGGTATATTTTAAACATGGCTTGTGTTGAAGATGAATGGCTCATATACCATACTATGTATATATCAATAGATTCATGCCTAAAGTTCATTAACTCTAGTTATGACTTTATGATATATTAAAACCAAGTAGATCAAGCATATTATTATGCATGCATATGCATGATCTACATATTTTTGTACCTGATATTGTGTGAATTCTAAGATAAATAGGTACTTGCAGCTGCATTTCAAGATATTAAAAGCGCCTAAAAAAGTGGTTCTTGACTATAAAAGTCATAAGAACTTTACAGATCTCTTGACGAAGAGTCTGTTTACTCTTGACGAAGAGTTTGTCTAGGAAATTGATCCTAGAATCATCGATGAGGGTGGGGTTAAGCCCATAGTTTAGTCACCAGCAGTGACAACCCAACCGAGTCTTACTAGAGATCTCAAGAAGCCGATTTAATGGGTAGGAACAAGCTGGACTAGGCGTGGAACACTGACCTGAGATTAAATTCTCTTAAAATAAAAGCCCAAGAGGCTGTACATGTGTATACTGATACCCCATCCCTATGGTGACAGTGTTCCTTGTGTGATATGGAAAGGGTGAGTTGAAACTCTTAATAAGTCCAAGCATGATATGCAGGATTGATTTCTATCACCAACCCTTGAAGACTTACCTATATGAGAGGTCATGAAGGCCGCAACTATAGGACAGAGCGATCCTAGACAACTCTCATGAATATATAAAAGTGCATATGGCCAACCAAACGTGCCACCCGATAGACCCAAGTACTTCTAGCATACTATATGTGCTATTTTCTAAACTTGGTTCAAGAAGACTGATTCAAGGCATAGTCCATCAAGCTCTTCTTCAGATAAAGACAATAGTCATTACGTGATATTCAAGGCTGTAGTCCATCTCATTTATGCATAGTATACAACTGCCCCGAAATTCTCTTATTTTTCTTTCCTTCTATCATTTTGAAAATTAACCTTTTGGGGGAGGATTGTTAGCTGTGTGTGTTTACACACTAGAGCAAAAGATCAATTCCCTCTAATAGTCCCACATCGGTTGCGTGAGGCGAATGACTTATGTGTATATACTATTCCCTCTCATGCTTCATTGTAGTCTTGTGTGGGAGCTCCATGGGCCATACGCGCGCATTGCCATCACCGACCAGTCCGGTTCGGTTCGGCGCATGTAACGGGTGCGGGTACATGCCCACATCTGCGGGCGCCGAATGTCGATTCGATTTTCTCTTCGGGTTCGGGCTGAGACCCTAGAAATCTTTTTTGTTCCTTCAAATTTTTGACCGTTACAAGTCTTTTAATTTTTGTAACATTTGCTTCACAAATCTATCCAGGTTCAATGAACCACATGTTGCACATGTTTTTTCTTGTGTAACGTTCGGGTCTTTTAATAGGCGGTTAATTGGTTTTTTAATTTTGGTCATTATTCTCCATTATTTTCATACGTTACAAATTGGCCTAATTCTCCATTATTCTCTATTATTTTCTTGTTGCACATGTTTTTTCTCTATTGTACTTCGTTGTTACTCTGGGCAGAGTTAAGTCGAGGGTCACTCACTCTACGTCGTGTGCGACAAGGAGATTCCGATGGAGCGGGAATTTTACCACTAGGATCATTCGGACAAAATCTACACATAGACCAGAATTAACTCTTAGGACAGTGCTACGTGCGCGACTTCCCCGGAGGCCGGTAACAATTTATTGTTTTATTTTTAGTTGTAGATATTAAAGTAAAAAAATTCTAACAGAGATTACTTCAGATGTTATATGCATGAAAAAGACCTTCACTCGCAAATACTTCACACTAAAATGACTTAGGTGTCTCCGTGACTTCTGTTATCTGTGTGTGTCCACACACATATAATGATCTCAATTTCCTTAAAATCATTTTGCTTCTCATTAAAATGTTTAAATTTTGAATGTTGGCCTGATTCATATTTTAACTTTTATTTCTTTTTTGCTCCTTAATATATGATTTGTTACTCACACATTTATTTTATTTTCTCTCCTTAAATGACCGGATTAGATGTCATTAAATTATGGTCGTTGGTGAAAGCGTCAAGATTCTTTGTACCATATTTTTTTATTCTTTATCTTTAGTGGTTGGTCTAAATGGCATTAAATTCTGTCCGTTGGTGAAAGCTTCCAGCTTTATTGTACCATGTTTTTTATTCTTTATCTTTAATGGCTGGTCTAAATGCCATTAAATCATGTATTTTGGTGAAACTTTGGAACCTCTCTATATATTGAGGGATTCTCCTTCTTCATACACTCAAAAATGTTCTGAAACTCTTTCTAAAAATTATACTCATTTCTTCAGTTCCTTGCTCTGGGCAGAGCTAAGTTCGGGTCAATCTCTTCGAGTTGTGTACGACCACGAAAAACCGGTAGAGTAGAGCGAGAATTTTGCCACTATGAGCATTCGGAAAATCTGCACATATATCCGGATTAACTCTTTGGACAGTACTTCATGCACGACTCTCCCGAAGGTCGATAATTTTTATTATTATTTATTTTTGTTTATATATTTTTAAAGGAGAGAAGCAAATATTTTTAACAATTTTCAATTATAAAGTTTGTGATTCGAATTTGTCTACCACATTTTCGGTATATAGTCTGATTAAGGTTCGAGTGCTCCGTTGTTAGAACAAGGAATCAATAAATCTATTACGCTCTAGGCAAGGGACTCTTGCAACGATGTTGTGGAAGGGGGTCTCCCATAACGAATTAGGTAGTGAGTCAAATATGATGTATTATACAAATAATTCAGTAGGTCGGGCTCACTATGGTGACGGTGATGAACAACCACTGACACTTGGTACAGTATGTTTCAATATATAAAACATGTAAGAAAAAGAAAAAAAAAGAAGTTTCAGTATATAAACATGTAAAAAAAAGAAGTTTCAATATATAAACATGTAAAGAAAAAAAATGAGGTCCTACCGGGATTTGAACCCAGGTCGCCAGATTCAAAGTCTGGAGTGCTAACCACTACACCACAGAACTATGAAATGCTTTTGTTTAGTTAGCACTTTTAATAATATAATAATCGTACCGATAATTCTGATGTTAGCCACACCCAAGCAAAATGAATAATGAGTCAATAGTGCCATATAAGTAGGAAATTTCCTATTCCATCAACGCCATAAAATATATGCATCCGTTGAAATTATTGGTTATCCACCCTCTCTCGGATCCTCTTCTAATACAAATATATCGCACGAAATATGACAAGTTATTGTGGTCAGTATTATTTTTTACATTTGTTTGATATTATTGAACGAGATATTGGTATCAGGGATTTAAATCCTCATGTCTCCTCTATCGATTTCATAAGAAATTATTCAATGAGCCAGGCTCACCGTACATCTTGATTCTTCTCCATTTTATAGCATAGAGATGAGTACGTGCAGTCACAGCCTATGAAACCAAGTAGGTAGGCTATGGAGCAGATTGACTCGAGCTTATTTCTGCTTTGGAGTTCGACTGATTAATGATGTCGAGTCAAGTTTGGGAGGTGCTTGTTCAATTGTAGACCTAGCAACTGCTATCAGAACGTGTCCGGGCAGTTTTAGTCCTGAACCTAGCTCCCAAGGGTCCAAAATTTGGACTCGATTCCTAACCATATAAGCATCTAGATGGATTCCGCAGGTCATCTATGATGAATATTTACCCGTTGATTCATGAGATAAAGAACAAAAATTAAATACGGAAGCGTGTCCATTTATTAGCTTGATGGAACTTGAAACAGACGTCTCTTACAAAAATTAAATGTGGAAGTGTATCCATTAATTAGATTGACAGAACTTGAAACAGACGTCTCTTATGGGGTTCGATCTTCCAACTTGCTAAAACCTTTAATGACAAAGACGAATCCGAATTCTTTGTCCCTTTATTTCTGTTGATGGAGATGCAGAAGAAAAAAAGATAAAACCTTATCTTTGGTTGGTCGTATATATTGTTTTGCTATTTTTTTGGTTGATCGTATATATATTTTTGTTTTCGTATATCTCTGTGTGTGTGTGTGTCTAATTTGGCCCCTCATCAAATTAAATTTATCTACGGTATCTATATATTATTTTCATGACAATTATACCCTTAAGCCAATTTTTCAAATAGACCACTTTAATTTGACTTAATTATTTAGATAGCACAACACAATTAATTTTACATGTGTGGTCCCTAATTATTAAATAATTCCAATAATCTCCTACTGGGTCACATATGTAACCTTATAATTGTGTTAGCCTTAGTGAGCTCATAATGTAGCACCCTGTCCCGATAGGGGTGGACTATGTAATATGCTTGTGGCGAGTCAGACTCGGTCAGAAACTTAGATGGCTAGTCTGACTCGATCGCTGAGCTTGGCTTACAATAACACTTTGTGATATCGAATAAATCGATTTAGATGACTGTTACGAGAATCGATCCAACTAATGGAACGGCTTATGTTGGAATAAGTCCTAGATGTAGCAGTCTGCGTCACGGAGAGTGAGCTCTACATAAGAGTCCCTTCGACGGGACCGGATTGCTGTATAGTTTTTTTGAGTTTTAGCTGCTTGATTTTGATGAATGTATTTTCGCGTCAATTTTTGCAATCATTCTACAAATTTTGAAATGAAGGATTAATTAATAAGGGATTCTGATAAAATGTTGGTGCCATTATAGGAGCTGGCATAACTGAAGCTTGAACGTTGCGAAGTGCTTCGACTCTTGGCACGATCAAATACTTGGTGGGTGGTTCGACCACTTCTTTTCTACTCCTTCTCACAAATAAAATTATGTTTGCCTCGAACTTATTCAAATCGACGATACCAAGTTAAATGCATGCCAAATTACTAAGATCAAGACTCGAAATAACTATACCAATTTAGAGTAATTTACTCTGAAAATATAAGTTTCGCACCAAAAAGAGAAAAATTAAGGTTCTAGAAAAGAGAGAGACTATTTCATGATCTGCAAAATAAAATGAAACGTCGGTTGCAGCCTATGGTACCTCGGGGAATTTGGTGCCTACGGAATGCTAAATCGGAAGTACGACTTTGGAAAAAATGAATTGTTGTATAAGTTGGGACAAATGATAATGCTACTTAATACTTTCCACACTATGTAATATGTTTCATATGTTAAACTGTTCTCGCACTTGCATGGTCATGAACAACTTGTGCACAAAGGTTTCCTCGAAACGGTATTCGGGGCATCGGAACCGAATCGACCTAGGGAGAATTTGAGATTTTATGCTTGGCATGAAGCATTATCAGACCTCCAGCTATGCTTGCACCTAGTCTGATAGGACGCATCGTAATACCTTAGAGAATAGTCCCTCGTGGTGATTAACACCGATGACCGCATATAAGATACATGCTCACCTATTGTCTTGCACAGGTGGTAAGTATTATATCTGTTTCATGCAGGGATGAGCACGGCCGTGGTACGAATTAGGATAAAATGCTATGTTTTACTGTATGCTTTTACTGTTCAGAGAAGGCTATCAAAATGAACTGAATTCATTTAGTTCTAAATAGAAAGAAAACTCCAATGCATGTCTACCTTAATAATCAGAGTTGGTTTAGACGAGTGGGTTCATCCCGCTCACTAGTGCATTCCCAAGTGTACTAATCCTCCAAATCCACAGGTGACGAGAACTCTGAGGGTGCATGGTGTTAAGCCAAAGCTGAAGTTAGAAAAGGCATTTTGAAGCTCTTTTTATTCTGAAGTATTTTGAAGCCAATTCATTGAAGGCTTTCAATGTACAAAAGGGTGAATGTATGGAATGACAAGTATTAGTTCAGGCAGTTTATCGACTATTTTCTTTTGTTTCAATCAATATAGCCGTAATGGCATATCTAGTGTAATATGAATTGCACTTAGTTGCAAGCTATCAATAAAAAGCATATTTTTATCTTTCTAAACTGCGTGTTTAATTACTCTGCGATTTGTGAAGCTTCAACTTGATGTTTCAAATAAATGATAAAATGTAATGTTCTTGCCTTATACGAGTGCAACTCTGTAAAGCCCCTGTCCCAAAATACGTAGGATTAGGAACGTAGACATGTCAGCCGTATAATAAATATACGTAAGCTGTAAATGCAGTAAAACCAAGGCTAACTAATCTCATTCACAAAATAAAAGAATAAAAGATATCATATAATCAACTATGAATTATCATTGGTACATGTCGTTGGGCGGAACAAATCATCTACCAACTATGGAAAGAAATACATAACAAAAGAAAGAGTTTGGCGAGCGAAGTAAGGGACGATCTAAGAGCAATCATCTTCGAAAGAATAGAGAAGATTACGGCCTTGGCTAGAACACCTGTGAAAAGACAATAGCATATACCTGGAGAGATCACCAGGTCCTCAGAGGGACGTAACAAGACACATAATATCATGCCATAAAACTGAATACAAACTGCTCAATAATAAGTCAAATCGGATCATAACATGGTCCAATACTCCACCCTTGAACTAGCGTACCATCCTCCCAACTAAACAAAGATAAAAGATGGTACCCTAATCTACGATGAAGTATCTTTCCATGCTATGCATCCAATATAGTATCCAGACCACAACAAGGTTCAGTACCTTCTCATCGGAGCAGTGAACCATACCTACAACCAAACAAGGACAAGATGTGGCAAACAAGTCCGCGACAAGTTACTATTCCAAGCTGTGATCATATATAAGTACCCAAACCGAAGGTACCTATATCTAACGGATAAGGGTCACCTAACCACTCGAAGTGTAATGCAATCGAGAATAGTGCATAGTCGCATAACCTCCAAGTCAAGTCAAGATAAAGCAATAAAATATAATACTCAGTAGCGAGTCTAAACACTATATACCATTCCTCAGTATCGAGCGAGTCTATAGTATATAGTCTACCTATCGTTCCTCAGTATCGAGCGAGTCTACGATAGATAAGGAGGAAGTCAACGTCCACTTGTATTCTCTCCGTCCAATGCTCTAACTCTAATAACTACTAGTCTTCTATCATGCAATTCTAATAGTAGTTATAGTCTAATGAACGTCCTTACGTATCGGTGGCCAGCCGACCACGCAAGTACGAGACCTATATGCGACTCATGACTCATAGAAAACATGTGTCAAGGTCAATGATTGTAGGTAGTCTCTCTAATCTAGGTTTAATGGGCATAAAAATAGTACAAGCAACAGAAAATATAAACAAGCACTAGAATTGCATAAAAATAAAACTATTTAGCATAGTTTATCTTGCAGAAAATAAATAGGAAATAAATGCATGCAATATATAAGCTAAATTACATAGACAGTTAGGGGTGGGCATACGGTTCTAGGAGCCGCGGTTCCGACCCGACCCGAACCGTAAAATGTTTAAACAAGTCGGTTACTAAATTTTGAAATTTAAACGGGACAGGCCGGGGTGGGTCGTGTGACATTAACGGGTCGGGGCGGGTCCTATTTTCATAATAAACGGGACCTCGGCCTGACCCATTTCTAGGAGTATATATTTTTTATATCAATTTTTAGCATTTTTTGTTATTATAGTCTATACATAATAGAATATCTTATTGTTTACTAAACAAATTCTAGAAGTTTGGAAAGACATTAGACTTGTTTTGTTCTTATAGACAATATAACAAATGTAAATGTTTACTATTATAGAATTTTTTAAACTTTTTTTGGACTCGTTTGGACCCACGGGTCGACCCGTTTCGGACCCGTTTCAAACGGATCGGGTCCTGTCCGGGTCCAATATTTTTGGACCCGCCCCGTCCTGTCCCGCCAAGTAATGGGTCCGATCCGGGTCCAAGAAATTTGGGCCCGGCCCGACCCGACCCGTGCCTACCCCTATAGACAGTAGATGGCAAGGTATCTTGTCTGAGGTCCTTGCTGGTGAATTTCTAAGTAAAATATAAGATGTGTATTTTTCCAACAAATTTGGGCCCGGACGATGGGACAAACTTCTAAAATAAAAACCAAAATAAAATATTCTGGAAAATTTCTAAGTAAAATATATGATGTGTATTTTTTCGTCAGCATTCCGAAACTTCAAACGGTTCGTGAATCTGATTTCTAGTACTCCCAGAATCTCAAAAACACTAAAACGTGTCAGATTTCGGACAACTGGCACTCCACAAATTTTCCCGAAAATTAAGTTCAGAATTTATGAATAAAAATTATATTCAAAAAATATACCTCAATACGATTCCAACAAAAAAATTGGAGGTCAAACAGAGTTCGGAGTTGGGAGTTATGGTCATTCGAAGTTGCTACAACCTTTAAAAATCGAGGCTGAATTTATGAAGAATTTTGGGCTTAGTTATGACAGAAAAAGAAAGAAATTTTGACAATGATGGTGTGAGAGATGATTTATTCATAGATTCGATTGATATATATAATGGCTAACAATTAGCTAATTATAATAGGATTAGAATGAAATCAATATGGATTATTAGGATTACCAACTAATTTGGAAAGGAATATGATTGGTTTAAATAAGAAACATCTAACTAAAGCTATACATGATTCCAGTAGGATAAGAATTTCTAATGGATAAATCTTTCCATAAATTTAAATCAAATAAATTATTTAAAAACAAGTCAATTTGGTTGCAATCCTTTAAATGATCACCAAAATAATTTTAAGTATTATTCTATATTATCAAATAATTCAAATTATATGAATTCAAATCATATGAATCCAAATCCAAATCCAAATCAAACTCAACATAATAACTTTAAAATAATATTTAATATTTACCAAAACAATTTAAATCATATAATAGATAAATATTTAAATCAAATAACATTTCAAATCTAGATTAGACAAATCGTAATGCCAAAATTAGTCATCGTAAGTATTTTAAACAATATTTAAATTATCAACATAATTTAAAGTATAGTTGATAACCATCAAGATAATTTAAATAAATTCAAATATAATCCAATAACTGATTATCATATCAAAATAATACTCGATGTCATCAAATATTATAAAACTTACTTTTATAAATCCAAATCTTTATTTAAAGATAAATGGACAAAAACCTTTTATCGCTCAATTGTTTTTTAAAACCAATTTTTAGAAGACTAAAAATAATAACAATATATTTTATATTTCAAATGACAAAATTCGAGAACAATTTTTTTTAGAAACATTATTTCAAACCATTAATTTAAAACTAGTTTTTGATAACAAAAATAATCACAAAATATCTTTTACAAAATTTCGACAAAACTTACTTTTAAACACAATAATTAAAATATATAGAAATACTTTTAAAAAAATTCTGGAAGTGGAGTTACAAATCTACCCACCTTAGAAAAATTTGTCCTCAAAATTTAAGGACTACTAGGATAGACGGGCATAGTTGATCGGTAAAAATAGTAAGAATTTGTGATTAGATAAAATAGATGGAAGGAAAAAAAATTAATAAGAATATTAGTCAATTTGGGTGGAAATAGAAGAAGTGAATGGATACAACTTTGTGTGCAATGACACGATTTGTAGGAGGAGAAAATTTGGAGAAAAATTTGTGTGGAGAAAATAATGGCAAGCTAACATATAAATAGGGTAAAAATCTTGGTTAGATAAGGATTATGATTATTTAAACGCCGCTAGATAATTCATAATTAATTTAACCGTTTTTAAAACCAATTCAACCAATCCATAAAAAAATAGATATTTTTTATCTTTATTTTAAACTATTTAAATCAAAATTAGAAAAATTAAGTTTCTAATTTAAATTATCATGATAATAAATAATTAAATCTAACAAATTTTCAATTATCTTTTTATAAATAGGAAAAATACAATAATAATTAATTTCGAAAGTGTCACGACCCGTACCTAGTGTAAGGGTACATGTACGTAACAACGTCCAGCCTACGCCACAAAATCGGTGGAGAATATTGTACTAGGTCACTATCTAAAACGACTCACACAATTATATAATGTATTGGTCTTAAATCTCAACTCCGAACGGAGGACAAGTATAGAAATAATATAACTCAATCACAGTCTAAGCATAGGATAACACAAAATTCTATAACTAAAAGAAGACAAATAACAAAAAACTACTAAACTCTTCATGCACAGGTCTGGGATACCTATATGGATGCATCTACGAAGAAAATCGAGATTAACAAGTGTTTAGAGGGTTTACCTATTGAGAGTCAATATTTCAATAAAACGAGCCTCCAAACGCGTTGATGCCGATTTCCTCCGGTCCAACACCTCCGATCCCTCGCTAGCAAGTCTCCAGCAGGTTCTTCTCCTCCCAACGATCGCAATGCACTTCATTTGGAAGGATTTGGATGAGAAACGAGAAAAATAGGCTATTTGGAGTAGAAGGCAATTTCTAGGGATTTGAAACTTTGACGGCTACAAAGTTTTCTCACAATATGAAGGGGGATGTTGTTCGGGCGGCCAAGGGGTATCTAGGGTTAGGTTAGAGTTTGGGATGGGCCATGTCATGCCCCAGAACCAGAATACTGGATAGCCGGGACAGACACAGCCAGCTACTTACATTGAAGTGAATCCCACCTCGCAATACGGTCACGGCTGTCTAGATGCATGAGGGTTTACTATAAGCCAACAGTCACTTATGGTCAAGAACAAGCCTAGTGTCTCAATCTCAAGCAAGCAAGTAAATGTAACAAGATGGTAGATCATCAGACATACAAAGTAAGGCGTCCCAAACATTACATATTCAGATGATCATGAAGCTAGTCATACAAAATGCGAAGACTAACAAGAGTTTAAGTCATACATGATCAACCCTAGGATTTGTCAATCATGTTACAGCCATTAGGCAGACAGAAATATAAATTCAACATGAGCTAACACTTGCTCGGCGGCTAGACGCCTCAAAAGAATAATTTTATGATAGAGTAGGAGAGCAAAATAAAATCCACTCGTTGCCAGGGTTTCTTCTAGTGGTCACCATCTGGCAGGAAGACTGGGAGAACCTCGGGAGCTGCTCCAAAATTTGGCCTTACAAAACCAGCTGGGTCAGACCCCAGAAAGAGCAAGTGCCACAAAGGAGGCTTCACTTAAGAACTAAAAGCAGCACATTAGCACATGAGAACATAAATGATAATAAAAGACATGAGTTAGAGAAAACAGGGTGTTAAACGATAAGATAACTAAGGGACTATTCCGGTAGCCAAGTTACAACCCTTAAACCAACCAAGGACAGGAGTTGTTGTCACGCCCCAGAACCAGAATACTGGAGAGCGGGGGCAGACATAGCCAGCTACGTATATGAAATGGATTTCATGTCGCTATACGGTCACGGCTGTCTAGATACATGAGGGTTTACTACAAGCCATAAGTCTCCTATGGTTATGAACAAGCCTAGTGTCTCAATCACAAGCAAGTAAGTAAATGTTACAAGATTTGATCATTAAATATACAATAATAAGGCGTCCCAAATATTACATATTCAGCTGATCATGAAGCTAGTCGTTACAAATGTTAGGACTAGCAAGAGTTTAGTCATACATGATCAAACCTAGGATCTGTCAATCATGTTACAACCCGTAGGTAGACAGTAAGTAAGTGCAATCGAGCTAAACAGGTGCTCGTCGGCTAAACGCCTCAAAAGAATATTTTTACAATGGAGTGGAGAGCCAAAAATAACCCACTCGTTTCCCTGGTTACGCCTGGTCGCCACCATCGGGCTGGAAAGTCGGTAGATCCTCTGGAGCTGCTCCAAATCTGGCCATACAAAACCAGCTGGGTCAGACCCCAGAAAGAGCAAGTTCCACAAAGGAAGCTTCACTTAGGAACTAAAACCAGCAATTAGCATAATAGTAATAAAGTAGTAAATAAGACAGGAGTTAAGAAAAGCATCACAGGGTGATATACGATGAGATAACCATGGACTATTCAGATAGCCAGGTTACAACCCGTAAACCAAACAAGGAACGGAGTTGTAACCCTTCGTCTGAACCGAACTTGGAATTCTCACCATTTATCGGTAAAATAAATACAGGCATTCAGGTCATGCAGTAATCTGGAACAGAATCAGGACAAGACTAGACTGGTTAGACTCCATCCAATCATTTCATGGCCAAGCAAGAATTATGGCTTGATACTTTAACTAACTAGGGTTATCACAGGCCTAGTTACTAGCAAGATGCAGTGAGATTATTCCACAGCCACAAGCCCTGCAGACCATCCAGGTTACCCAGGTCGAAAGATTAGGGTTAAATTCAGGTGGGTACATCGTCCAGGAAACGCATGTACCTTAGGTAGCTTGAAGGGTGCAACACATGACAATGCGCTGAAAATGTGCCCTACTCGACGGCAGGCTACAGATCCCAGGCGCGCCCAGGTAACGGGATTGCCTGTAGCTGAAAAATCTCTTTATGACTAATGTATTAATCTATTTTAGCCTTAGTCCATTTCAGTAGGTACTCCTGACCGTAGTTCTCAGGAGTCCCCTCCTAGACATGATACAAGACAGGACTGGATTATTTCTACAAGCATAATCGCCCACGGTGTCCAGGTTACTTATTCGGGTCATGTCATGTCAGGTAGCCGTCGCAACAACTTATCAAGATATATTATGTCAGGTTATCATGTCAAGTGTACTGGTCAAGAGTGCGCCACGACAGGCCACTATCAGGTCATGTCATGTCTACTTGTCAGAAGTGCACCACTATAGGTCACTATCATGTTCAGGTACATGTGTAGGGCATCATAGTGCAAGCATTCAGTCAGGAGACCTAAGTTGATCTGAGTTTACAGGACATGAATTAACAGTAATAATCAAGTAATAAAATAGAGTACAGTCTATAGAAAGCCATACGGCTCAGGTGCATGCGGCCAAGAAGAAAATCTATACGGGAGCAGCTCATGCGGCTGAGGGTGAGAACAGCCCATGCGGCGATGTTCAATCAAGGGCGCATGCGGCCAAGGAATATGAACCCATAAAGGCGAACTGATGCGGGTCCATGCGGCTCAGGCATATGCGGTTAGGAATGATCTCATGCGGCTGGAGGAGAACCGCCCATGCGACTGAATAGGGTCAGGCATCGGCAGATAAAGAAAAGCCTATGCGGCTAAGGACAGGGGCAGAAACTATACGGCTAAAGATATCAGTCCCCATACGGCCAGCGGGAAGAGAGGGTGCATGCGACTGAGTCAGAGCATTCATGCGGCTGTGAAGAAGGATTCTCATGCTGAAATGATCACGAGCATATGCGACTGTACCCTGCCTAAGTCTTACACGGCTAGAGAGAATGAAGAATGGTTAATAAATGGTAGGTGAAGAAGTAATGGAGGAAAGAAGAAGTAATGAGAGAGAAAAAGAATGGTTAATAAATGGTAGTGTGGTGGTAGGTAGGGGGTTCACCCCTTGGTCCATGATGAACCAATAGCAATCCAAACCGAACCAAGCCAACCCGAACCGAGAATAAACCAAGCCAGGAAGGAAGCTAAGCAAGAAATTATGCAATACAAGATAAAATACGTACATGTATTCCAAAATACGTAATACGAACCAGATTACATTACAACTCTACCCACCTTAAAAGAATTCCGTCCTCGGAATTTAATTAAGAGGCTAGAGAGACAGGACAAGCTATATTAATCACAAGCAAGCTATAACCAGGCAGGCAATCACTTTCAAGCAAGGAATCGAAGGCATGAGGCATAAGAAAGATATTATACCTCACGAGTCAAACAAGTCGGGATATTGCGATCGGATATCATCCTCACGCTCCCACGTTGACTCACCCAAAGAGTGATGACCCCAAGCAACTCGGACTAACTTGATAGTCTTGTTCTTGAGTATCTTCTCTCTCTGGTCTAATATAGACACAGGCCTCTCCTCATACGAAAGGTTGGTTCCAACAACCAATTCCGAATGATCTAGGATGTGGCTCGGGTCTGGGATATACCATCGTAATTGGGATACATGAAACACGTCATGCACCTCGCTTATCGACGGTAGAAGAGTGAGATGATAGGACATATCTCCTACTCGCTCCAGAATGTCAAATGGCCCTATATACCTAGGACTAAGCTTTTCCCGTATGCCGAAACGAATGATGCCACGGTTAGGCAAAATCCTCAGGAATACATAGTCACCGACAAAAAACTCGAGAGGGCGCCAATGAGAATCGGCCCAATGGCGCTGGCGATCTTGAGCAACTCGAAGGTGATCTCTGACTCGCCTGACCACTTCAACTGTCTGGGCAATCATTTCTGGATCGAGCATCTGCCTCTCTCTAACATCATCCCAGGCTAACGGGGATCTGCACTTTACCATACAGTGCCTCGAACGGTGCCATCTGGATACTGTCTTGAAAACTGTTGTTGTACGAGAACTCCACCAGGTGCAAGTGATCTTCCCACAAACCATCGAAGTCAAGTGTACAGGATCGCAACATATCTTCAAGAGTCTGGATCGTACGCTCCAACTGACCATCTGTCTGCGGATGATATACTGAACTGAACTGGAGACGAGTTCTCAAACTATCTGCAGGCTACGCCAAAAGTGCGACGTAAATCTTGAATCTCGTCCAAGTGATACTGACTGGCACTCCGTGTAACCTGACAATCTGCCTGAGGTACATCTCTGCTAACTGAGCTGTCGACTGACCAACTCTGAATGGGAGAAAATGAGCCACCTTCGTGAGCCTGACAACTATAACCCAAATAGCATCTCGACCAGCTGGAGATCTAGGTAATCCAGTCATAAAATCCATGGTCACATGTTTCCACTTCCATTCTGGAATCGGCAAAGGCTGAAGAAGTCCAGCGGGCCTCTGATGTTCAGCCTTAACTTGTTGGCAGACCAAACAACGAGAGACAAACTGGGCTATCTCCCTCTTCATGCCATTCCACCAAAAGTGCTGACAGACATCACGGTACATCTTCATACCACCAGGATGAATGGAATACTGTGAACTGTGGGCCTCTACCATTATCTCTTGTCTGATATCTCCACTGGGTACACAAAGACGCTTACCATGCCTAAGTGTACCATCTTCATGAATGTATAACTCTGGTCTTCGTCCTGTCTCACACTCTGCTCTGAGTCGCTGAAGCTTGAATCTGCTGATTGCGCCATCCGGATCCTCTCAACTATGGTGGACTGAACTTGCATGCTGGCCATCAATGCTACACTGGAAGGGAGAACAACTTCAATACCCATCTTTTGAAGATCTGCTAACAGCTCTGGTTGCGCTATTAGGAAATAAACTCCGGCTCTCCTGCTCAATGCATCTGCAACGACGTTGGCCTTCCCGGAATGATACTGCAGGTTGACATCATAATCCACAAGAAGCTCCAGCCACCTCCTCTGACGCATTTAAGATCCTTTTGGATGAAAACATACTTCAGGCTCTTGTGGTCGGTGAAAATCTTCACCCTATCTCCGTACAAGTAGTGCCTCCACAACTTAAGTGCAAACACTACTGCTGCTAGCTCCAAGTCATGGGTTGGGTAATTCCTCTCATGATCACGAAGTTGTCGTGAAGCATAAGCTATTACCTTCCCATGCTGCATCAGAACACATCCTAAGCCTCTGCCTGAAGCATCACAATACACGGAGAATCCTCCGGTTCCATCTGGAAGCGCGAGAATGGGAGCCGTCATCAAGCCTCGCTTCAACTTCTCAAAAGAATCATGGCACTCTGCTGTCCAAGCAAACTGCACCTCCTTGCGGGTCAACTGGGTCAATGGTGCGAGATCCGAGCAAAGTCTGAAACAAATCGCCGATAGTAACCGACAAATCCAAGAAAACTGCGAACCTCTGCAACTGTGCTAGGCACCGGCCATAACTCAATAGCCACGATCTTCTGGGGATCCACTCCTACTTCTCCTCTGGTATGATGTGACCCAAGTACGAAATACGATCGAGCCAAACTCGCATTTACTGAACTTGGCATACAACTGGTACTCCCTGAGAATCTGAAGAACCACACGGAGATGCTGCCCATGCTCTTGCTTCACTCCTGCTATAAACCAGGATGTCATCCAAAAACACAATCATGAACTGATCCAAATAGGGCATGAAAATACTATTCATGAGATCCATGAATACAGCCGGCGTATTGGTCGCTCCAAATGGTATTACTAGGAACTTCCAATGCCCATATCTCGATCTAAAAGCTGTCTTCGGATGTCCTGCTCTCTGACTCTGATCTGATGATATCCTGAGTGCAAGTCGATCTTCGAGAATACTGCTGCCCCTTTGAGCTGATCAAACAAGTCATCTATCCTCCGAAGAGGGTATCTGTTCTTGATTGTCACTGAGTTCAAGGTACGATAATCAACACATAACCTGGACGTACCATCCTTCTTTTTCACAAGAAGCATCGAAGCTTCCCAAGGCAATCCACTAGCACGAATGAATCTCTTGGTTCGAAGTTCTTCAATCATCTTGTACAATATCTCCAACTCTGAAGGCGCCATCCTGTAGACTCTCTCTGATACTGGGGCTGTCCCAGGAATCAAGTCAATGGTGAACTCGATCTCCGCTCTGGCGGCATACCTGAAGCTCCTCTGGGAAAATATCTGGAAACTCTTCGACTATAAGGGCAACTGCACTGCTGCTACTGCTGCCATCCCAACACTAGAGGAGAACGCTCAACTGCGCCTCTGGAAAATGAAAACTCTGGCTCTCCTGGAATGCTAAAAAACTCTACCAATATGGCAGTCTATTCTAGCATACTGGTTCCTCAACCAATCCATCCCTAGGACCACATAATAATCGGTCATTGGGAACTCTATCAACCTAGCAGGAAATTCTTACCGCTAACTACGATCCGACACGAGAAAAACACCCCATCAACTCCCACAAGACCATTACCAGTAAGTATATTGAGCCTTACTGATAATGACTCGGGCTCCAATCATATCCGTGTCGTGAATCGTACAGACATAAAAGAATGGGATACACCAGAATCAAATAAAGCTGAAGCTGGAAAGGAGTTGACGAGAATAGTAACTGCCACTACCTCTCCTGGTGCCAATCCTTCCTCTGCGGTCATCACCATAGCCTGACCATGCCCTCGGGGTGCTGGTCCCCTCTGCTGAAATCCTCGCTGCCTGTTCTGACTCTGGGCTTGGGCCTGAGTATGCTGCTGGGGGTTCTGCTGGAATACCTGGGACTGAGGCGGCAAGGGCCTCGGCAATGGATATTGCTGCTGCTGAACCGGAGCTGGTCCTCTCACCGAAGAGCTAGAAAGGTTGGACGATGATGAAACTTCCATATTCGGGCAGGATCCAACCCTATGGTCTGCTGCTCCACAAGCCAGACACAATCCCTGTGCCCTGCGGCACTCTGCCACTACATGGCCTGGCTTCCATAATGAGAACATCCCACTGCGGAAGTCTACTTCTGCTGCTGCTGAGGGTACGTTGGGGCCGAATGCTGAACCGACGTCACTGAGGCCCCCCGCGGAGCTCCAATAGTCAAAGCTCTGGCTGCCGGGGCTGGGGCTGAAGATTGATTCATCGGCCGTGGGATCTCTTCGACCTTCGACCTCCGGTCCTATCCACAATCCTCTGGGAGGTATACTCATGCCTCCTAGCTGCTCTCAAGACTGCATCAAAAGTCTGATGCTCAAACTGCTCAACTGCCAACAAAATCTCCAAGTGAAGCCCTTGCTGAAATCGCTGGGCTCTATCTTACTCAGTTGCCACCAAGGTGGGAGCAAACCGACTGAGCCTGGAAAACTCAGTCACATATCCGTCGACCGTTCTGTCCATCTGATTCAGATTGGTGAACCTCGTCTGTAGATCATACCGAGCTATAGCATCAAAATACTTGGTCTGGAATCTCTCTCTGAACACCGCCCAAGCAATGGGTGCTACTAATCCAACGGCCTGAGTCGCCCACCAGCTGCGAGCAAGATCTAGCAACTGCAGGCGCACCACGGCTACCTTCTCGTTCTCTGGGGTCCTGGCTGCTTCTAGAATCACCTCTGTGTCCTAACACCAAGCATCAGCAGCGATAGTATCTTCACTACCGTCGAAGAAGGGAGGGTTCAAGCGCTTGAAGCTGTTGGCCGCGCGGTTACCCTGATGACCTCCTCTGGTCAAAGCATCAGTCACTGCCTGGTGTAAGGCATCTCCTCGACGATCTTGGGAAGCTATCAAGGTCATGACGAGTCCTACCAAAGTGCCATCATCAGGCTCGACAGGCTGAACTGGCTGGACTGGTAGCTCTCCGTCAGAAGGCACGACTCTGGAGGCTACTCCGGAATGCTGGGCTTGATCTCCTGGTTGCTGCTGATCCACAGGAAGTGCTCCGCCTTGCTGACCAACAGGTCCAGGAACAATGCCGCTGAAGAAGACAATGGAGAACAATAAGGAAGGACAAGGACAGATCAACGATACAAGCATATGATC
The DNA here is from genome assembly GCA_029216955.1 of Iris pallida. Lineage (NCBI taxonomy): Eukaryota > Viridiplantae > Streptophyta > Magnoliopsida > Asparagales > Iridaceae > Iris > Iris pallida. Next base: position 18,714,335 of record JANAVB010042618.1, on the reverse strand, counting down.
AGGACAAGAATCCAGAGATTCAGATGATACGAGCAGAGATCAAGGATGAATACTGATTGAGACATCTATTCGGTAACCCTCACATATCTTGATTTACAAGACCTGTATGGGCCACCACTTAAACCATGTCACGCCCCAGAACCAGAATACTGGAGAGCGGGGGCAGACATAGCCAGCTACGTATATGAAATGGATTCCATATCGCTATTCGGTCACGGATGTCTAGATACATGAGGGTTTACTACAAGCCAACAGTCTCCTATGGTCATGAACAAGCCTAGTATCTCAATCACAAGCAAGTAAGTAAATGTTACAAGATGTATGATCATTAAATATACAATAATAAGGCATCCTAAATATACATATTCAGCTGATCAGGAAGCTAGTCGTTACAAAATGTTAGGACTAGCAAGAGTTTAGTCATACGATCAACCCTAGGACTGTCAATCATGTTACAAAACCAAAAACAATACAAAAACACACAACAACACACAAGCCCGTAGGCAGACAGTAAGTAAGTGCATTCGAGCTAAACAGGTGCTCGTCGGCTAAACGCCTCAAAAAAATATTTTTATAATGGAGTAGGAGAGCCAAAAATAACCCACTCGTTGCCCTGGTTACGCCTGGTCGCCACCATCGGGCTGGAAAGTCGGTAGATCCTCTGGAGCTGCTCTAAAATCTGGCCATACAAAATCAGCTGGGTCAGACCCCAAAAAGAGCAAGTGCCACAAAGGAAGCTTCACTTAGGAACTAAAACCACAATTAGCACAATAGTAATAAAGTAGTAAATAAGACAGGAGTTAAGAAAAGCATCACAAGGTGATATACGATGAGATAACCATGGGACTATTCAGATAGCCAGGTTACAACCTTAAACCAAACAAGGACCGGGGTTGTAACCCTTCGTCTGAACCGAACTTAGAATTCTTACCATTTATCGGTAAAATAAATACAGGCATTCAGGTCATGCAGTAATCTGGAACAGAATCAGAACAAGACTAGACTGGTTAGACTCCATCCAATCATTTTACGGCCAAGCAAGAATTATGGCTTGATACTTTAACTAACTAGGGTTATCACAGGCCTAGTTTACTAGCAAGATGCAGTGAGATTATTCCACAGCCACAAGCCCTGTAGACCATCCAGGTTACCGAGGTCGAAAGATTAGGGTTGAATTCAGGTAGGTACATCGTCCAGGAAACGCATGTACCCTTAGGTAGCTTGAAGGGTGCAACACATGACAGTGTACTGGAAATGTGCCCTACTCGACGGCAGGCTACAGATCCCAGGCACGCCCAGGTAACGGATTGCCTATAGCTGGGAAATATCTTTATGACTAATGTATTAATCTAGTTGTTAGCCTTAGTCCATTTCAGTAGGTACTCCTGACCGTGGTACTCAGGAGTCCCCTCCTAGACATGATGCAAGACAGGACTGGATTATTTGTACAAGCACAATCGCCCACGGTATCCAGGTTACTTATTCGGGTCATGTCATGTCAGGTAGCCGTCACAATAACTTATCAAGATATATCATTGTCAGGTTATCATGCCAAGTGTACTAGTCAAGAGTGCGCCACGACGGCCACTATCAGGTCATGTCATGTCTACTTGTCAGGAGTGCACCACTACGGTCACTATCATGTTCAGGTATATGTGTAGGGCATCATAGTGTAAGCATTCAGTCAGGAGACCTAAGTTGATCTGAGTTTACAGGACATGAATTAACAGTAATAATCAAGTAATAAAGCATAGAATACAGTCTATAGAAAGCCATACGGCTCAGGTGCATACGGCCAAGGAGAAAATCCATGCGGGAGCAGCTCATGCGGCTGAGGGTGAGAACAGCCCATGCGGCGATGTTCAATCAAGGGCGCATGCGACCAAGGAATATGAACCCATGAAGGCGGACTGATGCGGGTCCATGCGGCTTAGGCATATGCGGTTAGGAATGATCTCATGCGGCTGGGAGGAGAACCGCCCATGCGGCTGAATAGGGTCAGGCGTATGCGGCAGATAAAGAAAAAGCCTATGCTGCTAAGGACAGGGACAGGAACTATGCGGCTAAAGATATCAGTTCCCATGCGCGACCAGCGGGAAGAGAGGGTGCATGCGACTGAGTCAGAGCATTCATGCAGCTGGGATGAAGGATTCTCATGCGGCTGAAATGATCACAAGCATTGCGGCTGTGTCCTGCCTAAGTCTTACGCGGCAGCGGGAAAATGAACGTGCATACAGCAGAAAAGAATACGAGCCTATGCGGCTCAGGGAGAAGGAGGCATATGCGGCTAGCGGGAAGCAAGTCTATGCGGCTCAAGGAGCGGAGTATTATGCGGCTAGATGAGTTCGGCCCTCATGCGGCTCAAAGTACTTCCAGTCCTGCGGCTGAAGAGAACACTTGCCGCATGAAATATTCATGCGGTCAAGTCAAGCACAGTTCATCTTCTCCAAAATTTCGAGAATAAGACACCATGAGAGCCAAGTTCTCAAGCTCCATAACTCCATCGTCCGGAGTCCAAATTCGAACTTCCATAGGTCAAAACGGGTAGAACGAAATCCTCTACAACATGGAACCATTAAAACTCAGAAATAACAAGATTAAGTCGATCGAAACCCAAGAATTCCAAACATAAAGTAAACTTAGATCTACAAGAATCTAGCCATGGAAAGTGGAAATGCCAAGTATTAAAGTAAGTTAAAATGCTCAAGGAAGAGAATGAAGCAATAAAATTTGAGTTCCTCCATGAAGCAACTTGTACTTGCCTAGACCTCTCTTTCTCTCTGGTAGGTGAAGAAGTAATGGAGGAAAGAAGAAGAGTAATGAAGAGAGAGAAGGAAAATGGTTAACAAATGGTAGTGGTGGTGGTAGGTAGGGGTTCACCCCTTGGTCCATGATGAACCAATAGCAATCCCAAGCCGAACCAAGCCAACCCGAACCAAGAATAAACCAAACCAGGAAGGAAGCTAAGCAAGAAATCATGCAATAGAAGATAAAATACGTACACGTATTCCAAAATACGTAATACGAACCACAGGCATTATAGTTGTAACCCTTCACCTGAACAGCTTAGTCTCTAACCAATTATCGACAAGAGTAGACATCCACAAGCATGTCCGAAGATAGCCATGTACTGGATCTAGGCTGAAATAACGTGTAGGCAACTCTAGAGTGGGTGAATAGAGTTTGTGTCGATAATCACCAAATAAAAATTAACTCTATATCACCTCAACAAAACAACTATCAAGATAGTAAATAAATCAGAGAGAAATACAGAAGTAATAAAGTCAAGAGCATACGCAAACCAGCAGTTTTAATCTGGTTTTCCTCGTGGAGGACTAGTCCAGGCCTGAAACTCTAGCTCAGGATTGAATCCACTATTTGTGAAATATGTACAACCACGTGCCTTTACTCAGAAGAGCACGCCAACTTCTTACAGATTCACAGGTGGCGAAACTTGAAATTGTCCAAGTAACTTTCTTTCACTCTTGCACACAACTTCTAGCTGATATCGCACTGAGCACCTTGGGCTAAGAGAGTTGTGGCTTAGGAGATATGGACTAAGGCTTAGAGTTAAAGCAAAGAAGGCTTGAATATTTGAAGGTGAGAGATAGAAAGATGATTTGAAATAAGAGAAATCATCTTATTTACTACTCTGGGGAGGCAAGTTCGGCCCGAATTCTGCCCTAAAAATTCAAATTTTTGAACGTTGGACAGCTTATACCAAGCAGGCCCTAAAAATTAGTTTCTGGAAATCAGGGGACAGAGTTCGGCCCGAACTCTGTGTGGGGCAGAGTTCGGTCTGAACTCTGCCTCCTAGGTGGCAGAATGGCCTTTGGGCTTTGTGGAGCTTTGGCTTGGTTCAGGAATTGGTCTGTTTGTATGGTAGAGCTTGGAGAGATATGTCTAGGGGTTGAGATGACTCAGTGTGACTAAACGTACACATTCTTCTAGACACAATAATTGAAGATTACAGACTTGGAATAAGTAGAAAAACCAAGAGCCCTTTGATGACGCCTTTCTTCTGATATTTGAGCAGATCTGAAGACGTCTTTTTCCTTGACAGCAGTCATCTAAAGATAAGCAGATCTGGAAATCTGAATACCTTTCGGGGCTTCACCCCCGAAACCCCAACGGGGACGCTGCCCCCTCGACCCCTGTCCGCTGACCGGGCAGCGGAACCCCTGATACGAGGCCCCCGATAGATCGCTAGACGGTTCGGAGAAATCTTTTGTATGACGCCGTCTTTGGTCCATCATTAATTTTTTATTGCCAATGTCTTGGTTTGATCATGTTAGATCATGCTTTACTACATGTAGATACATGTTAGGCAAGAAAAATATGTTGCAGTACGATACAAGCATGGCAATAATGTAGGACATTATGATAATGCTAAGTTTAAGTAGCAACATGATAGTGAGTATATGAATATTAGTGCCATCATTATATTAAACTTAATTGATTAGCCATATTCAAAAATATGATATAATCATTGGGCTAACATAGGCAAGACTAGACAAGATGGGACTCCATCCACATTCACGGCCAAGCAAGAGTACGGCTTGATATTTAAACTAACTAGGGTTATCACAAGCCTAGTTACTAGCAAGATACAATGAGATATCCCTACGGCCACAAGCCCTGCAGACTATCCAGGTTATCCAGACGCAAGGTTCATGCTAAGATTTCATGCTTGTTAGGTGACTTGAGTGCAACACATGACAGTGTGCATAGTATCATTTTATGAAGTGCCCCACATGACAGTGAGCTGGAAATGTGCCCTACTCGTCGGCAGGCTACAAGTCCATCAGAGAAGGCACCCAGATAACGTGATTGCTTGTAGCCGGAATACCTCTCTATATGAACTACTTGATTAATTTAGTCATTAACCTAGTCTGATTTAGTATGAATCCCTGACCGTGGTAATAAGGAATTCATATCCTAGACATAATGCAAGACGAGACATGTAGCTTACACAAGCACAAGCACCCACGGTGTCAAGACAAGAGTTACTTAGCAAGTCAAGATAGCCGTCACTACAGCATACCAAGATTATATGTTAGACTTACTTATCAAGATTACTTGTCAAGGGTGCGCCACGACGGGCTAATATAAAGATTACGATGTCAAGGTTGCTTATCAAGAGTGCACCACGACGGGTCACTATTAAGGAGTTATCATGTCAAGGTACTTGTTAAGAGTGCGCCTTAACAGGCCACTATCGTGTAATGTAACTTGCTACTCGTTAGGAGTGCGCCTTAACCCACTATCATGAATGAGAGAAACTTGCATAAAATAGTTAGTAACATATTCTTGAAGCCAAGGAAAAGATTTACAACTTTTCATATTGGGAGTTGGAAGAAATTCTGACCACAATTCAGCCAAATAGGACATAAAACAGCCAAAAATAGCCAAACTAGGCACTATGCGACACTATGCAAGCCATGCGTCACTATTCATCCTTGCGACACACTATTCATTCCTGCATCACTATTCATTCCTACGACACTATACAAGCCATGCGGCACTATGCATCCATGCGGCACTATTCATTCCTGTGGCACTATGCAAGCCATGCGGCACTATGCATCCATGCGGTACTATTTATTCCTGCGGTACTATTCATTCCTGCGATACTATGCAAGCCATATGGCACTATGCATCCATACGGTACTATTCATTCCTGCGGTACTATGCAAGCCATGCGGTACTATGCATCCATACGACACTATTCATTCCTATGGTACTATTCATTCCTATGGCACTATTCATCGTCCCTGCCCAAATTTAGGACAGATTAACTAAAAAATGTCCAAATCTTATTTTGGCCATAACTTTCTCAAAACAAGTCAAAATCTAACTTTTCAAAGGTTTATTTTGGGTAAGATTTAATTCTCTACAACATAAAACAATCAAAACTTGAAAATAAAGTTTGGTAGATAAAAACCCGAGAAAACAAAAATGCTATAAACTTAGATATACAAAAATCTATCCATCAAACCCAAAAATGTTAAGTTCTAAAGAGGTTTAAAATCAAGTAAGGAAGAGAATGGAACAATAAACTTGAGATCCATCATGAAGCAAGTTGCACTTGCCTAGGACTTGGTAGGTGGAGGAGTAAATGAAGAAGATGAAGAAGTAAATAAAGAAGTGAATGAGGAGAGAGAAAAGGAGTTGGATTATATATCAACCCTCTCCATCTCAAGCCAAGCCAAACCAAGTCAAATTGAACCAAACCAATCAAATAAACCAAGTCAAGATTAAACAAAGACTAGACTAAGCAAAACAAGTCTAACTACGGTCCACCTGATAAATGCCTGAAATCTTATATACGTATACGAAAATACGTATAACGGAAAACGGGAGTGACAGGCCACCATAACTAAAGTCCAAGGAAAGCCCAATACCAAAAAGGCCAAAAGCTATGTATTAAAATAGCCTAAAAATAAGTTAATTTATTTCCTAATTAGGACTAATGCTCCAAATTAAAATCTAATTAGCTAAAACTGATTCTAATCACTTGGTTAGTCTTCTAGTCAAGGTTGACTACGGTTAAACCATTTGCCACTACCAAAAATATCAATCAAAGCTATACACCAATCAATTCAATTTATAAAAAAATTTAATTAGGACACAATGACTAAAATACCCCTAATCCAAAAAGTGATGGTGACAGAAAGTCATGATAATAAATACTTAAATAATTGAAAGATCTCTTTACAAACAAATAAATAAATTATAATTAGTTTTTAAAAATCAAAATATACATGAATTTAACTTCATGCACCTCGCATGCGAATAGAATATATTATTTACAAAAATATTATTTTCTAACTTATCATAAATACTTGTACAGCAAGTAAAAATAGTTTTTTAGTAGTAAAGTAAAATCAAGTTTGAAGAATCTATGTCATATAAAAAATTTTACCTACTATGATATGATCCACAATAGTTATTTCCTATAAAAATATTTGTAATTAAAACTTTTGTGAAAAGAATTTTAAATACTTTGTATATACGGATTCGCGCTAGACGTACGAATACCAACATAAAATAATTAACAAAATAAAAAATAATAGGAATTTTATGGAGTTTACATCCTATCCAACTTACAAGAATTTTGTCCTCGAAATTAAAAAATAATTAGGTAGGCAGGGTTGAGGAGTTAAAAAGAGTTTATCCATATGGAAACACGATCGAATGATTTGTCGAGACGAAGAAATAATGTTTAATCAAAATACGCAATTAGAAAATCATGATTTAGCTAATAAATCATGGACATGGTTAATTAACACAAGAAAGAAAAGATTAGGGGTTTAAGTAGATCAAGATAAAACACGAATTGAAGATTAATAAGGAATTGAGTAGACTAAGATAACATAATTAGAGGCTTGGAGATATTGTTTATTAAGAGTAAATTGTATGATAGTCGTCTAGGTTTGGGTACGATTAAGAAAACACTTCTAATCATTCTTAGGTTTCCAAACGATTCGAAAGTCACAATAGTGGATATAGGGTCGAAGGAAAGGATGAGTAGTTTAAGACGAGGATATAGTCACGGGTTGGTAATGGCTAGCTACAAGTGGCCATAGGTGATAGGGCAACTAAAGGGGATACTATGTACGAGCAATTTCATCCTTCTAAAATAGGTGTAAGACGAAAGCAATAAAGGGTTCAAGAAGATACGATCGATATAATTGCGGTTTTCAAAGATGATTGAATAGTTTTAAAAGGGATTGTCAAGGCAATGTGGATGAGATCCTAAAGGGCTACTACATTTTTTAACTATATCTTAATCCACGTAGAGTAATCATAAGAAAGGCGAACCAAGTGCACTTGGTTGATCAGACCATCATGTACCAGTTCTGATTAGACAATATGTTAGTGGGAGCTCTCCAATAAACATATGTCGGGATCAAGCTCGATAAAGAAATAAGCTTGCAAAACTAGACTAAATTAGCAGCATTAGTCAAATTAGTCTAAATGATTGCAAACAAAAATAACTAGTTCAAGTTTTCTTAAAATCTAAGTCTCGCCCGAAGTTTGGGCCTATACAGTCGTTTATTGTCTCCTTGTATATGGCTTGGTTAGCTAGATGGGTTAGGGTCCTCTAAATTATACAGTCTAAGAAAACTTATTATTATGGGTCACAAGGACAAAAGGATTGTCAGGTCATGAAGCATTCTACCCAACTTACAAGGGTTAAACTAGTAGTGTAATGGGTTAATGGAACATGTCTATCTAGTGTGAGTCTTATTCCTAACCACTATCAAGCATGAAGAAAAGTATAGAATAGTAGTAGAAGGAATCAAGCAAGATGAGAAGGGGTCAAAGAAGGAGATCAAACATGTGGATGAGAACCTAGACTCTAATCCTATACACAGGCTTGCTTGTTACGATAAAATAACCAAAGTACAATTTATCTTGACCTGCATGGGCCACCACAAAAATATATAACGCCCCAGTCCTAAAATACGTAGGACTAGGAACGTGGACATGCCAGCCATATAATAAATATACGTAAGCTATAAATGCAGTAAAACTAAGGTTAACTAATCTCATCCACAAAATAAAAGAATAAAAGATATCACATAATCAACTATGAATTGTCATTGGTACGTGTAGTTGGGCTGAGACAAATCCACTACCAACTATGAAAAGAATACATAACAAAGAAAGAGTTTTGCGAGCGAAGTAAGGGACGATCCAAGAGCAATCATCTTTGAAAGAATAGAGAAGATCACGGCCTTGGCTAGAATACCTGTAAAAAGACAAGAGCACACACCTAGAGAGAACATCAGGTCCTCAGAGGGACGTAACAAGACACATAATATCATGCCATAAAACTGAATATAAATTGCTCAATAATAAGTTAAATCAGATCATAACATGGTCCAATACTCCACCCATGAACTAGCGTACCATCCTCCCAACCAACAAGGACAGAAGATGGCACCCTAATCCACGATGAAGTATCTTTCCATGCTATGCATCCAATATAGTATCCGGACCACAATAAGGTTCAGTACTTTCTCATCGGAGCAGTGAACCATACCTACAACCAAACAAGGACAAGATATGGCAAATTAGTCCACGACAAGTTACTGTTCCAAGCCGCGATCAGATATAAGTACCCAAACTGAAGGTACCTATATCTAACGGATAAGGGTCACCTAACCACTCGAAGTGTAATGCAATCGAGAATAGTGCATGGTTGCATAACCTCTAAGTCAAGTCAAGATAAAGTAATAAAATACAATACTCAGTAGCGAGTCTAAACACTATATACTATCCTCAGTATCGAACGATTCTATAGTATATAGTCTACCTATCGTTCCTCAGTGTCGAACGAGTATACGATAGATAGGGAGGAGGTCAACGTACTTGTATTCTCCCTGCCCAGTGCTCTAACTCTAATAACTACTAGTCTTTTATCATGCAATCCTAATAGTAGTTATAGTCTAATGAACGTCCTTACGTATCGGTGGCCAGCCGACCATACAAGTACGAGACCTATATGCGACTCGTGACTCGTAAAAACATGTGTCAAGGCCAATGTTGCAGGTAGTCTCTCTAATCTAGGTTTAATGGGCATAAAAATAGTACAAGCAACAGGAAATATAAATTAGTAGAATTGCATAAAGATAAAACTATTTAGCACAGTTTATCTTGCAAAAAATAAATAGGAAATAAATACATGCTATATATAAGCTATAAATTACATAGACAGTAGATGGCAAGGTATCTTGCCTGAGGTCCTTGCTGGTGAAACCGATAATCCCGTTAGGTACAGAATAGTCATAGGCTACACAAGATGAACTCGGACGATGGGACAAACTTCTAAAATAAAAACCAAAATAAAATATTCTGGAAAATTTTTGAGAAAAATATATGATTTGTATTTTTTCGTCAGCATTCCGAAACTTCAAACGGTTCGTGATTCTGATTCCTAGTTCTTTTAAAATCTCAAAAACACTAAAACATGTCAGATTTCGGACAACTGGCACTCCACAAATTTTCCAGAAAATTAAGTTCAAAATTTATGAAAAGAAAAATTATATTCAAAAAATATACCTCAATACAATTCCAACAAAAAAAAACTGGAGGTCAAACAGAGTCCGGAGTTGGGAGTTATGGTCATTCGAAATTGCTACAACCTTTGAAAATTGAGACTGAATTTATGACGAATTTTGGGCTTAGTTATGACAGAAAAAAGAGAGAAATTTTGACAATGATGGTGTGAGAGATGATTTTATTCATAGATTCGATAGATATATATAATGGCTAGCAATTAGCTAATTATGATAGGATTAGAATGAAATCAATATAGATTATTAGGATTACCAACTAATTTGGATAGGAATATGATTGGTTTAAATAAGAAACGATCTAATTAATGCTAGATATGACTCCAATAGGATAAAATTTCTAATGGATAAATCTTTCCATAAATTTAAATCAAATAAATTATTTAAAAATAATTCAATTTGGTTGCAATCCTTTAAATGATCACCATAATAATTTTAAGTATTATTCTATATTATCAAATAATTCAAATCATATGAATCCAAATCTAAATCAAACTCAACATAATAACTTTAAAATAATATTTAATATTTACCAAAACAATTTAAATCATAAATAGATAAATATTTAAATCAAATAACATTTCAAATCTAGATTAGACAAATCGTAATGCCACAATTAGTCATCGTAAGTATTTTAAACAATATTTAAATTATCATCATAATTCAAAGTATAGTTGATAACCATCAAGATAATTTAAATAAATTCATATATAATCAAATAACTGATTATCATATCAAAATAATACTCGATGTCATCAAATATTATAAAACTTATTTTTATAAATCCTAATCTTTATTTAAAGATAAATGGACAAAAATCTTTTATCGCTAATTTTTTTTAAAACCAATTTTTAGAAGACCAAAAATAATAACAACATATTTTATATTTCAAATAACAAAATGCGAGAACAATTTTTTTTTAGAAATATTATTTCAAACCATTAATTTAAAACTAGTTTTTGATAACAAAAATAATCACAAAATATATTTTACAAAATATTGACAAAAATTACTTTTAAACACAATAATTAAAATATATAGAAATACTTTTTAAAAAATTTGGGAAGTGGAGTTACAAATCTACCCACCTTAGAAAAAAATTTCTCAAAATTTAAGGACTACTAGGATAGACGGACTTGGTTGATGGTAAAAAGATAGTAAGAATTTTTTGATAAGAGAAAACAGATGGAAGGAAAAAAAGAATTTCTTTAATAAGAACATTAGTCAATTTGGGTGGAAATAGAAGAAGTGAATGGATACGGCTTGTTGTGCAATGACACGATTTGTAGGTGGAGAAAATTTGGAGAAAAATTTGTGTGGAGAAAATAATGGCAAGCTAACATATAAATAGGATAAAAATCTTTGTTAGATAAGGATTATGATTGTTTAAACACTGCTAGATAATTCACAATTAATTTAACCATTTTTAAAACCAATTCAACCTATCCAAAAAAAACTAGATATTCTTTATCTTTATTTTAAACTATTGAAATCAAAATTAGAAAAATTAAGTTACCAAGTTAAATTATCATGATAATTAAATCTAACAAATTTTCAATTATCTTTTTATAAATAGTAAAAATACAATAATAATTAATTTTAAAATTCATGATAATTAATACTTAAATAGTTGAAAGATCTCTTTGCAAACAAATAAAATAAATTTTAATTAGTTTTTAAAAATCAAAATATACATGAATTTAACTTCATTAACTCGCATGTGAATAGAACATATTATTTACAAAATATTATTTTCTAACTTATCATAAATACTTGTATGGCAAGTAAAAATAGTTTTTACGTAGTAATAAAATAAAATCAAGTTTGAAGAATCTATGGCATATAAAAATATTTACCTGCTACGATATTGATCCATAATAGTTATTTCCTATAAAAAATATTTGTAACTAAAACTTTTGTAAAAAGAATTTTAAATACTTCGTATATACGGATTCGCGCTAGACGTACGAATACCAACATAAAATAATTATCAAAACAAAAAAAATTGTAGAAAATTTTAAGGGATTTACAAACTCCAAACTTGTACGATATCACGTCCTAGCAAGGACGATCGATTCGACATAATCGATGCGAGGGCAAACAGTTTGTCGAGTTGGGACGTGTCATCAGATATTTTAATGCATGGTATCCGGATGCTTCAGATGTGGTAAGATAGGTCACAAGTCTTATGAATGTCCCTAGGGGAGAACGAACCCCCCAAAAATGTTCCAAATCCATACAGGAACAACGCTCCAAATCAAAATAGAGCGTCTCCACTACAAGACGCAAATGCGGTGTCGGTGAACCCGCAGAACCAACGACATGGAGCGCAAGGCCAAGTTTATACATTGACTCAGGATGAGACATTCGAGTCTGATACTGTTGTAACAGGTATACTACTCTAAAAGATATACCTGCTCGAGTACTGTTCGATTCGGGTGCGACGTATAGTTTTATATCTACTGATTTTGCTAAAGAAAATAAAATAGCCATGCAATCATTAGATATGAACATTAGCGTTAGCACTCCATCGAGAGTCGGTATGTCTGCAAACTTTATCTGTAGGGATGGCTACATTTGCATCAGGGGAAGAAAACTATCCTTGAATGTCATCATACTAAACATCAAAGAGTACGACATAATCCTGGGTATGGATTGGTTGGGTGCTTGCTGTGCAACGATCGAGTGTGCGAAGAAGAGAGTTGTGTTTCATCTTTCTAGAGAGACAGAGTTCTCATATTCGTACTGTACAGTCTCGAAGACGGCCATGGTGTATCGACAATTTCGACGAGGCGTATATTGTGTTCCAACTATACGGGATACCTGGCATCAGTTCGAGATATGACGAAAGATATTGCAAACACGGTGAGACTGATATTGTGGCAAATTTTCCCGACATTTTCTCAGACAAAATGTCCAGGATGCCGTCGAATTAAGAAATAGAATTCAGCATCGACACTCTTCGGATACACGACCGATATCAAAAGTGCCTTACCGAATGGCTCCAGCAAAACTGAAGCAGCTGAAAGTGCAATTAGAAGAGTTGCTAGACCGCAGATTTATTCGCCCCAGTGTCTCTTCATGGGAGCTCCCGAGCTGTTCATGAAAAAGAAAGATGGATTGATGCGGTTATGCATCGACTATCGAGAACTCAACAAGACTACCGTACAAAATCAGTATCCGTTGCCACAAATTAACAACTTATTTAACTAACTGTAAGGTGCGTCAATATTTTCAAAAATCGATCTTCGTTCAGGCTACTACCAGTTGAAGATCAAACTCGATGATCTATCAAAGTCTGCATTCCACACTCGATATGGTCATTACGAATTCCTAGTTCGGTTTGACGAATGCTCCAGTCGCTTTCATGGATTTGATAAATCGAGTCTTTCGACCCTTAATTGATAAATTTTTTGTCGTATTCATCGATGATATCCTTGTCTACTCGAAGAATCGGAAAGAAGATACGGAACACTTGAAGACGGTGCTGCAGACTTTACGTGAACACAAGCTATACGCGAAGCAGAGTAAATGCGAGTTCTAGATGAGTAGCATGGCATTTCTCGGACACGTTGTCTCTGCAGAGGGTGTCACGGTGGACCCAAAGAAAATTGAAGCGGTGGCTAGCGACATTCGGAGTTTCCTGAGCTTGGCGGGCTACTACCATAGATTCGTACGAAGTTTTTCTAAATTAGCATCGCCTCTGACTCGTCTCACACAGAAAGGAGTCATATTCGAATGGAGTGACGACTATGAAACCAGTTTTCAAGAGTTGAAACAACGGCTCGTCTCAGCTCCAATTCTTGCACTTCCAGATGGTCCCGAAGGATTTCAGATATTCAACGACGCATCGGGGACTGGCCTACGGTGCGTGCTCATACAGAAAGATAAAGTTATCTCATATGCTTCAAGGCAGTTGAAGCAACACGAGAAGAACTATCAAACGCATGATCTAGAATTAGCAGCAATCGTGTTCGCGTTAGAACTTTAGCGATGCTACCTTTATGGTATGGCTTATAGGATCTACACGGATCACAAGAGCCTCAAATACTTATTCACCCAATGAGAACTCAACTTGAGGCAGCGATGTTGGCTCGAACTAATAAAAGACTATGGGCTAACGATCGGGTATACTCCGGGCAAGGGAAACGTCGTCGTACGCGCTGAACAGAATGTTCATGGGATCACATAGCCCTAAATAATAATATACGACGATATTTAGAAGCGATGGGTATCAAACTCAGAATTGAGTATCGACATCTGCAACTGGCTCAGTTGAAGCTAGGATTGAGCCTGCTTGGCAAAATAAAGACCGCACAGAAGGACAATCTATTCCTGAGGAAGATGCGTGAGCTGATTTCAACAGGTATGGTGACCGAATTTACGGAAGACAGAGATGGGACGATGCGACTAAAAGGAAGGTTCTGCATTCCTGAAACTGACGAACTCAAAAAAAAATTATGACGAAGGTTTATTATGCGAAGTACCTGTTACATTCTGGGAGCACCAAGATGTGCAAGGACTTGCACACAAACTTTTGGTGGCACAATATGAAGAAAGATGCAGCTACTTTCGTGTCGCAGTGTATGGCGTGTCAGCAAGTAAAGGCGAAACACAAAAGGTCAGACGGGGATATCCAGAACCTCATCATTCTCGAGCAGAAGTGGGACAATATCTCAATGGATTTCCGAAGACGTCGTAAGGGAATGGTGCAATTTCGGTCATTATTGATAGACTGACCACGTCTGCTCACTTTATCACAATCAAAGTAGCATGGAGAGTCTATCGGTTAGCACAAATCTATGTCGATAAGATTGTTCGACTGCACGGAGTACCAGCCACGATAATTTTGGACATAGACGGGTGATTTATATAGCATTTCTGGACGAGCTTGTAAGCTGCAATGGGGACCAAATTGAATTTTAGTACTGCATGCCACCCCCAGACGGACGGTCAGACAGAAAAAGTGAATCAAATATTAGAAGATATGTTGCGTCTGTATGCGATCGATCTAAAGACTAGTTGGGATACACACTTGTCCCTAGTGGAATTTGTGTATAACAATAGTTATCAATCGAGCATTCAGATGGCACCATACAAAGTGCTCTATGGGAGGAAGTGTCGGTCTCCGATATGCTGGGATGAAGTCAGAGAACGACAAGTGCTCGGACCGGAACTAGTAGAGCAGGCCATCGAAAAGGTTCGCTTGATTCGAGACAGACTTCGCATCGTACAAAGTCGACAAAAAAGCTATACATATCTTTGTCGACGACCGCCAGAATTTCTGGTTAAGGACCATGTGTTTTTGAAAGTAACACCTATGTGCGGCATGATGCGATTCAGTGTTAAAGACATATTGAGCCCAAGATTTGTAGGCCCTTTCGAGATCCTCGAGCGGATTGTAATTGTTGCTTATCCGATCGTACTACCTCCTACCTTGGCTGAAGTGCATAATGTTTTCCATGTTTCACAACTTTGAAAACGTGCACGATCCAAGTCATGTGGTTAGCTTCGATCAGATGGAGCTACTCAAAGGAGCCTATTCAAATTTTAGACCGAAAGAAAAAGGCCTTGCAATCGATCGATATCTTTGGTTCGCGTGCTTTGGCGGAACCATTCAATTAAAAAATCGACATGGGAGATGGAGACAGAAATAAAGTTAAAGTACCCTTCGTTGTTCGTCTAATTTAAGGTCAGATCCTTATTCTTAAGTTTCGGGACGAAACTTTTTCTTAATGGTATATTATGTAGCACCCCGTTCCGATAGGCGGCTGTCACGACCCGCACCCAGTGAAAGGCACGAGAAGTGAATATGCCAGCCTATGCCGCAGTGTCGACGGTAGAACGTTGTCCTGAGTCACAGTATCTAACATAGTCTAGAATAAGCTCCGAATGGAGAGTAAAATAATAAGTAACTCAATCACAATACTAAGATAGAATAGAATAGAAATCACAAGAGAGTCTCAACATAAATAGAATTCTATGTGTAAACCACCAGAATAAATCTTAAGTACAACTCATAGAGTCTCAAATAGATAAACAATAAAAATACTAAAGTCTCAGCTAGACTATGGACAAGTCCTCAGCGACTGTGGGATCCTCCTGAGGGTCTACGTCGCCAGTGTCATCTAAGCAAATACCATAATAAGTAGGGCAGTACTCCTCATCAATACCTGTAAAATTTTTAACATGCCCAGTCAGGACGGAACGAGCACATATCTCTCACAACAGTTCATAGCAGGAATGGACATATAAAGCAAGCTATAGAAAACTATACATGAATCGCTGTAACGAAAATTAACAAGAGAGAGAGACTATAAGAATGAGATATAATATGAGAAAAAGAGAATGTAACCTTCTACGTGATTTAGAGCATGAATTGGTTATGTAAACGGTTTGGGTTGCACGTGGATACAGCTATGGAGTGCACATAGATACCTACTAGGGATAATGATCATAACCAACTACACTCTCCCAGCCCCCAATCAATACACAAGGATTAATACATGTTATGTTATTTTACATGGATAACAACTACTGTATAGATGGAGCTCATATGGTCATGAGTGTACATGAATAACATATGAGTGCACATGGATAAATATGAATACATGGAGTACATGATGGCCATGATAAAGTACATGAATATGACATACTCGATGTATCCGAGGGGATAACATCGCATGAAAAGATCCATAGGGTACTAATCCGTGTGAACATCGTGTCAGCATCAAGTATACTAGTCTATAACAAGAGAACATATCCAAAGAAGTATGAAAAGATCAGAGAATGTACTCGCCTGGCAAACTGAACTGCTGATGATGAAGTGTAGCTAAACTGGGGTAATGTGAACCTATTTAAATTATACCCATGTCACAACCAAGTCCACAATATCAAAAGAAATAGCTACAATGCAAGACTATATGCTTCTAGGTCCATTTCGGTCAAAGTCAACCCTCGGTCAACTCTGGTCAAACCTGGTCAACGCTAGTCAAACATGGTCAAACCTGGGTCAACTAGTCCGTCTACTAATTTCTAGGTCATACACAAAATTCTAGGTCATTTAGAGTTCGTTTGAGTTGAATTGGATCAAGTTTGACCCAAAGTTGACTTTTGTCAATTTGGTCAACTTGTCGGCCAATTCGACTAAACTAGGCTCAAGATGACAAACCAAATCTGTCCTAGAACTCCTATAGTTATATTCACAAATATAATCTATTCTAAGAGGGTTTCCAAGCATAAAATATCTATATACATATAGGTATATACACACATGCGTATATACAATATAAATCAAACCTTAATTCTAACAAATGATGGTGTGTGTGTGTGTGTCCTAGAGCTTACTGAAATGAGGTAAATCTAAGATTAAAAACAGAAAACATAACCATGGTATACCACAAATTAATATACTATTTATATATATATATATTTTTTTATAATATACTATTTATATATATATATATATTTATATATATATATTTATATATATTTATATATATATATATATATATATATATATATATATATATATTTTTTTATTATATATATATATATATATATATATATATATATATATATATATATATATATATAAAGTAAGGAACTACATATATCTATATCTATATACACAAATGCTCAAAATGGAAAGATACGCAATGATGCGATATAATATAAAGAGTCTAAAATCTGGAATAATATCTCTCTCGACCCATTCTCAATATGTATGCATTAGGAATGGGTTTCAATGGGATTTATATATATATAATTAAACATATATACATAGCTATATAGAAAGCATATATATACTCATAATTGATGGAAAATTATGAAACAAAGCCAAAAGTTGGTTCCCACATATCCGAAACCTCATATAAGTCCTGTAAACTCAGATTTTAGAAGCTAAGAAGCTGGAAATCAAAATATCACATTTAGCTCAAAAATCGAAATCAATGAAAACTCATCCAATTCACACAACGACCCAAAATGCAAAATATACCAAACAAACCAGCAAAACTCGGCATACACGTTGGTCTCGACCCACGTGATGCGTTCGTATACTCTTGGGTTCAAAATCATGTCCGTGTCGTATCCACAGAACGCGTATCGAAATTTCCTGATACCTCGTGATACGCGTGCGTTCTCGCTCGTTTGAGCGCCGCACACGCAACGAAATGCCCCGTGCTTATGCACGTAGCTGGGGGGGTCCTGGGGTAGGTCTAGGATACGATGACACGGCGATACGTCATGCCAAAATAGCGCCCGCAGCCCGCACCTGTGCACGGCCTGTGCGCACCCGTGCGCCCTCGTGCGTACGGTTCCAGCCTCGTGGCTCGCTCATCGGGCTACGCCGCGACTCGAGGTTCCTCCTACGGGTCGTCTAGGTATAGGTCAACATGTTCTGGGTCCTGGAATGGATCTTCGTTGCGTCATGTGCGTGCACGATGTCCGTTCCCGCGACAAAAATGAAAGGCTGAATGCACAGTGGCTGAACGGTGCACGCACGATTTCTCCGCGCTTGCTCAACAAAAAGCCGTGAAATTTTACGAGAATAGGGTCAGAGGTTGCCCCCACGTGCTCCCAAAATTTCATGCAAAAATACGCTCTGTGCATCGAGAAATCACGCACGGACAGCAGGACACGCACGACCTCATCCACGGGATCCGTGTACGTGCGTCCGTCGCCCGAAACGCCGCTGATACGATGCCAAAACCAAAACCGTCTTCACGAAAGTTTATCAAAATCATATTATCTAAACATACATGAAGTCGGAATCAAAAAACAACAACTTTCTATCCTAAGCGGCATTTCGTCGAACACGTGCCGTAAGGGACCGACACGTGTCTGATACCTCCATCAAACGGAGTCGAAACCTTACCAAATTTCGTGGGAAAAACTAGGGCACCTATATGGATGCAAAAATAAAAGAAAAACCAGATTTGCAATGGTAGATTAGGGTTTACCTATTGAGTATTAAAACTCAAAGAACGGGGCTCCTCGGTTGTCGTGTCGGCAGATTTCCCTCCAGCAAAAACCTCCGTCTCCACTCTAGAAGTGCTCCAACAGATCCTCCTCTCCTCGACGAGCGTAACGGAATTCATTTGGGAAGAAACGGACTCCAGATGAAGGAATTATGAGTTTTGGAGAGGTGGATCTTTTGGAGTTTCTTTGTGGAGGCTACAATTCTACAAATAAATGCAAAAGGGGAGGGGGTGCTGCTGTGTTGGGCGGCCAAGGGGGTTCTCTAGGGTTAGGGTTTCACTTGGGCCAACTCCTTCTCAAGTAGAAATGGGCCCAAGTCAAAAGACTTAAAGGCTAACATGCAAAAAGGCTAAATTAAATCAATTAAAGCCTTAAATAATCTAATGCATAAAAATAAATTCTAAAAATGAAAATAATAATTCTAAGGCATGGTTAGTCCCTATATAATGTCTCCTAAGGTTAAACCAGTTGCTAGCACAAACATAAGTCAACATATTTAGAAAATCACAAAAGGCCAAAATGGCTAAAAAGACTAAAATCATTTAAACCACTCCAAAAATAGAGATTTAAATCTAAATAATTTTTAAAACCAAAATATGAATTTTAATTACATTATTAGGCTTTTAGTGAAGATTGACTAAGGTCAACTACCAAGTCACCAGTCTACAACTAATCAAATCACACTGAAATCAATCTAATTAATAAATACATAAAAAATTTCAAATAAAAATCATAAAAATTCAAATAAATCACAATTACTAAAATACACTTGAAATTGAAAAGTGAGTGTGACAAATCTACCCTCCTTAAAATAATTTTGTCCTCAAAATTAAGATGATCCTACTCTTTCTAGGTCAAATCCTCCAACAATCATGGTCTTAAGAAAACTTATCTAAATCATGTAGTTGGAAAGATATCATATATGATCATGGCAGGTATCTGGGGTCTCATCTAGCCACTATAGTCATACTAGATCAAAAGTAGTCATATGGTATCAAACATATAAACAATATGGTACGGTACAGTAATCATCAAGACAGGATAATGTATGGGTCAAGAACTCACCTCTACTAGGTCTGGTAGCTGGAACTCTCTCCCGAAGGTGGGCCTCGACTAGGGGCAGGTGTAGTAGGACAGTCTCGTATCTTGTGTGCAACTGACCCATAAAATAGGCACAATCCTAGTCTCTTCCTACAGTCCTTCCATACGTGCCCAAGCTTCTTACAGAAAGTACAGGTAGGCACTCGCTCAATTGGCCTCTGTTGGACAGGAATCTGAACTAGGTAGGCTGGTCTAGACTGAAATCCTAGGTACTCCTGAGGCTCTGGGTATAAACTGCTCCTCGCTCTCTTGGGACTAGGCTCCTCCCTAGAATGCATGTAATCCCACAACAGTTGAAAACTGAGACTCTGCTCTCTCATAAGCTCAGCCTGAAGTCTCTGTACCTTCTGCACATCCTGAAGGAGTCTATAAATATGAGTCCCATCGGAAATGGCATGGGGTACCACTCCATGAGGCAAAGGAAGGCCCTCAGTCTCCGGCTGAACTGCAATCCTCTCCTGAAGGATAGGAGATGGAGGGAAATTCCCGGTGAGGCTACTAACACCTCCTGAGTAATGGAAGGGGGAAGTACAATCTCGGTCTCATCCGGAACTGCAGTTGTGCACTGGGAACAGACTCTGGTCATGGGTGCCATTCTGGAAAAGATAAGGAAAAATAATAAATCATCGGGCTGTAAGGCAGTCTATCATCCTATTTGAAAACTGGTGATTATAAAAAAAACAACTGAAATTAACTATAAAGCATTACTATTCTAAAGATGATCAAAATTGAAAGTTTAAAGCACGACTGTCAATAACACTAAAATCCTAGCACACTATATATATATATATATATATATATATATATATCTATAAGAAATTTTAGTCTCGATATGATCTAAGTTGATCATATCCAGGATGAATCGAGGTTTGGGCAAGATGGAGAACAAGGTCATTGAAGTCTGGATACGAGTATCCAAGACTTGAAATCCTTGTCACAATTGAATTAATTCAATTGAATAAGGTTCCAAACATTGGATGATAAGGAGAATGACCAAGTCGACTGGTCGCGATCAAGGGTTTAGAATTCAATACTATTAAAATCCTAAAGGATACTGCGAAGATATAGAAATAAGTCAATTTCCTCCTTTTGATAAGGAAGCTAAACGTGATACCTTGGGTTGACCTATTAAGTACAGTGCCTTGTCTTTCTGAAATATGTGAAAGACAAAAGTAAAAAGAGTTCAAAGATAATGCTATTGAGTACAATACGTGGTTCAAAGACGACGAAAATAATTCAAGAAGAATTGCCAAAGTTGTCGTGGATGAGACTCTAGGGCAAGTTTAACTATGCCTCTATCCACGTAGAGTAATATATGAAAGCGAACCAAAGTGCACTAGCTTGATCAAACCATTATACACCGGTTCTGATTAGATAATATGTTAGTAGGTCGACCCAATAAAATATGTCATGATCAAGCTCGAAAAAGAGATAAGCTTGCAAAACTAAGGCTAAATTAGCAGTATAAGATAGTCAAAATATAAGTAAGGGAGGTAAAGATGAAGAAGAAAAATAGTCTAAGATCCTTAACTAAACGGGTCAAGCAATCAAGATAAGGTACAAGGTTAAGCAATTATAGAAACAAGAAGAACACCCTCACATGTTGGGTCGAAAGAATTGAGTCATGGTTGGATCTTGAATTTAAGTCAAAAAGTATTTTAGTATCATGGTAAGGGCTATAGTTTAGTCTTATTAACCAAAAAGTCTCATCAAGAAAATAGTGTACAAGGAGATGTGTTTAGTGGGACATAATATATCTACATGAAGGTGGACTCGTCTTGGTCTTACATGTGAAGTTTGTTGGAGGATAACAACTAGTATTACACTTCGAATATCAAAGTCACGGTAAGGGACGTCAAAGAATCCAAAATAGAAGATAAGGGTTCAAGAGGTAAAAATTAATACAAGAATAAAGGAAATCAAGTTGAAGCATGAAATAAATTAAATTAAGAATCCAGTGAAATAATTTAGGGACACAGTTCTAAAGGCGAATACTGTTAAGGAACGATCAAATACAAACGGTTAGAAGGTCACAATAAAAGATCTAGATTTGAGGGAAGGTTGAGTAAGTCAAGATTGAGATACAGTCACATAGTTTGGCAGACGACTAACAACACTTGAGTATATACTACTGTCATAGTCATGAGTGATATGGCAATTAGTGTGAAACACTTCTATTTTATTAAGGTTACCTTGGTGGCCTACCATTACATTCTTTTAAAAAAGAATTTCAAAATAGCTACCTCAATTGTATTCACTCTAAGACATCCAATCTAATCACGACTAACATTTAAATCCTTTTCATAAACCTTATAGTAACTTTTATCACATTACTACTAACCTTTCCAAAATTTAATATTTCAATCCAACTTTAAACTCCAGAGATAATGAATCATGAATCCATAAAATTCTATATCACTTCATAACTTTAAAAACTCCCAACTTGTCTTAAATAATCCTCAAGATAGACACTTAGCTTATCACGGCAATCTAGCATTTACAACTCAGTATTTTAATGCGCTTATCAACCATAATTTCTCCTTCTAAGTCATTGAAACATAACCACTACTTTTTAAAAAAAATCTAAGGCAGACTATGTAGTATGCTTATGACGAGTCAGACTAGGTTGAAAACTTAGAAGTTTAGTCTGACCCGATCGCTGAGTTTGGCTTATGATAACACTTTGTGGCATCGAATAAATCGATTTGGATGAATGTGGCAAGAATTGATCCAACTAATGGAACGACTTCTATTGGAATAAGTCCTAGACGCAGCAGGCTGCGTCTCTGTCACTACCACATTTTAGTTTGAGAGTATTTTGGTCATTTTGTAAATTTTGAATTTATTTTGAATTATTGAATTGATGATTGTTATTTTTGACTTTTGCTAGCTGAGACTTTGGAGACTAACCTAGATGTTGACTCTAGCTATGGTGACTTGATTAGCATGGTGGGACCCTAGTCTAACTTAAGTCAACCCAGGTTAAGTCATTTAGAATCAAGTTTCAAATAGGAGAATAAATGAATAGGTTCAAGGACTTTTGACTCATGAATTGATTTCCATTACCATTGAAACTTGGCCCAAGCCCACTAGCCAAAACCCTAACCCTAATTCCCACTTTATTAGATCGGCCACATAGGGATCCCCACCCTATATAATATCTATTCCTATTGTTCTTGCCTCTTTTGTATCAAATCAACTTTTGAAAAAGGAAAGGTATTGTCATTCTTCCCCAATCCATAACTATTCCATTTTAATTCCTTTTTGACTCTAGTATCTTGCATTAGAGTCTAATCCTACTCTATTTTCTGTTCATGGAGAGAAATCTTAGTTTTGGGACAATTTGGAGATTTTGGCTAGTAAGGAAAATTATTCTATTTTGGGACTTTTCTTTGTATATTAGACTAGATCTAGGTGTCCCCTAGCTGTGGTGTATGATTTGTGTAAATTTGCATTGATTTTGTGTCCGTATCGGACACGTATCATAACCTAATTCTAGGTGTTTGTGAAAATGTCTTAATAGATTTTATTTTGATATTTTTGAAAAGTGTTTGAATGAAAATGTTGATCTATATGTGCACTTTAATTTCCCACATGACTGAGTGTAATTTGAGCCGTGTTCGTGTCCAAACAAGACACGAACACGCGCACTGCACACGCGCGGGAAGTGTCCTGCTGCCCGACTGTTAGTTCTCTTCGTACAGGATACGTGGACACATGGAATTTGAGAAGGATGTCAGGGCATTGACTGATACCACCCTTCTAAAATTTGGGATCATATGGTACACTACACAGAAAGTAATCGGACCCGCACTAGACACGCGCTGTGCGTGCACTGTCACACAATACGTACTGATACGGGTCTCGTATCCGTTGTGGACACATCAGGGACACATTGCAGGTTGTCTAGGGTATAGCCCTATCCTAGGCAAACCCCCAGGCATGAGCAAGTGTCTTGGGTTGCACTGTGTCGTGTCCACGAATGGGTTGAACACGTGCCCGAGACTGTGCACTGACTTGGTAAACACGAGTGTGGAAAATGGGTTTGGACACGTTTGTGTCCAGTTCTTGGACACTAGAACACACCTATGACACACTCACATGTGACACATGTATTACCAACCAATTAATTTGATTATTAGTTGTAATTTCATCTCAAATATGAGTTTCCCTAAATTCCTGATACTAGTTCACTGTTAATCGATATTTCTGAGATTAAAATGTGTTTCTTGATTTTTAGATGATTAATTATCACTGATTGGTTCACATGTACATATCTGAGTATAATTTACATGATAGGATTAATGTTAGCCAGGTGATTTGGTTTTCGAAATACAATGGGTTGTCTAAACCTGAAAACTATTTATGTATACATTAATACACTGTCATATGTTTTACTGATTTTTTTGTTGGTTTAATTACAATGATGTTTCCTTATATACATCTGAGTTAAGTTGCATGTTACGGTTCATGTCAGATAGGTGAAATGGGGTTTTCGAATTTCAGTTGGGCTATCAACTTGTAGACTGATTTTGTGTGCTTGATTTCTCATGTACCACACACACATTACGCTTAAGCCTGAGAACTGATGCACTGTCATGTGAACACTGATTGTTAACACCCTATCTACACACACACACTCTACTGAATTCAAAACTAAGAATACTTGACACGCACATGTGTACACTGTTTTGCTAACACCCTACATCTATACACACACACATAAACTAAAATTTGAGAACACTCTCTTTACTGCCACACTAAACCTGAGAACAACCTACCTATGCACTGTCACTCACACACTCATACACACACACACATAGGAATCTATACACACACAAATTCCAGTTATCTATATACACACACACTCACTGTTAGGTACACACAATAATGACACACACACACATGTCACTCTACCTCTCTATATGTAATATGCATATATATATATTGCCTATATAATTTAGTATATATATGTGAATATGGTAAATAAATATGTGTGTTGCCAATATAGATTGTATTTGGCATATAGCCCTATGTGATATAGCCTATGTGTATATGGCATGTATATACATGGGATGTGTGTTGATGGCTTGTATGGCTTTGTGTTGATGTGTGAATGCTAGATAGGTATGTTTAGGCTTCGTGAGACTTGTTTGGGTTAGGTTTGACCTAGTTGACCTAGTTTGACTAGAGTAGTTGACTGGAGTTGACCAAAGGTTGACTTTAGCCTGATTGACCCAAACATCATGTAGAATGCATTGTAGCAGTCTATTTTTACCAGTTTCACACTTGCTAGGAATATATTCTTGCTCTAGATTACTTTACTTGATGCTGTCATGATGGAAACACGGATTAGTACTATATGGATCTTTTCATACGATGTTATCCCCCTCGGGAGCATTGGATACATTATGTCATGTTGGTTTCACTTTCATCATGTATTCATGTGCTTTCACCATTCATGTGCACTCTCGTGATTCATGTACTCTAATGTTCACAGAGCCCCCATATTTATATTCATGTGCACCCATTTATGGGCCCCCATGTGAAATCATGCACAATAACATAACTTGAACGGATCCTTGTGTATTGTTTGGGGATGGGAGAGTAGAAATAGTTATGTGGACATTTCCAAAGTAGTGTAGCCATGTACAACCTCTCATGTTTATTATCAAGCCGTTCACATGTCTATCTTGTACTCTAAATCACTAGACTTTACTTATAGTAGATATTTCTTTATAGTCTTCTCTTTTACTTCATGTATATTCTTCAGCATTTCCTGTATCTTACTCTATTGCCTATATTATACTCCTGTCATGATATGAACTGCGTGAGATGTACTGTGCTCGCTCAAGTCCTGACTGGACCTGTTGAAAATATTACAGATGACCTTGAGTAGTTCTGTCCCACATACTATAGAGTAGGCCTAGATGAGACATGTGAGCTAGACTCCTAGGAGGACCCAGAACTTGCAGAGGATATTACCCCAGTAGTCTAGGCTAGTTAGCTAGACCAGTATCTTATTTATCATTATGTCTTGTTGGATACATTTGTATTTAATTGGAGATTTTTTATTCTAGATATTGTGGAGTTGTTTATCTTAGACATTTAGTTCTCTCTCTTATCTTGTATATCATCTTTGGATTCTGTTGTTCTATTTATCTTATCGTACCTTCTTCCTTAGCTGTGATTGAGTTGTAATTTATATTATTCTTCCAATCGGAGAGTATAACTATACAGGTACCTTATAACTGTTAGATGTATGTGACCTAGGACAGCGTTCTACCGCCGACACTGCAGCGTAGGCTGGACGTAACCACTTCTCGTACCCCTACACTGGGTGCGGGTTGTGACACATTTTTAGTGGTGGCCCAGGCAGGTCCTTATTAGAATTACGGTGGTATTCGAACTAGAGTATCACTGTAGCCTGCAGTAGGATTAGGATATTTTTGAAGGTACTCAATCACATTAGAAAAAACTCTTAATCAGATTTCTTTTATCTAAATTTGCTGCTTATTGTCTTCTCTTGAATATAAACTGTCCTCCTTTGCTATTTTGACTCATTCTCAAAAATTATTTTCTTGTTTGATCTGTCTCCAGGATGGTAGAGACTAGATCTCATCGCCCAGGACAGGGGGACAATGAGGAGAGGTCTGCCACCTCTCGTCCTCAGCAGCCAGCCCTCGGTACCATAGCCCCAGTTATGCCAGCTGGGGTGGGTGTTTCAGCTGCATTCGGAGGAGCCCCTCCACCAGCAGTTCGTAGGCAGAGGCCGGTGATTCCGGGGATGCTCTATCAGCAGCAGCTACCTTCAGGATTCAGCGATGTAGTCCAGCTGCTTATTTTTTCCAGCAGTTCATAGAGGCCCAACAGGCCCAGCAGCAGCGTCAGACGGCAGAGTTCAGTCGGGGCATCGATCTGGCCCTGACGACAGTTGAAAGGGCAGCATCTCAGCCTCCGACAGTTCAGCAGCTGCATCAGTCGAAGGAGAAGGGCATCTAAGATTTCCAAAAGATGCACCCACGAGACTTCAGAGGTACAGAGGGCATCATGTATGCTGATGAGTGGATTGAGCATATGGAGGAGATTTTCAGGCTGGCAGAGATTCCATCGAGGCTACAGATCGAGGCGGCGGCTAGTATGATGCAGGATTTGGCTCGTATATGGTACTAGACAGACCCGAGGATTGGTACGATTGGGCAAACTTGGGCAGCCTTTAAGAAGCTGTTCAAGGAGAAGTTTTTCCCCGATGCAGCGCTTGGTGCCCTCGAGACTCAGTTCGAGGCTTTAGTACAGGACAGTCAGACTATCGAGGAGTATGCTGGGGAGTTCTGTCGTCTGGACAGGTTTGTTGAGGGGTTATTTGAGGCGACGAAGGCCCGAAGGTTCAGAAAGGGACTAGTCAAGGAGGTGAAGTCCTATACCAAGAATGCCCACAGCGCCACTTTTGAGGAGATCTTGGTGGGTGCCTTAGCAGCAGAGGATGATCTTGAGCTGAGGCTCAAGAGGGGACGAGACACTCAGGGAGCCAGGGGTAGCAGAGGACCGGCCAAGAGGCCGCACTTACAGCAGCAGCACCAGCAGAGACAGTTTCAGCCACAGCAGTTCCAGCAGCCGAGACTTCAGACAGCTCAGCATCAGCAGCAGAGGCAGCAGCAGCAGGCCCCGAGGCAGCAGTCTACTAGTTGTACTTTTTGTAAGAAATCGGGGCATGGATGGACTGAGTGTAGGAAGAGACTGGGGAGGTATCTTCTCTGCAGATCGTCGGAGCATCAGCTGAGGGACTGTTCCCTCTTTGCAGGCAGAGCAGCACAGGAAGCAGGAGCCAAGGCTCCAGTGGGACCACAGAAGGGACCGCTGGCGACTCAGCAGCAGCGGTTCATGCAGCATCAGCAGCAGGCCAGGAAAGGCCAGCAGGGGCGAGCTTTCGCCATGGCGGGCGAGGATACAGAGGCTATTGGGGAGCTGATTGTAGGTTTTGTTCTTCTCGACTCCATTCCAGCTTTCGCCTTATTTGATTTCGGGGCTTTCCACAGTTTTGTGTCTGTATCATTTGCTGTTAGACACTGCCTAGTATCTGAATCATTGCCTAGGACCTGCAAGATCACCACCGGGGGTGGTATTATCCTCGGGAGTGATGTTTGTAGAGGACAGAGTGTTATTTTAGGAGGCCGAGAGTTGGAGGTGAGTCTGCTCATAATGCCACTACCGAACTACGACATCATATTAGGTATGGATTGGTTGAGCAGACATCACGCCCGCATAGATTGCTGTAGGGGTAGAGTTCTGTTCGGAGCTCCAGGAGAGCCAGAGTTCGAGTTCACCCGACGGCAGACAGAGCAGAGCAGCGGACTTTTCTGTAAAGTTTCAGTTGAGGAGCAGGCGGTTCTACATCCTTTGATTGCAGAGTTCATGGACGTCTTTTCGGAGGAGTTGCCAGGACTTCCATCGGACAGAGATGTTGAGTTCTCGACAGACTTGGTTTCTGGCACGAAGCTAATTTCTCAGCATGTCTATCGAGTGAACAACAGTGAGTTGCTGGAATTGAAGAAGCAGGTGGATGAGCTGCAGTACAAGGACTTCATCCGATCGAGTTTTTCACCTTTGGGTGCACCGGTACTCTTTGTACCCAACAAGGATGGGTCGGTACGGATGTGTATCGACTATAGGACACTCAAGAACCTCACGATCAAGAATGGATACCCACTGTCGCGGATTGATAATCTCTTTGATCAGTTGAGCGGAGCTCGGGTTTTTTCGAAGATTGATCTGAGGCCAGGTTATCATCAGGTAAAGGTGAAGAAGGACGATATCTCGAAGACCACATTCAGGACGCGGTATGGTCAGTTTGAGTTCTTGGTTATGCCGTTTGGGCTGACCAACGTCCCAGCGGTATTTATGAACTTGATGAACAAGGTATTCCACTAGTACTTGGACAAGTTCGTGGTGGTGTTCATCGATGATATCCTGGTGTATTTGAAGACTGAGGAGGAGCATGAGAAGCATTTGAGAGTGGTTCTGGAGACACTCAGGAGGGAGGAGCTTTATGGTAAGCTCTCGAAATATGAGTTCTTTCTGGACAGAGTTGACTTCTTGGGTCATGTAGTGATTGGAGATAGGATCTCAGTGGACCCGAAGAAGATCACGACAGTTGAGGCTTGGTCGGCACCGAGTTCAGTAGCAGAGATCAGGAGCTTCTTGGGACTGGCAGGCTATTACAGGAGGTTCGTGCAGGATTTCTCTCGGATTGCAGAGCCGTTGACTAGGCTGACCTGGAAGGATGCAGAGTTTGTTTGGTCAGAGGAGTGTCAGGTCACTTTTGATGAGTTGAAGAAGCGGCTGACGACAGCTCCGATTCTGACATTGCTATCAGGATCAGGAGGGTTCACTATCTACAGTGATGTCTCAAGGAAGGGTTTGGGTTGTGTCTTACAGCAGCATGGAAAGGTGATTGCCTATGCTTTCAGGCAGTTACGTCCCTATGAGAAGAACAATCCTACCCACGACTTGGAGTTGGCAGCTGTGATATTTGCTTTGAAGTTGTGGAAACACTACTTATACGGAGAGCGGATGGAGATCTTCACAGATCATAAGATCTTGAAGTATGTGTTTCCACAGAAGAAGCTCAACATGAGGCAGCGTAGGTGGTTGGAGTTGATGAAGGACTTCGATATTTTACTACAGTATCACCCAGGAAAGGCCAACGTGGTTGTCGATGTCTTGAGTAGGTATCCGACAGCCATATGTTTGACTATGGATCGTCACTTGCTAGCAGATTTGGAGAGCCTGGAGATTGAGGTGATTGTGCCAGGAGTTCAGATACAGATATCAGTCGGACTTGGTGGATAAGATCAAGTCGACACAGTTCGAGGATGTTGCTCTGCGGTGTATATGAGAGCAGGTTCGAGCAGGGCTGGTGGATGGTGAGTTTACTCTTGCAGAGGATGGTGCTTTGAGGCACGGTTCCAGGCTGTGTGTGCCCAATGGAGAGCTCAGGAAGCAGGTCATGCAGGAGGCCCATCGATCTCAGTACTCTATATATCCTAGTGCCAACAAGATATACAGGGATCTGAGGGAGCACGTCTGGTGGTATAGGATGAAGCGGGAGGTAGCTCGCTTCGTAGCCAGATGTTTGGTCTGTCAGCAGGTCAAGGCAGAGAGGTAGAGGCCAGGAGGTTTGTCATAGCCATTGCCCATTCTAGAGTGAAAGTGGGAGCATATCACAATGGATTTTGTATCTGGATTGCCGCGTACACCAGGAGGAAAAGACGCGATTTGGGTCATCGTAGACAGGTTGACCAAATTGACCCACTTTTTGCCATTTAAAGTAGGTACGTCTACTGAGAGGCTTGCAGAGATGTATATACGGCAGATTGTTAGGATTCATAGAGTTTCGGTCAGCATTGTCTCAGATCGGGATAGCCATTTTACTTTCTATTTCTGGCGGAGTCTGCAAACTAGATTGGGCATTCAGCTCAAGTTTAGTACTGCATACCACCCTCAGACGGATGGACAGTTAGAGAGGACTATCCAGACGCTCGAGGACATGCTGCAGACGTGTGTCTTGGATTTCGTACGCTCCTGGAAGGATCACCTGCACTTGGTGGAGTTTGCTTACAATAACAATTTTCAAGCCAGCATTGAGATGTCACCTTTCGAGGTACTGTACGGGCGTAGTTGTCTGTTTGCAAAAACAAAATGGTGACTCTGTTGGGGACGACTTTCTCCTCCAACGAGAAGGTGACAACTCAATGTGATACTGCGTCGATCGGCAAGATACAGAAGACTCTGGTTGTTCAGGTCAACTAGACATCCTATGAGAATATGATCAACACTAAGAGCAACAAGCGCACTGTGGCTATCGCCAAGAACAGGACTGTGTGGACTCCTAAGTCTCCTGCAGTTGCTGTTGCCCAGGCGCAACTTGAGTGCTTAGTGGCTAAGGCACAATCCGCCTCAGTGGCTCAGGCATATCCTACTTATATTACCAGGGTGCAATCCACTCTTCCTGCTTCCCGCGCGCAGTCCACTACTTTCTTTACTGCCAAGGCACAGTCTGTTCAGGCCATTGCTGAGGCGCGGTCTACCCATGTTGCTGCCAAGGCACCACCAGTAGCCTATATTACTAGGGTGCAACCAGTAGCTCGTAGTGCTGTGGTGCAACCCAAGCAACCAGTGACTTAGGCACAGTCTGCTGCTCTGGCACAACCTAAGGGAACTAGTCTTTTGGCTATTCCCTCTCCCAATTCTCAAGTTCTAAACTTGAAGAAACAATGTTCTAGTACTAACACTAGACGGAACAAAGGGAAGAGTCATTTGACATTTCCTCAACTGGCGCAACCTGTGCCTAAAGTGATCCCACAACAGAACAGAGGGGAACGCTTCTTAGCTAACCCTCTACAAAATAAAGGGAAGCACCCTTTAGTCTTTCCAAAGCTTTCCTGGTCTATGACTTAGAGGAAGATATATCATATTCTATTTCTTTAAACAGAGATCTTTGAATCTCTGATATCGGAAAGGATACTGATCAAAGAGGCATCTTGTCTACCCCTATGGGGTCTGGTCAAGATCTCTCCACCATATAAATTTCAAGATCTAAGCAAGGAAAATTGAGGGCATCCAACCAGAGTATGTTATGTACTCAAAGGTAAAATCTAAGAGTTGGTCAACTCTGGAGCAATCACTCTTCAGCAGGACAAGAAGACGGTGACTGCTAATGTCGTTTCTATACAATTTGGTGACTTTCCCCCACAACTTGTATAAGATGGTGTTGTCCCCATTCCAAGGACTACTCTTGAGATCGTGAATCTCCCACCTCCTCAAAATGAAGGTCTTGTTCCGCTGTCAACTGACAGGGGAGAGATTATGTGGATTCATCCAGATCTGGTAGCAGATTTTGAAACACCTTCCTCTTCTAAGCAGAAGAAGCACTCCAAATCTAAATCTAAAAGCTGCAACATGGTATCCTTTGAACCAGTAGCAGAAGAAATTCTAATGGGCACTAGATCTGGGAAACCCTATCTTCGAAAATATTCCGAAAATCAAGAGAATCCTGTTCCATCTCCGATGCTCCTCCTACATTATCTTCTCCTGCTAAGAATATACCATCTACATCCCCGCCGACGGTTAAACCATCTCCTCCTAAACCGACATCAGCAGACAAGGAAAAACAACATGTTCGCTTTGACAAAGCACTGAAGAAGTCCTCATCTCTTGGACTTGAAAGCCTTATAATTTTGACATATTGGCTCAATTGGCCAATACTCCAGCAAGATTGTCAATCTTTGAACTCTTACGTCTCTCAAAAGAAACTCGAGAGGCGTTAAGTGAAGCTTTGATGCAGGCTGATGCTTATCTTAATCTTCTCAAGAAGCCTGAAAAGGAGCCAGTCAGCTGTGCACATTGTCATAGTGTATTTGAATTAATGCCAAATATTACTTTTACATAAGATGACATGCTGTTAGAAGACAATCGTCATGATTGTCCTCTCTATTTCATGGCGTATATAGACACCATGAAAGTCAATCGCATTCTGATTGACCCAGGGTCCGTACTTAGCATCATGTCGAAGTCTTTATTGGATGCTTTGAAGATCCCATTGCATAACCTTTCTACAAATATTACTACCATCCTGGGGTTCAATCAAAAAAGAAGTGAACCTTTGGGGAAGATACGCCTAAAACTTCAAATTGGCAATCTGCATACAAAGGTAACTTTCTATGTTATTGACAATCATGGCTCATACAATACTTTGTTAGGAAGACCATTCCTCCATGAACACAATATTATACCTTTTACTCTCCACCAATGTTTCAAATATATGGATGGTAATGGAGAAGTCCAAAATAGGTTATAGATCTGAATCCTTTCAAAGGAGTTGAAGCATACTGCAACGATTCTCGCATGTACAAGGAGGAATTCATAAAGGTGGTACTGGCAATGGACACAGATGAAGAACAAAAAAATATGACGAATGATACTCTGGTGATCCCGGTCAAAGGATACACCTCCTGTCCTCAGTCTTCCAAACCACTGACTATCTATCTTCCTTTCTATGAGAAGCAGCCCAAGGGTGATAGTCAGGAACAAAGGGAGCTCACCTCTTCTGAGCCACTTGTAATCGATCTTCATCACCAGAAGCCCCCTCCTCCTTCTCGTTCTTCTTCTCTCCCTCTTATCATCAATCTGACTAAGCCTCCTAAGGCTAAAGTTCCTGTTGTAAAACATGGTGTAAAAATCAATAAAGTATCTCCTTTGCAGTATACTGATGTCTCTTACCATTCTCAGTATTATTTGGATATGTTAGATAGTTTTAGACCACTTACAATAGAAGTCGTATTATTTCTGCGAAATATGACATCACTGGATTCAATACAAGAGTCATACTTCTTAGTACCAGCTCGAAAGAAGGATGAAAAGCCTATATTCTTCAATAAAAGAGAGGAACAAAAAATCATGCTCTATAATGATAATAGAGATGATACAGGAAGGCTACAATTACACCGCTATAGTCCACAATCTAAAGCAATCATCCGCAAAATGGGCTATGATTTCAAAATTGGTCTCAACAACGGTAAAGGAAGGCGAACTCCTCTTCGTATTGCTGTTCCAAAAGGAAAATCACAACAATACCACAGTAAAATGAAATGGAGACTAGGTTATGCTTTACCACTTCCAACTCCGGAACCTTCTGAATCTGATGAAGAAGAACAATCTAACTCTTCTGATTATTTCTCATAGGATTCTGATACTAGCATTGGTCATATTTATAGGGTGATAGTATCTTCTAACATAGTGTCTGCCAAATTTGTGGAAGATGACGAAGATGATATTGAAGAAGCTCCTGAAATGGACCCTTGGGCACAAAAAATGGACAATTAGTGGAAACTTCGTTTTGAACAACGAGAGCCACCTACTGAGGATCAATTAGTCCAAATCGATATTGGAGAGAAGGGCGTATCACGACCAATCTTCATTAGCAAAAATCTCTCAGAGAATGATAAACAAGAATTAATTCACCTTATTCATGAATATATTGATATCTTTAGTTGGAGTTATGAAGATATGTCAGGATTAGATTCTCAAATTGTAACTCACAAGCTTAATATCTTGCCGAATGCCAAGCCGGTCAAACAACAACAGCGACGATTCAAGCCTGAAATGATGGATGCAATTGATGATGAAGTCAAAAAGCTTATAGCTTGCGGTTTTATTAGAGAAGAACAGTATCCTGACTGGGTAGCCAACGTTATACCAGTTCTGAAGAAGACCGGAAAGGTTCGAGTTTGCATAGACTTTCGGGATCTTAATGATGCTTGCCCTAAAGACGAATTTCCTCTCCCAATTATCGATGTCATGATCGACAATACATGTAGATTCGAACGAATTTCTTTCATAGATGGGTTTTCTGGATATAATCAAATCTGGATGAATCCTGAAGATGAAAAACATACTTCGTTTCGTACTCCTCATGGAGTATACTGTTATACAATCATGCCATTTGGTCTTAAGAACGCAGGTGCAACTTACCAGCGGGCTATGAGAACTATCTTTTGGAATCATCTACGAAAGACTGTCGAATGCCATGTTGACGATATTGCTGTCAAAAGTCATCTCAAGAAGATCACATTCAAGATTTAAGAACTATCTTCAATCTAATGCGCCAGCATCAACTCAAAATGAACCCCACCAAGTCTTTTTTGGGTGTCTCTAGTGGCAAATTTCTCGACTTCGTCATTACCTCTAAGGGTATACACGTTGATCCCGAGAAGATCAAAGCCATTCAAGAGATGCGTCCTCCACGCAACCTAAAAGAGCTACGAGAATTCCAAGGTCGACTTGCGTACATCAGGCGGTTCATTTTGAATTTATCTGGACGTTGCAGACCATTTACTCAGTTAATGAAGAAAGGTGTATCTTTCATTTGGACGGAAGAATGTCAACGAGCATTTGATGACATAAAGCGGTATTTAATGAGTCCACTGGTTCTTGTACCACCGATCTCAGGAATACCCTTCTTAATGTATGTATGGGCAATGGACCATTCATTGGGAGCTTTGCTGGCTCAGGAGAACAAGGAAGGTCATGAACAAGCCATCTACTACCTTAGTCAAACGATGATTGGAGCTGAACATCGTTATAGTCCGATGGAGAAAGAATGTTTAGCCTTAATATTTGCCGTTCAGAAGACAAGACATTATATCATAGGCCAAACTATTCATGTCATATCCCGGGTCAATCCTCTTCGAGTCTTAATAAAGAAGCCAAGTACACTCAATTCTAGACTTGCCACATGGGCCATATTATTAGCACAATATGATATGGTTTATGTTCCTCAAAAGTCCGTGAAAGGCCAAGCACTTGTTGACTTCTTAGCAGCTCATCATGTCCCTGAAACATCTAAACTTTATGATGATATTCCGGACGAAACATTGGAATCAAATATGATCTTAGAAGAATTTCCTACCTGGAGGTTGTTCTTTGATGGAGCTTCTAGAAATGGACCTGGAGGTACCCTTATTGCTGGAGTGGGAATTGTTCTTGTTTCACCCGATGGATTAACTATTCAAAGGGCTTATTCTTTAGACGAGTCGTGTTCTAACAATGTCGCAGAATACAATACCTTGCTCATTGGACTCCAATTAGCCAAACAATTGGATATTGAATATCTCAAAGTATATGGTGACTCTAAGCTGATTGTTAATCAGGTTAGAGGCATATATGAAGTCCGACATCAAGATCTGGTACCATACTATGAAGCAGCAACCAAGATAGCTTCTTCATTCAAAGGATTCTTTATCGAACATGTACGTCGTGCATGCAACACAGAAGCTGATGCCTTAGCTAACCTAGCTGCGGTATTAGCAATTCCAGTCAAAAGACAACAAATGGTTGTTATCTCTAATAGAGAACTATTTTGTGTCGAAAACAACCATAACATTGAATTCAGTAATCTAACTGAAGTTAATGTCATTAACGAGGACTGGAGAACACCTTTCATTGATTTTGCAGTACATGATATTTTCCCAGAAGATCCTAAGGAAGCTACAAACATCTGTCGTCGATCACTTCGATTCTATTATAATCATACTACTAAAACTCTCTATCGAAGAACTTTTGATGGATTACTCTTGAGGTATCTTGCTGGTGATGAATCAAAACAGATATTACGTAAAGCTCATGATGGTGTTTGTGGAGCACATCAGCCTGGTCCTAAACTACAGGATCGTATTCGACGTATGGGCTACTACTGGCCCTCTATGGTATCAGATGCTATTGACTATGCAAGGAAATATCGTGTATTTCAAATTAATACAGATTTCATTCCCCAACCATCAGAATTTCTTCATCCGACTGCTGCCTCATGGCCTTTCAAAGCTTGGGACATGGATATAATTGGCCCTATCAATCCTCCTTCATCTAAAGGACATCGGTTCATCTTGGCTATAACCGATTATTTCTCCAAGTGGACAGAAGCTATACCTTTGGCTGAAGTAAAAACTAATAGTGTCATCAACTTCATCAAACATCATATGATATACAGATTTGGTGTCCCTCGCCGAATCATCCATGATAATGGGCCACAATTTATCAGCCAGAAGTTTAATAGGTTCTGTGATGACAACAGAATCAATAATGTCGCCTCTATGGCCTATAATCCTGCGGCTAACGGGTTGGCTGAAGCATTCAACAAGATCATTATCAAACTCCTTAAAAATTTTGTCTCTATTAACAAACGTAATTGGAGTGATAAACATGGAGAATGCCTATGGGCATATCGTACTACTGTCCGTAACCCCACAGGTTGTACACCTTTTTCTCTAGTATATGGATGTAAAGCTGTCATACCTCTAGAAATTCAGATTCCATCATTGAGAATCGCCATTGCGAATGAGCTTACTACAGAAAATAATGTTCATCTTCGGCTTCAGGAATTGGAGGCGCTCGACGAGAAAAGGTTATTAGCTCAACAGCACATCGAACTTTATCAGGCCCAGATTTCGAAAGCCTTCAATCGCAAAGTTAGAGTGCGAACATTTCAGGAAGGCGAGTTAGTTCTCACAGTCAGACGTCCTATGACTATGACACATATGAGCAAAGGCAAGTTTGAGGCAAAATGGGAAGGGTTGTTTGTGGTTAATAAAGTTTTCTCAAATGGAGCCTATCAATTAACAGATATGGATGGTAGAGTTGCTATGATTCCTATCAATGACAAATTTCTCAAGAAATATTATGTATAAAAGCAAAATGTACTTTATTCCAGAGACATCGTGTATATAGAAGTTTATTTTATTCAAAAGCATAATAGAATTACATAATATTATGGATGGGTAGGAGGCCCCGATCCTTCATGATTAAATATATAGTTTGCCAATCGTTTAAACATCTCATTGCTGGAACTCACAAAAAACTCGCAAGCAGCCATCCTCAATGCTTCTTCTTCGGCAGTTTTCCCAGGTTCCACTAGCTCAGCAATCAAGTCCCGTCTTTGAACAGGAGCAGTTGAGCAGTTGAGCCTTTACCCTTTTTTTTTGAGGAGGCACTGGAGGCTCAGCAGAAGGCGTCTCGGTCTCTCCTTCAATCTTCGGAGTGAGTAAATCTTTGGAAGACATTTTGTACAGAAAGGAAAGAAAGTTACGATATCTACGAAAGTTTTGTTCTATTTATAGACAGAACAATTAGACAGTCAACATCGAGAACCGATGCAACTTTTTGAAAAGAAGCCCAACTGTTCGTTCATTTATAACCGTTTGTTCATTTATGACTATTCATTTATTTTCCTTTCTTAAAAACATTGACATGATGGTTCATTCATTTATTCTCTTCCTCGAAAGTTCAGTAATTGTTCATTCATTTAGTGTCCTTTCTCGAAAAATCGAAGTGACTGTTCACTTTTCATAACGAGAGTTCACATTCTCCCTGCTTCTGAATTCGATTTATTTACACCAGCAACTTCTCATCTCCATATTTCTCCTTAATTCTATTTTCATTATCACCACATCGAAATCAGATCATAAAAGAAGAGAAAATCATTCTTTATTCCTTCTTTAAAAACATAGATACATCTTAATGGAAATCTATTACATCTTGAATTTTCATTCTAAATATAATATAAAGGTCTATTACATCTTTTGGATCTTCTTATTTGTTGGTGCCAGTTCCTTGTCGTCTCGACCTGAAGCAACGAGCCAGACAATAGAATCAACTCTGGTCTTCTCTCTCAGAAAGATGAGAGAAGAACCACAGAGTATAGCAGCTCAAAGATAAGCTGCTGTCAATACAACTGGTGGAGAGAAGACGGTCCGCCAGGAAAACTAGGAACGAGATCACCTTTGTGATATTCCTAATTCTGGCTCTCCACCATCCAACTCTCATGTATAAAGGCTCTTCCTACCATCTGAGGAAGACCCTTCTGGAATACAGAGAGTCTTGAGATGTCTGATCTGAGTGTCAGAATCACATGAGCTGTCTGATGTGGATGTCAGAAGAATGCTTTCAATAGTATCCAGGTTACCGATGCCAATTTTGAAGAAGCTTGCCAACCAAACTTCTGTAAATATGAACAAAGAAAGAAAAGTCAATAAAATCTATCAAAACTGTGCGCGCATCAACAGTGTGCGCCGATCAACAGGCGCATATCAGCAATGTGTGCCTACTCTCAGAAGCACAGGCGCACATCGACAGTGTGCTGATCAACAGGCACCTATCAACAATGTGTACATATTCTCAGAAGTACAGGCACATCTCAACAGTATGCGTTGATCGACTGGCGCATATTAAAACAGCGTGTTTATCAACATGTGTATCTCAATAGCGTGTGTTGATAAACATGAGCATGCCAAAATAGTACACTGATCAACAGGCACATATCAGCAGTGCACACCTACGATCGAAGCTAAGCGCTGGACCATAGTGCGTGCCTATTCTCAGAAATAGTTAGCGCATATCAACAGATTCTACAACATACATATCAGTACCTATCTTTAAAAGTGACACAGAAGAAAAAATGCTCATACCATTGGTCCTTTGTTGAGACTTACCAATTTTTGAAGGCACAGCATGCAAACGAATAACATTGAAACGAAGTGGCGCAAGTGAACTTATGAATAGTAAGAGCTTGTGAGGAGCCATTTGTTTTGAGAAAGTATGAATGACTCTTTCATTCCTGGTTGTCCTTTTAAAAGTATTGAAGATGAAACAGGCACGTCATTCTAGGAGCCTATTTCTGGAAAAGAACTAAACTATAGGCAATTGAAGCCATGTGATGACTGCCATGTGTCCCTTAATAAAATAGTAAGCATTGAATTAGCCAAAGGAACGCATCTACATATACCATTTGAAATCACAGCCGCACAATAAATCAAAAATTTTAGATTTTATTGCATAAAAGATGGATGGACCCCTACAGACAAGGACACAAGAAAAGAGAATAAAAAGTTGTCATGCTTAAACATTATTCCTTTTTCTTATCTTCATCAGTCTGACAAAGGGTGGCATCCAATTCTTGCATGTTGTGGATTTTCGAGCGACGCATCAGGTTAAGGAATCCCTCCGAATCGCCGCGCTCTTCAGAGGATGGCCCATCACTCGAGCGATTGAAGACGATTGGGTTTAACCCGAAGCAGTCTAGAAAGTTCGCCGCTCTCAGTGCCGGATCAGCCTCCAATAAATAAGTCGAAGGCGGGACATCGGGTTTCGCTTCAGGAGACTGGGTTTTGGTGACAGCATTGACCTCCATCTCCTTCTTAGATGCCATCAAAATCATAAAAATAAAGAATAAAGTATGAAGATCAACCTCTACATATATATCACCAAACTGACTCTTCATATTCCTCATGGGAAACTGGAAATCATCAATGAAACTCGGGAAGACAAAGAGAAGATTGAGTATTTTCGAGAAATTCATTTAAATAACCAGGTGTTGACTAGCGCAACTTGACTCAGTCAAAACTTTTATAAATTTAAAGTATTTAAAAACTTTGAAATGTTTTAAGTTTTAAAAACTTTGAAGGAGGTCTTGTAGGGCCTAAAAATCAAGTTGCGCCATGTATCTACTACTCAGTGATCAAGTTGCGCCCCAAAAATCAAGTTGTGCCACTATTTTGAAGCTCAGAGATCAAACTGTGCCACTGAACAGGTTGCGCTTGATATCAGACTGCGTCCAATTATATTGTGCCAAAATCTATATGTCGTCTGACACTTAATGGCCATCATTACCTGACAGCACTGACAACTGACAAATACAGTGAACGAGGAAAATCTCTTCGAATCCCTCGAATTGTGCCGCTCAAGGAGATTGGACAGACAGCTGTCCTGTACATCTTGTGAGTTGCCCCTAGGTGCAATCCAGACAAGTTTCTTAGTTGTGCCTAGGCGCATCTGAACGACTTTTTCTCAAAAGCTGTCACGTGTCTAGGCGCAGTCTAATCAGGCACAGTTTAACTTGTTGACTGAAGCTCGCATAACCTGATAAAGTTAAGACAATTTTCATTTCCAAAGCAGAATGATGTGGCGCACTTGCCAATAATCTCTCAAGACGTGTCTACTACCCTGTACACGACCACGCGCATCTCAATCACATGATGCCACGCATCTAAATACAGTTAGTACACGACTGATAATTAAATAAAAGTTGGCACAACAGAAGGTTGGCGTAACCCAATGTGGCACAACCCAGCCTCGTACACATCAGAATAACTGCTAAAACAGTTATTTCCTGAACTCTATAAATAGAGTTTCCAATCATTGTTAAAGGATCACGCACAGATATCAAGAACTCTTACAAAATTGCTGTTGTATTCTCCAGAGGCTCTAGTCTTCAAGTTCACATAGTCCAAGGGATAAAGTGATCATCTTCTGATCAGATTCCTACAGTTGTACTTCCCCAGAATTTATTGTACTTTATACTATTCTTTTATAAGTTTGGAATAAATTTTTGTTTTTGCAAATAGTGTCGTACACCCTTATCTTGGGATGATGTTGGAGAGCAAGCTTTATTGGGACCTGAGATGGTTGTTGACGCAGCCGAGAAGGTGAAGCTCATCAGGGACAAACTTTGCGTGGCACAGGACAGACATCGACATTGGGCCGATAGCCACCGGAGGCCTTTGGAGTTTAAGGTACAGATTAGAGATAGGATTAGATGTAGGTTGTTTATTTGAGTTTGTTTGATCATGTTTGATTATTTGGTAACTTGAGACCTTGTTTGTGTTTAGGTCGGAGACATAGTTTTTTTGAGGATATCTCCGACTCGTGGTACCACACGTTTTGGTGGAGGTGGGAAGCTTAGCGCGCGCTTCATCGGACCTTTCGTGATCAGCGAGAGAGTCGGTGACGTGGCATATAGGCTAGACTTGCCACCTGTACTAGTGGGTGTCTACAACGTATTCCATGTATTACAGTTGAGATAGTATGTGGCTGATCCTAGACATGTACTTGACCATTCGGAGATTGAGGTGGGACCTACTCTCAGTTATCCAGAGCAGCCAGTAGAGATTCTGGATCGCCGAGAGAAGGTATTGAGAAACTATGTGATACACTTGGTTTGTGTCGCATGGAGGCATCATTCTCCAAGAGAGTCTACCTGGGAGCGGGAGGATAAGATGCGCGAGCGATACCCATATCTTTTTGGACCTTGAGGTATGATTGTCTATCCTTCTCATCAGTTTAGTTTCGCCTTTAATTTTGAGGACAAAATTCTTTTAAGGAGGGTAGATTTGTCACTACCACATTTTAGCTTGAGGGTATTTTGGTCATTTTGTAAATTTTGAATTTATTTTAAATAATTGAATTGATGATTGTTATTTTTGACTTTTGCTAGCTGAGACTTTGGAGACTACCTAGATGTTGACTCTAGCTATGGTGACTTGATTAGCATAGTGGGACCCTAGTCTAACTTAAGTCAACCCAAGTTAAGTCATTTAGAATCAAGTTTCAAATAGGAGAATAAATGAATAGGTTCAAGGACTTTTGACTCATGAATTGATTTCCATTACCATTGAAACTTGGCCAAAGCCCACTAGCCAAAACCCTAACCCTAATTCCCACTTTATTAGGCCGGCCACATGGGGATCCCTACCCTATATAATATCTCTTCATATTGTTCGTGTCTCTTTTGTATCAAACAACTTTTGAAAAAGGAAAGGTATTGTCATTCTTTCCCAATTCATAACTATTTCATTTTAATTCCTTTTTGACTCTAGTTTCTTACATTAGAGTCTAATCCTACTCTATTTTCTGTTCATGTAGAGAAATCTCAGTTTTAGGACAATTTAGAGATTTTGGCTAGCAAGGAGAATCATTCTATTTTGGGGCTTTTTTTTGTCATTGAGACACTATAGGTAAACCCTCTAAATTGTGTTTAAATTCTGATTTCTTTGTATATTAGACTAGATCTAGGTGTCCACTAGCTGTGGTGTATGATTTGTGTAAATTTGTATTGATTTCGTGTCCGTATCGGACACGTATCATAACCTAGTTCTAGGTGTTTGTGAAAATATCTCAATGGATTTTATTTTGATATTTTTGAAAAGTGTTTGAATGAAAATGTTGATCTATATGTGCGCTTTAATTTCCCATATGACTGAGTGTAATTTGAGCCGTGTCCGTGTCAAAATAGGACACGAACACGCGTACTGCACACGTACGGGAAGTGTCCGACTGCCCGATTGTTAGTTCTCTTCGCACAGGACACGTGGACACGTGGAATTTGGGAAGGATGTCGGGGCATTGACTGACACCACCCTTCCAAAATTTAGGATCATATGGTGCACTACACAGGGAGTAATCGGACCCGCACTGGACACGCGCTGTGCGTGCACTGTCACACAACACGCACTGATACGGGTCACGTATCCATTGTGGACACATCAAAGACACGTTACAGGCTGTCTAGGGTGTAGCCCTATCCTAGGCGAACCCTCAGGCACGAACAAGTGTCTTGGGTTGCACTGTGTCGTGTCCACGAATGGGTTGAATACGTGTACGAGACTGTACACTGACGTGGTAAACATGAGGGTGGAAAATGAGTTTGGACACGTTTGTGTCCAATTCTTGGACAATAGAACACACCTATGACACACTCACATGTGACACATGTATTACCAACCAATTAATTTGATTATTAGTTGTAATTTCATCTCAAATATGAGTTTCCCCAAATTCCTGATACTAGTTCACTGTTAATCGATTTTTCTGAGATTAAAATGTGTTTCCTGATTTTTAGATGATTAATTATCACTGATTGGTTCACATGTACATATCTGAGTATAATTTACATGATAGGATTAATGTTAGCCAGGTGATTTGGTTTTCGAAATGCAATGGGCTGTCTAAACCTGAAAACTGTTTATGCATACATTGATATACTGTCATGTGTTTTACTGATTTTGTTGTTGGTTTAATTACAATGATGTTTCCCTATATACATCTGAGTTAAGTTGCATGTTAGGGTTTATGCCAGATAGGTGAAATGGGGTTTTCGAATTTCAGTTGGGCTATCAACTTGTAGACTAATTTTGTGCTTGATTTCTCATGTACCACACACACATTACGCTCAAGCCTGAGAACTGATGCACTATCATGTGAACACTGATTATTAACACCCTATCTACACACACACACTCTATTGAATTCAAAACTGAGAACACTTGACACACACATGTGTACACTGTTTTGCTAATACCCTACATCTATACACACACACATAAACTGAAATTTGAAAACACTCTCTTTACTACCACACTAAACCTGAGAACAACCTGCGTATGCACTGTCACTCACACACTCATACACACATACACACACAGGAATCTATACACACAAATTCCAGTTATCTATATACACACACACTCACTGTTAGGTACACACAATAATGACACACACACACATGTCACTCTACCTCTATATATATATATATATATATATATATATATATATATATATAAAAAATATATATATATATATATATATATATATATATATTGCCTATATAATTTAGTATATATATGTGAATGTGGTAAATAACTATGTGTTGCCAATATAGATTGTATTTGGCATATAGCCCTATATGATATAGTCTATGTGTATATGGCATGTATATACATGGGATGTGTGTTTATGGCTTGTCTGGCTTTGTGATGATTTGTGAATGCTAGATAGGTATGGTTAGGCTTAGTGAGACTTGTTTGGGTTAGGTTTGACCTAGTTGACCTAGTTTGACTAGAGTAGTTGACTGGAGTTGACCAAAGATTGACTTTAGCCTAAATTGACCAAAACATCATGTAGAATGTATTGTAGCAGTCTATTTTTACCAAGTTGGATATGTTGTGACTTGTGCTATTCTGAATAGGAGCCAGACACCACTCCTCAGGCAGTATTTTATTTTAGATACTCGGGATATCATGCGAGTACATTCTCTGGCCGTTTCATACTTGCTAGGAATATATTCTTGCTCTAGATTACTTTACTTGATGCTGTCATGATAGAAACACGGATTAGTACTATATGGATCTTTTCATACGATGTTATCCCCCTCGGGAGCATTAGATACATCATGTCATGTGCGTTTCACTTTCATCATGTATTCATGTGCTTT
Source organism: Iris pallida (assembly GCA_029216955.1). NCBI lineage: Eukaryota > Viridiplantae > Streptophyta > Magnoliopsida > Asparagales > Iridaceae > Iris > Iris pallida. The sequence goes on along the minus strand of JANAVB010042618.1, from coordinate 18,669,572 downwards.
TACCATTCATGTGCACTCTCGTGATTTATGTACTCTCATGTTCATGGAGCCCCCATATTTATATTTATGTGCACCCATTTATGGGCCCCCATGTGCAATTATGTACAATAACATAACTTGAACGGATCCTTGTGTATTTATTGGGGATGGGGGAGTAGAAATAGTCATGTGGACATTTCCAAAGTAGTGTAGCCATGTACAACCTCTCATGTTTATTATCAAGCCGTTCACATGTCTATCTTGTACTCTAAATCACTAGTTCACTGTAGCTCTTTACTTATAGTAGATATTTCTTTACAGTCTTCTCTTTTACTTCATGTATATTCTTCAGCGTTTCATGTATCTTATATTATTGCCTGTATTATATTCCTGTCATGATATGAACTGCGTGAGATATACTGTGCTCGCTCCCGTCTTGATTGGACCTGTTGAAAATATTACAGATGACCTTGAGGAGTTCTGTCCCACATACTATGGAGCAGGCCTAGATGACACATTTGAGCTGGACTTCCAGGAGGACCTAGCACTTGCAGAGGATATTACTCCAGTAGTCTAGGCTAGTTAGCTAGACCAGTATCTTATTTATCATCATGTCTTGTTGGATACACTTGTATTTATTTGGGGATTTGTTATTCTGGATATTGTGGAGTTGTTTATCTTAGACATTTAGTTCTTTCTCTCATCTTGTATATCATCTGTGGATTATGTTGTTCTATCTATCTTATCGTACCTTCTTCTTTAGCTGTGATTGAGTTGTTCTTTATATTATTTCTCCAATCGGAGAGTATAACTGTACAGGTACCTTATAACTGTTAGATGTATGTGACCTAGGACAGCATTCTACCGTCGACATTGCGGCATAGGTGGGACATAACCACTTCTCGTTCCCCTACACTGGGTGTGGGTCGTGACAGTCTCGGCGAGTGAGCTTTATATAAGAGTCTCTTCGATGGGACCGAAATGATGTATGGTTTTCTTGAGTTTTTGCTGCTTGATTTTGATGAATGTGTTTTTACATCGATTTTTGCATTCATTCTATGAATTTCGAAATAAAGGATTAAAAAAAGGATTCTTATAAAATGTTGGTGCCATTACAGGAGCTCGCATAACTGAAGCTTGAACATTGCAAAGCGCTTCGACTCTCGACACGATCAAATACTTGGTGGGTGATTCGGCCCCTTCTTTTCTACTTATTCCTACAAATAAAATTATTTTTGCCTCGAACATATTCAAATCGATGATGCCAAGTTAAATGTATGCCAAATCACTAGGATCAAGACTCGGAATAACTGTATCAATTTAGAGTAATTTACTCTAAAAATATAAGTTTCGTAACAAAAAGAGAAAAGTTAAGGTTCTAGAAAAAAGAGAGACTATTTCATGATCTATAAAATAAAATGAAACGTCGATTGCGGCATTTGGTGCCTCAAAGAATTTGGCACCTACGGGATGCTAAATCAAAAGTACGGCTTTGGGGAAAATAAAATTTTGCATGAGTTGGGACAAATGATAGTGCTACTTAATACTGTCCATGCTATACAATCTGTTTCATATGTTAAACTGTTCTCGCATTTGCATGGTCATGGACAACTTATGCACAAGGGTTTCCTCGAAACAGTATTCGGGGCATCGGAACCGAATCAACCTAAGGGAAATTTGAGATTTCTTGCTTGGCACGAGGCATTATGAGACCTCCAACTAGGCTTACAACCTAGTCTGATAGGGGGCATCGTAATGCCATGGAGAATAATCCCTCGTGGTGATTAACACCGATGACCGCATATAAAATAGCATGCTCACCTATTGTCTTGTGCAGGTGGTAAGTATTATATCTGTTTTCGGCAAGGATGAACACGGCTGTGGTAAGAATTGGGATAAATTACTATATTTTACTGTATGCTTTTACTATTCAAAGAAGGCTATCAATATGAACTGAATTTATTTAGTTCTAAATAGAAAGAAAACTCTAATGCATGCCTACCTTAATAATCAGAGTCGGTTTAGACAAGTGGGTTCGTCCTGCTCACTAGTGCATTCCCAAGTGTACTAATCCCTTAAACCCACAGGTGACGAGAACTCTGGGTGTGCACAGTGCTAAGCCAAAGCTGAAGTTTGGAGAGGCGTTTTGAAGCTCTTCCAAGTATTTTGAAGCGAATTTATTTAAGGCTTTCAATGTATAAAAGGGTGAAAATATGGAACGACAAGTATTAGTTCAGGCAGTTTGTCGAGTATTTTCTTTTATTTTAATCAACATAGCTGCAATGGCATATCCAATGTAATATAAATTGTACTTAGTTGCAAGCTATCAATGAAAAGCATATTTCTATCTTCCTAAACTGCGTGTTCAATTACTCTGCGATCTGTGAAGTTTTAACTTGATGTTTCACATAAATGATCAAATGTAATGTTCTTGTCTTGTACGAGTGCAACTCCAGACTCGTACGGTATCATGCCCTAGCGAGGACGGTCGATTCGACATAATCGATACGAAGATGAACGGTTTATCGAATCGGGGCATGACACATAAATTGCTATCTTAACCTTAGGGTATATCCTGACAATCTCGTCCATTAACCATATCAACATAGGATCAAAGCGGCATTCATCACATTTAACGTAACTAAACCATCAATGGTCACATATACCAATATAGCTAAATGATGTAGATCAATCATGGATGCGTATCATGAAAATTACACATAATGTGATCAACATATGTCTATTTCCAACTGGTCCTCCTTAACTTCAGTGAGATCAATACTTTAACATAATAAAAACATAATGAACTAAATTTTTCATATATCTGACCAGGTAAATATTCAAAATATTTTAATACATAAATGTGTCCAAAATCAAATAGCACCAAAATACAAACTCCCACTATATTGCTATATTCTTAATTAAGATAACACTCATAAGAGTAGTATGCTCATGAAAGACCTTGGATGGTAATACTTTTATGAGTGGATCTGCTTACATGGAGTTTGTCGTAATGTGCTATATGGATACTTTAACCATTCTGAATTCTTTCCTTCACAACTAGAAACTTTATGTCAATATCCTTTGATCTATACAAGCTGATGTTGTTATTGGAATACAGTACTGTTGATTTATTGTCACACCATAATTTGAGTGGTATTTCAACACCCTCCTGTAGGCGCAGCCTTGTGACAAATCATAACGATATTCCTTGGCATCATAGCATGTTATAAACCCTACTGCCATAGTGGAAGAATTTATGAGTATCTGTTTGACACTCATCCAAAATATATCTCTACCAGTCAACAGGTAAACATAACCTGATGTGGATCTTCTGTTGTATTTGGTTGTTAAATCTAACTATGTTTTTTAGTATGGTTATTCGATTAAGTTTAACATTATTATATTACTAATATTTATGCTATCACTATAGTATTGATACTTAAACTTAGCATAGTTCTAATAAGCATTAAACTTATCGTACTTGCTACTATGTATATTATTTTGCTCGTCTAACATGTACATGCAGAAAAGCAATAAGCAAGATCAATATGGACATATGCACTAAAGAAATCATGGTAGGCCAAAGACGACGGTAATTATAATGTCCCGTCCCGTTCAGTTCAACCGGTGGAATCAAAACGTAATGATATTTGGACTTAGTTATGGAATGGCTTGCTTGAAGTCCTGCTCGGTCGAGCAGGTAGGTGGCTTTGGTGAACTTGCCTTAGTTTGGCCTTTCACACTAATAAAAGAAAGTTTTCAATGTACTTAATAGGCTTGATAATAAAAGAGATGAATCCACATAGCTAAGAAAATAATCATATTGAATCGAGTATGTGTGTAGAATATGGAAAAAGAGTCATAATATTGCTTAGATGTTCTTATGATGGTTTTCAAAGCTGGCACTTGGTCTTTTGATCCAACATATTGAGTTAGGCAAAGTTATGCCACATACAATCGACTTGATGTCGTAGCTGGCACGTCCCCATGATCCCACTGCTTTGTATAGCAAATACGTTCTACGGTCTCACTGTCGGCCTTATAGAAGATGGTGCGGTTATGGCACTCAAAGAACACAATTGTTCAAAGTTGTGCACGCGCACGTTCCCACGATCTTAAGGCTTGTCATATAAAATATGACTTGGGCAGCAGTGTTGCAATAAACATAGTTGGATTAAGGCACGAAATACGGCTAATTCTAGTAATATGTCCCACAGTTCCATGGCTTGGTATAGCCACATAGTTCCACGATTTTAATGCTTGTCATATAGAGTATGACTCGGTTAATACCACTACACGGAACACAAATTTGGTCGAATTGAGCAGGAGGTATATCAAATAGCCTTTCCTAGAATTGAGTCAAAATGAGTACAAAAATATGAAAAGTTATCGTGACCGGTTGACGTCATGGAAATTCCTGGTTTGAGGGAGTCACAGAAAAGTATAGGAAGTAAAGAATGATAAATGATACGGAGAATGGTAAGTCGATTTGAGTCTTGCATGGTCATTAGACAACTTGTGCACAAGGTGTACTTTTTTTGAACGGTTGCCTAGGTTAAAGAACCAATTCGGTCTAAGAGGAACGAGTATAGCAGTGTTGGGAGGACTGGTACAGAAGATCCGGGAACTTTCGAACAGGGCTTGCTACCCGCCGCGAAAGGATCGTCGTCTAACACAACTATAGTCCAAGATAGCTTGACATTACTAATGACCCTTCATATAGATGAGTCAGCATAATAGCGGTGATCCGTGTGCATGCCTTAGATTAATTAAAGATGTATATGCACGGTGTCCGTTAATTCGAAAGAAGTGTAAGCATGGCACGAATGAGTCAACGAAATGTGTGCACGGTTTGCAACACAAATATGGATCCTAATATTTGGCTATTGCAGAGACACATGCTCCGGCACGAGTTGTGGCATCATTTATGCAGTCAGTGACTATGGTTCGAGTAAGTTCTAGGCTAAAACAAGGAAGATTGTAAGGCAAGTATGAATAGTTCACAATGTGTTGCGAGGCACGGACTTGATATTTGTCACATAAATAGACCTTATGGCATGGCCACAATGTTTGTACAACTGAGTTTTGTAGCACGATCTCAAGGAATTGATAGTAAGATCACGTTGGTTGCAACACGATTAGGCCAGGAATCTAAGTCATCAAATTGATCCTAAGGCAAGAATATAAAGACAATCAAAAGAATAGTTGTATTCATTAAATGAACGTATTGGTTTTGTATGGATAGGCGAGGGACTCACTCACCAGTACGGTTGTGTACTAACCACCCAACAGTTTTCATGCGCATATTACAGGTACTCGCTCGGGGCGGAGCTCGCTTGGACACGCGGAGGCATGGAGTTTCTTGGTGTTTTGAGACATGTGGCCGCATTAGATTTCTCACCTATACGGGACATAATTTATGGACAACATCTTCTAAATCATCCACAAGTTACAACATTGAGCTTTGTATTAAGAGATGAGAGAGAGCTGAGAGATTATATTCTGAGAGAAATTGAGCTTGAGCGACTTGTAATCTTAGCTTAACGCCATTTGTAATCTTATTTTCATTATCAATGAAATACTGAATTTTGTTTGAATACTTGTGTTGCTTTCATTATTCAATGCTTCTGCATTAGGACTTCTATGCGATGACCCCATCGCTTAGCATGTACGGCCTTTATGGAAACCGTCTTACCCGAGCGCAATCTAAGCTCGCATGGCATCACACCCTAGCGAAGATGAATGCTTCTGAGGAACCGAAGAATGACATAATAGTATCAAAGCACAACTTTATGTCCTTGGACTTTCGATTAAATTCTTTAATCTGATGGCTTCGTACTAAAAGTATTTTCGCAATCGATATTGTTGGTACGCTCTCTCTCTCTCTCAATGTTCCACGAGATGTTCCATATAATAAGTCTATATACTTTATAAAATATCACGAGAAAAATTAGTTGAACAAAAGATGGTTCCACGTAAGGCACGGTTAGCTAAGTCAGAATGGACATATACACCAAGATTTGTGTCGATAATAACAAAGTTATGTGCAGGATTCAAATCGCTTGAAATGGAAATGAGTTTGACTTAATTCGTAGAATGTAGGATAACTATCGCTAGGGGTGCCATTGGACGATGTTATCGTCAATGCGATATAGATGAACGTGCTTGGAATTTGAGGAATGGTTCGAACGGATATTCAAAGTAATCGGTTGGGATTCAAAATTTATATTGAGGATTTATCGAGTAACTTCATCCCTAAGTGGTGTATGGGATAGCCTTGGAGATGCTGATGGACTGAGGGTCGGGGTGTCGATGGATCTATCAGCAACACGAGTAGTGCAAAGCCTTAGAAATGAGTACAATAGAGTTAGTCATAATTATAGATTTCTTATGCAAGATTTGAGTTAGATGAACAAGAAGGTGACGCCTAGCTATTTTGGATTGCGTCGGTTTATAAAATGTTGATGGAAAAAGTAACTAGATTGAATCTAGAAAAGGTTAAGGTGTAACGAACGGATGACTCAGTCGAGAAGTCGATACGAATCGTATATGAAAAGTTAGAACGTTTGGAAGTTAGACTATATGGAAATGATTCAAATAAACGAGAATGACTCTAAGAATTTGGGATAGATGTTGCTCGGTGATTTGAGTTTGCATAAAATGATACGTTCTGTGAAAATATATTGCTTGATGACTTAAGATAGACGAAGAACATACATGATTTTGGGTTTGAACGAATTAATCATGTAACTAGATCGAGGGATAATAATCGAATTTGATCTTGAATGTTAAGTAGATTGTGGTATATCCAGATCGGATGATAGTATCAGTTGTACGACTCGGAGTTCATTGCAAAGGAAGATCGTTAGGTTATATATATCATCGATGGTATTAGGCAAATCAAAGATCGATGTATGATAACTCGGGGGTACTCTGATTCGAGGAATAATGATCATGTAAAATATTATTGTTCATATGGATGCTATACTTGATATTTTGATATCAATAAATATTTGGATTACTTGGTTTGATGAACTTGAAGTATACATAAATAAATAATAGTCGGACTATGCAAAATGATAATGTTGACGGAGTTGATGATCATTGATGTAAGAATTATATGACTCAAAAAATTATAGTAGGCGATCTTATGATTGTGCGATGAGATAAATGCACGAGATTGATGATTGGTAGGTTTGAAAATTTGAGTAATGTTACGATGGATGAATCATGATTGATATTATGCGACTTGAGAATGGAAAATCGATAATGCGACTTATGATTTTGTAACCGAGGTATACAAATTTTGTAACGCCTCAGTCCCAAAATATGTAGGGCTAGGTACATAGACATGCCAGCTGCATACATATGAAGAATACTTCAATATATAGAATCCTTATACGTATACATAAGTTGTATCAGATAAAAATTACAGGCCAAATCACAGAGTGCTATATCTCATCCAAAGAATACAAGAGATCACAGAAGTCCATATAGAATATAAACATAAACGAGCAAAAATATATAGTCGAGTGGAAACAGATCAACTACCTAACAGTTATAAAAAAACTCTTAGATACTAGAGTCCGACCTCCTCAAATAGAAATAAAAGAAACGATAAAATGATTACAAAGTCTCAAATCATAGACAAAGAACTAGATCTCGGAAGACGAGACCTCATCGGTGGCATAAGATAACTCCAGTGTTGTACCGTACTCCTGGGGGAGGTCCTGATCGTCTAAGCCTGAAGGATTCACCAGGTCCTCAGCGGGACGTAACAAGATACAAGAAAATAACATGCCATATAAACTGTGAATAAAAGAAATATGCATGCAATAGGGTGCCTAACTGTTCTTCTGTGAATACAGTTTAAGAACAACCTTCGACGCAAGGGCCTTCTGGCTATAAATAAGATTTGCTTGGTTCCCGTATAGGGTACCAGGGGCCTACGTCCGTAACGCTTCAAGAACGTCAAAGGGCATCAATATAGGGGTACGTCCATAACGCTCAATGAACGTCAGAGGGCATCAATGACCTGCGTCTCCGACGGAGCTTAAAGGTTAAAATAAGGAAGTCCAAAAGTGGCCCATACGTCAAGGAATTGTTCTCCCCACCCAATACCTAGTATTGTCATCTTCATGACTCATATGAACCTCTAACAACTGCCAATTCTACTAATCATGCAAATCTATTAGCAGTTATTTCTAACCGTCGCACGTCTTATACGTATCGGTAGCCAGCCGACTACGCGAGTCTGTGTCCTACATGTGAATCACAACTCGTGATACAGCATGTGTCAAGGCCATATGAGATATACCAGTACCTCATTTCAGTGGGTGGTCAAATAGTACTAAGTCAATGCAGAATAATAAACAAAAAACAGTAAAACGACAGTCACTTGCACCCAGGTATGACTTGGACGTGCAGTAAAATAGAGACATACAGTATATAAATAAAAAAATAAATATAAATAGAAGAAATAAAGTAACAATAAAAGACAGAATAAATGTCAAGATATCTTGCCTGAGGGTGGTGCGCAGAAATAGCAAGTCCAGTGATCAAAATCGGTAGCAATGAAAGTCAAATCCTGCAAACGACTCCGGATGTTGAATAAAAATTACGAATATTTTTGGTATAACAAATATGTCTAAAAACGACTACCAAAAGTCCAATTTTGGATACAGGGGCAAAATTATAATTTTGGGTCAAAACGATGTCCGCCGTTGGATCCGCTTTGTACCGAAAAGCGTGCCAGTACCTACGGTCTCTAAAGTCATCAAATTATATGTCTATGGGTCTGATTTGATAATACAAACCCAATTGCATGTCCAAAGTTGGATTTTGGTGGGCCATGCACAAAATTACCCCTTGGATCGGGTCGTAGGCCCGCCAGAATGGCGTTCTGGTCGACCTTCTCACAATTGGACCAAACTTGGCTTACAGGACCAAAAAGACGATACGGTCCTATTGGCGCAAGTTTTCTCTTGACATGACAAATATGTACAAAATTAGGGGCTAGTTTGCAAAGTGGCCGATATGAGATATCTCGACCGATACGTCTCGATTTCGTCGCGCACGCACAACAAAATTGAGTTTCGTCGAATTTCACACGTCGACAACATCAATACACGTCTTTTGATGTTCATGGCTTACAACTACGTCGCTCGATTTGTCGGGGCGCATGGCATATCGGGAATATTTTCCAAAACTTTAGTTTTCGAAAATAAGTTTTTATGGTTTTTTGAAATCATATAACCTTTTGTACAATATATGAAAATTAATTCTACAAGAAGTGTTTTGCTCTTGTATATATTATCTATCACTATTTCAAATTTGTTTTCAAAAATCTCAAGTATTTGGTTCGGGAATACCCTTCCAAATTAGGGTTTGTGCTGCTTTCAATTTCTATTTTTGAACAAATTTTCTTCTATTTTTTTATATAATTTTATGGTGATTCTAATGCATTTGAATTTTTTTTCTTATTGTCAAGGTTTCGAGTTGGTTATGTTGTCTATATACAGGAACTGATCGATCGAAAATTGAACAAATAAAAACGAAGAAATTAAACTCAAAATAGGTACCTGCTGAGTTTTAAAAACAGTCTCCTCTGTTTGTGATCGGATCCGACGACCTCGACGGTGCTCCGACATACTGGAGCTAGGTGCAGGCGAACAAGGGTGCTCACGGGGAAGTTGGGGACGCTCTGGACTCGAGGGGTTAGGTTCGCATGGTGTATGGGTGGAGTTTAGACGAATTTCTTCCGGCTCTTCCAGATATATACGAGGAAAAGAATTTTAGTTTGGATCGGGTTCTAATTGGTTTTAACGTAAGATTTTATCCATATCTTGGCCGATGTAGATGAGGACTAGGTTTAGGAGGGATTTGGGAAGATTGGATGAAGATTTTATGTTTAAATCTTGTGGATCTCTCCTTTCCAAGTCTGTTACTGCTTGGTTTATACTCTCGTAGAGTATACCAGTGGAAGAAATTCAGATTTGCCACTCGCGAGATATTCAATATCTCGTGAGCTGGCTGATTCTTTTTTTCTATATATATAAGTTTATATATATATATATATATATATATATATATATATATATATATATTTATATATATATATATATATATATATATATATATATATATATATATATATATATATATATATTATATATATATATAAAAATATATATATATATATATATATATATATATATATATATATATATATATATATATATATAAATATATATTTAGGTTTATATAAGTTTATATATATATATATATATATATATATATATATATATATATATATATATATATATATATATATATATATATATATATATATTATATTATATATATTTTATATATATATATATATAAATATATATATATATATATATTTTTATATATATATATATAAAAATATATATATATATTTAATATATATATATATATATATATATATATATATATATATATATATATATATATATATATATATATATAACCTTAAGTCAATCCATATGTACACATATGAATAATAAAAACCCATAAAATTTTATAAAAATTTCTCCACCCTCCAGAAAATAGAATTTTAATACTTTTGGTTAAAAAAATTATAACTTGTGCAAAATAATTAATATCACTTTATCTATTAATAGCCACTAGTTATTATTATTAATATATATATATATATATATATATATATATATATATATATATATATATATATATAATCTCCTCATTATTTTCTAAGCTGTTTATAAATATGAAGATCTCATATAAAAATTTGATAAAAATTTATAAAAATAGGGGGTTTACAAATTTGGATTGATAGGTCTATTGAATGAATTGAGGATTGCGAGTTGCAAGTTGAGAGTTGAGAGTTGTGAGTTGTGTTGTTGAACCAGTCGTGATCGAGGATGATCGTGAAATAATTTACCCTGTGAATGGCTTTGCTGAATGACTTGGAACCCTGAGCTGAACATTGTGAATGTGAATAGGCTCGAAGTTTAGAAATTGGAGTGATACGAGCTTGGGTAGGAGGACCCTGTAATATCGACTACAGTTTGATCTTAGAATTAGAAGGTGAGTATTATGATATTGTTGTTTTGAAATGGTGATCCCAACACTGACTTTGACTTTATCCTAGTAAAGATAGTCTAGCGGTTAAGCAGACGTCCCTGTACGAAGAGAGAGAGAAATTGTGAAGAAGCCATCATCTATCAAGTAAAAAAGCCATCATCTATCAAGTAAAGAAGCCAAGCCATGTCATCATTATTTCAAAACTCTGAACAAGCCTGCACCTGCTACAGTATATATGGAGTCTGTAACGAGTTTTAGGAATAATTGTAAACACAAGACATAGATGGCAAACAGAAAGCTAGGGTAAATAACATCCCTGGATCACGTTTTGGCAGACAGTTGGATGATCCGACGGATCTTCGTAAAAATTTGAAGGATGATCCGAATGGACCATAGAAAAGCTTCTGTGATCTTTCAGATTATTCGACGGACGTCAACGAAAATTCGACGAATAATCCGTCTTGTCACCGTTTGGAATCCAACTGTCGGATCGTATTTCATCGATGATCCCAATGTCTATATTTGTAGCCGTTGTACTATGCAAGCGGATGATCCGACGAAGTTTCATAGAAATCTAACGGACCATCCATCAACCGGCTGAAAGTTGTATTATTGCACTTTCTATTGCTTTGGTTATAAATAGACGTCATGAACCCCTTCATTCAAGGTTGATGCTTTGAGCTAAAATTTTCTAATATACCAAAGCTTATCCATAAACACTCCATCAAAGTTTTCACTTGTCAATCCACAAATTGTGTTAGAGTATTTTTGAGTTCTAAGAGTGAGATATTTATCTTGTTGTAAGGAGATCAAAACCTTCTTGTGAAAGGTTGAAGTTGGAGAGTCTTCGGATAAAAGCTCTCGTGAAGTTGGAGAGTCTTCGGATTAATTCTCATGTATTAAAGTCGGAGATGCCTTCGAATAAAAGCTCCCGTGTAAGCAGTTGGCGAGCATTTGGGTAAAAACTCACATTGTACTATTTGGTATAAAAGTAGATTAAATCTGGAGAGAGTTTCGGGACTGGAGTGGCCCTCGGGAGGATACCAGGATACATCGGATGTCGATATTGTTGTTGCTTCTTCTCCTGCACTCTTAATCTTTAAATTGCCTATTAGCAATCGTTTAGTGCTTGATTAGTTAGCTTGACCCTATTCACCCCCTCCCCCTAGGGTGCTTTCAGCATCCAGCAAAATCGGAGTTAGAATACCTGGATCTCGAAAATTATTCGATCTTCTATTACGAGTATATAATTATTGTTCTCTATCAATTACTGAAGTAGCTTGGTTGTTATCTAATGATCCATCCCATTTGCTTAAATATCTGCCTAACATCCTAACTATGTACGCAATATCCGAACATGTACACACTTGAGCATACATTAGACTCCCTACAACCAATCATGAACGAGAAATCTATTTTATTTTCTTAATTTTAAGGCTAATCTAAGGGCACTTGATTGAGGCTGAATTTGTCTTCTTTAGTGATAGATGTCACCTGGTTTGCATTACCAGAAAAATAATATTTACTCCCACTGGACTTGTGATACATATAATCTTTAACAATATTTATCTCAAAACCAAACGAGGTAACCACTTGGTAAAATTTGTAGTATCATTGACGAGAAGCTTGCTTGAGTCCATAAATAGATTTTGTCAATTTGCAAACCATATTCTTTCGGTCTTACGACATAAAATTTTCTAGTTGCACCGTATAAATTATTTCATCAATGTTACCATTGAGAAATATCGTTTTGATATCCATTTGATGTAACTCAAGGTCAAAATGTGCTATGATTATTTTAAAAGAGTCTTTTGAAAATACCGAAAACAAAGTCTCTTTCAATTCAATCATTAACTTTTGAGTAAAACTACTAGCTGCAAGACGTACTTTATACCTCTCCACATTATCCTTTGGATTCTTCATGGTTTTAAGTATCCATTTGTAACTTTTGGTAATGAGAAATATGACAAGATTATTTAAAATTATATTTCTCATTTCTTTTGGTGGACCATTTCAACGGCGTCGATGCTTGAGGTTGTTGAGTTTGTCCATCCGAAATAATTACCTTATCTTGAATGAGGGTGCCGCTACGTTGTCTTGTTGAGGTAGCTCGACATCGACTTATAGAGGTAATTTGATATTGTCTTGTTGAGGTTCCAGATTCACTTCTTGATTAATGATAGGTACAGTAACCTGCACATCGTCAAAAGTGATAGTAGGAATCAAAATTGATTCGTCTTTAAAGACAATGTCCCTAACTTTATTTCACCCAAAAACTTAACATTCTCAAAAAAATATTATAGTTCTCGTCTCAAAATTTTCATTTATTTGGGATCGTATCATAAAATTTATTATCCCTCGATCTATTACCATAAACAATGAATTAGTTGCTTACATTTTTGGTCTTTTTTTCTTTTACATATTCAATACAAACATTAAAGTTTGTGAAGTCAAGGGAATCCAAAAATCCTATCAGACGCAAGTCCTTCAACTCTATTTCTAGAGACTTGACCTAATCGCTTGTGCCATAATGAGACTGAAGTTTTATTGTTAATTTTGCGTTTAGTACCACGTGACTCCATTTGTAAGGTTTTAACGTAAGATACAATAGTTTCAAGTAAATATAGGTTATCATAAACCTTAAGGAAACTGTTACCAATAATATTTGAATTTAAAGATAGACTAAATGTATTATTTCCAAATGAACAATAATAAGCAGATTTGTCCAATAAAAAAATTGAAACTGAATTTTCTATAAAAGACGGTACAATAAAATTGTTTATCAAATCCAAATAATAAACGTTTCGTAATAATAACCTAAAATGTCATATTGCTTCTACTTCTATCGACTTGCTTTCACCCACATAGATGTGTCTTTCACCATCACTTGGCTTTCGGTAGCTCAGACAACCTTGTCTAGAAACACTAATGTGGGCAGTAGCAACAGAATCTAACCACCATTTGTTTATAGGTACTGAAGCTAAATTAACCCCATAATAGACCAAATTTAGAAATGTACTTTTTCTTATATATCATGCGTGGTATATTGTACATTTCTTTTTTATGTGTCCCGACTTGTCACAAAAGAAACAACCCTTAGTTTTATACTGTTGTTTCTTTTATGCTGAACTCTTAGCAGCTTCTGTATTATGTCCCTTCTTGCCTTTAAAATTTGTCCCATTAAACATGAAAATTAAATTCATATTAGCATATATTTTAGCAACAGTAACTATAAAGAGAACAAAACAACAAAACAAACATGCTCTAATTAATAAACAAAGAATAAAATCCTCCTAAATGACACTTATCAGATCTATTATCCTTCGTGGAATCGAGAACAGGAGAAAGAGGCACTGTTAATCTCTGATGCAGCCCCTTCTAAAAAAACCTCATCCACCCCGCTTCAAAAAAAGAGAATCCTACCCTCCGAGAAATTGTAAAACTAGTAGAAAGTCAATAGAAGTCGTGTCGTGACGGTTGGAGGAAGCGAGGAATTTCTTTCAATTTTGATTTGATGTATAAAATTCCCAGATACTACATACTGTGTTGCTAATCTTAGAATAGTGGTAAGGGCATTAGCTGATGCGTACTCATGGTAAGTATGGTGCTCTACATATATAATAATGTCCATGTACCAAGAGACCCCGCAAAATGTCAGGTAAGGGATCAGATCAAGCTGGAGTGACCTTATAAGCCCACAAGAGTTTTTAGATATATGAAATTTTTGAGGTCGGTATATAGTCAAACAAATTCAAATAATGGTGAACCCCATCTCGAGATACCTAGTACACAGTTAATATCAAGCCTTTGGATAGTAATATCTACTATAAGTGGTAATCTTGATATAATGATCAAATTTTGACAATAACTCATGTAAAATAACAAGCCTATCTTTGGATCGGATTATTATTTACATGTAAACCTTATAGTTGTCACACATTTTTTTATCACAGGTAAATATGTGTGCAATTCGGCCAAGTATTGGCCTTCCTTTGGGCCAGCTAATACTCGCCTGAATGTACACATACAAACATCCAACATCCCTCATAGACTATCTACACAAGAGAGGTCACTTTGACGACATCTTTTTTCAATGAATCTATTTAGAACATTAGACAACTATTGCTAGCCACAAAAGACATCAAATTTGAATGTTGACTAAATCCTTATGTACATGCATATTCTAATATTATAACTCCAATAAAATAATCATAAGTATTTGAATCTCTTTGCTTGACTTAAAGCATAAATTAAACCACATTGGCACAAAACCATGTTATAAATTTTAAGCAAATTGCTCATATGATATATCTAAATCCTACTTGCAAGTATATGTGCATTCTTAAGATTAAGACATAAACTGAGCACATAAAAAAATAGATAAGAACATAACAAACTTATTGAGCTGGATTCTTTTCTCTACTTTCAAGAATTGAGTTTAACAAATGGATCACAGCTTTATTAAACAAAACAAAAATAAGCTTTTATTCCAATGAGCAATTTCCTCCATTTACGACCGTAAGAAGAAATTCACATGAACTAATATGTTGTAATAACTTAATTGAGTGAAGAAAGTCAATAAAGCATCCATAGTCAATTCAATATATATGTTAATAACATGAGCAGTGGACTGGAGAGCTGATCACAAGACTATATATCCATCATTATGACTTTAGTAATTAAGGACTGCTGGAGAGTTGCATCAATAGATAATAATATCCAACACGTTAATTAATTAGTCCAACATAAGTTAGAGAATCTGAACTAAAGTTTCACCGGATATCAAATAATTCCATAATATTCTCCTACCACATGCTGGAAATAAATAGTAATAGCCAAAGCCTACAATCTAATCTTAAAGAGAACCAAAAGTCCAAAACACGTGATAAAGCTACCAGCGGATGCATGGACCGTATGGTGGATAACATGTTGCCATGGGTTAAAAGCCATTTACTATCTTTAATACCACCAGATTTTTGTGGTATTTTGCACATCTTTTCTTTATACTGAAACAGCACCAACTCCAGTTGGCAATTTGCTTTAAGTTTGGTCAAACTCCATGGTCCAGTCTGGCAGTTCCATAGATTCCTCATTGCTCGGTGGATAAAAAATAATATAGGGAAAAACGAAAACCATATGATGAGAAAACTGAGGTTCCTATAAATCCGAGCATGTACAGCATCGTCAATCATCTTGTTATTGCCGTGAATGCACCAGCAATAAAAATGAGTGGAATACACGTCATCAAGACTAGGGGAAAACGCCAACCTATATCCCATAATAAAGCCTCCAAAGAAGGTTGAAACAAGTTGTATGAATATCCCAACCTTTTCCTATTACCAAACAAGCCATTAAATTGAAGTCCAAAAACAACTATTCCAAGATAAATACTATTCTTTAGGCTATTTATGATTATAAAAAAATTTGATCGAGCAATTGAAACTCTAAATTATATTAGATTGAACGATCTAGCGATTGGAGATATCGATTGGTTTTAGGCTATGTTCCTTTGATTCAGAATAGAATGAGATATAGTACTTGGGTAGATTTTCCTTAGTGCTCAGTTGGTTCCTTGGTGTTGTGAGTGCTAGCGCGTCTAATGAGTTTGGGTAGTACAGTTATGTGTAAGGTGCATTGTTGATGGAGGCAGAGGATTATTTGTTAAGTTTTGGAAATGGTTGTATTGAGTTAGGTGGTACAAGCTATTCAATGGATTTGACTAAGGCGAGAGTGAGCTTGCATTGATTGAAGAATGATGAAAGTTGTGTTTGAGTGATCTTTGAAGTTATGCAAGACGTATTCAAGTTGGAATATAGATGCTTCATTGAGTTTATTGAGTTCACATGTTCAAGTGCCTTTAGTGCAGCTATGGATTGGAGGAGCAAGCGTAGGCACAAGTGAAAAGAGCTGATGCAGCTGTGTTTGTTGTGTATAGTGTTGATCAGATATAGAAGGTGTTTCATGATTCATTTGGTATTGATATGCATATTTAGATGGTAATTATGTCGTGGAGTCGACATGGGAGATTAAATCAGAGATCGAGTATAGGTTTCTTCAGTGGTCAGTTGGAGAAGTTTGTTCTTGTAAGTTTCGAGGACGAAACTTTTTTGAGTGTTGTATTATGTACTGTCGCGCTCCGTGCGGCGCATCAATGATTTACTGGCTCGAAGGGCCGTTGGACTGAGATTTATGCAAAGGAATGTTACATAAATCTGGCCAATCAAGGCAGATGGGCATTTCTACAGGTGGGTAGTTTTGATCCTTCTCTCCTTTATCTTCATACTAATGAATTGATGTTGTATGTCTAGTTTTTTATGCTATTAGTTTGTTGCTTGCTAATATAAAAAACCAAGATAGAAGATAGTATTTATCTTATTGTCAACTTGTTGTATAGAACATAGAATATTAACTTGCTGTTATAGGCAAAAAAAATTATACTACTGCTATAGACGGAGATTTTATACTGTTCTAGTTATGTATCATGTGGAGAATAGTTTTGTTATTACTTTATCATGTGGAACATAGCATTGTGGTTGTGTTATTTGTGGAGTAAGTGATATGGCTTCAGAGGAATGAAAATATGGGAAGGTTTGGAACCGTCGAGTCATCAAGGTAGAATTCCTGGATTGGGAAAAATGGAAGTACGAGCGATGGCTCGAGGAATGTGGTAATGTGTTGTGGTTTAATGCAGAGTAGAGATGTGTTGTATAGTTATTTTATCTTCATACCATGTATATGCTTGTAGTTTAATATTCACGCATATTGCATTGTCATGGACAACTTGTGCACAGTTCCTTGAATGATCGTCAGGGCACCGAGATCGATTCGACCTAAGAGGAATAAGGATGTTGTACTGAAGTGCTAGCATAGGGTATTGCGGGAACTTCAGTAATGGTATGGCGCAATACGGGATGACTCGGAAACATTTAGTGGAAGATATCTATAACCCAAATAGTCTAAGATAGCTTGGGGCATCAGTGACCTTCATATAGTTAGACTGCATGCTAATATCATATGCTTGTAGGCGTAGTACTTGACACATGAATGGATATTTGACATATTTATGTATTTCGTAAAGGCTAATGAGTGTCTTATGTAGGTTCAAGCTTATGACACACTTTTATATTATGAAAGACATCGTTAAAAAGGATGGTAAGTATTGGGTCAGATCAAACTTTGTTGCATGACACTGTCACTTCCATTTTCCGTTGTACGTATTTTTAGTATACGTATACGGATTTCTGACAATTGTCAGGTGACCCGTATTTTGACTTATCTTGCTTAGCTTAGCCTTGGTTTAAATCTTGACTTGATTCATTCAACTTGGTTCAACATGACTTGGCTTGGCTTGGTTTGGTTTATTTTGGTTGAGATGGGAGGGGTTGCTATATAAGTCAACTCCTTCTCTCTCCTCCATTATTTGCATTTACTTCTTCATCTTTTTTATTTACTCCTCCAACCTACCAAGCCTAGGCAAGTACAACTTGCTTCATGATGGATCTCAAGTTTTATTGTTCTATTCTCTTTCTTACTTGATTCTAAGTCTCTTTAGAACTTGACATTTTTGGATTTGATGGATGGATTCTTGTAGATCTACGTTTGTAATATTTTCAGTTTTTCTTGGTTTTGATCTCTAAAACTTGGTTATTTTCGAGATCTAATGGTTCCATGTTGTAGGGAATTCAATTCTACCCAATTTTGGCTTTTGAACCGCTCGATTTCGACTTCGTATGAGCAAGTTATGCCATTTTTATGTTCATGGGTTCCCCACACCTTTTGGTGCTGTCGGGACGATGAACAGTGCCGCGCGCAGTGGTCTTCGCTGCCGCGTGCCGTCCTTGCATGCAACATGCACCGTGGGCGATGTTGCCCGCGTGTAATGCGTAAACTTGCGCGCCGTGCGATACGCTGTCGCGCGCCCGCGCGTCGTGCTTGCGCGCAACCTGCGTCGTGGGCGTTTTTGCCCGCGCGCAATGCGCAACTTGCACGATCGTGCTCCAGCACAATTTTCTGCAGCGTGCCCGCACACCGTGCTTGCGCGCACGTATCCCGTGGGCGATTTTGCTCGAGCACATTGCAACTTGTGCGGCCGCGCGCCCGTGCATCGTGCTTGCACGCAACGTACACCATGGGTGATTTTGCCCGCGCGCCGTGCTTGCGCGCAACACACACCGTGGGCGATTTTGCCTGCGCGCAACGTGCAACTTGCGCGGCCGCACGGCCGCACAATTTTCTGCCGCGCAACGTGCGCCGTGCTTGCGCGCAACGTGCGCCGTGGACGATTTTGCTCGCGCAACTTGCGCACAGGTCACACCAAATGACTGTTTTTGCCTCTTTGAGCTGTTTTGTAGCTAAAATCTTAAAAAACTCAAAACATGAAAGTTGTAAATCTTTTCCTTGGCTTCAAGAGTATGTTACTAGCTATTTTATGCAAGTTTCTCTTATTCATGATAATGTAATGATAGAACACGATAGTGGCCTGTTAAGGCGCACTCTTAACAAGTAACTTGACCTGATAATTCTTGATGGTGGTCCATTGTGATGCATTCTTGACTTGATAAGTAAACCTAACATGATAATCCCGATATGCTATTGTGATGGCTATCTTGACTTGCTAAGTAACTCTTGTCTTAACACCGTGGGTATTTGTGCTTGTATAAGCTACATGTCTCGTCTTGCATCATGTCTAGGATATGAATTCCTGATTTCAACGGTCGGAGATTCGTACTGAATCTGACTAGGATAATGACTAGATTGATCAAGTAGTCCATGATGAGGTTTCCCAGCTACAGGCAGTCCTGTTATCTGGGTGCTCTAATTGGACTTGTAGCCTGCCGTCGAGTAGGGCACATTTCCAGCACACTGTCATGTGTTGCACCTCTAACTCACCTAATCCAACTCTTTCAACTTGTGACCGGATAACCTGGATTAAGACTGCAGGGCTTGTGGCTGCCGGAACATCTCATTGCATCTTGCTAGTAACTAGGCTTGTGATAACCCTAGTTAGTTAAAGTATCAAGCCGTACTCTTTGTTTGGCCGTGAATGATGGATGGAGTCCTATCTTGTCTAGTCTTGCCTAGATCTAGTACATGGCTATCTCAGGACATGCTTGTTTATGCTTTTACTTTATCGATATTTGGTTAGAGTGTAAGTTCTGTTCAGGTGAAGGGTTACAATTCCGGTCCTTTTTGGTTTACGGGGTGTAACTTGGTTACCGGAATGGTCCTTTATTTATCCTATCGTTTATTATCCTGTTTTCTCTTACTCATGTCTTTCGTTATCCTTTATGTATCATGTGTTAATATGCTGGTTTTAGTTCTTAAGTGAAGCCTCCCTTGTGGCACTTGCTCTTTCTAGGGTCTGACCCAGCTGGTTTTGTATGGCCAGATTTTGTAGTACCTCCCGAGGATCTCCCTGCCTTTCAGCCAGATGGTGAACACCAGACGTAATCCTGGCAACGAGTGGGTTTCTTATTTTGCTCTCCCACTTTATTGTAAATTATTTTTTTGAGGCGTTCAGCCACCGAACAAGTGTTAGCTCGTGTTGAAACTTTTATTTATGTCTGCCTACGGGCTGTTACATGATTAACAAATCCTAGGGTTGATCATGTATGACTTAAACTCTTACTAGTCTTCGTATTTTTTATGACTAGCTTCATGATCATCTGAATATGTAATGTTTGGGACGCCTTACTTTGTATGTCTGATGATCTTACTTCTTGTAACAATTATTTGCTTGTTGAGATTGAGACACTAGGCTTGTTCATGACCATAAGAGATTGTTGGCTTATAGATAAACCCTCATGCATCTTGAAAGCCGTGACCGTATATCGAGGTAGATTATACTTCAATGTACGTAGCTGGCTGTGTCTGTCCCCCGTTCTCTAATATTCTGGTTCTGGGGCATGACACGGTTTAAGTGGTGGCCCACGCAGGTCTTGTAAATCAAGATGTGTGATGGTTTTACCGGATAGATGTCTCAATCAGCACTCGTATTTGATCTCTACTCGTACCTTCCAATCTTCCTGAATCTTGGCCTGATAAGGTGCTTTATTCTTGATCTATCTTGGTCCTTCCTTAATGTTTCCCATGTTATTTTCTTCCGTGGCATTGCTCCTAGTCCTGCCGATCAGCTGGAAAGAGAACCACCAGTGAACCAGCCGCAACCTGGGGACCAAGCCCAGCACTCTAGAGCAGCCTCCCGAGTCATACATTTCGAGGATCCAAAGCCCCTAGTTCAACCCGTCCAGCATGCAGAGCCTGATAATGGAACCCTGGTGGAGCTTATTAGAGAATTGCTTGTATCTCAAGATCGTCGGGACGATGCCCTGCACCAGACAGTACAAGATGCCATGGGCAGAGTTGGTTACCAAGGGAACAACGCGACCAACAGCTTCAAGCGTCTGAACCCTCCTTTCTTTGACGGCACTAAAGATGCTATTGCTGCTGATGCATAGCTTCAGGACACAAAGGTTATCCTGGAAATAGCTAGGATTCCTGAGGATGAGAAGGTGGCCGTTGTGAGCCTACAGTTATTAGACTTAGCCCGCAGCTGGTGGGCGATGCTAGCAGTTGAATTATCGACGCCTGTCGCATGGACGGTATTCGGCAACAAGTTCCAGACCAAGTACTTCGACGCAGTAGCTCGGTATGATCTGCAGACGAGATTCACTAATCTTAAGCAGATGGGGAGGACGGTCGATGGATATGCGGTCGAGTTTTCTAGACTCAGTCGGTTTGCTTCTACCTTGGTGGCAACCGAATTAGATCGAGCCCAGCGATTCCAGCAGGGGCTCCACCTAGAGATTATCATATCAGTAGAGCAGTTTGAGCACCAGACGTTTGATGTCGTCTTGCGAGCAGCGAAGAGGCATGAGTATACTTCACAAAGGATTGTAGATAGAAGCGAAGGACGGAAGAGGTCTCATGGACCGATGTCCCAGTCTTCACCACCAGCCCCGACAGCTAGGGCTTTGACTATTGGAGCTCCTAGGAGGGCGACCACAGTTTCGTCGGTTCAACACTCGACGCCGGCGTATCCTCAGCAACAAAAGCAGAAGCATTCTTCCGCAATAGGCTGCCCTCATTGTG
Organism: Iris pallida; assembly: GCA_029216955.1. NCBI lineage: Eukaryota > Viridiplantae > Streptophyta > Magnoliopsida > Asparagales > Iridaceae > Iris > Iris pallida. The sequence goes on along the minus strand of JANAVB010042618.1, from coordinate 18,647,408 downwards.
GGAAACCAGGACATGTAGTATCAGAGTGTCGTAGAGCACAAGGATTGTGCTTGGCTTGTGGGGCACCGGATCACAAGATAGGGTCCTATCCGAATAGAGCCATTTCATCGTCATCAAACCTAACCAGTCCATCGGTTAGGGGTCCAGCACCAGTACAGCAGCAGTACCAGCCTTCGAGGCCATTATCGCCTCAGGCTCAACAGTATGCCCAGGTTCAGATTCAGAACAGGCAGAGAGGTCACCAGCAGAGGGGACCAGCACCAAGAGGACAATGTCAGGCTATGGCTCTGACCGTGGCAGAAGAATTGGCATCAGGTGAGGTGGTGGCAGGTACCATTCTCATCAACTCTTTTCCAGCATCAGTATTATTTGATTCGGGTGAATCATATTCATTTATGTCTGCACGATTCGCAACACGGATAGGACTGGAGCCCGAGTCATTATCAGTAAGGCTCAATATACTTATTGGTAACGGTCTTGCAGGGGTAGATAGAGTCTATTTCTCGTGTCGAATTGTAGTTAGCGGTAGAGAGTTTTCCGCTAGGTTGATAGAATTTCCCATGGCTGATTATGATGTGGTCCTAGGAATGGATTGGTTGAAGGATCAATACGCAAGAATAGACTGCCATATTGGCAGGATTATTTTTGTTATTCCAGGCGAACCAGAGTTTTTATTTTCCAGGGGCGAAGTAGAACCTTCTCCTCCAATCTTACAGATGGCAGTAGCAGAGGCAGTTCAGTTTTCCAGAGTCATTGAAGAGTTCCCAGACGTGTTCCCCGGAGAGCTTTCGGGCATGCCGCCAGAAAGAGAGATAGAGTTCACTATCGACTTGATTCCAAGGACTACACCAGTGTCAGAGAGAGTCTACAGGATGGCACCTTCAGAGTTGAAGATCTTGTACAAGATGATTGAAGAACTCAGAACCAAGGGATTCATTCGTGCTAGTGGATCACCTTGGGGAGCCCCGATGCTTCTTGTGAAAATGAATGATGGTATGTTAAGATTATGTGTTGATTATAGTACATTGAATTCTGTAACAATCAAGAACAGATATCCCCTACCAAGGATAGATGATTTATTTGATCAACTCAGTGGGACAATAGTATTCTCGAAGATTGACTTACGGTCAGGGTACCATCAGATCAGAGTCAGAGAGCAAGACATCCCGAAGACAGCATTCAGATCTAGATATAGACATTGGAAGTTCCTTGTTATGCCATTTGGAGCGACCAATGCGCCAGCCGTATTCATGGACCTCATGAATCGTATCTTCATGCCCTATTTGGACCAGTTCGTGATAGTGTTCATAGACGACATCTTAGTCTATAGCAAGAATGAGGAGGAGCATGAGCAGCATCTTCGTGTTGTTCTTCAGATTCTCAGAGAATACCAGTTGTACATGAAGTTCAGTAAGTACGAATTTTGGCTGGATCGTATTTCGTACTTAGGTCACATCATCACCAGAGGTAGAGTGGAAGTGGACCCCCAGAAGATAGTGGCTATAGAGACATGGCCAGTACCTAGCACCGTCGCAGAAGTTCGGAGTTTCCTAGGATTGGCTGGCTATTACCGGCAGTTTGTGTCAGACTTTGCTCGGATTTCAGCACCATTGACGCAGTTGACCCGCAAGAATGTGCAGTTTGCTTGAACAGCAGAGTGTCAGAGTTCATTCGAGAAGTTGAAGCGAAGATTGATGACGGCTCCCATTCTCACGCTTCCAGATAGGACTGGAGGATTTTCAGTTTATTATGATGCTTCTGGCAGAGGATTGGGATGTGTCTTGATGCAGCATGGTAACGTAGTAGCTTATGCGTCACGTCAGCTTCATGATCATGAGAGGAATTACCCAACCCATGACTTGGAATTAGCAGCGGTGGTTTTTGCACTCAAGTTGTGGAGGCATTATTTGTATGGAGATCGGGTGGAGATTTTTACCGACCACAAGAATCTTAAGTATGTGTTTACCCAGAAGGATCTCAATATGCGTCAGAGAAGATGGCTAGAGTTACTGTGGATTATGACGTCAACCTGCAGTATCATCCTGGAAAGGCCAACATAGTTGCAGATGCGTTGAGCAGAAGAGCATGAGCTTATTTTCTAACAGCACAGCCAGAGTTATTAGTAGATCTTCAAAATATGGGAATAGAAGTAGTTCTTCCTACCAATGTGGCATTGATGGCCAGCCCGTAATTTAGTCCAGCATTGTTGAGAGGATCAAGATGGCGTAATCAATAGATTCTAAGCTTCAGCGACTCAGAGCAGAGTGTGAAACAGGACGAAGACCAGAGTTATGTATTCACGAAGATGGTACTCTCCAACATGGAAGGCGTCTTTGTGTACCCAGTGGTGATATCAGACAGGAGATCATGGCAGAGGCTCACAGTTCTCAGTATTTAATTCATCCCGGTGGCACGAAGATGTATCATGATATCCGTCAACATTTCTGGTGGAATGGCATAAAGAGGGAGATAGCCCAGTTTGTCTCTCGTTGTTTAGTTTGCCAACAAGTTAAAGCTGAACATCAGAGACCAGCTGGACTTCTTCAACCTTTATCGATCCCAAAATGGAAATGCGAGCACATTACCATGGATTTTGTATCTGGGTTACCTAAATCCCCAGGTGGGAGAGATGCTATATGGGTTATAGTTGACAGACTCACCAAGGTAGCTCATTTTCTCCCTTTCAGGATTGGTCAGTCGACGGATCAGCTAGCAGAGATGTACCTCAGGCAGATAGTCAGGTTGTATGGAGTACCAGTCAGTATGTATCCGATCGAGATTTAAGATTTACATCACACTTTTGACGGAGTCTTCAAGAGAGTTTGGGAACTCGTCTCAAGTTCAGTTCAGCATATCATCCGCAGACAGATGGTCAGTCAGAACGCACGATTCAGACTCTCGAAGATATGTTACGATCTTGTACACTGGACTTTGATGGTTCGTAGGAAGATCACCTGCACCTAGTGGAGTTCTCCTATAACAACAGTTTCCAGACAAGTATCCGGATGGCACCCTTTGAGGCCCTGTACGGCAGAAAGTGCAGAACACCTTTAGCTTGGGATGATGTTGGCGAAAGACAGATGCTTGGTCCAGAGATGATTACGCAGACAATCGAGGTGGTTAGACAAGTCAGAGATCATCTTCGAGTTGCCCAAGATCGCCAGTGCCATTGGGCCGATTCTTATCGGCGTCCCCTTGAGTTTTCAGTCGGCGACTACGTATTTCTTAGGATCTCGCCTACCCGTGGCGTCATTCGATTCGGCGTACGGGAAAAGCTTAGTCCTAGGTATATAGGGTCATTCGACATTCTAGAGCGAGTAGGTAATGTGTCATATCGTCTCGCTCTTCCACCGTCGTTACTTAAGGTACATGATGTTTTCCATGTATCCCAATTGCGACGGTATATCCCGAATTCGAGCCATATCCTTGATCATTCAGAATTAGTTGTTGGTACCAACCTTTCGTATGAGGAGAGGCCCGTATCCATATTGGACCGGAGAGAGAAGGTACTCAAGAACAAGACTATTAGTTTAGTCCGTGTTGCATGGGGTCACCACCCTTTAGGTGAGTCAACGTGGGAGCGCGAGGATGATATCCGATCGTAATATCCACACCTGTTTGACTCATAAGGTATAATGTCTTCCTTAGGCCTTATGCTTTTACTTTCTTGCTTACATGAATGATTGCTTGGTTGACTGCTGGTCGTAGATTGCCAGTATTAGTGTAGCTCGCCCCAACACCTCTAGCCTCTTGATTAAATTTTGAGGACGAAATTCTTTTAAGGTGGGTAGAGTTGTCACTCCCGTTTTCTGTTGTGCTATTTTTAGTATATGTATACGGATTTCTGACAATTGTCAGGTGGCCCTGTGACGCCCCAGAACCAGAATACTGGAGAGCGGGGGCGTACATAGCCAGCTACGTATATTGAAATGGAATCCACCTCGCTATACGGTCACGGCTGTCTAGATATGAGGGTTTACTACAAGCCAACGGTCTCTTAAGGTCAAGCCTATTGTCTCAATCTCAAGCAAGTAATATAGTTACAAGCAAACAAGGACCGGAGTTGTAATCCTTCGCCTGAATAGCACTATGTCACTACCCATTTATTGTTGAAGATAAGTAAAACAATCATGTTCAGGAGTACCAGGTACAGGGACCAGAGGAGACTTAGACAAGGCTAGACGCCACCCATTCACAAACGGCCAAGCAATTACTACGGCTTACTACTTAACTAACTATGGTTATCACAAGCCTAATTACTAACAAGATGCAAATGAGGAATTCCCAGTCCCAAGCCCTGCAGACTATCCAGTTATCCTTTCGCGGGTTGAGAGTATGGTTGGGTACATCGTCCAGGAGACGATATACCCTTAGGTGACTTAGAGGGTGCAACACGTAACAGTGCTGAAAATGTGCCCTACTCGTCGGCAGGCTACAAGTCCGTTTAAAGCGTCCAGATAACGAGATCGCCTGTGACTGGAAATTCTCCATGAACTATAGTTTGATCTAGTTACTAGCCTAATCCATATTCAGTGTGAATCCCTGACCGTGGTAACCAGGGAGTCACGTCCTAGACATGATGCAAGACAAGACAAGTGGATTGCACAAGCACCAAGAACGAACACCCACGAAGTCAGAGTTGATTATACGAGTCAAGTTAGCCATCACAACAGCATCAAGTCAAGTCAAGTTACAAGTTACAGGTTACAAGTCAGGAGTGCGCCGCCACGGGCCACTATCAAGTTATCCAGTTGCAAAAGTGAATTATGAATCACAGGTTACAATTAAGAGCGCACCCTATCGGGTCACTATCAAGAAGACCAGAAGGCACTAGAATCATAAATCATAAAATTCACAAAAATCGTACTAGTCATAAGCAAACACCGAAAACCGTGCCAGGTCATGTTGGGCCAAGACAGTCATGTTGTGTGGAACAAGATCTCAAAACTCTAATCCACAAAAGAGAAGCCAAGTCCAAGAAATAAAATCAAACCATCATGGGCAAGTGGGTTGCGCAGGGGATCAGATTACGCTGGGGAAAATGGACTGCGCAGGGGATGAACTGCGCAGGGGATGGACTGCGCTGGGTCGGGTTGCGCTGAAAGCGGGTTGCGTTGAGAGCAGGTTACGCTGGGAGCAGGTTGCGCTGAGGGCAGGTTGCGTTGGGAGCAGGTTGCGCTGAGTTGAGTTGCGCAGGAGCCGAGCCGCACTGGGAGCGAGCAGCGCAGCAGTCAAGTGCGCCAAGGGGAGGAAGGCGCTGGAGCTAAGAAGTGCCAGCGCAAGTCAGCCCAGCGCAAGGTGCTGGCCGAGGAGTTGCGCAGTCCGGCCATGCGCTAAAGAGCGCAGGCCGAGGGTCATCTTCTCCATCAGGCCGAGAGGAAGACTCCAAGAACCCTAAATTTCAAATCTTCATAACTTGGCCAAAACCAAACCAAATTTGGATTTTCAAAGTTCTAACTTGTGTAAAATTGAATTCTCTTCCACATGGAAGTCTTAAAACAAGGAAAAATCTAAGTTTAATAGATCAAAACCAAGAAAAACCAAAAATGGTTAAAACTTATATCTAGAAAAATGGAAGCTCCAAATCACAAAATGCCAAGTTCTAATATTGTTCACCATGGCCTAATCTAGCTAATAGACAAATAAAATTGGGTCCTTATTTGGTGACAAGGTGCACTTGCGTATGGTGTTGGTGTTGTGTGGAGGAAGGAAGAAGAAGTTGAGGAATTAATGGAAGTTATGAGGAGAGAGAAAGTTAGGTGGAGTTTTAATGAGGGAGGGTGTGTTGTGTTGAGGGTGGAGGTTTAGCTAAGGGTGTTCCAATGCATACTAAACCAAACCAAACCAATTCCTTCTCTACAAAATAAAACCAAGCCAGGTCCAAAACCCGTTGTACGAGAAAACCAAAATCTGCAAGTTAAGCCAAAACATAATTACAGACCATAATCTGAGAAAATAAAATACAGGTCCAAAATACATATATGCCTAACTAAAATACGTATTCGAAAATACGGACGTTACAACTCTACCCACCTTAAAAGAATTTCGTCCTCGGAATTTAAATCAAGATGCTTAGAGATGTAAGAGCCAACTATACTATCCATAAATAAGCTAGACTAAGCAAACAATCAAACAATCATACATGCAAGCAAAGGATGGAAAGCATAAGGCATAAGAAAGACATTATACCTTACGAGTCAAACAAGTCGGGATATCGCGATCGGACGTCGTCCTCACGCTCCCACGTTGACTCACCTAGATAGTGATGACCCCAAGCAACAGGGACTAAGCTAATAGTCTTGTTCTTGAGTATATTTTCTCTCCGGTCCAATATAGATACGGGCCTCTCCTCATACGAAAGGTTGGTACCAACAACCAATTCCGAATGGTCCAGGATATAGCTCGGGTTCGGGATGTACCGTCGTAATTAGGACATATGGAATACATCATGCACCTCACTTAGCGACTGCGGAAGAGAGAGACGATAGGATACATCTCCTACTCGCTCAAGGATATCGAACGGCCCTATATACCTAGGACTAAGCTTTCCCCGTACGCCAAAGCGAATGACGCCGCAGTTAGGCGAGATCCTAAGGAATACATGGTCGCCGATAGCAAACTCTAAGGGACATCGATGAGTATCGGTCCAATGGCGCTGGCGATCTTAGGCCACTCGAAGACGATCTCTGATTCTTCTGACCACTTCAACTGTCTGGGCAATTATTTCTGGGCCAAGCATCTGCCTCTCTCCAACATCGTCCCAGGCTAACGGGGATCTGCACTTCCTACCATACAGTGCCTCGAACGGAGCCATCTGAATACTGGCCTGGAAACTATTGTTGTACGAGAATTCTACCAGGTGCAGGTGATCCTCCCATGAACCACCGAAGCCAAAGGTACAAGATCTCAGCATATCTTCAAGAGTCTGGATTGTGCGTTCCGACTGGCCATCTGTCTGCGGGTGATAAGCTGAGCTAAACTAAAGGTGAGTTCCCAAACTCTCTTGCAGGCTGCACCAAAAGTGTGATATAAATCTTGAATCTCGGTCCGAGGTGATACTGACGGGCACACCGTGAAGCCTGACAATCTGTCTGAGGTACATCTCTGCCAACTGGGCCGTAGACTGACCAACTCTGAATGGGAGAAAATGAGCCACCTTCGTGAGCCTGTCAACTATAACCCAAATAGCATCTCGATCAACTGGGGATCTAGGCAATCCAGTCACAAAATCTATGGTCACATGCTCCCACTTCTATTCTGGAATCGGCAAGGGCTGAAGAAGTCCAGCGGGCCTCTGATGTTTAGCTTTAACTTGCTGGCAAACCAAACACCGAGAGACAAACCGGGCTATCTTCCTCTTCATGCCATTCCACCAGAAATGCTGACGAATATCACGGTACATCTTCGTGCCACCGGGATGAATAGAGTACTGTGAACTGTGAGCTTCGGCCATGACCTTCTGTCTGATATCTCCACTGGGTACACAAAGACGAGTGCCATGTCGAAGTGTCCCATCTTCATGAATGCACAACTCTGGCCTTCTCCCTGCCTCATACTCTGCTATGAGTCGCTGAATCTTAGAATCTGTAGATTGCGCCATCCGGATCCTCTCAACTATGCTGGACTGAACCTGTAGACTGGCCATCAACGCCACGTTGGTAGGAAGAACCACTTTAATTCCCATATTTCGAAGATCTGCCAATAACTCTGGTTGCACCGTTAGGAAGTAAACTCCGGCTCTCCTGCTCAATGCATCTGCTACAACGTTAGCCTTCCCTGGGTGATACTGCAAATCCACATCGCAGTCCACCAGTAGCTCGAGCCATCTTCTCTGCCGCATATTAAGGTCCTTCTGGGTAAAAACATACTTCAGGCTCTTGTGATCAGTAAATATCTCCACTCTATCTCCGTACAAGTATTGCCGCCAAAGCTTAAGTGTAAACACTACTGCTGCCAGTTCCAAGTCGTGGGTCGGGTAATTCTTTTCATGATCACGAAGTTGACGTGATGCATAAGATATTACTTTCCCATGCTGCATCAAGACACACCCCAATCCTCTGCCTGAAGCGTCGCAATAAACTGTGAATCCTCCGGTCCCATCTGGAAGTGTGAGAATGGGAGCCGTTATCAAACCTCGCTTCAACTTCTCAAATGATTCCTGACACTCTGCTGTCCAAGCAAACTGCACATCCTTGCGGGTCAACTGGGTCATCGGTGCTGAAATCCTCGCAAAATCTGAAACGAATCGCCGATAGTAGCCGGCTAATCCATAGAAGCTGCGAACCTCTGCCACTGAGCTAGGTACTGGCCATGACTCGATAGCCATAATCTTTTGGGGATCCACTTCTACTCCTCGAGTAATGATGTGACCCAAGTACGAAATGCGATCGAGCCAGAACTCGCATTTACTGAACTTGGTGTACAACTGATGCTCCCTAAGCGTCTGAAGGACGATATTGATGCTGGTCATGCTCTGCTTCGCTTTTGCTGTAGACCAGGATATCATCTAGGAACACGATCACAAACTGATCCAAGTGAGGCATGAAAATATGATTCATGAGGTCCATGAATACGGCTGGCGCATTGGTTGCTCCGAATGGCATAACAAGGAACTCCCAATGCCCATACCTCGATCTAAACGCTGTCTTCAGGATGTCCTGCTCTCTGACTCTGATCTGGTGGTATCCTGACCGCAAGTCTATCTTCGAGAATACTGAAGCCCCTTTGACTTTATCAAACAAGTCATCTATCCTCGGGAGAGGGTATCTGTTCTTGATTGTCACTGAGTTCAAGGTACGATAATCTATACATAACCTGGACGTACCATCCTTCTTTTTCACAAGAAGCATCGTGGCTTCCCAAGGCGATCCACTTGCACGAATGAATCCCTTGGTCCTGAGTTCTTCAATCATCTTGTACAAAATCTCCAACTCTGAAGGCGCTATCCTGTAGACTCGCTCTGATACTGGTGCTGTCCCGGGGATCAAGTCTATAGTGAACTCAATCTCCCGTTCTGGCGGCATCCCTGGAAGTTCCTCTGGGAAGACATCTGGAAACTCTTCAACTATCCGGGATAACTGCACTGCTACTGCCATCCGCAATACTGGGGGAGATGGCTCCACTGCGCCTCTGGAAAATAAAAACTCTGGCTCGCCTGGAATACTAAAGACAACGCTGCCAACATGGCAGTCTATCCTAGCATACTGGTTCCTCAACCAATCCATGCCCAAGACTACATCATAGTCTGTCATAGGGAATTCTATGAATCTAGCGGAGAACTCTCTACCGCTAACTACGATCCGACACGAGGAAAACACTCGATCTACTCCCACCAGTAAGTATATTGAGCCTTACTGATAATGACTCGGGCTCTAATCCTATCCGTGTCGCGAATCGTGCAGACATGAATGAATGCGGTGCACCAGAATCAAATAATATCAATGCTGGAGAGGAGTTGACGAGAATAGTACCTGCCACTACCTCACCTGGTGCAACTTCTTCTTCCATAGCCATCATCATTGCCTGACCTTGTCCTCTGGCTGCTGGTCCCCTCTGCTGGAAACCTCTCTGCCTACTCTGCACTTGAGCCTGGGTGTACCGCTGCTGGTTCTGCTGCTGAAATGCCTGGGCCTGAGGCAACAATGGCCTTGGGTACTGCTGCTGCATAGGTGCTGGTCCCCTAACCGATGGACTGGTTAGGTTGGAAGCGGACGAACTACCCCTATTCGGGCAGGCTCCTATCTTGTGATCTGCCACTCCACAAGCCAGGCACAATCCCTGCGCCCTGCGATAATCTGCCACCACGTGCCCTGGCTTTCCGCAATGAGAACATCCCATCACGGAAGTCTGCTTCTGCTTCTGCTGCTGCGGGTACGTCGGGGTTGAATGCTGAACCGACGTTACTGAGGCCGCCCGCCTCGGAGTTCCAGTGGTCAAACCCATAGCTGCCGGGGCTGGAGCTGATGATTAGTGTATCTGATTGTGGGATCGCTTCCTACCTCTGGTCCTATCCACGATCCTCTGGGAGGTGTACTCGTGCCTCCTAGCTGCCCTCAACACTGCATCGAACGTCTGGTGCTCGAACTGCTCAACTGCCAACAAGACCTCCAAATGCAGCCCCTGCTGGAACCGCTGGGCCCTATCAAACTCGGTCGCCACCAAGGTAGGGGCAAACCTACTGAGTCTAGAAAACTCAGATGCATAACCGTCGACCGTTCTGCCTCCTTGCTTCAAGTTGGTAAATCTCGTCTGTAGGTCGTACCGAGCTACAGCATCAAAATACTTCATCTGGAATCTTTCTCTAAACACCGCCCAAGTGACCGACGCAGCTAATCCCACGGCCTGTGCCGTCCACCAACTGCGAGCCAAGTCCAGCAACTGTAGGCATACCACTGCCACCTTCTCATTCTCAGGTGTCCTAGCTGCTTCTAGAACTACCTCGGTATCCTGAAGCCAAGCGTCCGCGGCAATCGCATCTTCGCTGCCGTCGAAGAAGGGAGGGTTCAAGCGCTTGAAGCTATTGGCCGTGCTGTTCCCTGGATGACCGCCTCTGGTCAAAGCATCTGCCACTACCTGGTACAAGGTGTCTCATCTACGATCCTGGGAAGCTATCAAGGTCCTGATGAGACCTACCAAGGTGCCATCGTCAGGCTCGACGGGCTGGACGGGCCGGATTGGTGGTTCTCCTCCGGTAGGTACAACTCTAGAGGCTACTCCGGAATGCTGGGCTTGATCTCCGGGTTGCTGCGGGTCCACGGAAAGTGCACCACCTTGCTGATCGGCGGGGTCCGGTACAGTGCCGCTGAAGAAAACGACACAGGAAAATAATAAGGAAGGACCAGGACAGATCAACGATACAAGCACATGATCAGGGCAAAAATTTAGAGATTCAGACGATATGAACGGAGATCAAAGACGAGTACTGATTGAGACATATATTTGGTAAACCCTCACATTCTTGAATGCCAGGGCCTGTATGGGCCACCACTTAAACCATGGGACGCCCCAGAACTAGAATACTAGAGAGCGGGGGCGTACATAGCCAGCTACGTATATTGAAATGGAATCCACCTCGCTATACGGTCACGGCTGTCTAGATATGAGGGTTTACTACAAGCCAACGGTCTCTTAAGGTTAAGCCTATTGTCTCAATCTCAAGCAAGCAATATGGTTACAAGATGTTAGACCACCAAATATACAATAAAAGGCGTCCCAAATATTACATATTCAGTTGATCATGAAGCTAGTCATACAAAATATCGAGACTAGCAAGAGTTAAGTCATACATGATCAACCCTAGAATTTATTAATCATGTTTACAGCCCGTAGGCAGACAGTAAGTAAATATACATCGAGCTAACAGGTGCTCGTCGGCTAAACGCCTCAAAAGAATAATTTTACAATGGAGTGAGTAAAACAAAAGAGAAAACCCACTCGTAGCCCGAGTTTCTTCTAGTCGCCACCATTGGGCTGGAAGTTCGGTAGATCCTCGAGTGCTGCTCCGAAATTTGGCCACACAAAACCAGCTGGGTCAAACCCCAGAAAGAGCAAGTGCCACAAGGAGGCCACGAAATAAGAACAAAAGCCAGCATATCAGATCATAAGGAATAAAAGAAAAGTACAAGTAATAAAGAGTACAACAGGACAATAAACGACTAGGGACGTTGAACCATTCCGGGAGCCAGGTTACAACCCGTAAACCAAACAAGGACTGGGGTTGTAACCCTTCGCCTGAATAGCACTATGTCACTACCCATTTATTGTTGAAGATAAGTAAAACAATCATGTTCAGGAGTACCAGGTACAGGGACTAGACGAGACTTAGACAAGGCTAGACACCACCCATTCATAAACGGCCAAGCAATTACTACGGCTTACTACTTAACTAACTAGGGTTATCACAAGCCTAATTACTAACAAGATGCAAATAAGGAATTCCCAGTCCCAAGCCCTGCAGACTATCCAGTTATCCTTCCGCGGGTTGAGAGTATGGTTGGGTACATCGCCCAGGAGACGATATACCCTTAGGTGACTTAGAGGGTACAACACGTAACAGTGTGCTGGAAATGTGCCCTACTCGTCGGCAGGCTACAAGTCCGTTTAAAGCGTCCAGATAACGAGATCGCCTATGACTGGAAATTCTCCATGAACTATAGTTTGATCTAGTCATTAGCCTAATCCATATTCAGTATGCATCCCTGACCGTGGTAACCAGGGAGTCACGTCCTAGACATGATGCAAGACAAGACAAGTGGATTGCACAAGCAGCAAGAATGAATACCCACGGAGTCAGAGTTGATTATACGAGTCAAGTTAGCCATCGCAACAGCATCAAGTCAAGTCAACTTACAAGTTACAGGTTACAAGTCAGGAGTGCACCGCCACGGGCCACTATCAAGTTATCCAGTTGTAAAAGTGAATTATGAATCACAGGTTACAATTAAGAGCGCACCCCATCGGGTCACTATCAAGAAGACCAGAAGGCACTAGAATCATAAATCACAAAATTTACGAAAACCGCACTAGTCATAAGTAAACACCGAAAATCGTGCCAGGTCGTGTTGGGCCAAGACAGTCGTGTTGTGTGGAACAAGATCTCAAAACTCTAATCCACAAAAGAGAAGCTAAGTCCAAGAAATAAAATCAAACCATCATGGGCAAGTGGGTTGCGCAAGGGATCAGATTGTGCTGGGGGAAATGGACTGCGCAGGGGATGAACTGCGCGGGGGATGGACTGCGCTGGGTCGGGTTGTGCTGAAAGCGGGTTGCGCTGAGAGCAGGTTGCGCTGGGAGCAGGTTGCGCTGAGGGCTGGTTGCGCTGGGAGTAGGTTGCGCTGAGTTGAGTTGCGCAGGAGCCGAGCTGCACTGGGAGAGAGTGGCGCAGCAGTCAAGTGCGCCAAGGGGAGGAAGGCGCTGGAACTAAGAAGCACCAGCGCAAGTCAGTCCAGCGCAAGGCACTGGCCGAGGAGTTGCGCAGTCCGACCATGCACTAAAGAGCGCAGGCCGAGGGTCATCTTCTCCATCAGGCCGAGAGGAAGACTCCAAGAACCCTAAATTTCAAATCTTCATAACTTGGCCAAAACCAAACCAAATTTGGATTTTCAAAGTTCTAACTTATGTAAAATTGAATTCTCTTCCACATGGAAGTCTCAAAATAAGGAAAAATCTAAGTTTAATAGATCAAAACCAAGAAAAATCGAAAATGGTTAAAACTTAGATCTAGAAAAATGGAAGCTCCAAATCACAAAATACCAAGTTCTAATGTTGTTCACCATGGCCTAATCTAGCTAATGGACAAATAAAATTGGATCCTTATTTGGTGGCAAGGTGCACTTGCCTATGGTGTTGGTGTTGTGTGGAGGAAGGAAGAAGAAGATGAGGAATTAATAGAAGTTATGAGGAGAGAGAAAGTTAGGTGGGGTTTTAATGAGGGAGGGTGTGTCGTGTTGAGTGTGGAGGTTTAGCTAAGGGTGTTCCAATGCATACTAAACCAAACCAAACCAATTCCTTCTCCACAAAATAAAACCAAACCAGGTCCAAAAACCGTTGTACAAGAAAACCAAAATCCGCAAGTTAAGCCAAAACACAATTACAGGCCATAATCTGAGAAAATAAAATACAGGTCCAAAATACATATATGCCTAATTAAAATACGTATTCCGAAATACGGACGTTACAGGCCCGTATTTTGACTTATCTTTCTTAGCTTAGCCTTTGTTTAAATCTTGACTTGATTGGTTCAACTTGGTTCAACATGACTTGGTTGGCTTGGTTTGGTTTATTTTTGGTTGAGATGAGAGGGGTTGCTATATAAGTCAACTCCTTCTCTCTCCTTCATTATTTGTATTTACTTCTTCATCTTTTTCATTTACTCCTTCCACCTACCAAGCCTAGGCAAGTGCAACTTGCTTCATAATGGATCTCAAGTTTTATTGTTTCGTTCTTTTCCTTACTTGATTCTAAGCCTCTTTAGAATGTGACATTTTTGGATTTGATGGATAGATTCTTGTAGATCTAAGTTTGTAATTTTTTTGGGTTTTCTTGGTTTTGATCTCTAAAACTTAGTTATTTTCGAGATCTAATGGTTCCATGTTGTAGAAAATTCAATTCTACCCAATTTTGGCTTTTAAACCGCTTGATTTCGACTTCGTATGAGCAAGTTATGCTATTTTCATGTTCATGGGTTCCCCACACCTTTTGGTACTGTCGGGACGATGAACAGTGCTGCTCGCAGGGTCTTCGCTATCGTGCGTCGTGCTTGTGTGCAATATATGTCGTGAGCGATTTTGCCTGCGCGTGTAGAAGCATGAAAATTTCAGCAAATAAGAACATATGCACCCAAGCCAATAAGGACATATACGCCCAAGTCATCCTGTAAAGCTCTATGCGCCCAAGTAATCCTGTGAAGCTCTATGCGCCGAAGCCACCCAGTGAAGCTCTATGCGCCCAAGCCACCCTGTGAATGAGGGCGCATAGCCTGAAACAGGGCTATGCGCCCAAGCCTGACTCAGTCAAAGCCATGATCAAAACATGCACCGAAGCACACGGCCACGTCAGTCTCCACGAGCAGTCGTGCACCGAAGTATGCAGCCACGTCAACACCACGACCAACCCATGATCTTGCAGCCTGCATGCGCCTACAACCTATGCGCCCAAGGTAGGACTATGCGCCCACATAAAACTAGTATATTTTTCTCATGTGGGCGCATAACATCATTCCAGCTCCAGAACTACTATAAAATGGGGTTTCATCCCTCTTCAAAACACAGAACGAAGAGCATTTTCAAGAGCCAAATTGCTGCACTTTTTACCAGTGAGCCGCGAGTTAGCAATTTTCTTAGGTTTTCTCCCACTTTTGTAATCGGAGTATCAACGGAGTAAAGAAGCAACTGCCGCTCGATCTCCATCGTCCTATTCCCCAGAATTCTTTTTTGTACTCAGGGATCCTCAGCGCAGGATCTCTCACGCGTACTCGATTTGTGGTGCCTTGCGCCAATAAAGAAAAGACAGCATTTCTTCCTCTTTTTGTGTGTGTCCACACAAATGGTGACTCTGCTGGGGACTACCTTTTCCTCTGACGAGAAGGTGGTGACGCAATACGATACCGAAAAAGTGGGGAGTACTCATAAGATGCTGATCGTAAAGTTTGATCAGCAGGCGTTCGAAAAGATGCTCTCGAGGGATGGCTCTACTCCCTTAAAATCACCGAAGCCAAACAATTCTCGCAAGACTGGGCTTCCGAAGGCTCGCTGTGCATATCCTGCTAGTGTCATAGCAGATATGCAACTGGAGGACTCTGTCACATTGTAGCTCCCCTTCCCAGAAATTTTGAAATATTTTATTATTATTGAGGTTAATATTTAGATAAAAATTATTTACTAATTTTGGTTATATTATTTGGTTATCAAAAAAATGTTTAATATATATTCATATCTATGTTAATAAGGTCGAAAATAGATAATATAGTAAAAGTATAGAATGTTAGAGTGTTAAATTTATATACGATACATATGCATGTATGCATCATATATATAGAGAGAGAGTAAATAAATAAATATATAAAAGTATGTGTATATATATATATGTATATAAATGTATTATAAATATGTGTACGTGTATATATATATAAATATATAAATGTATGTATATATATATATATATATATATATATATATATATATATATATATATATATATATATATATATATATATATATATATTTTATATATATATATATATATATATATATATATATATATATATATATATATATATAATATATATATAAATATTTATATATATATATATATATATAAAATATATATATATATATATATATATATATATATATATATATATATATATATATATGAATAAAAATATATATATGTATATGTGTATATGTGTATTTATAAAAAAAAAAATATATATGTGTATTTATATATAAATATAAAATATATATATATGTATATATATATATATATATATGTATATATATATATAGGTATTTTGTGTGTATATATATAAATAGAGATATATAAGTATATGCGTATAAACGTGTATATACAAATATATTACATTGTGTAGATGCATAGAAATATACAAAGATATATGTGGGCTTGTGTATATATATAAATATATTTGTATGTATATACATATAGTTATAGATATATAAATATTTATATGTAATTTAGTTAGACTTATAAGAACTAATACAAATCATTCCAGGCCCAGCCTTTTCCCCAAGCACCCAACCCGGCCGGCTACAGACCCGAGCCCTGGTAACTGAGTCCCGAGCCCCTTAGGATCAGTTCACATATATATATATATCGTATATATATAGAGAGAGAGAGAGCCGAGAGATTGAGAGAGAAGGAGAAATCGAGAAACGAAGGAGTCAACCATAGCGTCGCGCCACCCCATCTCCACGCGCGACGCAGGGCTACTGCGCGCCACCCTTGGCACCACCGGCCGGCAAACACGCGCGCGTGCGCGCCGGGCGCATCAGCCTGCTATAGCAGCAGCAACATTAACATGCTGCGAGGCCGGTTTTCGCAAGGAGATTTTCGCATCCTCGCTTGATCGTTCTCCAAGAAATTTTCTCAGGTTTGTCGACAACCCTACCAACTTTATGTCCCAATAAATAGATTCAAGTACAACCTATTACAAACGTATGAAAAATTGAGCCCAAAACCAGTCGAAAACTGTTTCAAAAACAGTTTATAGGTAATTCGACTTTCTCTGTTTACTGATAAATTCTTGGCAACCCAGTAACTGTTTAAAAAATCTTTTTGTAGACAATTATTAAAAATCTATAGAACTCTAGAACCCTTTTTGTAGTTCCTAATTTCATTAAGATTTTAGAAAGATATCAGTTGTTAAAAATTAAGAAAAATATGTTTTTCCAAAACTAAATTTAATGAAAAACCCTCGATACGACGTACGTTCCATCAAACCGGGCGACGTGGTCACAAACCAAAACTATCGAAAGGTGCGTAACGGCTTCGTGGACGTGTGGGATTTGACGAAATTCAAATTGGTCGCGTGTGCGCAACGAATTTGATGCGTATCCGTCAAAATTCACCGTATCGACCTCTATGCAAGTTTCCCAATTACTTTGTGCACGCTCGTCAGATCAAGATGAAACTTATGCCAACAGGACCGTATCATTTTTTTGGTCCTGTATGCCAAGTTTGGTCCAATTCTGAGACAGTTGATTGGAACATCGTTTTACGGGCCCCACGGTCCGACTCAACTGGCGATTTTGTGCACGGCCCGCCGAAATCCAACTTTGGATATACGGTTGGGTTCGTATCAGAAAATCGGACCTGTTGATATGTAGTTTGACAACTTTAGAGACCGTTGAATCTGGCACGCTTTTCGGTGCAAAGCGGGTCTAACGGCGGACATCGTTTTTGCCCGAAATTACCGTTTTGCCCCTGTGTCCAGAATTGGACTTAAGGACAGGCAATCCTAGCTAATTTGACTATTCTGAGAATATTGGTACTGGTTATTTTAGCATCTGGAGACTTCTGCATGTGTTGACTAATTGTGGCTCATTGAGTGGTATAGTACTATTGGTTTCACCAGCTAAGGACCTCAGGCAAGTGCACTTTCTGATTGCTTTCCGATTCATAGTAGTCTTTTTATTTCATGTCTCCCAGCCTAGATTACAAGTTTAGGATACTATAGAGGATAGGGACTGCCCTGTATGACCCTAAGATCCAAAAACTTGTTAATTCTCGGTAAAATGATTTCAGACGTGATTACAAGTTTAGGATATTATAGAGGATAGGAACTGCCCTGTATGACCCTAAGATCCAAAACCAATACTAGTGTAAGTTCTGTAAGTTGGATAGCATGTCTCTCAGCCTAGCATTCCGTGGTCCTTGTGATCTATTAACAAGGTAATTGACTGACACTAATAGGTTTACCTAGAATATAGAATTTTGAGGCCCATAACCCATTAGTCGACCAAAGCCCTATGGATAAGAAGATAATACGTTGACTGTATAAGCAAGAACACCGGTAAGGTTTTGATTCTCTCAAAACTCGAACTACTTGTGCCTCCTTCCAAAAATCTCACCGACTTATATTTTGACTATCTTGACCAATGCTGCTATTACAGCCTAGTTTTACAAGCTCACTCTTTTATCGAGCTTGATTCGAGATATATATTTATTAGGGACGCCCGCTAACATATTGTCTAATAAGAATTATTGTATTACGGTCTGATCAACCATGATGCATTTGGTTCACTCTTTATCTAATTACCCTACGTGGATTAGGATGTAGATGTCTCCAGGATCACATCTGCGACTGCTTTGGCAATTCCTCTTGAATTATACATTCGCCTTTGAATCACGTAATTGTGTTCAGTGACATCTCCCTTGAGCCCTTCATTGTTTTTGTCTTTCATTGATTGGAAAGACGAAAGCTCGTGATTGATAGGTAGATACAGAGTATTCTCCATGGCTATGATAGTTGTATACGCAAGTATAGCTACCATCGGCCAGCCCTGTGACTTGAACCTTGCCTTGAGTTACTTGTCCTCCCTTCGACACTAAACCTCATATCTTAATCTTCTAGTCATTGGAGTCTGAGAGTGATTAGGATCCTTTCTTAGTCAAATGCCAGCCTAGGAGACTGCCTATCCTCAAGGGACCAATTATTGTGAGCCTCTAAATATTTGTTGAAGCTTGCTTTAACTAGAACCCTTGTGATAATAGTCTGGCAGGTTCGACACCAATAGAAATTTACGACCCAGTTGTTAGGAATCTTTTTGCCTTAGAGTCGGTTACCCCGTCGATAACTCTTGTATACTATGGATGTGTATGTTCCTCTATTTTATCAATCATGTGTCATTATACACACTCGTTTTTCGTTTATTTGAGGAATGATCCTTGACTTGACCTATACCTACCGTATCTCGTAACGCCGTACCTTATTCTTCATTAACAAGAATCGAGGCACAATATCCAGACTTTAAAATTTTTTTAACCTTATTTCTAAGGTGGGTAGACTGTAAACCTTCTAAAATTCTAGGATATACCAGAATTACCAATTGATTAGAATAAATTTTATTAGGATGATAGTTAGTGCCCCATGGACTCCCACTTTCCATTTAGATCATTTTGTGTCCCCGGCCGTGTCATTAATATCTGGAGCACGAGACCAGCTATTACCTTCCGACAAATTTTATATACAAGATCTAGACGAGTCCACCTTCATCTAGGTATATCATGTCCCACTCAAAATTCGTCCCCTTGTACTCTATTTTTGTGCTACGACTTTCAGGTTAAAAGGACTAGCTACAACCCTTACCATAGTACCGGTATACTTTCCGACTTCCATTAGAGCCTCAATCTTGACTCAATTTCTTCGACCCAATATGTGGTGGCGATCTACTCGAAGCCCACTACGCACATACCACTAGTGCGCCACTCGATAGAGGCCTCTTGTGCTACTTAAACATAAAAGTCACCGAAGGCACATTTTGGACTTTAGGAACTTAGCTAACCAACCTGACTGGCAACTAGCTCAACCACTTGAGTTAAAGCCTATTCTAGGGTACCCTAACCTAGTAGAAATAGTTTTATCAATGGAATCTTGTCCGGTCCATATAGATTGCAATCCAAGGTTCACCCAACCAACAAGGGATGTCCAGATCAGGAAGCCCATTAAGACTCAGTAAAACCCATCCATGTATGCCACCATATTTGGACTATAAAATCGAACTATTTGAAATAGGTCCCTACCCCTATTATGTAGTCTCCACCTCTTAGAATGTGAAGTCATTCGTAACCCTTATTTCATCTACTTGGAAGTCGAGATACGATCTTGTATTGCATTTATACCTCTTGCTCATGTGTTTAAATAACCACAGAAAAGACCACAATCTTGATTTTTCAAATTCGGTTCTATTAGAATATCTTGTTCAGATAGAATTTCAAGAACGAAACTTTCGTATTGCATGGATTGCGAGCCCCTTTAGGAAAGAAGGGTTCTTCAATATAGCAAGTGACTGGACTAGAGTAGCCCAATCTAGCAAATAGGTCGATGGTTCATAAACTTTCTTTCTATCTGCATCATAGGATACTCTCTGCAGTTTTTGAAACTTCATAACTGCTCTCGATTATTTTTTCTTATCTATATGTCCTTCCTATTTTAGAGCGACGAGTGGTCATGCTTATTAGAATTTGTCAATATTTTTTAGCTACTTGCGAAAATTGTTGCTTGTTAAATTTTGGGTTGCTTGATAGATACGAGAGGATTATAGATACCATTTGCCTAGATATTTGTTGGTAGGTTGGTGGCAAACAGTTAGAAGTTTTTTAAGATTTTAGTTTGGGGAGTAGTGTGACCAAAGGTGGGTAGAAGTCCTGGAGGCTATATGGCTAGGAGAAGAATACAAACTATTCTTTTTTTGAGGAATTAAAAATTTAAGGAGATTAAGGTTCTGGTAGACTTCCTATTGAATCTTAAGGAATAGTTATGGATTAGAATTTCGAGGACGAAATTATTTTTAAGGTGGGTAGATTTGTAGCTCCCCTTCCCGAAAATTTTGAAATATTTTATTATTATTGAGGTTAATATTTAGATAAAAATTATTTACTAATTTTGGTTATATTATTTGGTTATCAAAAAAATGTTTAATATATATTCGTATCTATGTTAATAAGGTCAAAAATAGATAATATAGTAAAAGTATGGAATGTTAGAGTGTTAAATTTATATACGATACATGTGCATGTATGCATCATATATATATAGAGAGAGAGTAAATAAATAAATATATAAAAGTATGTGTATATAGATATGTATATAAATGTATTATAAATATGTGTACGTGTATATATATATATAAATATATAAATGTATGTATATATATATATATATGAATAAAATATATATATGTATATGTGTATATGTGTATTTATATATAAATATAATATATATATATATATATATATATATATATATATATATATATATATATATATATATATATATATATATATATATATATATGTATATATTTATATTTTATATATAAATATAAATATATATATATATATAATATAAATATATATATATATATATATATATATATATATATATATATATATAAAATATATAAGTATATGCGTATAAACATGTATATACAAATATATTACATTGTGTAGATGCATAGAAATATACAAAGATATATGTGTGCTTGTGTATATATATGTGTGCTTGTGTATATATATAAATATATTTGTATGTATATACATATAGGTATAGATATATAAATATTTATATGTAATTTAGTTACACTTATAAGAACTAATACAAATCATTCCAGGCCCAGCCTTTTCCCCAAGCACCCAACCCGGCCGGCTACAGACCCGAGCCCTGGTAACTGAGTCCCGAGCCCCTTAGGATCAGTTCATATATATATATATATATATATATATATATATATATATATATATATATAGAGAGAGAGAGAGAGAGCCGAGAGATTGAGATAGAAGGAGAGATCGAGAAACGAAGGAGTCAACCCTAGCGCTGCGCCACCCCATCCCCGCGCGCACGCACGCCGGGCGCATCAGCCTGCAATAGCAGCAGCAGCATTAACAAGCTGCGAGGCCGGTTTTCGCAAGGAGATTTCCGCATCCTTGCTTGATCGTTCTCCAAGAAATTTTCTCAGGTTTGTCGACAACCCTACCAACTTTATGTCCCAATAAATAGATTCAAGTATAACCTATTATAAACGTATGAAAAATCGAGCCCAAAACCAGTCGAAAACTGTTTCAAAAACAGTTTATAGGTAATCCGACTTCCCCTGTTTACTGATAAATTCTTGGCAACCTAGTAACTGTTAAAAAATCTCTTTGAAGGCAATTATTAACAACCTATAGAACTCTAGAACCCTTTTTGTAGTTCCTAATTTCATCAAGATTTCAGAAAGATATCAATTGTTAAAAACTGAAAAAAAAAATATTTTTTCAAAACTAAATTTAATGAAAAACCCACGATATGACATGCGTCCCGCCAAACCGGGCGACGTGGTCGAAAAACGAAACCATTGAAAGGTGCGTAACAGCTTCGTGAACGTGTGGGCTTTGACGGAATTCAAATTGGTCGCGTGTGCGCGACGAATTTGATACGTATCCGTCGAAATTCACCGTATCGGCCTCTGTGCAAGTTCTCCAATTACTTTGTGCACGCATGTCAGATCGAGACGAAACTTGCGCCAACAGGACCGTATCATTTTTCTGGTCCTGTATGCAAAGTTTGGTCCAATTCTGAGACAGTTGATTGGAACGCCGATTTGCAGGCCCCACGGTCTGACTCAACGGGCAATTTTGTGCACGGCCCGCCGAAATCCAACTTTGGATATACGGTTGGTTTCGTATCGAAAAACCGGACCTGTTGATATGTAGTTTGTTGACTTTAGAGACCGTTGACTCTGGCACGCTTTTCGGTGCAAAGCGGGTCCAACGGCAGACATCGTTTTTGCCCGAAATTACTGTTTTGCTCCTGTGTCCAGAATTGGACTTAAGGACAGGCAATCCTAGTTAATTTGACTATTCTGAGAACGTTGGTACTGGTTATTTCAGCATCTGGAGACTTCTGTATGTGTTGACTGATTGTGGCTCATTGAGTGGTATAGTACTATTGGTTTCACCAGCTAAGGACCTCAGGCAAGTGCACTTTCTGATTGCTTTCCGATTCATAGTAGTCTTTTCATTTCATGTCTATACATATATCTTGCTGCTTTTTGACACGCTCGTCACACGGAGTAGTCGGGATGGAAAATATCTTAGTAGACATGTGGACTACCCAGAACTATCCCCATGATGTCTATTCGTGAACAATAGCACCTGTACACGACACGTGCAGGTGCCGGATTTATCCCTTAGCCGTTCACATGTCGAAACAGATATTTCACACCACCTAGGTAGATTTCTTTTATTTATTTTTTCTTTTCTTCTCCACCGTGCCATGTCATCAGTACTTTCCAGTTTTTATATTCCATATGTTATTTTCATGTCTTGTTGATTCTATTGTGTTCTTATATTGCCGTCGGTTTGTGTACTTGTTCCATTCCTGACTGGAAACCAATATTTTTTAGGTTAGCCGTGGATTCACTTAGCATGGGAGATGCGGGGGTTCTTGCAGACGAAAGCCTAGAGACTAGCTAGATAGTGGAGTTGTAGTCATTCAAATATTTGTACAAGTTTATATTTTTCTGCAAATGTAAAACTTGTGATCTTTGTAAATTAAATTAATATTGTGAATGAGCATTATTTGTAATTTTGATCTTCATGGCCATGACAGCATTCTACCGCCGACACTGCGGTGTAGGCTGGCTTGGACACGTCTCGTATCTGTTTAAAAAAAATGGGTGTGGGTCGTGACACACATGGGCGCATGACTCTGCCACAGAAGCTCCCCAAATGGAGAAAGCTCACACCGTTCCGGACTCTACTAGCCCAGTGACTTCTTTTCTGCACAACCAACAACAGAGTGTTCGACGCTCAAGACTTGGCAAAGGAAAGTACTACGATGCCAAGAATTGGGGTGTTCGACACTCTGGGCAAACCCAGCAAGCCTCACAAACGAAAGAGGCAAAGCTGGAAGAAAACAGCACTGTTCCACCATGCATGCGCCCAAGGGGATGTTTGGGCGCATAACCCCAATCAGAATGCTTCTGTCTTCGACAGATTAGGCATCCAGGGTCATGCGCCCAAGGCTATGCGCCCAGGCTCCACTGATCCATACTATGCGCCCACATCAAGGAGGCTCATATATGCGTCCAAAAAGTATGCGACCAAGGCCAATCTCCAAGGCCTATGTGCCCACAGCAAAAAGACAGGCCCCAATGCGTATAGCACGGGGCTGTCTTCAAGGGCATCGCAGAACTTAGGTACGGGGATTGCCCCTGCACGTGAACTAAGTCTGGATGCGCCAACTTCCTTACGAACCTGCATACAAAGCTCAGCGATGCATGCAACATAGATTGTAAGGCAAAACTCCCTTCTGCTGACTTACGCGACATAAGAAATCATAAGCGTAAAGCGAGGAAGGACATAACAATTCATAGTGCACATTCGTGCACCAGTATTGTTATCAACTGTTGCTGCTCCAAAGCAACAAGAGTGCCTCAGAGAAAGTCCGTGTTTGGACGGCTGTATTTCTCTGACGATGAAAAGCCGCTGTGTGTCTCATCCAACATGGCTTCATGGGGTCCCCCTTACGGAAGCCCCAATCAAAGACAGTGGACCACGAACCCAACTTTCTCTCTCAGTTTCGCGAGAAAAAGGAGAAGAAGTCTACCAACAGATGGCCAGCAGGCTATCACATCTGAAGGAGTCTATATGGGTACTCGGTCAAAGGCGAGATTCCATATGGATGACGAAGACTCCCAAGCTGGGGGTAGTATTCCTTCAGAGTCTGAAGCGGATAACCTTCATACTGGGGGTATCCTTCCAGAGGACGACGATCTCTCCGAGTCTGATGGTGACTATCTACCTCCTCTACCTGAAGATGAGGGACTTGTCAACTCAGAGACAGACAGTATCAGCACCAGTTGTACTATTTCCTCTGTTCATCCTCGTATGTTATCTACATATATGATGGACGGAGAAAGACCTGAAGAAGCCAGTGATCAGACTAGCAAACGGCTAGAGGGTCTTGAAACAGCATTCGCCAAGATCACTGATATGCTGACCAATATCATGGCGGTCCAAGCTGCTGGAACTGTTCTACCACCTCAATAAAACGTCTAGGCTCATGCTAGTCCAGCTCATAGCAACAACCCTCCTTCACTACAAAAGGAGTATCATTCCGTTATGCCTCCCCCGGATCTTACAAATGCTGGGGCTGGTCCTTCACCAACGACGTCTGACAACCGTTCAGCAGCCGTTTCCCAACACCTGCTCAATCAATAGGATGTAATTGATTCCCTGGTCGCCCATCTCGACACCATCTCACACAAAGACGAGCTTCAGAAGATGGGGATATCTCAACCTTATTCTTCTGAATGGGAAAATGCTACTTGCCCTCCTAACTACAAGCCGCTGACGCTAAATTCATTTGACGGATTGACTTTTCCTCGTCAACACATGACATACTTCAACACGCAGACTCTGCACTTACCCAGGGACGATCCGTTCTTGTCAAAGTTGTTTATTAGCACCTTACATGAGATAGCTTTCGAATGGTTCTGTAGTCTGTCTGACGGTTGCATCAATTCGTTTAAAGACTTGGAGAGGTTGTTCCTCAATAGATTTTACGAGAGTGGCATGTATGTTAGTATGTCCACCCTCATCGAGACCAAGCAAAGGAGGACTGAGTCTGTCATCGCCTTCATCGAACGCTTCAGGCGGCTAGCACTGAAGATGCCATTTGACATACCAGACTCGGAACTTATGGATACTTGTCGACATAACTTCCTTCCTACGATGAAGTTTTATCTGGGTATACATAAGTATGATACATGGCCCGCTTTCATTGGGGCCGCTGATGTTGCTGAAAATGACGTTCCTAATCTGGAACTACCAGGGTTGAAAATACCTAAATCTGAAGACAAGGGCAAGCATCCTCAAACTATCCATGTCCGTAGGGGTAAAGGAAAAGAAGTCCTAAAGGTCGACACATCCAAAGGAGCTTCAATTCTCAGGGCGCCTCCGATAAGCCTAAGGAGACCTTCTCCTTTGACGAAGACGATGTCATTAACATCTTTCACACACTGACGAAGGGTAATAAACTGATATTACCTCCACCACGATGTCCTACAGAGGCGAACCAACTCAACGATCCCAAGTACTGTCTCTATCATCAGTACATGCATCATTCTACCAAGGACTGCATCGTCCTGAAGAAGAAGATACAACAGCTTATCGACAGCCAAGTGATCAACCTCGAAGGTGAAGACAAAGGTCGTATCTTCTAACATGATCTCTCTTCAGTTTGGTGACTTTCCTCCCATAGAAGTCCCAGACAGCGTGGTCCCGATCCCCAAGGCAATAATGAATTCGTCAACCTACCGCCAGCTCGTAACTCAACCTTGGTGCCACTCACAACTGAACGTGGTGAGATCATGTGGGTCCATCCGAACCTTGTGCAAGAAGTGACGCAGGGGGTGGTACCTCCCAAAGCAAAAAGGGGCAAGAAATACAAGCCATGCCATATGGTGTCTTCTCCCATCTACGAGGTTCTATCTGGCGAGACGCGATCGGAGAAGACTTATCTTCGAACGTACGATCCCGTACAAGAAGAAGCAGTACCTTCTCAAGCTCCTGCTACCCTCACAAGCTCAGAAGTTGGTCCGTCTAAGCCTTCAACTACCGACAAAGCCAAGCAAAAGGAGATACGGTTTGACAAGTCTCTGAAGGTGCCAGCTCCCGAAGGCATAGATCGGCCCTACAACTTTGACATACTGGCACAGCTAGCCAATACACCTGCCAGGTTGTCTCTGTTCGATCTGTTGCGAATCTCCAAAGAAACGCGGAAGGCCTTAAGTGAGACATTACTACATGCCGACTCTTATCTCGCTGAAGTCAAAGCCTCCACTGAAGATCATGTCTCCTGTCCTCACTGCCACAGTACTATGGAAGTGGTGCCCAACATCACCTTTTTACAGGAGGACATGCAACTTAAAAACAATCGTCATGATAGACCCCTGTACTATACAGGGTATATCAGGGCGATCAAGGTGGACCATATGCACATCAATCCAGGATCCTCCCTCGGCATCATTCCTAGAAGTTTGCTTCAAATTCTGTAAATCCCTCTGCACAAGCTATCTGCAACCAACACAACTAGCATGGCTTTCAACGTTGGTCGAAGCCACCCCTGGACAAGATCCGTCTCAAGTGCCAGATCGGTGATCTCCGAACGGAGGTTTTTTGCTATGTGGTCGATGTCAATATATCCTACAACATCTTCTTGGGACGTCCATGGATACACAAGAATATGATCGTTCCTTCCATACTTCACTAGTGCTTCAAATACGTCAATAGTGACGGTGTCGTGAAGACGGAGTTTGCCGATGTCGATTATTTTAAGGGCATCGAAGCCTACTATGGAGATTCGGTACTTTACCAATCTCAACCCCCAAAGTTGACGGCAACGAAGCTGACAATGAAGCTGAAGCAAGTTCATCCTCCAATGATGGTCCCCTGATTATCCGAGTCAAAGGACGTACTACTCCAAAAAGTACTCCGAAGCCTCTCACAATTAGAGTGAAAAAGAAGAGCCCTGACAAGGTTAAACCATTGACCACACCCTCCGCAAGAACCCAGACAAGGTTAAACCTCAGGAGGAACCTGCTGAAGTCCGTCCTCCCAATCCTGGAGAATTATCCTACGTGGTGAACTCGGCCAAGACTATGGCTCCTCTTCCAGATGATGATCCTATCAATGAGTACATCAATACTCATAATAATGTACCTTCAACGGATGATGTTATCCCTGAAGAAGAACTTGCGTATTTTCTTAGTAAAGGTTTTATCTTTGAATTACTCCGATGTCTATCAATCTATAAACCACTACATAGATACGATATACACTCTAGAGCACGGCATAGGACCACACCTCTGCATGCCGGTCACGATGCCTCACCTACGAAAAAAAGTTTACCCAGAAGATATCCACTACTTCATCGTTCCAGCCAGAAAGAAGGATGAAGAACTAATCATCTTCGGTCGTATAAATGGTGAGAGAAAGTTCGTTCCAGACTCTACTTCTCCCAAGCACAACACAGAAGCTGACTATGACTCTGGAAAAATACAACTTTTTCGGTATAGTTGGCAAGCCAAGAATATCATCCAGAACATGGGATATGACATCAAAAGCGACCAGGGGCTAAATTATGGCCGGGGATGATGGTTGCCAATACGACACTTTGCTACTCTCGGAAAACCCGAGAACTACTATCAGCAAAATAGTGTTGGTTTGGGTTATGTTACTCCTCCAACAACCCCCAAAAGATCAGATGATGAAGCAGATCGTTGTTCTCATTCTTCTGATTCCTCCCTCTGGGACTCAGACTCCAGCATTGGCGACATGTTCAAAGCAACTTTGTCCGTCAACATAGTTTTCGTTGACCAAATTGCGGACGATGTCCAATCAATCGAGCTTGAGCAATGGGCTCAAAAGATGGATACTAGGTGGAAGCTGTGCTTCAAACAACGTAAACCACCTACCGAAGATAAAGTCGTCCAAGTCAATTTAGGAGATAAATCATCTTTTAAACCAATCTTCATCAGCAAAAGTCTATCTGCGATGAACGCCAATCTCTTATACAGCTTATAAGAGAATACATCGACGTCTTTGCATGGAGCTATGAAGACATGCTGGGCCTGGACCCTAAAGTTGCCATGCACCGCCTGAATATTTCGTCTAAAGCTAAGCCAGTGAAGCAGCAACAACGACGATTCTGACCAGATGTCATGGAGGCCATCGAGAATGAAGTCAAGAAGCTCATTACCAGTGGATCCATTCGCGAAGAACAACACCTTGACTGGGTTGCCAACATCGTTCCAGTCATAAAAAAATGGTAAAGTTCAAGTCTGTATCGATTACCATGATTTGAACTCTGCATGCCCGAAGGACGAGTTCCCTCTACCGATTACCGACATAATGATCGACAATACTTGCGGCTTCGAGCGGATGTCCTTCATGGATGGGTTCTCAGGCTACAACCAGATCAGGATGTTCCCCGACGACGAGAAGCACACATCTTTTCGAACACCGTTGGGGGTATACTGCTATATGGTGATGTCCTTCGGATTGAAAAATGCAGGGACGACATACCAATGAGCCATGAACACAATTTTTTGCGATCATTTGTGCAAAATAGTGGAGTGCTACGTAAACGATGTAAGCCTCTTCCCGGAAACCTTAAAATATTTTTTCGTTTGATTTAAAATGGTGAGGATTAGAATTTGAAAGAATTAATTTTCAATAATCAATACGGTAGAATGCTTCAAGTCATAATGGAGTTTTGGAGTACAAGATGACTAGAAATCGTGGCACGGATAGTGCAAGGGCGTGCCTTGACTAGTGTTTTAGCTATGGTAGGGAAGACTGAGCCATAGCGATATCCTAACTAGGAAAACCAGGCTAAGTCGTAGCATGACCCTATAAATAATCTAATTATTTAATTATTATTGATTATTGACTTTTAGGAGGCCCAACTGTACCAATTTAGCCCGGACTTGGCCCTAACCGAGCCCAAAACCCCTGTAGACATATAGTACGTCCAAAGACGTCCATGCTGATATACATATATATATTGAGTGTATACTTCATACCTTATTTTAAATGGTCTAATAAATATTTTTCTAAAATCTTTGTTATATATATATTCAATATTATTAATATTGATTGGATATGTAATTTTGAAAATACGATAACTTGCTAAATATATTTAGATTCTTTTAGAATAATATGCTAGAGAGAATTATAGGAATAGAAATGCAGTATAGTATAGCTGTATTGGGTTATAGGTATATGTAACTAAAGGGAGTGGGTATTTTATTTTATTATAGAAATAGTTATAAAGTTGGAAGTATAGATACATAAATAGAAGTTATTATATGATGCTTTATTTGGGTACTAGTGTAAAATAGTGTGATAAATATTGCTTAATTTTATATGTAGATATTATTTTAATGTAAATCCATACATGGGCTTTAATATAATATATAAATAAATAGATTTATATGTACACTTGAATGTTCATACTTACAGGAGAAGAAATGTTATAGCAGCAACCCAAAAGCCCAACTCGACCAAACCCAACCCGTTACCACTGCAGTCGCACCTCTATATATATAGCAGACTAGACTTTAGGTTTCCGGGGGATGCATAGTAAGCCGTCGCCGCGCCTCCTCATCTTCTTTCTCACATGCCGAGCTCCCTCGTGAGCCACCTTCGTTCGCGAGTCCGAGCACTACTGGTCACCACCATTACTGTCTCCACACCATACCAAGGTGCCACCTCCCTCACCGCTTGACTTTTCGACGACGCGCCCGAGTTTCTCGTCGACCCACCTGGATTTATGCCACCACTTTGGCGTCCCCATAGCTCGTAACAGCATCTCTCGTACTCCACTGGCCTTGACCACGAGCCTGCCTAGGTGGCAGTCGCTGCAGTCAGCCGGGTCGTCGGTAGTAACCGCTAAAACATCGATATTTGCCAACCATACATGCGACCAAGCATCATCGCAGACTTCGTCAACAGCAACATGCTTCCCGCTGCCACCTTCTTGATAGCGCCAGGTTTGCCGCCACATGCGACGCTGGGTGAGACCACTGGTCGAGCAATGAGGGGAGTCATCCCCGGTCCACGTCTATGCCCATCGCCAAGGGAACGTCGGTAGTCCAGTCCCCACCCGCGGTCGCAACTCTTGGTATATTAACGTCGTTATCTCAACCATGGCCGTGCCGAACTTGACGTCCAAGCCTCGTTGACGGGAGGCTGTGTCGCTTCATAGAGACCCTGCGTCGAGCTGTATGGGCCGAGCATCACCAGCGACCTCCATGAAAGTTTGAGCATCCAACCTACTGCCATGGTCGTCGGTCAAGACGACCACATGGTCGCTAGTCTATTCACGAAGGAGCAAAAGATCCCATGCACGAGTTTGAGATTCTTCAACTAGCAGATTATATAATCCTATTTGAGGCCGCACACCGAATAATAGCTGGAAAGAGAAAAAGGAACCATGCAAGCATTCCTTTACGTGAGCATATAGAATTACAACAGCAACACACTAATGAAGTCATGCTTTCGGAGACAATTGTGATGATTTGGACTTCATGGCTAAGCAGTTGACTATATTTTGTTGGATCTGCGTACAACCTCCAAACAAGATATCTTGCCTCCCTCTACAGTTTAATTTCATGCTTATAGTTTTCCTGTTTTTATATATCATCTTATTCTCTAGTTGATGTGAGTTTATTTATATGTTTCCTGCGTTCTGTATTTTACTAGATTATCGTCTTGCTTGTATATCAGCTTCAAGATTAGATAGTATAGTTACACCAGGCTTGTTCACTTTATAGTTCATGCTAGAGGCGTCCTTACCCGTGTCTTGACATGAGTTGTACCTTGTCTCACCTGTGCCTCAACTGAGTCGTGTCTTGGAACGAGTACGTGTAATTGAACTACAACTTCCTGTTTTCGTTCCTCAACCTGTGAGTCTACAATCAGGATGAGGGTTGGTCAGTTGCACCAGAGAGTCCACACTCGGGACGAGGGTATTTATTTCCTTGGCACCAGAGAGTCCACTCAGGACGAGGGTGTTTGTCTTGATCTGTTTATATCCGTGAGTCCACACTTGGGACGAGGATGTTATACTTGTACCAGAGAGTCCACACTCGGGACGAGGGTTCCTTGCCGTGAACTAACCTGCGAATCCACTCGAGGCGAGGGTTTGGTATTCCATTGATCTCGTATTCACTTGTTCATCCAACAGTTCAGTTACGTGTAGTTGTTCTTGTATTCCAGTTCTTAGTCACCTGTCAGTAGCCACTTGTCGTTAGTCACTTGTTAGCAGTTTGGTCGTAGTCTCTTGCCATGTTAAGTGTCGTTTCTTATTTATATCCTATTTATATTATCATGCATAATTAAACTGCTAGATAGACATATTTTATGTATCTTGCTATGTCCCCTGAGGACCTGATGATCTCTTCAGGTTTAGCGATTGCATAGAGTTAGTTAGTAGAGCGGGTTGGTAGATGATTGTGATGCATGATTCAGGTATTTGTCAGTGATATTATATTTATTATCCAGCTTATGCTTTCCTTTTATTATCATGCAATATCCTATTTATTGATTCAGTTTATAAACTCTTGTTATATTCCTTGGAGTCTTATCAAACATTTATGCTAGTGGGCTGCAGACCACGACCCATAGTGTTCATTCATGTTTCGTACATATATTATGGATTTGAGATATAGATTTGTTTTGCCATGATTTGGCAGTTTACCATGCTCTTGACAGTGTTTACGTATTCGAGTCGGGCTGGAGTCCGTTTGATGCGTAGCTGGCTTGCGTACGTACTTGCATCCCAAAAGCGGGTACGGATCGTGACAAGTTTTTTGTTGGTCCATACAGGTCAGAGCATATCGTATCGGTTACGTTACTGTACTGGTACGAGCCTGCGAATTTGACTTACCCTTAGAAATCTCAATCCACATTGACTTGAAAAATTCTCTTAGAAATTTCTTTATCATCCTTGAAACTTCAAATTTGCCTTCGATTGTTCCTCTTTGCCTTCATGTACTATTACTTCTCGTTACTTCCTATTCCGGAGTGACGAATGATCCTGCTAATTAGATCAAAAATTCTTAAACCGTAGTATATGCTAGTATGATTATTTATTTGTGGTTGTTTATAGATATAGAGAATTATAGATGTCGTATGCCCTAGACAGCTGCTGGTAGTGAGTTTAACAACTAGTTGGGAGGTTATAAAAGTTTCTAGTGACTAGTACTTGAAAGAGTAATGTGACCCAAGGTGGGTAGAAGTCCTCAAAGATTCGTAGTCACAAAATGAACAGGAGAAA
Organism: Iris pallida; assembly: GCA_029216955.1. NCBI lineage: Eukaryota > Viridiplantae > Streptophyta > Magnoliopsida > Asparagales > Iridaceae > Iris > Iris pallida. Next base: position 18,614,842 of record JANAVB010042618.1, on the reverse strand, counting down.
ATATAAAAGACTTTGAGACATCAAATTCGGGGAATTAAGGAAAGAGTGGACTTGTTTTTGGAATTTTCAGAATAAGTATGAGTTAGAATTTCGATGACGAAATTATTTTAAGGTGGGTAGATTTGTAAACCCTCTTCCCGGAAACCTTGAAAATATTTTTTTATTTGATTTAAAATGGTGAGGATTAGAATTTAAAAGAATTAATTTTCAATAATTAATACGGTGGAATGCTTCAAGTCATAGTGGAGTTTTGGAGTACAAGATGACTAGAAATCGTGGCACGGATAGTGCAAGGGCGTGCCTTGACTAGTGTTTTAGCTATGGTAGGGAAGGCTGAGCCATAGCGATATCCTAACTAGGAAAACCAGGCTAAGTCGTAGCATGACCCTATAAATAAACTAATTATTTAATTATTATTGATTATTGACTTTTAGGAGGCCCAGCTGTACCAATTTAGCCCGGACTTGGCCCTAACCGAGCCAAAAAACCCTGTAGACATATAGTACGTCCAAAGACGTCCATGTTGATATACATATATATATATTGAGTGTATACTTCATACCTTATTTTAAATGGTCTAATAAATATTTTCCTAAAATCTTTGTTATATATATATATTCAATATTATTAATATTGATTGGATATGTAATTTCGGAAATACGATAACTTGCTAAATATATTTAGATTCTTTTAGAATAATATGCTAGAGAGAATTATATGCATAGAAATGCAGTATAGTATAGCAATATTGGGTTATAGGTATATGTAACTAAAGGGAGTGGGTATTTTATTTTATTATAGAAATAGTTATAAAGTTGGAAGTATAGATACATAAATGGAAGTTATTATATGATGCTTTATTTGGGTACTAGTGTAAAATAGTGTGATAAATATTGCTTAATTTTATATGTAGATATTATTTTAATGTAAATCCATACATGGGCTTTAATATATAAATAAATAGATTTGTATGTACACTTGAATGTTCATACTTACAGGAGAAGAAATGCTATAGCAGCAACCCAAAAGCCCAACACGACCAAACCCAACCCGTTACCACTGCAGCCACACCTCTATATATATAGCAGACTAGACATTAGGTTTTCGGGGGATGCATAGTAAGCTGCCGCCCAGCCTTCTCTTCTTCTTCCTCATATGCCGAGCTCCCTCGTGAGCCACCTTCGTTCGCGGGGCCGAGCACTACTGGTCACCACCATCACTGTCTCCACACCATGCTAAGGCGCCACCTCCCTCACTGCTTGACTTTCCGACGACGCGCCCGAGTTTCTCGCCGACCCACCTGGATTAGTGCCACCAATTCAGCATCCCTATCGCTCGTAACATCATCCCTCATACTCCACTGGCCTTGACCACGAGCCCGCCCAGGTGGCAGTCGCTACAGTCAGCCGGGTCATCGGTAGTAACCGCTACAACGTCGACATTCGTCGACCATGCATGCGACCAGGCATCATCGCAGACTTCGTCAACAGCAATATGCTTTTCGCTGCCACATTCTTGATAGCGTCGGGTTCACCGCCACACGCGATGCTGGGCGAGACCACTGGTCGAGCAACGAGGGGAGTCATCCCTAGCCCACGTCTATGCCTATCGCCAAGGGAACGTCGATAGTCCAGTCCCCACCCGCGGTTGTAACTCTTGGTACATGAACGTCGTTGTCTCAACCATGGCCGTGTCGAACTTGACGTCCAAGCCTCGTTGACGGGAGGCTGTGTCGCTTCATGGAGACCCCGCATCGAGCTGTATGGGCCGAGCATCACCAGCGACTTCCATGAAAGTTTGAGCATCCAACCTACTGTCATGGTCGTCGGTCAAGACGACCACAAGGTCGCTAGTCTATTCACGAAGGAGCAGAAGAGCCCATGCACGAGTTTGAGATTCTTCAACTAGCAGATTATATAATCCTATTTGAGGCCGCACATCGAATAATAGCTGGAAGAAGAAAAAGTAACCATGCAAGCATTCCTTTACGTGAGCACATAGAATCACAACAGCAACACACTAATGTAGTCATAATTTCGGAGACAGTTGTGATGATTTGGACTTTATGGCTTAGCAGTTGACTATATTTTGTTGGATCTGCGTGCAACCTCCAGGCAAGATACCTTGCCTCCCTCTACATTTTATTTTCATACTTATAGTTTTCATGTTTTTATATATCATCTTATTCTCTAGTTGATGTGAGTTTATCTATATGTTTCCTGCGTTTCGTGTTTTACTAGATTATCGTCTTGCTTGTATATCAGCTTCATAATTAGATAGTGTAGTTACACTAGGCTTGTTCACTTTATAGTTCATGCTAGGGTCGTCCTTACCCGTGTCTTGACATGAATTGTACCTTGTCTCACCTGTGCCTCAACTGAGTCGTGTCTTGGAACGAGAACGTGTAATTGAACTGCAACTTCCTGTTTTTGTTCCTCAACCTGCGAGTCCATAATCGGGACGAGGGTTGATCAGTTGCACCAGAGAGTCCACACTCGGGACGAGGGTGTTTGTTTCCTTGGCACCAGAGAGTCCACTCGGGACGAGGGTGTTTGTCTTGATCTGTTTACATCTGTGAGTCCACACTCGGGACGAGGATGTTGTACTTATACCAGAGAGTCCACACTCGGGACGAGGGTGCCTTGCCGTGAACTAACCTGTGATTCCACTCGAGGCGAGGATTAGTGATTAGTTTAAACCTGCGAGTCCACTCGGGACTGTAGGTCCTAAAAAATCAAGTTGCACCCATCAACAAAGCCATAGAATCAAGAAATACAACTTTCAAATGAACTTTGCAGACATCAGATTGCGCATCATTCAGATTGCGCACAATAGACTGCGTACACTTTTAACTGCGCAAGCTGACGTGGCCGTATCATCATTACCTGACACAATCAAATCTTCTGACAACTGACAGCACAAAGAACGAGGAGACTGTTCGTTTATTGTGCCGCACAGTTCTCGAGGACAGCTGTACATGTAGTGCAATCTGTTTGCAGCACAATCCATCTCAGCGCCATCCATGCTAGCGCAATCCAATGTCAGCGCAATTCATGTGGCGTACTTCATCATGATAACTGACAGATGTACACGTGGCATTCAAGCCATCAATTGCTCGTTACGTGGCAACCGTCTACACACGATCATGTACATTTCAATCAAATGATGCCATGTGTCCTAGACAGTTGGCCCACGACCAGACAACTGCCTATACAGTCTGATATTACGCAATCCAGTGCCTGCGTAATTCAACTTGCGCCATCCAGAATAACTAAAAGTTAGTTATTTTCAGAACTCTATAAATAGAGTTTCAAGTCTTCATTCAAGGGGATCAGACATAAAGTTCAGAAATATCAGAGAGTTCAGGAGTTCCTGCTCAAGTGCTGCTGCATTCTTCCGAGGCTTTTGCCTTCAAATTCAGAGGCTACCGTCTTCAAAGTTCACATCGTCCAAGAGATAAAGCAATCGTTATCTAGATTGGATTCCTACAGTTGTACTTTCCTAGAATTCTTGTAATCTTTACAAAGTTTGTATCAATAAAGTTTTATACTTTTGTTTTTGCAAATAAAATGGCGACTCTGCTGGGGACGATTTTCTCCTCCGACGAGGAAGTGACAACTCAATGTGACGTTACGTCTATCGAGAAGACGCAGAAGACGCTGGTTGTGAAGGTCAACCAGACGGCCTACGAAGCCATGATCAACTCCAGGACCACCCCTCGCACTGCGACTACTTCTGCCACAAGCAAAGTGCACCCAGTGTAGGTCCCTAAAATGCTGCACAGTCTGTTCCTTCTGCTAAGAAGACTACTGCGCAGTCTGCTGATTCTGCCTCTAAGACAGCTGCGCATTCTAATGTTTCTGCTGTCAAGGATGCTGCATAATCTGATGTTGCCAGTGACCAAGAGACTTCATATGCTGCCCTATCAAGGTGCAAGACTCCTTTGCCCCTGGCGCAGTTGGCTGCCAATCTTCCTACGTAAACCAACATTCCAGCAACTAGAGTGCATCCCAAACACTCTGTGGCCAGAACTCCTGATGCGCAAACCACAGTATCTGTGGCCAGAACCAGAAAGTCATCTGCCAAAGACTCTCCTGCGCAACCTGCCAGTTCACCATCCACCCATGCGCAAACCATGTCTGCGCCATCCAAGAAAGACAGTCCTTTGGCTAACCTTTCCTCATCTCACAAACAAGGAAAAGACTCAGCTTCTCTCCCCAAGCATTCTGCTACTCCAGCACAATCCACTGGGGGTCGTCTTTTGGCTATTCCTTCTCCTCTCCAGAATAAAGAAAAAGGCCCTTTGGTCTTTTCTCAAACTTCTTCGTCTCTTGACTTGGAAGACAACAGAGGGAAACGCTCTTTAGCTAACCCTTCTTTACAAAATAAAGGAAAAGGACCATTGGTCTTTTTTCAGACTTCCTCGGTTTTTACCGTTGAAGATCAATCTGAATGTGCTCCGGCATCAGTCAGTACAAGAACCCTTTCTCACAAGGATTCTTCTTCTTTCCTTGCTAAAGGGAAGTGTACTGATCAGAGACGTATTCTGCCTACTCCGGTAGCAGAGTTCCAAGATTTCCCAACCCTCAAAATCTTCCGTTCAAAATAGGGAAAACTGCTGGTGTCTCAAACAGAAACCCCTGGGGGTGAGTTTGCTGACTTAAGAACTTATCTCAACAGACCAACTTTGGTGAAATGTAAACAACCAATGTCGAAAACTAAACATCATCAGAAGCAAACTTCTAGGATCAAGAATCCGGAGACCTATGCCAATGAAATAAGTAATTTTCTGTACACTCAAGGGACAAAACATTTGAAGAACCGGAACCATGTTCCGAATGTTATCAAAGAACATATCCCTCGAACTTTTTCTCGTCCCGTTGCTGTCCCTGATCTCCGAGAACACCTCAAGCAAAAATGGGACAATATCCCAACATCTCCAGTGTAACCACTTGGACATCACTGTAACCACAAAGTTGTCATCAAATGTTGTTGTCAAACAACAAGACGATCTGTCTTCGATCGTTTGAATTTTCCTAACTCTGAACCTATGTCTGAAGATGAAAATGAGGTATTGTACGCCTCTGTCAACATGACTTCTAGAGACACTGGAGGTAGGAAGTGTTCTAAGCACGGAAAGCCTCGCAAGCCAAGCCAGCGATATTTGGATCTACTTCAAGAATCTTCTGAAGGAGTATTTCAACATACCTGTTCTCGAAGACGAGATACAATCGGTCAAAGGAATCTTCAAGATCCTTCTGGTCGTTTCCTTCCTTCTCACTCAGGAGATAATTCTTTCTCCGACTACGATGCATACAGCGAAAGCTCAGAACAGACGGTGTCCTCCACTGTACCCAGGGAAGTGACAGCTTATGTTGTCAATGAAGATCCCGATGCTTCCAGTTCAGCTAGTCAAGAACAAAGAATAGCTGTACTAGAAGATAAGCTGAAGACCATGGCCGAAATAGTCGCAAGTATGTATTCCATCATTGTGGCCCAGCATACAGTCCCACCGACTGTACCTCCTACAAATCCTAAAATCATAGCATCGTCGGTGCCTGTCAATGCTGGACTGGGGGTAGCACCTACTCATGTACCTTCTGTACAAGTCCAACCTACACCCAGTCAGTCAGGTGCTGGGGGTAGTACTTATCATGATGTTCCTCCTCCTAACACCGTGGTTCAGCCTGCTCCTTCTATATCAGTAGAGGATGCCAATGAAGCTGTCAAGCTCTTGCGAACTCAGTTTGAAGCTTTCAAGAAGAAAGACAACTTGCAAATGTTAGGGATCAAGCAGCCCTACCCAGTTGAATGGAAAGAAGTTCCATTTCCTCCGAAGTACAAGATCCCAACCATCTCGCTGTTTGATGGCAACACATCTTTCAGTCAGTTCATTAACCACTTTGAGATTATGACTGTCCAACTTCAACCAAATGACGCTCTTCTTACCAGAGTATTCGTCGGCTGTTTAGTTGGCATAGCATACGATTGGTATAGAAGCTTACCTGATGGTTGTATCGCCTCCTTCTCTGGCTTAAAGCAAATCTTCTTGGAACGATTTTACGAGGAAATCAATGACATGACTATGTCAGCCCTCAACAAAATCAAACAAAGACATAATAAAACTGCTGAGAGTTTTATTGAAAGGTTCCGACGGGAAGCTTTGAAAATGCCTCCTGGAACTCCAGCTGCTGTCACCATAGACACTTACAAGGCAAATCTTTTGCCTATCATCAGCATGTGGACAGGGTCTACTCAATTTCAAGACTGGCCATCTTTCATTGTCAACGCTAAAGCCGCTGAAGTTAGTGCTGACAAATTCAAGCAGTTAGGGGTACAGATGTCTAACCTCGACCGGGATGAACATCAAACATCAGGTGGTGGCAATCTCCAGAACAACCACAAAGCAAAAGAAACTTTGAACATCAATTTGAACAAGAACAAAGAATATTTGGCGGTCAACGTAGCTCCCCCTACGTCTACTTTCACTCCTTCTGTACCTCCACTAAGGGAACCTCGTCCTAAAGTAGAATATTCCTTTGATAAGAATGACACCGCTAGCATCTTTGATTGCTTAATCAAAAGCAATAAAATCCAACTTTCAGATCCCAAGAAGCCCGATGAAGTCAGTAAGACTGATCATCCCAAATACTGTGTCTATCACAGGTTCATCGTACATCCCACTCGAGCATGTTATGTGCTCAAAGGCAAAATTTAGGAACTGGTCAACGCTGGCGTGGTCACTCTGCAACAAGACGAGAAGATCGTTACCGTAAATATGGTTTCAGTCCAATTTGGTGACTTTCTGCCCCAGATGGTGCAGCACGGCGTCATTCCTATTCCCAAAGCTACTCTTGAGATTGAAGATCTTCCTCCTCCATGAAGTGAAGGTCTCATCCCCTTGTCTCTTGACAATGGCGAGATTATGTGGATTCATCCAGATCTTGCTTCAGAGTTCGAAGTTCCCTCTTCCTCCAAGAAGAAAGATCGTTCCAAAGACAAGACAAAGATTTGCAATATGGTGTCGTTTGACTCCATAGTTGATGAAGAAATCTTGCTGGGCACCAGATCAGGGAAAGCCTATCTGAAGGATTACCCCGAAGCTCAAGAGAATCCTGCTTCTTCTTCCTCTGAGCCTGCTCCAGTGCAGCCTGCTTCCATTGAAGATATTTCTACTGCATCTTCACCGGTTGTAGCGTCCATTCCTTCCAAGCCGACGGTCGCCGACAAAGGCAAACAACAAGTCCGTTTCGACAAACCTTTGAAGAAGTCATCTCCCTCCGGACTTGAGAAGCCTTACAACTTTGATATCTTGGCTCAGTTAGCCAATACACCGGCCCGGCTGTCCATCTTCGAGCTCTTACGCCTCTCCAAAGAGACTCGAGAAACTCTGAGTGAGGCTCTTATGCAAGCAGAAACCTATCTAGCCCTGCTTAAGAAGCCAGAAGCAGAACCAGTCTCTTGCCTTCATTGTCATAGTGTGTTGGAGTTAATTCCAAACATAACTTTCACTCAAGATGACATGTTGATGGAAGACAACAGGCACGATCGTCCTCTCTATTATACAGGATATGTCGACTCGATGAAAGTCGATCATATTCTGATAGATCCAGGGTCTGCTCTCAGTATCATGTCGAAGACAATGTTGGATGTACTGAAGATCCCAGTGCATAGTCTCTCCAGTACAATCACCACTATTCTTGGGTTTAACCAGGGAAGGAGTGAGCCTCTGGGCAAGATTTGCCTAAAACTCCAAATAGGCGATCTTCGTACAAAGGTTACCTTCTACATCATTGACAACCACGGTTGTTCTTACAATGCTTTGCTGGAAAGACCATTTCTGCATGAGCATAACATTATCCCTTCGACTCTCCATCAATATTTTAAATATGTTGATGACAATAGAGAGGTGCAAAAGGAGGTTGCTGATCTCTATCTTTTTAAAGGCATTGAAGCATACTACAATGATGCACGTATGATAAGGACGAATTCATGAAAGTTGTCCTATCTCTGGACACTGAAGAAGAGCAAGAAACAGTGCCTAATGACACCCTCATCATTTCTGTCAAAGGGCGTATTTCCCGTCCTCAATCTTCCAAGCTACTGGCTATTCACTTGCCAGTCCAGAAACAATCTATTGATGATGATCAGGACAAAAGGGAGCTCGCCTCCTCTGAGCCGCTTGTTATCGACCTCCGTCGTAACAAGGAAAAAAGGTAGCTCACCTCTTCTGAGCCCCTTGTTATCGATCTATCTCATAACAAGGACAAAAGGGAGCTCACCTCTTCTGAGGCGCTTGTTATCGATCTCCGTCGTAACAAAGCCAATCCTCCTCCACGTTCTTCTTCTCCCCCTCTTGTAATCAATCTGACCAAGCCTGCTAAGGCTAAAGGTCCTGCTGTAAATACCAATATACAAATCAATAAAAAAGCATCTACTTTGCAGTATACTGATGTCATTTATCATGCTAAATGCTATTTGGATATGTTAGATAGCTATCAGTCATTTACAATGGGAGTTGTGCAATCTCTTCAAACAGAAGTTTCATGTGAACACCCAAAGGATTCATATCGTATTGTTTTCGCTCGTAAGAAAGGCAAAAATCCAATACTTTTTAGTAAAGGACCGGAACAACAATTCAGCTATACGGATGATAGCAAAATTAACGACACGGGGCATCTTCAACTCCGTCGTTACAGTCAACAATCAAAAGACATCATCCGAAAGATGGGTTACGACTTCAAGAGTGGCCTCAACTATGGTAAGGGTAGAAAAACTCCTCTCCGTATGGCTGTCCCGAAAGGAAAATCAGATATGTACTTCAGTAGGACCAAAAGAGGTCTCGGATATGCTTCTCCCCCAGTATTATCCCCAGCAGGCTCTGAATCTGATAGTGAGGAGCGTTCTAACTCTTCTCATTCCAGATCACAGGATTCTGACACCAGCATCGGTCAAGTTCATCGGCTGACTGTATCTTCTAACATGGTCTCCGTCGAACTTCCAGAAGGCTATGACGAGGATGTTGAAGAAAGTTCTGAAATAGATCCTTGGACTCAACGAATGGATACCCAATGGAAACTCCGATTCGAACAAAGAGAACCTCCCACCGAAGATCAATTAGTTCAAATTGATGTAGGGGAGAGCGAGTCATCTCGTCCAATTTTTATCAGCAAGAACCTTCCAGAGGCAGATAAACAAGAATTAATTCTTCTGATTGAAGAATACATTAATGTCTTTGCCTGGAGCTATAAAGATATGCCAGGTCTAGATCCTAAAGTTGCTACTCACAAATTGAACATCCTGCCGAACGCAAAACTGGTCAAACAGCAACAACGGCGTTTCAAGCCAGAAATGATGGACGCAATCGACGATGAAGTCAAAAAACTCATCGCTTGTGGCTTTATTCGAGAAGAACAGCATCCTGATTGGGTAGCCAATGTTGTCCCAGTTCTAAAGAAAACCGGCAAAGTTCGAGTCTGCATCGACTTTCGGGATCTTAATGAAGCATGTCCAAAAGACGAATTTCCTCTCCCTATCACGGACGTCATGATCGATAACACTTGTGGGTTTGAAAGAATATCTTTTATGGACGGATTCTCCGGATACAATCAGATTTGGATGAATCCCGAAGACGAAAAGCATACTTCTTTCCGCACTCCTCGTGGAGTTTACTGCTATACTGTAATGCCGTTTGGTCTCAAGAACGCTGGTGCAACATACCAACGAGCAATGAGTACCATCTTTTGAGATTATCTGTGCAAGACTGTTGAATGCTACGTTGACGATATTGCTGTCAAAAGTCGTCTAAAGGAAGATCACATCCAAGACTTGAGAACTATCTTCAATCTCATGCGCCAACATCAACTCAAAATGAATCCCACCAAGTCATTCTTGGGTGTCTCTAGTAGCAAATTTCTCGGCTTCGTTATTACCTCTAAGGGTATACACGTGGATCCCGAGAAGATCAAAGTCATTCAAGAGATGCGTCCTCCACGCAACCAAAAAGAGCTACGAAGATTCCAAGGTTGACTTGCGTACATCAGGAGATTCATTTCGAATCTGTCTGGACGCTGCAGACCATTCACTCAACTCATAAAGAAGGGTGTATCTTTCGTTTGGACCGAAGAATGTCAACGAGCATTTGACGACATCAAGCAGTATCTCATGAACCCACCAGTCTTGGTGCCACCGATCTCGGGCATACCGTTCTTAATGTATGTCTGTGCTATGGATCATTCATTGGGTACTTTACTTGCCCAAAAGAACAAAGAAGGCCACGAACAAGCTATTTATTACCTCAGTCGTACTATAATTGGTGCTGAACACCGTTATAGTCCGGTCGAAAAAGAATGCCTAGCTCTTATGTTCGCTGTTCAAAAGATGAGGCATTACATCATTGGCCAAACTATTCATGTCATATCCCGAGTTAATCCTCTTCGGGTACTCATAAAGAAGCCCAGCACACTCAATTCTCGGCTGGCTACATGGGCCATTCTGCTAGCCCAATATGACATGGTATATGTTCCTCAAAAATCTGTCACAGGTCAAGCCCTGGCGGATTTCTTAGCAGCTCATCCTGTTCCAGAGACGTCCAAACTCTATGATGAAATTCCAGATAAGATATTAGAATCTAATACAATCTCTGAAAAAATTTCTACTTGGTGTCTATTCTTTGATGGTGCATCCAGGATCGGACCCAATGGTGCCATTGTCGCAGGAGTTAGAGTTGTCCTTGTTTCTCCAGATGGGTCAACTATTTAAAGAGCATACTCCCTAGATGAACCTTGCTCCAACAACATTGCAGAGTACAATGCTCTACTCATCGGTCTTCAGTTAGCCAAACAACTTGACATCGAGTATCTTGAAGTCTATGGTGATTCTAAACTGGTTGTTAATCAGGTTAGAGGAACTTATGAAGTTCGCCATCAAGATCTAATGCCTTACTATGAAGCTGCAATCAATATGGCTACATCATTCAAAGCCTTCTTCATCGAATATGTTCGTCGAGCTTGCAATACTGAAGCATATGCTTTGGCTAATCTTGCAGCAGTCCTAGCCATCCCTATCAGAAGACAACAAGTGGTGGTCATCTCTAATCGAGAATTGTTCTGTATCGAAAACAATCGTAATATTGAGTTCAGTAATCTTACTGAAGCCAATGTTATCAATGAAGATTGGAGAGCTCCCTTCATTGACTTCGTAGTTCATGATATACTTCCTGAAGATCCCAAGGAAGCTACGAGTATTTGTCGGCGGTCTCTCCGATTCTATTACAATCAGACTACCAAGACTCTCTACCGGCGAACTTATGATGGCCTACTCTTACGCTGTCTAGCTGGTGATAAAGCAAAGCAAGTATTGTATGAAGCTCACGACGGTGTCTGCGGAGCACATCAACCCGGTCCTAAGCTATAGGATCGTATCCGACGCATGGATTACTACTGGCCTTCTATGGTTTCTGATGCCATTAAATATGCGAGAAAATGTTGAGCTTGTCAAATCCACGCAGATTTTATTCATCAACCTTCAGAATTTCTGCATCCGACGGCTGCTTCATGGCCTTTCGAAGCTTGGGGCATAGACATTATTGGTCCCATCAATCCTCCTTCTTCTAGAGGACATCGGTTCATACTAGCAATAACCGACTACTTCTCTAAATGGGTTGAAGCTATACCTCTGGCTGAAGTCAAAACCAGCAGTGTCATCAACTTCGTCAAACACCATGTCATCTATCGATTTGGTGTACCTCGAAGAATCATCCATGACAACGGACCACAATTCATCAGCCAGAAGTTTACGAGATTCTGCGATGATCATCGGATTGACAATGTTGCTTCTACAGCCTACAATCCTGTCGCTAATGGATTAGCTGAAGCTTTCAACAAGACTATCATCAAGCTCCTCAAGAAGTTTGTATCTACTAATAAATGAAATTGGAGTGAAAAGCTTGGAGAATGTCTTTGGGCCTACCGCACTACGGTCCGCAATCACACAGGCTTTACACCTTTCTCTCTGGTGTATGGTTGTGAAGCAGTTCTTCCTCTGGAACTTCAAATTCCGTCCTTGAGGATTGCCATTGCTAATGAACTCACTACAGAGAACAATGATCTTCTCCGACTTCAAGAATTAGAAGCGCTCGATGAAAAGCGGCTATTAGCTCAACAGCATATTGAGTTATACCAAGCCCGCATCTCGAAGACTTTCAACCGCAACGTTAAAGTCAGAGCCTTTCAGCAAGAAGAACTTGTTCTAACAGTAAGATGTCCTATGACTATGACTCACTCGAGCAAAGGCAAGTTCGATGCGAAGTGGGAAGGACCTTATATCGTCAGCAAAGTCTTTTCAAATGGAGCCTGTCAACTTTCAGAGTTAGACGGTCGAGTTGTAATGATGCATATCAATGGCAAATTCCTCAAGAAATACTATGTATAAATGTAACAGAGATTTTAAATAAATATGATCAGATAGTTTATAAATAAAGTTTGATTTTTATTTTATCATAAATAATGTTACATAATATCAAGAAAGATCACTATCATCCTTCTCGACATTGGGATGTGGACCACTGTCGTCCTTATCAAAGACATAATCAGCAAAAGAACTGAGAACATTCTTGCTCGAGCCTACCAAGAACTTGCACGCAGCTATCCTCATGGCCTCTTTCTCTTCAGTCCTTCTTGGTTCAAGCAGAAAGTCCAAGATATCCCGCGGTAGTTCGGGTGCAGACGAGCCTTCGCCTGCCTCTATCTGCTTTGATTGGACTGGATCGGCAGGACGTTTTTGAGTACCCGCTTCAATCTTCAGAACAATTTCAGCCTTCTTGGATGCATTGCCGGACGACATCTTTATGTTGAAAAATGGAAATGATCATTCCTTCCAAACTTCTGTTCTATTTATAGGCGGAGATTCTCAAAACAATGAAATGACACATTCATTTAACGGTTCGTCCATTCATTATTATCATCATTTGACGGTTCGTCCGTTCATTATCATCATCTGACGGTTTGTCCGTTCATCATCATCCGACGGTTCGTCCGTTCATTACATTCATCCCCTTTGACGGTTCATCCGTTCACATATCTATCCGACGGTTTACCCGTTCATGCCATCCACAATCATTCGACGGTTTATCTATTCATTCATCATCATCACTCGACGGTTCACCCGTTCATTCAATCAATTTGACGATTCGTTCGTTCATTCCACTCATTTGACGGTTCATCCGTTCATCCTGACGATTCACTTCATTCACATATTTTGACGATTTATTTTATTTGTTTATCTACACCAGCAACTTGTCGTTTTCGATTAAGTTGTCGATTGAAATAATGATATTCAATAAATTATATTTGTCACATCCATATTACCTTTGAGCAGATATACTTGAATATGATTATTTTCTAGAATCAAGAAATATATCATGTTTTATACCTCTGAATATATTTTCTATCTCTATTATTTGTATCTGAACAAGATATGCAATAAATAATAGAGCCACAACAAAATATCTTTTATTGATCAAAATTCAAGACATTACAAAACATACACATTGTCAAAACAAGAAGATACAAGGAATCTTTCTATTTAAGCTGGTAGTATCATCAGACTGGCAATCTGTTGCCTCAGAGCCTGCAGACACTCTTCGCGGGATTCCATCACTCTCTTCCTGGCCTCTTCCATCCCAGATATCTCGTTGAAAATTGGCATGGTGACCATTCTGCGAGTGATTTCATCATTATGAGCTGCGGCATATTCGTCTCTTTCTTGGGTTAGAGCACCTAGTTGTTGGATTGCAGTTTGATGCTCAGTAACCTCATTTTCTAGTTCTTCTTGGAGACGGGCAATCTCCGCTCTCAGTTCAGCAATTCTTCTCTCTTTTCTTTCTGCAGTAGATGACACTGATTCCACCTTGGAATTGTACTCAGCAGATTTAGTAGCAAAAGTATCCAAGAGAATCTGGAAGTTTACTCTCTCCACTGCAGCTTCCTGAGCCATCCGTTCAAATTCTGCTTGAACTAAGGATTCTACCTCCCCCTTATTGAGCTTTTTGTAGTTCTTTATTGAAGTCTCTAGCTCATTTAATATGTGTTCAAGAAAAGTAGCCTAAGGCTCGTCACCTTGCTTGCGGATAGCATGAATTAAGAAAGAGGTTGGACCTCTAACTGTGTAAAAATTAGCATCCTCTTTTTCCATCACCCTATTAATCAATGGTCCCAATGAATCGAAGAAGAATTTGGTGAATGATTGGATGACGAATTGATTGGTCGCCAGAGCACCAGGAGTCGCAGCAACTCCTGTTGATGACGAGGCAGCAGGACGTTCAGTTTCTCGGACAGTAGGTTCTTTGAATAGAGGAGCTAGAGTAGAGCTGGTCGCTCCTCCTGGTTGTTCCTCTGCAAAATTAAAATATTGTCATTTTGCCTGTCATTTGCTATTGTAAAAAAGAATCAAAAGTGAAAACAGTCTTACCATGATTCGATCCGACAACAGGCCTATCATCTGTTGGGACAGATTCTAGCTGAGCAGAAGTAGCCTCAGACACTATCGCCTGACTACTTCCTGCTTCGGAGCCACAGGATAAATGGCGACTGCTACTAGCAATTGTCGTCGCCAGTACTATGTCCATGCATGCTGGAGGAGCAGGAGAAGATCCGGGTTCTGTATGGATAAGAATAAAAATGTTAGCTGTCAATCTATTAAAAGAAAACTGCTAATTTTATGCTATACCTTGGGGAGCAACAACTGGAGTTTCCTCCAAAGCCACTTCTTTATCTGCAGTCTTCTCTGGAGATATCGGCACCTCAGCCTCCTTTTCAGGAGTCAGAGTGTCATCAACAGCTCGAGGAGATGGCTGGATCTCAGCATCCTTTTTCGGATTTTTTGTCTCATCAATAGCTTCTGATGAGGTGCTCTCCTCGTCCTCACTGTCCTCAGGAATCTCTTCACTAGCAGCAGCAGCGGCGTTATCAGTTTCTTCTTGATAACCAAAGTCACAATCATTCAGTGCTTCGATCATAAGACGATCTTCCTCCTCACGGGCTGCTCCCGGTGTAACAGGAAGATGAGTTGTTACTGCCATTGGTGAAGGTGATCGTACAGCTTCCTCTTCTCTGAGCTCCACAGCCTCTTCTCTCTGCTCAATTTCTTCTCTAGGCTCTATTGTCTCCTCTCTTTGTTCAATGTCCTCCCTTTGTTCTGGACTAAACTCAGAAACAGGGGTAGGAGATGGCATGGTGATTCCAGCTGCAGCGTTCATCACTACCGAAGACAAAATTTGCCTTGGAGGAGAAACTGTTCTCTTCTGTCTTCTGTGGGCCAATTTCTTTCTATGCAGTGGCCTCTCAGGACTCTCTATGTTTACTACCTCGACCTGTTTCTGAACAGAGGTCGGTGTGGCTACTTCGTCTCGAGTGGACTCGGCCAATTGTCTGGATTGCGATCTGGTGGTAACCTTCTCTGAAGAATGTTCCAAGATCAATTTCTTCTTCATAGCCGGAGAAGAAGGCTCTTCTCTTCTTCTCTTTTTCTCCTTGACTGGAGACTTAATAACCTTCAAAGAAATTCTTAATGGTTGATTAACGTCCTCTTGGAAATTAGCTTCCCTGGAAGCTTCTAATGGGTCGTCTACTGGCTCATGTTCTTCATCGTTATTGGAAGCTAATGTGTCAGTTGCTCTTCTCTTCAGACGATTTGCTGTTGTAAAACTATCGACGAGGCTATAGTTTTCAGCAAATATATTTACAGCTGTATAAAACTGTGAATAAGTATACAGCATTCTTGGACCAGCATCGGTTCTGTTTGGCATCGAGAACACAGTCTTTGTGTCTCGAGCATTATAGTAAGCCCAGGCCCGGGCACCATCGATCAAATAACCTTTTCCTTATAGGCACGTAATGGCGTTACCTACATGAAACTGGTCATATCCAAACTGACGAGCAAAGCGGCTCGGCAGAAATGGTTCAAGGAAACATTCTTCTTCAAATCTGTATACTAGATGGGATGGTCTGATTGTCTTCAGCCATTCAAAAGATACCTGACCTATTGGTTGTCTCCCAAGATCAATCAGATTGGCTGCCATATGCTCATAACCAGTTGGAGAGGGAGTGCAAAGAAAATTCTATCCTTTGTCGAGGTTCAGAGTTCGTCTGCAGTCTCTCAAACTAGTATATATCCATCTGCTCTGTGAGAATCTGCGTAGAAAACTGCCACCAACTGCTCCCATGGCAGGGTTCATCAATGATGGATGATGTAAGAGCAACCATCCAAATAAGTATGTGTAAGATAACTCCAGTCTGGGGAAGTTCACCTTATCACCCTTGCACTTGATCATAGAATCAACATATAAACGAAGACCCGCGTTTATACTAGAAGTCATCGCTGAAAGTAAGTCCATCCGGTAGCCGAAGACTACCCGGACAGCAGCAAAAAGAACACCGCGATAGAAGCGGTCTACTGCACTTGCTCCAGGCATGACGAATCTACGTAGCCAGTACGTCAAGAATCCTGCTAGCTGGGCTTGTTTGGACATGGACCTGTAGCCCATTCTTATGAAGCTCTCCACAAATTCTCCAGCCTTAAGAGGAGGATATTGGTATTCATCATCAACTCTGATATCCATTCTCTTGTTCTCCTCCATTAGCTTTAGCACTTCACTGTTACTGAGGGGATGGAAGAAATCAGGGTTGCATGAATCATGATCTTTTATCTTTTTCTCAATAATGCGGTTGAGAAAAAAATAAGTCAGCCATTTGGATGAATAGCATATGCCAGAAGAGCCACTTTGGTAATACAAAGAGCAGATGTTGTAATGGCACAGGAGCTCATCAAAGACTTCCACCATCTTTGAATTCTCTCGACGAAGTCTATCTAATTCGTCGTTGGTCGGGACGTACTCCTCGTAAGGCAACTCACCCCTTGGTAAATATGAGATATACTTCATCTCATGTAAAGCCAAGCCCATCTCCCCGCAGGGCGTCATAAACGTCCATGTCTTATAGTTGTACCTCTCTACTAGAGCCAAAAACAGATGAGGATTTGGAAAGAAGCCGTATACAGTAGCGTGAACCGCATTATACAGCTCAATTTCTCTGAGTTTATCTTCAAACTGGACCAGTATCCAGTTAGCAATACAGCTCCATCTTTTGATCTCTGGGTTTACCAGACCTGTCAACCGGATGTCTTGATCTGGATATTTACCCTCTGCTTTGTCATACTCGTTGGCAAAAATCGGTGTTCTTACTGGTAGCAATAAAGACGAGTCCTCGGGAGGAATACAACCTGGCTTCAACCCCCTCAATAAAGTACTGTGTCGTTCGAAAGAACTGTAGAACATGTCCCTGTTGTTCGGACCTTTCTTAACATAGATTTTTCTGGTCCGTGCCTGTTGCAAGGGAGTAATGTCCCATTCCATCCTCCTAGGATGGCTAGCATGAGCATATCTTGCTAGTGGAAGGCATCTAGCTATGACTGGCAACTGAATCAATTTCTCCTTCCATTGGAAAGTTCTCAATTCAACTCTGGGTCTTGGTTGAGAACTTTTATCAATAGCATCTCCGAAGAGGAACATTGGCTTCTTATGAGTGACAGCATCAGCAGATTACAATGGCTGTCCATTTATCAAGCTTAGCAGAGTCGCGTTATCTTGTGCTATCAAAATAGCCTGACGAGATGATGGAAGGGCATACTGTGGAAATAGTACATGAGATAAATCTTCTTTGAAATCTGGTTCAGATAAAGTTCCTACAAATGTTTCATATTCAGGATCTTCTCTGGTATCAACTGCATCCAACAGAAGAAAGCAGAATTTAGTACAAGTCAAAGTCAGAAATTCTGTCATCAAATTATAGAAAATATCAGACTGTGCAAACATCAGATTGCACAGATATCAGACTGCGCAAGCATCAGATTGCACAGATATCAGACTGTGCAAGTATCAGATTGCGCAGATGTCAGATCGCGCAAACGTCAGATTGCGCTGACAATCTCACACAAATCAGCCGATTGCGGTGACTTTTGCCAGCGCAATTCAACCGATTGCGCGAGAGGATATTCTTCATAAAAAATGAAGAATAATGTATCCGTGCAACCAAAACCCTAAAAAAGGGTGGTGCAGTATGATCACATCTCTAAAAAGAGATGGATTTTGAAGATCAATGAAGTCAAAAAGCCCTAAAAAGGGGTTTTCGATTGGGTTGCCTACCGCACAAAGCAGGGTGTGCGGTCTCGTGACGGGAAGGACGACGCGTAACCCTAGCCGAAGACTCGGTGGGGGCCTTGCCCTTGTCGGCAGCGGAGGATCGTTTTAGGGCCATGAGATCGACGGAGAAGAAGGCTGAAGTCGGGATGAGTTCAGGAAATTTCTTTCTCTCAAACACAAGAAAGCAAGTAAAGAACAAATCGAAGGATCGAGAGAACTATTTATAGTTTTTTCAAAAAGAAAAGGCTGCCTCAGATTGCGCCGAAAAAGTAGAGGTCGATTCATTCGATTGCGCAGACAGTTCATGCGCAACTTGATTTAAAATTCAAAATTTAAAGTATTTCAAAATTTTGAATAAATTCAACTTTCGAAAACTTTGAAGGGGGTCTTGTAGGTCCTAAAAAATCAAGTTGCACCCATCAACAAAGCCATAGAATCAAGAAATACAACTTTCAAATGAACTGCACAGACATCAGATTGCGCATCATTCAGATTGCGCACAATAGACTGCGCACACTTTCAACTGCACAAGCTGACGTGGCCATATCATCATTACCTGACACAATCAAATCTTCTGACAACTGACAGCACAAATAACGAGGAGACTGTTCGTTTATTGCGCCGCACAATGCTCGAGGACAGCTGTACATGCAGCGCAATCTGTTTGCAGCGTAATCTATCTCAGCGCCATCCATGCTAGCGCAATCCAATGTCAGCGCAATTCATGTGGCGTACTTCATTATGACAACTGACAGATGTACACGTGGCATTCATGCCATCAATTGCTCGTTACGTAGCAACCGTCTACACACGATCATGTGCATTTCAATCAAATGATGCCATGTATCCTAGACAGTTGGCCCACGACCAGACAACTGCCTGTGCAGTCTGATGTTGCGCAATCCAGTGCCTGCGCAATTCAACTTACGCCATCCAGAATAACTAAAAGTTAGTTATTTCCAGAACTCTATAAATAGAGTTTCAAGTCTTCATTCAAGGGGATCAGATATAAAGTTTAGAAATATCAGAGAGTTCAGGAGTTCTTGCTCAAGTGCTGCTGCATTCTTCCGAGGCTTTTGCCTTCAAATTCAAAGGCTACCGTCTTCAAAGTTCACATCGTCCAAGGGATAAAGCAATCGTCTTCTAGATTGGATTCCTACAGTTGTACTTTTCCAGAATTCTTGTAATCTTTACAAAGTTTGTATCAATAAAGTTTTATACTTTTGTTTTTGCAAACAGGGACGAGGGTTTGGTATTCCATTGATCTCATGTTCACTTGTTCATCCAGCAGTTCAGTTACGTGTAGTTGTTCTTGTATTCCAGTTTATAGTCACCTGTTAGTAGCCACTTATCGTTAGTCACTTGTTAGAAGTTTGGTCGTAGTCTCTTGCCATGTTAAGTGTCGTTCCTTGTTTATATCCTGTTTATATTATCATGTATGATTAAACTGCTAGATAGGCATGTTTTATGTATCTTGCTATGTCCCCTGAGGACCTGATGATCTCTTCAGGTTTAGCAATTGCATGGAGTTAGTTAGCAGAGCATGATGGTAGATGATTGTGATGCATGATTCAGGTATTTGTCAGTAATATTACATTTATTATCCATCTCATGCTTTCCTTTCATTATTATACGATATTCTATTTATTGATTCAGTTTATAGACTCTTGTTATATTCCTTAGAGTCTTATCGGACATTTATGCTAGTGAACTGTAGACCACGACCCATAGTGTTCATTCATGTTTTATACATTTATTGTGGATTTGAGATATAGATTTATTTTGCCATGATTTAGCAGTTTACCATGCTCTTGACAGCATTTACGTATTCGAGTCAGGCTGGAGTCCGCTTGATGCGTAGCTGGCTTGCGCACGTACTTGCATCCGAAAAGTGGGTGCGGGTCGTGACAGACGATATCGCAGTTAAAAGTTATCTCAAAGACAACCACCTCCAAGACTTGAGAACGGTGTTCGAACTAATGCGTGCACACCAACTCAAGATGAATCCAAACAAGTCTTTTCTGGGAGTCTCCAGCGACAAGTTCCTTGGTTTCGTCATCACTTCAATGGGTATACATCTTGACCTAGAGAAAGTGAAGGATATTCTCGATATGCATCCTCCAAGAAACCTCAAAGAGCTACGCGGGCTTCAAGGAAGGCTAGCCTACATCAGACGATTCATTTCGAACCTTTCTGGAAGATGTCAACCATTCACTCAGCTCATGAAGAAGGGCGTATCATTCGTTTGGACTGAACAATGTCAACGCGCATTCGACGACATCAAGGTGTATCTCACAAGCCCCCAGTATTGGTAGCTCCAATAATGGGGAAGCCTTTCTTACTATATGTCCGTGCTATGGACCATTCTCTTGGCACCCTCTTAGCTCAGAAGAATGAAGGCGGCCATGAACAGACAATCTACCTTAGCCGCACAATGGTGGGTGCCGAACACAAATATACACCAGTGGAGAAGGAATGCCTTGTACTGGTATTTGCCATCCAGAAGACACGCCACTATGTGTCTGGGCAAACTATCCACATTATATCTAAAGTCAACCCTCTCAGAATACTCATGACTAAACCGGGCTCTCTCAATTCCCGTTTAGCTATATGGGCAATGCTGTTGGCTCCATACGATATGCTCTTCGTTCCTCAGAAGGAAGTAAAAGGCCAAGCATTAGCTGATTTTCTAGCAGCTCATCCGGTGCCAGAATCTTCCAAACTCTACGACAATATCCCCGATGAAGTAGTAGAGTCTAACACTGCAACTGAAAAAATCCCTATTTGGTGAATGTTCTTTGACGGTGCATCAAGAACAGGACCAAAAGAAAATTTTATGTCCGGAGTTGGCGTCGTGCTCGTGTCACCTGATCATCTGGTTATTCATCGTGCATATTCTCTCATGGAACCATGAACCAACAACGTGGCCGAATATAATGTCCTATTAATCGTCTGCAACTGGTAAAACAACTGGGAGTTGATTATCTAGAAGCCTACGACGATTCCAAGCTAATAGTTAGTCAGGTCCGAGGGGATTATGAAGTTCGTCACGAAGATCTCATCCTCTATCACAGAGCAACAATCGAGTTGGCATCCACTTTTGCTGGATTCTTCATCGAGCACGTGCCTCGACTACAGAATATAGAACTAGATGCTCTAGCCGGTCTCGCTGCTTCCTTGACCGTCCCTACCAATACTCAGCAGTCGATCACAGTGTCTTGTCGAGAACTATTATGTGTAAAAAAATGCCTTGCACATTCATCACAGTTAAACAACGAAAACAAACGTCGATATTAAAGACTGGAGATTTTCTTTCATAGACTACGCCGTCTATGGAATCCTCCCCGAGGACCCGAAGGAAGCAGTGTCTATCCAAAGGCGATCCCTCATATTTTACTACGATACAGCTACCAAGATGCTGTACCGACACTCTTACGATAGGCTACTGTTACGATGTTTATCAGACACAGAAGCCAAACATGCACTCCAGGAGGCTCACGACGGTGTTTGTGGTGCACATCAACCGGGCCCCAAATTACAAGATTTCCTCAAACGAATGGGTTATTATTGGCCCATGATGATAGCAGATGCTGTTGAATATGCAAAAAAGTATAGAGCCTGTCAGTTCTACGTCGATTTCATTCATCAACCTTCGGAGTTTCTACACCCGACGGCAGCATCTTGGCCTTTTGAAGCCGGACATGGACGTCATAGGACCAATCAGCCCGCCATCTTCCAGAAGACATCGGTTCATCCTAGCCATAACCGACTACTTCTCCAAATGGGCGGAAGCTATACCGCTTACCGAAGTGAAGGCGTCAAACGTGATCAGTTTTATCAAACATTATGTTATCTACCGCTTCGGCCTACCTCGCAGGATCATCCATGACAATGGTCCACAATTCGCAAGCCATGCATTCTATCGGTTCTGCGATAGGAACCGAACCCAGAACGTAGCCTCTACCGCCTATAATTTAGCGACTAACGGGCTAGTCGAAGCCATCAATAAAACCATCATTAAACTTCTCAAGAAGTTCGTGTTTTCAAACAAGCGCGATTGGAATGAGAAGCTCGGTGAGTGTCTATGGGCCTATCGTACAACGGTCCGGACTCCAACAGGCAACACGCTATTCTCTCTGGTTTTTAAAAGCGAAGCAGTTCTTCCTCTATAAATCCAGATTCCTTCTCTTCGAGTAGACCTAGCCAGCGAATTGACTACCGAAGAAAGCTACCGTCTGCAACTCCTGGAGCTCGAAGCGCTAGATGAAAAATGTTTGTGAGCTCAGCAGCGTATTGAGCTATACCAAGCACGCCTTTCCAGAACCTTCAACAAAAAGGTGAAGGAAAGAATCTTCCAAGTCGGTGATCTAGTCTTAGCAGTGAGAAGACCAATGGTCATGACACACAAAACAAAAGGAAAATTTCAGCCTAAATGGGAAGGTCCTTTCATCATAGAATCAGTATATTCTAACGGTGCGTACCGATTAACCAGGCCTGATGGTGACTTGCTCATGATGCCTATCAACGGCAAGTTCCTGAAGAAATACTATGTGTAACCTTTCTTACATAATGTTCACATATGTTCAGTCATGTAAATGTACAGTACGATGTTTATGTGGTTCAAAAAAAATTATCTAACTATTATTTGTATTTTAAGAGTCTTGAATACGCCTTGGATAATAGGTCCTCTCAAATATTTCTCCAGTGGAATCATTCCCGCTTTTGACTTCGTCCAAACTCGGTTTGACGAAAACAAGTCACGTCCCTATTACCTCTGAATTATTTTTCGATAATTATTTCCCTAGTGAACTGATTATGTTTTGCCATGTCCATATAACCTCTGAACAAAGCATTCATCAAGGGTAATCACGTCTATACTACCTCTGAATTATCCACTCCCACCTAACGTTATATATCTTTCCACGTCCATATTACCTCTGGTCAGATATAGAACATCCTCTGCTATTACGTCCATATTACCTTTACTAGCAGCTTCATTCAACTTATTATCTATATTCAAAAAAAATTTGAATATAAAACGGATAATAGGTCCACATCAAAATTCTCCAGCAGAATACCCACCAGAAATATCCTTGCTACATCCACATTACCTCTGATACCGATAGTCTTCCGACTTGACACCTGTACCCAACCCAGGATAAAAGACACGGTGTCAAGACCACAAAATCTATCACGTCCATATTACCTCTGTTGGATTTTGTTTCAAATCTATTTGCTTGCCTTCCCAGATGCACAAAGGAGCAATAGGTCCAAACAAAAAAAAGAAAGGGGTCCCCCAGCGAGATACCCTTTACACAAATACTGTATTAGGCTCTCTAATACAAGCACCACAGATATCACAAGCAAAGAATGGAGTGAATGTATTCTGTTTATTCAAAATCAGTTACATTCACAGGACTACATCTCATGAGCAAACCAAAAAGTTCTTCATCTCTTCATCTGGACAAGAAGTAAAGGATTACATTGATGTCCAAAAGAAGCAAAACATAAACTACAGTTAAAGGCAGACAGAAATACTAAGACAAAATACGAACATTTATGGGAACCCACGGATCCTAGTTGTGTTGAGACATATACCATTCCCTCAACCATTTTGCATATGAAGGATCCATTTGATTAAGGTCCTCGGCCGGGACAGGAGGGTCAGAACTCCCAGTGCTACTACTCTCAGACTTGGGCTCCTCCTTCACAGCAGCTTCAATCTTGGAAGTAATTCCCTCCCCGATGGGCGCCAACTCTTCTTTTACCTTAATTTTTATATCACCTCCTCCTTAACGAACGGTGACTCTTATTTGATGAAAGGAGGCAGCATCTCCTCCTTCACAACGGTCTTAGCCTTCGACAGGGATGCTGTAAGAATCAAAGACAGGAGAGAAATCCAGACTCAGAAATCTACAGGAAAAACTAAGTGCTAAAGGACTCTTATGTGCCCAAAGGGCTATACGCCCAAAGGACCATGCGCCCAAAACAAACATTTGGGCGCATAACATACAACAGTACGTGGGCGCATGACATGCATCAGCATGTGGGCACATATTATGGCAACATGTGGGCGCATAGCATACCACAGTGTTGGCGCATGACTTTTGTAGGCGCATAAGAATGCCCACAGATGCATGTTGCCTTAGGTGCATACGCCCAGGCAGAAGAAAAGTCTGAGCGTCACAAATTAATGCTTGAGACATTATTTTTTGAGGCATGGCTTCACCCAGAAAGACTGGTAAGGACGTTGCCGCATGAAGAGAGCCACTTGGTCCAGCCCCCTTGCCCTTCGCAGATCTCTTGGCGACCTTGCGAGACATGGTTCGTAAAGAAAGGAGATGAAGAGTTTTTGAAAAGTTCTAAAAGAGAAGAATAATAAACTTTCTCTCTCCCTCAGAGCCTATTTATAGGCATGGGCCACTTTCTATGCGCCCCCTATTTTTTATGCGCCTATGTGCCCATTGTGCAGTATGCGCCCACAATGGCCTATGTGCCCACGTGAAGATCCAGCCATTTGCACACTATGTGACTGCAACTTGCTGACATGGACGACGTATGAAGGATGGACCTCTTCAAATTCTATCCCGATGAATCTGTCAGTTCAGATTTTCGAGGAAGATCTCAACAGTCGTCTCTCTGACAGGCTGGCCAAACGCTATGCGCCCAAAGAGAGGGTCGTGCTATGCGCCCACTGCATCACAAGAAGACGGTCCATGCTTCTTTTAAAGTATTTCGAACTCGTTCAAGTATCAAAAACTTTGAAGGGGGTCTTGTAGAAGCATGAAAATTTCAGCAAATGAGAACATATGCGCCCAAGCTAATGAGGACATATGCATCCAAGTCATTCTGTGAAGCTCTATGCGCCCAAGCCACCCTGTGAAGCTCTATGCGCCCAAGCCACCCTGTGAAGGAGGACGCCCAAGCCTGAAACATGGCTATACGCCCAAGCCTGACTCAGTCAAAGCCATTATCAAAACATGCACCGAAGCGCACGTCCACGTCAGTCTCCACGAGCAATCGTGCACCAAAGCATGCGGCCACGTCAACACCACGACCAACCCATGATCTCGTAGCCTGCATGCGCCTACACCCTATGCACCCAAGACAGGACTATGCGCCTACATGAAAACCAGTGTATTTTCCTCCTATGGGCGCATAACATCATTCCAACTCCAGAACTACTATAAAAAGGGGTCTTATCCCTCTTCAAAACACAGAACGGAGAGTATTTTCAAGAGCCAAATTGCTGCACTTCTTGCCAGTGAGCCGAGAGTTAGCAATTTTCTTAGGTTTTCTCCCACTTTTGTAATCGGAGTGTCAACGGAGTAAAGGAGCAACTGTCGCTCGATCTCCATCGTCCCATTCCCCAGAATTCTTTTTTGTACTCGGGGATCCTCAGCGCAGGATCTCTCAGACGTACTCGATTTGTGGTGCCTTGCGCCAATAAAGAAAAGATAGCATTTTTTCTTCTTTTTGTGTGTGTCCACAGCGTGCAATGCGCAACTTGCGCACCGCACGCCCGCGCGATACTCTGTCGGGCGCCAGCATGTCGTGCTTGTGCACAACATGCACCGTGGGCATTTTTGCCCGCACATAATGTGCAACTTACACGGACGTGCGCCCGCGTGCCGTGCTTGCGCGCAACGTACGTCGTGGGCGATTTTGCTCGCGCACATTGCAACTTGCGTGGCCGCGCGCCCGCGTAATTTTCTGTCGTGCGCCGTACTTGCGCGCAACGTGTGCCATGGGTGATTTTGGCCGCGCGCAACGTACAACTTTTGCGGCCGCGCGCCGGTACGATTTTCTGCCGCGCACCATGCTTACGCGCAACGTGCGCCGTGGATGATTTTGCCCGTGCGCAAAGCGTAACTTGTGCGACCATGCGCCCGTACGATTTTCTGCTACGTGCCCGTGCGCCCGCGCGCCGTGCTTGCGCGCAACATGCGCCGTGGGCGATTTTGCCCACGCGCAACTTGTGCGGTCGTGCGCCCGTACGATTTTCTATCATACAACGTGCGCCGTGCTTGCGCACAACGTACGCCGTGGGCAATTTTGCCCGCGCAACTTGCGCGCAGGTCACTCCAAATGACTGATTTTGCCTCTTTGAGCTATTTTGTAGCTAAAATCTTAAAAAACTCAAAACATAAAAGTTGTAGATCTTTTCCTTGGCTTCAAGAATATGTTACTAGCTATTTTATGCAAGTTTCTCTCATTCATGATAATGTAAGGATAGAACACGATAGTGGCCTGTTAAGGCGCACTCTTAACAAGTAACTTGACATGATAATTCTTGATGGTGGTCCGTTGTGATGCACTCTTGACTTGATAAGTAAACCTAACATGATAATCCTGATATGCTGTTGTGACGGCTATCTTGACTTGCTAAGTAACTCTTGTCTTGACACCGTGGGTGTTTGTGCTTGTATAAGCTTGTCACGCTCCAGAACCAGAATACTGGAGAGCGGGGGCAGACATAGCCAGCTACGTATATTGAAATGGATTCCATCTCGCTATACGGTCACGGCTGTCTAGGATACATGACGGTTTATCTACAAGCCAGCAGTCTCTTAAGGTCATGAACAGCCTATTGTCTCAATCACAAGCAAGTAAGTAAAAGTTACAAGATGTATGATCATTAAATATACAATAGTAAGGCGTCCCAAACATTACATATTCAGCTAATCATGAAGCTAGTCGTTACAAAATGTCAGGACTAGCAAGAGTTTAGTCATACATGATCAACCCTAGGATCCGTCAATCATGTTACAGCCCGTAGGCAGACAGTAAGTGAAGTACAATCGAGCTAAACAGGTGCTCGTCGGCTAAACGCCTCAAAAGAATATTTTTACAATAGAGTGGGAGAGCCAAAAATAACCCACTCGTTGCCCCGGTTACGCCTGGTGTTCACCATCGGGCTGGAAAAGCGGTAGATCCTCTGGAGCTGCTCCGAAATCTGGCCATACAAAACTAGCTGGGTCAGACCCCAGAAAGAGCAAGTGCCACAAAGGAAGCTTCACTTAGGAACTAAAACCAGCAATCAGCACAAGAGTATAAATAAAAGTAAGAACTGGAAATAAAGAAAATACATCTAGATGATATACGACGAGATAACCATGGAACTATTCAGATAACCAGGTTACAACCCGTAAACCAAACAAGGACCGGGGTTGTAACCCTTCGTCTGAACGGAGCTTGGTTTCTCACCATTTATCGGTAAAATAAATACAAGCATTCAGGTCATATAGCAATCTGGAGCAGGATCAGGACAAGACTAGACTGGTTAAACTCCATCCAATCATTCACGGCCAAGCAAGAATTACGGCTTGATACTTTAACTAACTAGGGTTATCACAGGCCTAATTACTAACAAGATGTAGTGAGATTATTCCACAGCCACAAGCCCTGCAGACCATCCAGGTTACCCAGGTCGAAATTAGGGGTTGAATTCAGGTGGGTACACCGTCCAGGAAACGCATGTACCCTTAAGTAGCTTGAAAGGTGCAACACATGACAGTGTGCTGGAAATGTGCCCTACTCGACGGCAGGCTACAGATCCCAGGCGCGTCCAGGTAACGGGATTGCCTGTAGCTGGGAAATCTCTTCATGACTAATGTGTTAATCTAGTTATTAACCTTAGTCCATTTCAATAGGTACTCCTGACCGTGGTACTCAGGAGCTCCCTCCCTAGACATGATGCAAGACAGGACTGGTTTATTTGTACAAGCACAATCGCCCACGGTGTCCATGTTATTATACAGGTCATGTCATGTCAGGTAGCCGTCGCAACAGCTTATCCGATATATCATGTCAGGTTTATCATGTCAAGTGTTCTTGTCAGGAGTGCGCCACGACGGGCCACTATCAGGTCATGTCAGGTTTTCTTGTCAAGAGTGCACCATTACGGGTCACTATCGTGTCATGCTCAGGTATCATTTCTAAACATATTAAACAAATCCATGATTATCAAGTTCATGACAAAAGGCGTAAGGATATAAAATGGACGTAAAATATCTAATAAAATATCAATATTCAAGGCTATAGAAGAGCCTTACGACTAAGTCATATGCGGTCAGAAAAGGGTAGACTCATGCGGCCCAATTAGAAGAGCGCATGCGGCCAGGGTCATTGGATCCCATGCGGCTAAGACAAGGGGGCGCATGCGGTCAGGAAGATAGGAAACTCTTGCGGCTGGGGGAATGGGTCTTATGCGGCTAGCTGGCCAATCAGGTTCATACGGCCGGAGGGGAAAGTGTGGTTCCATGCGGCTCGAGAAGAAGCAACCCATGCTGCTGCGGGGGGGGGAAACCATATGCGGCTCAGAAGGGAAGAGTACTCATGCGGCTAGCGGGAATGGCGCATGCGGCTGCAGAGTTCAGAACTTATGCGGCTGGGAATTGAACGAGTTATGCGGCTAAGTGAGTCCGACTCTCATGCGGCTCAAGAACTTTCAGTCATGCGGCTGGATAGAACACTTGTCGCGTGAATATTCATGCGGTCAAGTCAAGCACTGTTCATCTTCTCCAAAAATTCAGAGAAGAAGAACACCATGAGAGCCAAGTCCTCAAGCTCCATAACTCCATCATCCGGAGCCTAAATCCGAACTTCCATAGGTCAAAATGGGGTAGAACGAAATTCTCTACAACATGGAACCATCAAAACTCGAAAATAACAAGATTTAGTAGATCAAAACCCACAAAATCTGAAAATAATATAAACTTAGATCTACAAGAATCTAGCCATGGAAATTAGAAAAGCCAAGTACTAAAGTGTTTAATAATGTAGTAAAGAAGAGAATGGAGTAATAAAATCAGAGTTCCTCCATGAAGCAAGTTACACTTGCCTAGACCTCTCTCTTCTCTCTCTAGTAGGTAAGAAGTAATGGGGAAGAAGAAGATGATTAATGAAGAGAGAGAAAAGAATGGGCTAATAAATACAAATGGAGGTGGTAGGTAGGGGTTCACATTGGTTCATATTGAACCAAAGAAAACCGAGCCAAGCCGAACCAAGCCAAGAAATAACCAAGCCAAGAATAAACCAAGCCCAGGAAGAAAATCTAAGCAAGGAAATCAGGCAATACAAGAATAAATACGTACACGTATTCCAGAATACGTAATACGGACCACAGGCATTACAACTCTACCCACCTTAAAAGAATTCCGTCCTCGGAATTTAATCAAGAGGCTAGAGGAGCAATAACAAGCTATACTAATAACAAGCAAGCTATACTAGACAATCAATCAATCATGCAAGCAAAGAATCGAAGGCATGAGGCATAAGAAAGATATTATACCTCACGAGTCAAACAAGTCGGGATATCGCGATCGGATATCATCCTCACGCTCCCATGTTGACTCCCCCAAAGAGTGATGACCCCAAGCAACTCGGACTAACTTAATAGTCTTGTTCTTGAGGATCTTCTCTCTCCGGTCCAATATAGACACGGGCCTCTCCTCATACGAAAGGTTGGTACCAACAACCAATTCTGAATGATCCAGGATGTGGCTCGGGTCCGGGATATACCGTCGTAATTGGGATACATGGAACACGTCATGCACCTCGCTTAGCGACGGCAGAAGAGCGAGATGATAGGATACATCTCCTACTCGCTCCAGAATGTCAAACGGTCCAATATACCTAGGACTAAGCTTTTCCCGTACGCCGAAACGAATGACGCCACGGTTAGGCGAAATCCTCAGGAATACATGATCGCCGACCGAAAACTCGAGAGGGCGCCGATGAGAATCGGCCCAATGGCGCTGGCGATCTTGGGCAACTCGAAGATGACCTCTGACCCTTCTGACCACTTCAACTGTCTGAGCGATCATTTCTGGACCAAGCATTTGTCTCTCTCCAACATCATCCCAGGCTAGCGGGGATCTGCACTTCCTACCATACAGTGCCTCGAACGGTGCCATCTGGATACTGGCCTGGAAACTGTTATTGTACGAGAATTCCACCAGGTACAAGTGATCTTCCCATGAACCACCGAAGTCAAGTGTGCAAGACCGTAACATATCTTCAAGAGTCTGGATCGTACGCTCCGACTGACCATCTGTCTGTGGGTGATATGCTGAACTGAACTGGAGACGAGTTCCCAAACTCTCTTGCAAGCTACGCCAAAAATGTGACGTAAATCTAAAATCTCGGTCCGAGGTAATACTGACTGGCACTCCGTACAATCTGACAATCTGCCTGAGGTACATCTCCGCTAGCTGAGCCGTCGACTGACCAACTCTGAATGGAAGGAAGTGAGCTACCTTCGTGAGCCGATCAACTATAACCCAGATAGCATCTCTACCAGCTGGTGATCTAGGTAATCCAGTCACGAAATCCATGGTCACATGCTCCCACTTCCATTCTAGAATCGGCAAGGGCTGAAGAAGTCCAGCTGGTCTTTGATGTTCGGCCTTGACTTGTTGGCAAACCAAACACCGAGAGACAAACCGAGCTATCTTCTGCTTCATGCCATTCCACCAGAAATGCTGACGGATATCACGGTACATCTTTGTACTGCCGGGATGGATAGAATACTGAGAACTCTGCGCCTCTGACATGATCTCCTGCCTGATATCTCCGCTGGGTACACAAAGACGCTTCCCATGTCGAAGTGTACCGTCCTCATGAATGCATAACTCTGGTCTTCGTTCGGCCTCACACTCTGCTCTGAGTCGCTGAAGCTTGGAATCTGCCGACTGCGCCATCCGGATCCTTTCGACTATAGTGGACTGAACTTGCATACTGGCCATCAATACCACACTGGAAGGGAGAACAACTTCTATACCCATCTTCTGAAGATCTGCTAACAGCTCTGGCTGCGCTGTTAGAAAATAAACTCCCGCTCTCCTGCTCAAAGCATCTGCAACAACGTTGGCATTTCCAGGATGATACTGCAGGTTGACATCATAATCCACAAGAAGCTCCAGCCATCTCCTCTGACGCATATTAAGATCCTTCTGGGTGAAAACATACTTCAGACTCTTGTGGTCGGTGAAAATCTCCATCCTGTCTCCATACAAATAGTGCCTCCACAACTTAAGTGCAAACACTACCGCTGCCAGCTCCAAGTCATGGGTTGGGTAATTCCTTTCATGATCACGAAGTTGTCGTGACGCATAAGCTATTACCTTCCCATGCTGCATCAGAACACATCCTAAACCTCTGCCTGAAGTATCACAATATACTGAGAATTCTCCGATCCCATCTGAAAGCGTGAGAATAGGAGCTGTTATCAATCCTCGCTTCAACTGTTCAAAAGAACTCTGACACTCTGCCGTCCAAGCAAACTGTGCATCCTTGCGGGTCAACTGCGTCAATGGCGCTGATATCCGAGCAAAATCTGAAACAAACCGCCGGTAGTAGCCGGCCAATCCAAGAAAACTACGAACCTCTGCAACTGTGTTGGGCACTGGCCATGACTCAATAGCCACAATCTTCTGGGGATCCACTTCCACTCCTCCTCGGGTGATGATATGACCCAAGTACGAAATGCGATCGAGCCAGAACTCACATTTACTGAACTTGGCATATAACTGGTGCTCCCTGAGAATCTGAAGAACTATACGGAGATGCTGCTCATGCTCCGCCTCACTCTTACTGTAGACCAGGATGTCATCCAAGAATATAATCACAAACTGATCCAAGTATGGCATGAAGATGCGATTCATGAGGTCCATGAATACTACCGGCGCATTGGTTGCTCCAAAGGGCATAACAAGGAACTCCTAAAGCCCATATCTCGATCTAAAAGCTGTCTTCGGGATGTCCTGCTCTCTGACTCTGATCTGATGATATCCTGAGCGCAAGTCGATCTTCGAGAATACTGATGCCCCCTTGAGTTGATCAAACAAGTCATCTATCCTCGGGAGAGGGTATCTGTTCTTGATTGTCACTGAGTTCAAGGTACGATAATCAACACATAACCTGGACGTACCATCCTTCTTTTTCACAAGAAGCATCGGGGCTCCCCAAGGCGATCCACTAGCACGAATGAATCCCTTGGTTCTGAGTTCTTCAATCATCTTGTACAAGATCTCCAATTCTGACGGCGCCATCCTGTAGACTCTCTCTGACACTGGGGCTGTTCCGAGAATCAAGTCTATAGTGAACTCGATCTCCCGCTCTAGAGACATACCTGGTAGCTCTTCTGGGAAAACATCTGGAAACTCATCCACTATCCTGGGCAACTGCACTGCTGCTACTGCCATCCGCAATATCGGAGGAGAAGGCTCATCTGCGCCTCTGGAAAAGGAAAACTCTGGCTCGCCTGGAATGCTAAAAACAACCCTACCAATATGGCAGTCTATTCTAGCATACTGGTTCCTCAACCAATCCATCCCTAAGACCACATCATAATCGGCCATTGGGAACTCTATCAATCTAGCGGCGAATTCTCTACCGCTAACTACGATCCGACACGAGAAAAACACTCTATCTACTCCCATAAGTCCGTTACCAGTAAGTATATTGAGCCTTACTGATAATGACTCGGGCTCCAATCCTACCCGTGTCGCGAATCGTGCAGACATAAAAGAATGCGATGCACCAGAATCAAATAAAGCTGAAGCTGGAAAGGAGTTGACGAGAATAGTACCTGCCACTACCTCTCCTGGTGCCAATCCTTCCTCTGCGGTCATCACCATAGCATGACCATGCCCTCGGGGCGCTGGTCCCCTCTGCTGAAATCCTCGCTGCCTATTCTGACTCAAGGCTTGGGCTTGTACATGCTGCTGGGGGTTCTGCTGCTGGAACATCTGGGACTGAGGTGGCAAGGGCCTCGGTAATGGGTACTGCTGCTGCTGCTGGACCGGTGCTGGTCCTCTCACCGAAGAGCTAGAAAGGTTGGATGATGATGAGCACCTCTATTCGGGCAAGATCCAACTCTATGGTCTGCTGCTCCACAAGCCAGGCACAATCCCTGCGCCCTGCGACATTCTGCCACTACATGGCCTGGCTTCCCACAATGAGAACATCCCACTGCGAAAGACTGCTTCTGCTTCTGCTGCTGCTGCTGCTGAGGGTGCGTCGGAGTTGAATGCTGAACCGACGTCACGGAGGCCGCCCGCCTCGGAGCTCCAATAGTCAAAGCCCTGGCTGTAGGGGCTGGTGCTGAAGACTGATTCATCTGGCCGTGAGATCTCTTCCGACCTCCGGTCCTATCCACAATCCTCTGGAAGGTATGCTCATGCCTCCGGCCTGCTCTCAAGACCGCATCAAAAGTCTGATGCTCAAACTGCTCAACTGCCAACAAGATCTCTAGGTGAAGTCCCTGTTGGAATCGCTAGGCTCTATCATACTCGGTTGTCACCAAGGTGGGAGCAAACCGACTGAGTCTGGAAAACTCGGCCGCATATCCGTCGACCGTCCTGCCTCCTTGCTTCAGATTGGTAAACCTCGTCTGCAGATCATACCGAGCCACGACATCGAAATACTTGGTCTGGAATCTCTCTCTGAACACCGCCCAAGCAATAGGTGTTATTAATCCAACGGCCTGAGCTGCCCACCAGCTGCGGGCAAGATCTAACAACTGCAGGCGCACAACTGCCACCTTCTCGTTCTCTAGAGTCCTGGCTGCTTCCAGAACCACCTCTGTGTCCTGAAGCCATGCATCTGCCGCGATAGCATCTTCACTACCGTCGAAGAATGGAGGGTTCAAGCGCTTGAAGCTGTTGGCCGCACTGTTACCCTGATGACCTCCTCTGGTCAAAGCATCCGTCACTGCCTGTTGCAAGGTATCTCCACGACGATCTTGAGAAGCTATCAAGGTCCTGACGAGTCCTACCAAAGTGCCATCATCAGGTTCGACAGGCTGAACTGGCTGAACTGGGGGCTCTTCTCCAATAGGCTCGACTCTGGAGGCTACTCCGGAATGCTGGGCTTGATCTCCAGGTTGCTGCTGGTCCGCGGAAGGTGCTCCGCCTTACTGATCGATAGGACCACAAACAATGCCACTGAAGAAGACGACATAGGGAACAATAAGGAAGGACCAGGACAGATCAACGATACAAGCATATGATCAGGACAAGAATCCAGGGATTCAGAAGATACGAGCAGAGATCAAAGACGGATACTGATTGAGACATCTATTCGGTAAACCCTCACATATCTTGATTTACAAGACCTGCATGGGCCACCACTTAAACCATGTCACGCCCCAGAACCAAAATACTGGAGAGCGAGGGCAGACATAGCCAGCTACGTATATTGAAATGGATTCCATCTCGCTATACGGTCACGGCTGTCTATGATACATGAGGGTTTATCTACAAGCCAGCAGTCTCTTAAGGTCATGAACAGCCTATTGTCTCAATCACAAGCAAGTAAGTAAAAGTTACAAGATGTATGATCATTAAATATACAATAGTAAGGCGTTCCAAACATTACATATTCAGCTGATCATGAAGCTAGTCGTTACAAAATGTCAGGACTAGCAAGAGTTTAGTCATACATGATCAACCCTAGGATCCGTCAATCATGTTACAGCCCGTAGGCAGACAGTAAGTAAAGTACAATCGAGCTAAATAGGTGCTCGTCGGCTAAACGCCTCAAAAGAATATTTTTACAATAGAGTGGAAGAGCCAAAAATAACCCACTCGTTGCCCCAGTTACGCCTGGTGTTCACCATCGGGCTGGAAAAGCGGTAGATCCTCTGGAGCTGCTTCGAAATCTGGCCATACAAAACCAGCTGGGTCAGACCCCAGAAAGAGCAAGTGCCACAAAGGAAGCTTCACTTAGGAACTAAAACCAGCAATCAGCACAAGAGTATAAATAAAAGTAAGAACTGGAAATAAAAAAATACATCTGGATGATATACGACGAGATAACCATGGAACTATTCAGATAACCAGGTTACAACCCGTAAACCAAACAAGGACCGGGGTTGTAACCCTTTGTCTGAACGGAGCTTGGTTTCTCACCATTTATCGGTAAAATAAATACAAGCATTCAGGTCATATAGCAATCTGGAGCAGGATCAGGACAAGACTAGACTGGTTAAACTCCATCCAATCATTCACGGCCAAGCAAGAATTACGGCTTGATACTTTAACTAACTAGGGTTATCACAGGCCTAATTACTAACAAGATGCAGTGAGATTATTCCACAGCCACAAGTCCTGCAGACCATCCAGGTTATCCAGGTCAAAATTAGGGGTTGAATTCAGGTGGGTACACCGTCCAGGAAACGCATGTACCCTTAAGTAGCTTGAAAGGTGCAACACATGACAGTGTGCTGGAAATGTGCCCTATTCGACGGCAGGCTACAGATCCCAGGCGCGCCCAGGTAACGAGATTGCCTGTAGCTGGGAAATCTCTTTATGACTAATGTGTTAATCTAGTTATTAACCTTAGTCCATTTCAATAGGTACTCCTGACCGTGGTACTCAGGAGCTCCCTCCCTAGACATGATGCAAGACAGGACTGGTTTATTTGTACAAGCACAATCGCCCACGGTGTCCATGTTATTATACAGGTCATGTCATGTCAGGTAGCCGTCGCAACAGCTTATCCGATATATCATGTCAGGTTTATCATGTCAAGTGTTCTTGTCAGGAGTGCGCCACGGCGGGCCACTATCAGGTCATGTCAGGTTTTCTTGTCAAGAGTGTACCACTACGGGTCACTATCGTGTCATGCTCAGGTATCATTTCCAAACATATTAAACAAATCCATGATTATCAAGTTCATGACAAAAGGCGTAAGGATATAAAATGGACGTAAAATATCTAATAAAATATCAATATTCAGGGCTATAGAAGAGCCTTACGGCTAAGTCATATGCGGTCAGGAAAGGGTAGACTCATGCGGCCCAATTAGAAGAGCGCATGCGGCCAGGGTCACTGGATCCCATGCGGCTAAGACAAGGGGCGCATGCGGTCAGGAAGATAGGAAACTCATGCGGCTGGGGGAATGGGTCTTATGCGGCTAGCTGGCCAATCAGGTTCATGCGGCCGGAGGGGAAAGTGTGGTTCCATGCGGCTCGAGAAGAAGCAACCCATGCGGCTGCGGGGGAGGGAAACCATATACGGCTCAGAAGGGAAGAGTACTCATGCGGCTAGCGGGAATGGCGCATGCGGCTGCAGAGTTCAGAACTTATGCGGCTGGGAATTGAGCGAGTTATGCGGCTAAGTGAGTCCGACTCTCATGCGGCTCAAGAACTTCCAGTCATGCGGCTGGATAGAACACTTGTCGCATGAATATTCATGCGGTCAAGTCAAGCACTGTTCATCTTCTCCAAAATTTCAGAGAAGAAGAACACCATGAGAGCCAAGTCCTCAAGCTCCATAACTCCATCATCCGGAGCCTAAATCCGAACTTCCATAGGTCAAAATGGGGTAGAACGAAATTCTCTACAACATGGAACCATCAAAACTCGAAAATAACAAGATTTAGTAGATCAAAATCCACAAAATCCAAAAATAATGTAAACTTAGATCTACAAGAATCTAGCCATGGAAATTAGAAAAGCCAAGTACCAAAGTGTTTAATAATGTAGTAAAGAAGAGAATGGAGCAATAAAATCAGAGTTTCTCCATGAAGCAAGTTGCACTTGCCTAGACCTCTCTCTTCTCTCTCTGGTAGGTAAGAAGTAATGGGGAAGAAGAAGATGATTAATGAAGAGAGAGAAAAGAATGGGCTAATAAATACAAATGGAGGTGGTAGGTAGGGGTTCACATTGGTTCATATTGAACCAAAGAAAACCGAGCCAAGCCGAACCAAGCCAAGAATAAACCAAGCCCAGGGAGGAAATCTAAGCAAGGAAATCAGGCAATACAAGAATAAATACGTACACGTATTCCAGAATACGTAATACGGACCACAGGCATTACAAAGCTACATGTCTTGTCTTGCATCATGTCTAGGATATGAATTTCTGATTTCCACGGTCAAGAATTCGTACTGAATCTGACTAGAATAATGACTAGATTGATCAAGTAGTCCATAAAGAGGTTTCCCAGCTACAGGTAGTCCTGTTATCTAGGTGCTCTAATTGGACTTGTAGCCTACCGTCGAGTAGGGCACATTTTTAGCACACTGTCATGTGTTGCACCTCTAAGTCACCTAATCCAACTCTCTCAACTTGTGACCGGATAACCTGGATTAAGACTGCAGGGCTTGTGGCTGCCGGAACATCTCATTGCATCTTACTAGTAACTAGGCTTGTGATAACCCTAGTTAGTTAAAGTATCAAGCCGTACTCTTTGCTTGGCCGTGAATGATGGATGGAGTCCTATCTTTTTGAGGCATTTAGCCACAGAGCAAGTGTTAGCTCGTGTTGAAACTTTTATTTCTGTATGCCTACGGGCTGTTACATGATTGACAAATCCTAGGGTTGATCATGTATGACTTAAACTCTTGCTAGTCTTCGTATTTTGTATGACTAGCTTCATGGTCATCTGAATATGTAATATTTGGGACGCCTTACTTTGTATGTCTAATGATCTTACTTCTTGTAACAATTACTTGCTTGTTGAGATTGAGACACTAGGCTTGTTCATGACCATAAGAGACTGTTGGCTTGTAGATAAACTCTCATGCATCTAGATAGTCGTGACCGTATATCGAGATAGATTATACTTCAATGTACGTAGCTGGCTGTGTCTGTCCCCCGCTCTCCAGTATTCTGGTTCTGGGGCGTGACAACACTTTTATGCTTACAAACACATTCATGTATATGAATTATTAATTGATGCTAAGGCAAGATTAGACAGATCACATATGTTTGTCTGCACTCACTTATTCAACATGTTGGTTTTGGTTGAGTTGGCTAGAGATCACTCACCAATACATGATAATGTACTGACCCCCACCTCCAGGTACGATGATTTACTTGGACGTACTGAGGTGTTGAAGCTCGGATTGGCAACTTAAAGATGTTCGGCTAAAGATGTCATTTTCTTTGTTTATAAGAGACATAATGTATAGAACAATGTTGATTGAATCAGTTTTATATGAATTGTAAGCCTTGTGGTATCTTTTATCATATTGAGATTCAGTGATGTAATCAAGTTGTACTCTAGACTAAAACCTTTGTAATTCCGTTGCAGATTATTAATAAAGAGAATTATTTTTCATATATCTTTTGTTTATCAACTTTCTACTTATTTTTCTGCTGAGATGACTTGTCTATGAGACGTTCTAGCGATCATGTTTTGGTGCTTGTCTTGTACAAGTGCAATTTTAGACTTGTACAGCATCACGCTCAGTGACGACTTTCGGACCTATGGGATCGGGACATGACAATAGTGAAGTGAAGTAAGAAGCAATATAACCTTGTCTTCTTCCTCAGTTTTTCACAAATGGTGTAAAGTTGGTTCAAAAGTCCATTGAAGACGTTCAAGTGTTCTACCAGATTTTCACCTTCCTTCATTCTCAGGCTAAAAGCCTTGTCGTGATAGAATTCGTCATATATCGCCTCTCTAACTTTTTTCAAAGCCCGGCCGGCTACAGTATCTTCCTATTTAATGTTGAAGAGAATACTATCGGCCAAGAACAGCTTGATGGAACCCATAGACTTTATTTCCATGTCCTCTCACTCACCATCCTTCATTGTCTATGGCTTATTGGAATTCCAACAAGACTTTGTGAATGCCTTGTTGCACTAAAAAAAGTCTTTAACCCTTCTCTGTCATAGTCTGAAGTTTCCTTTTTTGTTGAACTTCTCCACCTCAAATCGTTTGAGCATTGTCGTAAACTTCGTTATTATTGATCTTTTGGATCTTCAACCAAAATTCTAATATCACTTGTTGGGAATGAAAGAAAAACTATTCTCCAATATAGGCGTTCGTGACGAACTGTCACTCACAACACCAAACATAGTGACCGACTTGTGAGAAAAAATAAAGATCAAAAAGTTCAAGACAAAAACACATAAGAATTAAATGGAAAACCCTAACATGCAAAACCATCGGAAGAGTGAGATCAATATTAATAAAGTTACAAGGCTTTACAAGATCGCTACAATTTTGTAACCTCCAATACCAAAGGAAGTACACAAAGAGAACCTAAGATTCACATAAATTACACCCAAGAATATACAAAAAAAAAGATCCAAATTTCTCTTCTCCAACATTTCTATTTTTTATATTTCTCTCTATCTCTCTTAACCTTTTGGTGCCTACCCAACCTCTTTTGAGAATAATGATCTATCACACAAGTAACCCTAGGCCCCTTTGTATAGCATATAATGTGTCCATACAAAGAAATCCAATCCTAAGTAGGCATGACATAAGTTTTCATATTTAATAACTCATTGACTATATATGTAGGACTAGGACTATGCTCAAATCCTATTACTATTAGGATTACTAAATATAAGTTAAATCCTAAAAAAGATTACACTCGGATGTTCTGATCTATTTATTTCATTTATTAAGAGATAAGATGGTCACGTCTTTGTGCTTCATTAGTGATATCATAATGAAACTACATGAAGGAGGAAAAAAAAAATCATCCCGTTACATTGCTACTATAGTTCATCACCTAGATAAGTCATATATATCATGCTCCTCATCGGATCATGCTGCAAAGACACAAATATGCCCCTAAAAAAGTCTCAACCTCTATGTTATCTTCAATCCTGGCAAAAATAATTGTCCTCTCCTCAGGTTCCGTCCGGACGCGATGGCACAAGCTCTAGTTTTCGGGCACAACAATATTCATTCATCTATCATGTTTCTCTCTCCAAAATTTTCAATATATAGTTCCAACAATTGTGTCTTACATGTCGTTTCTGTTGGGAATAACAGAGGAACATATTCCCTAATATACACACCCGCGACAAACTGGCAGCCGCAACAGCGAACACTAGTCTACTTTTGTAATACTTTTGCAAAAAAAAGACCAAAAAATAGAAGTACAAAAACACGCAAGGAATATAAATGAAAAATCTAACTAGTAAAACATTATAAAAAATGTGAGGTCACTAATAAATAAAGTTACAAGGCTTTACAAGATCCTACAACTTTGTAATTTTTAATATTAAAAAAAGTGTACAAAGAGAACCCAATAAATCCTTAGAGATTACACTAATAATTCTGAGAAACTCAATCTCCCTCTCTCTTTTTCAACCTCAATATTTTTTCCTTCTTTCATTTTAACCCATTGATGACTAACCAACACCTCTTTTGAGCATGATGATCTATAACACAAGGAATCCTAGGTCGCTTTATATTACATTTCATGTCTCCATATATAGAAATACAATCCTAAGTAGGCATATTGTGTCATGACTTGCTTCTAAATAATTGGGTCTCGGGCCCCTTTATATTACATTTCATGTCTCCATATATAGAAATCAAATTATAAGTAAGCATGTGTCATGACCCGCTTCTAAATAATTGAGTACGAACATCGAATATGTCCAGCCTACGTGCGGCTTTAGTGGTAGTACTTTGTCTATAAAAAATCTCAATAAATCCTTAAATACCAACAATGAGTAATATATCACATTACATCTGATCTAGCTCATTCACAAGAGACATAAAAACTAAGACAAGATTGAGAAATAAACAAGAGAACAATAATTTAACTAAAACTCTCCAATTAAAATAACCAACTAAATCTCCAATTGAGAGTCCATTAATACATAATAAAAAAAAGTAACCAAGCTTGGGACAAACCTGCTGAAATGAAATAGTAAGGAAACTAATTAAACTACATCTAGACAATCTAAGCATCTCCAAAAATATAATGTTCTACTAAACCTAATCAGCTACAGTGACGTTCACGTCATCCTCATTATTACCACAATAGGTAGGATAGTCATGAAATCACCCTAGAGGAGGTGATAGAGTGAAACTAAAAACTAGCACAATTAAAGAATGCTAATATGAAATTTAAAATAAGTGCTAGTGAGTTTTAAAATATTACGTGAAAACTTCAGCCAATAAAAATTATGAGAGTGACTAAATAAGGTTACAATGTTTTACAAAATCATGTACAACTTAGTAACAACTTACACCCAAGAAGATCTAAGAAATCCAAGAAGATTTTTCGGAATCACCTATACTCATCGCAAGAAAAGTAACCCTCTTCTTCAGCCTCTTTATTTCTTCCCTTTTTTTTAAACCTATTGGTGGCTCTCCGACACCTTTTTTTAGTTCAATATCTATATAACACAAGGAACCACATCCTTCTTTACATATCATGTCATGTTTTCAGACATAGAAATTCTATCCTAAGTATGCATGACATAAGTTTCTATATTTAGAAGTTCAATATGAATGAATAGTGACGACTAAAACTTTGTTCCAA
Organism: Iris pallida; assembly: GCA_029216955.1. Classification (NCBI taxonomy): domain Eukaryota; kingdom Viridiplantae; phylum Streptophyta; class Magnoliopsida; order Asparagales; family Iridaceae; genus Iris; species Iris pallida. Next base: position 18,573,393 of record JANAVB010042618.1, on the reverse strand, counting down.
TCTTATTACTATTTGTTAGTGCCGGGACACAATTTTTCGATGGAAAACTGAGAAAATGAAACAATTGTAAAAACAATATTTCAAATCAACACTTCAAAGAAGGTGATTCTGTATTACGAGAATCTAAAAAGATTTCGTAATCAACAGCAATCAGATCGTAATACTTCTAAAAAGAAGATACAATCAGAATTACTGGCAGCAACGAAGAAGGTGACTGGCGAAAGATGGAAGAACTCCTGCTGGGGTGAATAATCACCGTTGCTCAAAGCTTTATTCGCCCTACACGAACAGCTTCCAGGAACCAGCAAGTTCGTCGGAGAACTTGGAACACTCATGCTCTTCTGACTCCTCGGATGGACACGAACTCACGTGCAAGAGCAACGATGGTACGGCACCTTTCCTCTCTCTCTCTCGAAGGCTGCTGGAATTCGCAAGCAAATTTCGATCAGAACTGTGTTAAAGAACACTTCTGAACTCTCTGTTTACTTGTGCTAAAAAATACTTCGTAAACTTTCTGTGGTGGCTTCACTTTCTTTTCTGTATGTCCTCAGCCTTGAGAGAAAGAGGATGCCTTATATAGGCCCTGCAGCAACTGTTCGGTTGCCACAAAGTTAGGGACGTGGTAAAAACCACCCCGAACATGTAGCAACCGCCCAGAACATGCAAATACACGTTCTGCTGCAAGTTGTACCAACTGCGCACACCCCGCGCTCCTTGCACTCTGCACGACAGAGCGCGCACTGAACTGCGCGTACTGCACGCACTGCGCATACGACGCACGCAGCGCAACCAGCGCGCCCGCGTAACCCGAGCAACCCGCGCAACCCAGCGCAACCTGAGCGCAACCTGGGCGCGCACCTGGGCAGCACAACTGGGCTTGCGTAACTGGACATGCGCACCTGGGCAGCGCAACTGGGCTTGCGCAACGTGGCAGCGCAAGTGGCTCGCGCAACGAGCACAACTAAAACGCAATATGCGCCTAGCATTAAGGATTTTAGGATCTTCACTGAATGTGTAAAAGTGTTAAGTGCAAAGTGTAAAGTGCTAAAATCCATGTACGCATATCACCCGACCTAAAATCTGTAACCTTCCTAATAATCTAACCCCATAGAAAAATATAAGTAAAATATTAATGAAAAAATAATCATTTATTTTGTTGGCTTTAACTAAAATATGCGCCTAGACATGAAAACTGAAGGAGCAAAATTAAATTTTGTTGGAGCAACGAAATGAAGAACAGCAGCGGTAACACGAAGGAGACGAGAATTCTAGAGAGTTTCGAGAAGATTATTTTTTCTGTGTATTGAGAAGGAGAAGAGGGACTCAATATATAGGCAGTTGGGTTTAAACCAACGGACAGAAATTAAAGGACATTTAATTTGGCGTTTATCAAAAAACAAATGTGAATCATATGGTTCTATGTATCTGGACGAAATTTGAATAGTAAACGTTACAAAATTAAATGATTTGTAATGGTCAAAAACTGAAGGAGCAAAAATAATTTTTGGGTCTCAGCCCGAACCCGATGAAGGAATCGGATCGGCATTCGGCGCCCGCAGATGTGGGCACGTGCCCGCACCCATTACGTACGCCGAACCGAACCGAACCGAGTCGAGCCGGGCCGGGAGGCGGCGACGGCGCGCGCGTATGGCCCATGGATCTCCTACACACTACTTTAATGAAGCAAAAGAAGCACAAGTAATATGAGCACAAACATGTCCCCATGCTTGGCCGATGTGGGACTAATATTATTTGTGTGCTTGAGCTTTTGCTCACAGCAACCAACAATCCCCCCCCACAAAAGCTCAAGTTCAAAAAAAATAGGAGGAAGGAAAGATACAAGAGAAGTAAGTAAATTTCTGGGCAGTTGTATACTATGCATAAATGAGATGGATTACATCCTTGAATCTCACGTAATGACTATTCTCTTTGTCTGAAGAAGAGCTTGATGGACTATGCCTTGAATCAGTCTTCTTGAACCAGATTTGGAAAATAACACACATAGTACGTGTTACGACCCGCACCCTAGAGTAAGGGCACGAGACGTGGGTATGTCCAGCCTACGCCGCAGTGTCGGCGGTAGAACGCTGTCCTAGGTCACAACAACTAACAATTGAAGGTAATGACAGTTATACTCCCCGAATGGGGGTGACATAACAGAAATATAACTCAACCACAGCTAAGGTAGAACAGGTAAGATAGATTGATAATGAAAGATAAAAATATCCAGAACAGAGAATCACAGAGATACAATCCAGAATTCTAAGTGTCTAAAATAAATACATGTCTCAGAATATCTCAAAATCTAATACAGTAATCCAGAATAGTAAAGACAGTCCTAGTCTAAGGGAGTGTCATCTACAGCTAGTGGATCCTGCTGCTGGTCCAAGTCCAGGCACTCGTCTAGTGTAGCACCGTAGTAGGTAGGGCAGAACGCCTCAGCCTCGTCCTCTGTAATATTTCAACAGGTCCAGTCAGGACAGGAGCGAGCACAGTACATCTCAACAAATCATAGCAGGTCAGGATATATAATCAAGCTAGAGAGTAAGATACAAGAAACTGAAGAAATATGATAAACAGGAAAGACTGTAAATAAATAGCTACAGTATAATAGAGAACTGATAGTGTCTAGTGATTCAGAGCACAAGATGGTTAGGTAAACGGCACGATGTTATACACGAGTAATCTACAGAGGTTGTACACGAGTAATCTACAAGATTGAATACATAACCACTTCTACTCCCCCGCCCCAATCAATACACAAGGATCTGGCTAAGTTATGTTATTGTACACGAAGGTCATGTGAATACATGATTATACACGATTTCACACGTTTCATACACGAATGTCACAAATACAAGAAGTACACGATGTTCACGATAAAGTACACGAACACGAAATACCTGATGTATCCGCTAAAGGGATAACATCGCCCAACAAGATCCATATAGTACTAATCCGTGTTTCCAACGTGTCAGCATCATGTAAAGTAATCTAAAGCAGGAAATATACTCCTAATACAGGATATAAAATGATCAGAGAATGTACTCGCCTGTAACCGGTGAATCTGAGAGAATATAGACTGTCCGAGGAGTGGTGTCTGTCTCCTGTAGAATAGTACAAGTCACTATGAGTCTACAATGATAATACGATGCAAATTAATGCATTCTACATGAAACTAGGTCAATCTAGACCAAAGTCAACTCTTGGTCAACTCTGGTCAACCCTAAAGTCAAACCTAAGTCAATTAGTCTAATCTAGGTCTGACAAGACTATTCTAGGTTTTCTAGGCTAATCTAGGCAATACCATGTCAAGCCTACCAATACACACATTGGTATATAGGTAATAATCTAATTAGAGTATATAACCTATAGCCTCTATACCCTATTACCCATATATCATAATACATTATATTACACAATATCATATATATACATACACTTTCACACAATCCTGTCCATAACTAATATATGTAGGAAACTAATATATCTATCCTATAGCCTACTAGATACTTCTCTACATACACCATATCATATAATACATATATAAACACATACACCCATAAATAGGAAACTTATAAATATTACAAAGCATATATTATATATATATACATAGGAAGGGAGAGAGGGGAGACACAAGTGTACCAGTGTATGTGTGTGCATATATTATGAACAGTGTATACATGTGTATGTGTAGAGTGCATTGTGTGTGTGAGCTCAGAATATGAAAACAGTGGCTAATAGGATAACAGTGAACTACACTAATTAGCAAAAAAAAATTGGAAATGATACACATTGGGACACCATCTAGTGAGGGGTTAATCTCAGATTATTACATACATGAACTTTAGTTTACAAATAAACTCAGGGTTAAACATATTAACTTAGTTCAACAATGAACTCAGTTACCTTTGAACCACAGGATCATATCTGAACACAAATCCAGGTTATTTAGAAACTCAGAATTATACATTTAATGTAAGGGAAACCATTTCCAGATTTTAGAACTAATTCTCAGTTTGAAGGGAAAACCATATCAGTTTTGAACCAAGGCAAATCTCAGAATTTCGAATTTGAAAGGGAACAATGTACAGTGGCATCTCAGGTTTTAACAATCAATTAAACAATCTCAGGTTTATGTAGAATACAACTCAGGTTTTACAACTAAACAGGAATCAAAATCAGTTGACAGACATTGCAAAAATGAAAGGGAATCTGTTCTAATCAACAATTCAAAGAAGAAATCGATTTACCAATCAGTTCAATACCTTCCCTCCCCCCATTCTCAGTATTCCAGGTTTAACAGTTGCACAGGAAAATAGTTTGGTTATCACAGTTAGCAAGGGTGCTCAGATTTTATGTTAGGAAAGGAAATGAAAACAGTTAACCCAAACTTAACATCCTATTCTCATTCCCAGGTTAAAACACTAATTCGATTATAAAGTGAAACTCAGGTATATGCCAATGAAAAGGAAAGAATCAATGTATCAGAAAAATAAAACAGTACATTCCCAAATTCGAATCCTATTTTCAAAATCTCCATATCACAACCAAAAGTCTATAATCGAATGTGAAAGCTTAGCTAATATGAAATGAAACATGTGGGGATCCAATTTAGTGAAAACATAACTTTACACAGGGAATTAAAAGGGTTTTGAAAAACTGGGATTATATGTATCAATACATGTATCAGAAATTTCGGTTCAAACCAAATATCGAGCCAATACTCCACATTAAACCATTCCTACTGTGCAACCTAATGTAACAGAGTTTACATAACTTATTTAGGATCTAAATAAGCATTAAAACATAATTTAAAAACATTAAAAACTATTTAAACACGAGAATACAATCACAAAACACGCAAGCACATAGTGTGTCCCCGTGCACACGGAAATACGTGTCCGACACGACACGAGAGCTCGTGAAACTTTGCGAGCCTCGTGTCAGACAGTGCCCCATGCTTCGTGTCCATTTTCTCGTGTCTAGGTGGCGTATCCTTGTCGCAGTGAACCCCGAAGTGCAGGGCACGCACTGTGCCCGCGCGCACGTGTGAACGACCGTGTGTGCACGAGCCCGACACGACACGACACGACACTAAGAACAGGAAAAAACACCAAAAACCTATAAGCGAGGTCTAACACTAATTTCCTATTCAAATAAATACTAAAAATTCACACAAAATGCCCATTGGGGCATTTCATCAAACACCTAATATAATACACTGATACGTGTCCAGAATGGACACGAAAGGACATGAAAATTTGGGGATCCCTATTCCTATAGTTAGGCTAGGGTTAGGGCATTCCAAAAATGATTTTTTTAACAGAATATACATGGAGTATACAAGATTTTACCTATTGATGAACAAGCTCTCAAAAAACCCCAATGAAAAAGATTCCTCAATTCACCAAAAGTTCTCCAAATTGTTTCCTTCCTGTAAAAACTCAATACCAACAGCAAGAACATTGGATTTAGGTTCTATTGCAATTTTTTTGAAGGAATTTGGAGAAGAAATGGATTTTCTAAGGATTTACAAGGATGGGGACTCACCTCTTCCAAATGGCAAAGTTTCCTAAAGAGGCAACCCTAATTTTAGGAGCATATAAATAGGGGGGCTGACCATAGGGGCTGGTCAGATTTTCTAGGGTTAGGGCTTGGTTCAATGGGTGTGGGCTATGGGCCATTAAGCCTATTAGTCATAAATTGACTTGTGACTTCACAAGCCATTCCTTAATCAAACTAGCTCCTATTTTTACCAAACTAATCCCAATGAGTTAATCTTCATCAACTTAAGTCAACCTAGGTTCTCAAATCCTAATCACTTAGTCATGACCTAGGTTAGCCACTAGATTAGTCTACAAGGTCAACATAAGTCAAAGTCTCTAAAACACCAAAAACAATTATTCTAAAAATCACTCAAAAATCATATTAATTATAAATAATAATAATAATTCAAATTAAATTCTAAAATTTTGAAAATGACCAAAATACCCTCAAGCTAGAAAAGTGGTAATGACAAATCTACCCCCCTTAAAATAATTTTGTCCTCGAAATTTAAAGGCGAAACTAACTGCTAAGAAGGATAGAAAAGTATACCTCAAGGTCCAAAAAGATAGGGGTATCGCTCGCGCATCTCATCCTCCCGCTCCCAAGTAGACTCTCCTGGAGAATGATGCCTCCATGCGACGCGTACCAAGGGTATCACCTGGTTCCTCAATACCTTCTCCCGGTGATCCAAAACCTCCACAGGCTGCTCTGGATAACTGAGAGTAGGTCCAACCTCTATCTTCGAATGATCGACCCCCATGGCTAGGGTCAGCCACATACCGTCTCAACTATGATACGTGAAATATGTTGTGAACTCCCGCTAGTGCAGGTGGCAAGTCTAGCCTGTATGCCACGTCATCGACTCTCCCGCTGATAACGAAAGGGCCGATGAAGCGCGGGCTAAGCTTCCCACCTCCACCAAAACGTATCGTACTACGAGTCGAAGATATCCGCAGAAAATGTCTCCAACCTAATCACAAGCAAGGTCTCAAGTTACTAAAAATCAAACACGATCAATAAAATAAAACAAAACAAAATACAACCTACTTTTAATCCTATCTCTAAATCTGCACCTCAAACTCCAGCGGCCTCCGGTGGCTATCGGTCCAGTACCGATGTCTGTCCTGTGCCACGCGAAGTCTGTCCCTGATGAGCTTCACCTTCTCGGCTGCGTCAATAACCATCTCTGGTCCCAGTAAAGCTCGCTCTCCAACATCATTCCAAGATAAGGGTGTACGACACCTACGCCCGTACAGAGCCTCAAACGGTGACATCTCAATGCTGGCCTGATAACTGTTGTTGTAAGCAAACTCTACCAAATGCAGGTAATCCTCCCAGGAACCTCCAAAATCCAGGACGCACGTCCGCAGCATATCCTCAAGGGTCTGAATAGTCCTCTCTGACTGTCCGTCCGTCTGGGGGTGGTATGCGGTACTAAACTTGAGCTGAGTGCCCAAGCTAGTCTGCAGACTCCTCCAGAAATGGGAAGTAAAGCGACTATCCCGATCTGAGACTATACTGACGGGAACTCCGTGAATCCTGACTATCTGTCTCATATACAACTCCGCGAGCCTCTCTGTAGACGTACCCACCTTGAATGGCAAGAAGTAGGCCGATTTGGTCAACCTGTCAACGATGACCCAAATCGCGTCTTTTCCTCCTAGCGTACGCGACAATCCCGATACAAAATCCATGGTAATATGTTCCCACTTCCACTCTAGAATGGACAACGACTGCAATAATCCTCTGGACCTCTACCTCTCTGTCTTGACCTGCTGACAGATCAAGCATCTAGCTATGAAGTGGGGCACGTCCCTCTTCATCCCGTACCACCAGACATGCTCTCGCAGATCCCTGTACATCTTGTTGGCACCAGGATGTATAGAGTACTGCGATCTGTGAGCCTCCTGCATAATCTGCTCTCTGAGCTCCCCGTTGGGCACACATAACCGGGAACCGTGCCTCAGGGCACCATCCTCTGCAAGTGAGAACTCAACATCCTCCACTCCTGCACTGATCTGCTCTCGGATACACCGCAGAGCCAAATCATCGAACCGTGTCGCCTTGATCCTGTCCATCAAGTCCGACTGTATCTGTAGGCCCCATAACTGCATCTGTACCCCTGGCACGATCACCTCAATCCCAAGACTCTCTAAATCTGCAAGCAAGTACCGATCCATAGTCAAACACATGGCCGTCGGATACCTACTCAAGGCATCGGTAACCACGTTGGCCTTCCCCGGGTGATACTGGAGTGCGATATCAAAGTCCTTCATCAACTCAAGCCACCTGCGCTGCCTCATGTTGAGCTCCTTCTGTGTAAACACATACTTCAAGCTCTTGTGATCTGTGAAAATCTCTACCCTCTCGCCATACAGATAGTGCTTCCATAACTTCAAAGCAAAAATTACCGCCGCCAGCTCCAAGTCATGGATAGGGTAGTTCTTCTCATGGGGACGCAATTGCCTGGAAGCATAGGCAATCACCTTCCCATGCTGCTACAAGATGCAACCCAGCCCCTTCCCTGAAGCATCACTATAAATAGTGAATCCACCTGATCCTGAAGGCAATGTCAGAATCGGAGCTGCCGTAAGCCGCTTCTTCAACTCATCAAAAGCTGTCTAACACTCCTCTAACCAAACAAACTCAGTATCCTTCCAGGTCAACCGTGTCAACGGCTCTGCAACCCGGGAGAAATCCTGCACAAATCTCCTATAGTATCCTGCCAGCCCCAGGAAACTCTTGATCTCTGCCACTGAAGTCGGCGCTGTCCAAGCCTCAACTGCTACAATCTTCTTGGGGTCAACTGAGATACCATCTCCAGTCACCACATGCCCCAAGAAGTCCACCCGATCCAAGAAAAACTCACACTTGGAGAGTTTCCCATAAAGCTGCTCCCGCCTGAGAGTTTCTAGCACTATCCGCAGATGCTCCTCGTGCTCCTCCTCTGTCTTGGAATATATCAAGATATCATCAATGAACACCACCACGAACTTGTCCAAGTACTGGTGGAACACCTTGTTCATTAGGTTCATAAACACTGCTGGTGCATTGGTTAGCCCAAACGGCATAACCAAAAACTCAAACTGCCCGTACCGCATCCTGAAAGCGGTCTTGGGGATATCCTCCTTCTTCACCTTCACCTGGTGATAACCCGACCTCAAATCAATCTTGGAGAACACCCGAGCTCCGCTCAGCTGATCAAACAGATCATCGATCCGCGGTAGTGGGTATCTGTTCTTGATTGTCAGGTTGTTGAGTGCCCTGTAGTCGATACACATCCGTACCGACCCATCCTTCTTGGGTACGAAAAGTACCGGTGCACCCCAAGGTGAAGAACTCGAGCGAATGAAGCCCTTGTCCTGCAGCTCATCCACCTGCTTCTTCAGCTCCACTAACTCGCTGTTGTTCACTCGATAGACATGCTGGGAGATCGGTTCCGCGCCGGGAACCAAGTCTATCGAAAACTCTACATCTCTGTCCGGTGGAAGCCCTGACAACTCCTCTGGAAACACGTCCATAAACTCTGCGATCAAGGGATACGGAGCCACCTGCTCCTCAACTGAAGCTCCACAAAAGACTCCGCCGTCCTGCTCTGACTGCCGTCGGGTGTACTCAAACTCTGGCTCTCCTGGCGCCCCAAAAAAAACTCTATCCCTACGGCAATCAATGCGGGCGTAGTGTCTACTCAGCCAGTCCATACCTAATACAATGTCGTAGTTCGGTAATGGCATGACTAGTAGACTCACCCCCAACTCTCGGCCTCCCAAAATGACACTCCGTCCTCTGCAAACATCACTCACGAGGATGACCCCACCCCCGGTCGTGATCTTGCAGGCCCTAGGCAATGGTTCAGAAACCAAACTGTGTCTAATAGCATATGATACAGAAACAAAGCTGTGGGAAGCCCCAGAATCAAAGAGTGCAAAAGCTGGAAGGGAATCTAGGAGAACCGAACCTGCTATCAGCTCTCCAATGGCCTCGGCATCCTCAACTGCCATGGCGAAAGCTCGCCCCTGCTGTCCACCTCGAGCCTGCTGCTGGTGCTGCTGGAACCTCTGTTACTGGGTCTGCAGGGCTGGTCCCTTCTGCTGGCCTGCTGGAGCCTTGGCTGCCCCAGCTTCTCCTGGTATCGGATGCATCGACTCAACTGGACACTCTCGCATCTGATGGTCTGCTGATCCACACATCAAGCATCTGCCGAGTCTCTTCCTGCACTCGTCCTACTTGTGCCCAGGCTTCTTGCAGAAAGTACAACTAATAGCCTGCTGCCTGGGTGCCTGCTGCCCTCTCTGCTGCTGGTGCTGCACCTGCTGAAAAGGTACACGGCCCTGATGCTGATACTGCTGCTGAGCTGGCCTCTTGGCCGGCCCCTGACTGCTACTGCCACCCTGGAAGTCACGACCCCTCTTCAGCTTCAGCCCTAGGTCGTCCTCCGCCGCCATAGCCCCAGAAAATATCTCAGCAAAAGTGGCGTTCCGGTCGCTATTAGTCAGTGACCGAATCTCTCTAATCAGACCTCGGCGAAACTTCCTCGCCTTCGTCTTCTCAGTCAAGTTATCAATGAACCAGGCCAATCTGCAGAACTCCCCGGCATACTCAGCTACCGTCTGGTTCCCCTGAACCAGAGCCTCGAACTGTGCCTCGATACCTCCCAAGGCAACATCAGGAAAGAACTGCTCCTTAAACAGCTCCTTGAACTGGGCCCAGGTCTGGCCCTCAACTCCAACCCTGGGATCTGCCTGATACCATGCTCGGGCCAAATCCTGCATCTGGCTGCCCGCCGCCTCGATCTGGAGTCGAGCTGGTATCTCTGCTAGTCGGAAGATCTCCTTAATATGCTCTATCCAGTCGTCTGCAACGTGGATGCCCTCTGTGCCAAAGAACTCCCGAAGATGCATCTTCTGGAAGTCCTGAATGTCCTTCTCCCTCCGATGGGGCTGCTGCTGGGTCCCCTGAGCTGTGATCATCTCGACTGTAGTGCGTACCAGCTGGTGCGCCTCGTCGATCCCCTGCCTGAAATCTGCAGTCTGCCTCGTCTGCTGCTGCTGGTGGGACTCAAGAATCCTCTCCACGAAGGAGAAGAGATGTGCAGCATTTACCATTCCCGCAGGCGGAGGCTGCTGCGGTGGAAGGATCTCAGGAATCACAACTGGCCTCTTGACTGCAGGAGGTGCTCCTCCAAAAGTGGCAGAAACACTGACTCCTGAGGGCTGCACTGGCCCTGTGGCACTGGGAGCTGGCTGCTGGACACGAGAGGTGGCAGACCCCTCTCCAGCCTCTCCCGTCATGGGACGATACAATCGCGTCTCAACCATCCTGGAGACACAGATCAAACAAGAAGCAATTACTGAGAATGAGTCAAAAAATCAAAGGAGGACAATTTAAATTTCTAAGGAAGACAATAAGCAGCAAAATAGATATACGGAATCTGATAAGAAATTTTCCTAGTGTGATTGAGTACCTTCAAAAATATGCTAATTCCTACTGCAGGCTGCAGCGATATTCTAGTTCGAATACCACTACACTTATCCTAGACCTGCATGGGCCACCACTAAAAACGTGTCACGATCCGTACCCTAGAGTAAGGACACGAGACGTGGGTTCGTCCAGCCTACGCCGCAGTGTCGGCGGTAGAACGCTGTCCTAGGTCACAACAACTAACAATTGAAGGTAATGACAGTTATACTCCCCGAATGGGGGTGACATAACAGAAATATAACTCAACCACAGCTAAGGTAGAACAGGTAAGATAGATTGATAATGAAAGATAAAAATATCCAGAACAGAGAATCACAGAGATATAATCCAGAATTCTAAGTGGCTAAAATAAATACATGTCTCAGAATATCTCAAAATATAATACAGTAATCCAGAATAGTAAAGACTGTCCTAGTCTAAGGGAGTGTCATCTACAGCTAGTGGATCCTGCTGCTGGTCCAAGTCCAGGCACTCGTCTAGTGTAGCACCGTAGTAGGTAGGACAGAACGCCTCAGCCTCGTCCTCTGTAATATTTTAACAGGTCCAGTCAGGACAGGAGCGAGCACAGTACATCTCAACAAATCATAGCAGGTCAGGATATATAATCATGCTAGAGAGTAAGATACAAGAAACTGAAGAAATATGGTAAACAGGAAAGACTGTAAATAAATAGCTACAGTATAATAGAGAACTGATAGTGTCTAGTGATTCAGAGCACAAGATGGTTATGTAAACGGCACGATGTTATACACGAGTAATCTACAGAGGTTGTACACGAGTAATCTACAAGATTGAATACATAACCACTTCTACTCCCCCGCCCCAATCAATACACAAGGATCTGACTAAGTTATGTTATTGTACACGAAGGTCATGTGAATACATGATTATACATGATTTCACACGTTTCGTACACGAATGTCACAAATACAAGGAGTACACGATGTTCACGATAAAGTACACGAACACAAAATACCCGATGTATCCGCTAAGGGGATAACATCGCCCAACAAGATCCATATAGTACTAATCCGTGTTTCCAACGTGTCAGCATCATGTAAAGTAATCTAAAGCAGGAAATATACTCCTAATGCAGGATATGAAATGATCAGAGAATGTACTCGCCTGTAACCGGTGAATCTGAGAGAATATAGACTGTCCGAGGAGTGGTGTCTGTCTCCTATAGAACAGTACAAGTCACTATGAGTCTACAATGATAATACGATGCAAATTAATACATTCTACATGAAACTAGGTCAATCTAGACCAAAGTCAACTCTAGGTCAACGCTGGTCAACCCTAAAGTCAAACCTAAGTCAATTAGTCTAATCTAGGTCTGACAAGACTATTCTAGGTTTTCTAGGCTAATCTAAGCAATACCATGTCAAGCCTACCAATACACACATTGGTATATAGGTAATAATCTAATTAGAGTATATAACCTATAGCCTCTATACCCTATTACCCATATATCATAACACATTATATTACACAATATCATATATATACATACACTTTCTCATAATCCTATCCATAACTAATATATGTAGGAAGCTAATATATCTATCCTATAGCCTACTAGATACATCTCTACATACACCATATCATATAATACATATATAAACACATACACCCATAAATAGGAAACTTATAAATATTACAAAGCATATATTATATATATACATAGGAAGGAAGAGAGGGGAGACACAAGTGTACCAGTGTATGTGTGTGCATATATTATGAACAGTGTATACATGTGTATGTGTAGAGTGCATTGTGTGTGTGAGCTCAGAATATGAAAATAGTGGCTAATAGGATAACAGTAAACTACACTAATTAGCAAAAAAAAACTGGAAATGATACACATTGGGACACCATCTAGTGAGGGGTTAATCTCAGGTTATTACACACATGAACTTTAGTTTACAAATAAACTCAGGGTTAAACATATTAACTTAGTTCAACAATGAACTCAGATACCTTTGAACCACAGGATCATATCTGAACACAAACCCAGGTTATTTAGAAACTCAGAATTATACATTTAATGTAAGGGAAACAATTTCCAAATTTTAGAACTAATTCTCAGTTTGAAGGGAAAACCATATGAATTTTGAACCAAGGCAAATCTCAGAATTTCGAATTTGAAAGGGAACAATGTACAGTGGCATCTCAGGTTTTAATAATCAATTAAACAATCTCAGGTTTATGTAGAATACAACTCAGGTTTTACAACTAAACAAGAATCAAAATCAGTTGACAGATATTGCAAAAATGAAAGGGAATCTGTTCTAATCAACAATTCAAAGAAGAAATCGATTTACCAATCAGTTCAATACCTTCCTTCCCCCCATTCTCAGTATTCCAGGTTTAACAGTTGCACAGGAAAATAGTTTGGTTATCGCAGTTAGCAAGGGTGCTCAGATTTTATGTTAGGAAAGGAAATGAAAACAGTTAACCCAAACTTAACATCCTATTCTCATTCCCAGGTTAAACACTAATTCGATTATAAAGTGAAACTCAGGTATATGCCAATGAAAAGGAAAGAATCAATGTATCAGAAAAATAAAACAGTACATTCCCAAATCCGAATCACATTTTCAAAATCTCCATATCACAACCAAAAGCCTATAATCGAATGTGAAAGCTTAGCTAATATGAAATAAAACATGTGGGGATCCAATTTAGTGAAAGCATAACTTTACACAGGGAATTAAAAGGGTTTTGAAAAACTGGGATTATATGTATCAATGCATATATCAGAAATTTCGGTTCAAACCAAATATCGAGCCAATACTCCACATTAAACCATTCCTACTGTGCAACCTAATGTAACAGAGTTTACATAACTTATTTAGGATCTAAATAATCATTAAAACATAATTTAAAAACATTAAAAATGATTTAAACACGAGAATACAATCACAGAACACACAAGCACACAGTGTGTCCCCGTGCACACGGAAATACGTGTCCGACACGACACGAGAGCTCGTAAAACTTTGCGAGCCTCGTGTCAGACAGTGCCCCATGCTTCGTGTCCATTTTCTCGTGTCGAGATGGCGTATCCTTGTCGCAGTGAACCCCGAAGTGCAGGGCACGCACTGTGCCCGCGCGCGCGTGTGCACGACCGTATGTGCACGAGCCCGACACGACACGACACGACACTAAAAATAGGAAAAAAACACCAGAAACCTATAAGCGAGGTCTAACACTAATTTCCTATTCAAACAAATACTAAAAATTAACACGAAATGCCCATTGGGGTATTTCATCAAACACCTAATATAATACACTGATACGTGTCCAGAATGAACACGAAAGGACACGAAAATTTAGGGATCCCTATTCCTATAGTTAGGCTAGGTTAGGGCATTCCTAAAATGATTTTTTTAACAGAATATACATGGAGTATACAAGATTTTACCTATTGATGAACAAGCTCTCAAAAAACCCCAATGAAAAAGATTCCTCAATCTACCAAAAGTTCTCCAAATTGTTTCCTCCCTGTAAAAACTCATTACCAACAGCAAGAACATTGGATTTAGGTTCTATTGCAATTTGTTTGAAGGAATTTGGAGAAGAAATGGATTTTTTAAGGATTTACAAGGATGGGGACTCACCTCTTCCAAATGGCAAAGTTTTCTAAAGAGGCAACCCTAATTTTAGGAGCATATAAATAGGGGGGGCTGACCATAGGGGCTGGTCAGATTTTCTAGTGTTAGGGCTTGGTTCAATGGGTGTGGGCTATGGGCTATTAAGCCTATTAGTCATAAATTGACTTGTGACTTCACAAGCCATTCCTTAATCAAACTAGCTCCTATTTTCACCAAACTAATCCCAATGAGTTAATCCTCATCAACTTAAGTTAACCTAGGTTCTCAAATCCTAATCATTTAGTCATGACCTAGGTTAGCCACTAGATTAGTCTACAAGGTCAACATAAGTCAAAGTCTCTAAAACACCAAAAACAATTATTCTAAAAATCACTCAAAAATCATATTAATTATAAATAATAATAATAATTCAAATTAAATTCTAAAATTTTGAAAATGACCAAAATACCCTCAAGCTAGAAAAGTGGTAGTGACAGTACGCTAGAGGTACTTGGATCTATCGGGTGGCGAATTTGGTTGGCAATGCGCACTTTTACATATTCATAAGAGTTGTCTAGGATCGCCCTGTCCTATAGTCGCGGCCCTCACGACCTCTCATATAGGTAAGTCCTTAAGGGTTGGTGATAGGTATCAATCCTGCATATCAGCTTGGACTTATTAAGAGTTTAAACTCAACCTATCCATATCACAAAAGGAACATTGTCACCATAGGGATGGGATATCAATGTACACATGTACAGCCTCCTGGACTTTTATTTTAAAGAGAATTTAATCTCAAGGTCAGTGTTCCATAATAGTCACCTAGTCCAGCTTGTTTCTACCCATTGAACCGGCTTCTTGGGATCTCCAGTCAGACTCGGTTGGGTTACTACTGCTGGTGACTATACTATGGGCTTAACCCCATCCCCTTCGATGATTCTAGGATCAATGTCCTAGACAGACCCTTCATCAAGTGGTCTGCAAGGTTCTTTTCTGACTTTATATAGTCAAGAACCACATATTTGCCCAATAGGCTCTTTATTGACTTGAAGTGCAGCTGCAGGTGCCTGTTCATCTTAGCATTCACAGAATCATGCTTTAGTAGTTCTATAACAGATTTATTATCACAATTTATAGAAATAGCAGGAATAGGATGAACAGAAACAGGTATATGCATAATAAGATTTCTCAGCCATTCGGCTTCTGTACATGTAGTATCCAAAGCTATCATTTCAGAGTCCATTGTACTTCTGGCTATGATAGTTTGTTTACATGATCCCCAGGAGATTGCAGCTCCTGCTAGGGTAAAAGCATATCCAGTAGTGGATTTCACATCATGTGAATCAGTTACCCAATTTGCATCGGAATAACCTTCTATGATATCAGGGTGTCTAATATAATGAAGTTTATAATCTAGAGTACCCTTAAGATATCTAAATACTCTGTCTAATGTAGTCCAGTGTGACTGATTTGGGTTACTAGTATATCTACTTAGTCTCCCAATAGCAAATGCAATATCAGGTCTGGTCCTATTTGTTATGTACATAAGAGATCCAATCATTTATGAATATCTATGTTGTTCTATAGGTGATCCTTCATTCTTCTTGAGAACAACATTACTGTCATAAGGGGTAAGGGCAGTTTTCTTGTCAAAATACTCAAACTTCCTTAGCATTTTCTCAATTGAATGTGCTAAGGATAGAGTATATCCTTCATTGTATTTGGACACTTGCATTCCTAGGATCAGGTTTGCCTCACCTAGGTCTTTCATATCAAACTGGTCAGATAAATAATTCTTAGTATTATTTATCAATTCCAGTGAAGATCCTAAAATAAGGATATCATCAACATACAAGCATAAGATAACACAACTTTTATTTTTATTTTTGGAATACAAATATTTGTCATATTCATTTGGTACAAAACCAAATTCTATAATGACTTTGTCAAATTTGTTGTGCCATTGCTTGGGAGCTTGCTTTAGGCCATAAAGAGATTTTACTAATCTATAAACCTTCTTTTCTTGACCTTTAGCAATAAAACCTTCAGGTTGCTCCATATAAATCTCTTCTTCTAAATCTCCATTTAGAAATGATGTATTGAAGCGCAGCTGCAGGTGCCTACTTCAAGAGGTGGCAGAGCCAGATGAAGTTCTGGCTTACCACCTTAGGCCTGATTTTAGCCATTGATGGGTCCACACCCATCTCAAATGATTCTGATGAGACTGAGTCTGACGTAGGGGTTTCCAAGTCCTCCTCTTCTACCAAGCCCATGACCCCTAAGGAAATAGACTACCATTGCTTCCACAGAATCTTAAGCGCTATGTCTGAGTCTCTCTACGACATATTTTTTGAGTATAAAAGCGCTAAAGAACTCTGGGATGCTTTGGAAGATGAGTATGGTTGTGATGATGCTGGAATTGATAGATTCAATTCTACCACATTCAACCAATATGTCATGGTAGATAACAAACCTATAAATGACCAAATCCATGAGTTCCAAGAACACCTTAGGCAGATTCAAGCCAAGGGAACCGTCTTTTCTACTGAGCATAAAATAGGATGCTTGATAGATAAACTTCCCCCTTCCTGGTCTAAAGTGGCAAAAGACCTTCTACATCTACAAGGATCTATTACATATTCTCAAGCTCTACAGAGAATTAGAACAGAAGAAAAATATAGATCCAAGACCAAAGTTAGGTCAAATGCCACAGCTAAGGCAAACCTTGTAGAAAGTCATGAAAAACCTAAGTCTAACAACCATATCAAATCCAAGAAAACCTCCTTCAAAAAGAAGCAGAGTTTTCAACCTCCTCCCAAAAATCTTCATCACCAAAACCATCACCACCAAAACCCTCAACCCCAAAAACCTAGAAACTTTGGTCAGACTCAGGATCAAAGAAGATTTTGTTTTATGTGTGGTAGAACCAACCATACAGCCATCAACTGCTTCCAAAGGAAGAAAGAACCTATCCAGAACTCATTCAAGGGAAAAGGTAAGCCAGAGGCTAACATGATTCTGAATGGATCTTCCAGCTCCTTCAGGTCTATAAGCTTTCAACCTGTAGTAAACCTGTCTTTCCATTCTGATGATTGGTGGTTGGATTCTGGAGCTAATGTTCACGTTTCATTTGATTGCTCCTATTTTTCAACCTATCAGGAATCAGGTGGAGGAGGCGTGACCCTAGGAGATGGCTCTACGGCACAAGTTGTGGGAAGAGGAAGAATAGATCTAAAGATGACATCAGGAAAAATTTTACCTCTCCATGATGTGCTTCATGTACCGTCTGTCAGGAGAAATCTTGTTAGTGGATCTCTCCTTGTAGCCTCAGGATACAAAATTGTAATGGAGGCCAATAAAGTAGTTTTTTCTAAGAATGATCTGTTTATTGGAAAAGGATTTGTGAAAGATGGACTTTTTATTTTAAGTACTATGAATAAAAGTTTTAATCCTTCTTTTGTTGCAAATGTTGAATCATCAAATGTTTGGCATGGTAGACTAGGTCATGTGAACTTAGGATCTATCAAAAGGATGATGAACTTAAATCTTATCCCTAAGACTCCTATAGATCATAGAAACAAATGTGAGATTTGTGTTCAAGCCAAACACACTAAATTACCTTTCAAATCTGTCTACAGAGATTCTGAACTCCTAGAACTTATTCATAGTGATGTTTGTGATTCCAATAGGATTTTGACCCGAGGTGGTAGAAAATACTTTATTACTTTTATAGATGATCATTCAAAGTATTGTTATACCTACCTCCTTAAGACCAAAGATGAAGTTCTAGACAGATTCAAGGTCTACAAATCTGAAGCTGAGAACCAGTTGGATAGGAAGATTAAGATCCTTAGATCAGATCGTGGTGGAGAGTATACCTCAAATGAAATGACTAACTTCTGTGAAGAGCACGGAATTATTCATGAGGTAACTGCTCCTTATTCACCATAATCTAATGGAGTTGCTGAAAGAAAGAATCGCACTCTTTTAGATATGGTCAATGCCATGCTTCTCAGCTCAGGTGCTCCTGATAATCTTTAGGGAGAAGCCTTATTGTCAGCCTGTTATATTCTTAATAGGATACCCAGTAAGACTAATGATAAGACACCATATGAGTTATGGAAAGGTCGGACCCCTAGGATTAATTACCTCAAAGTTTGGGGATGTCTAGCTAAAGTAGAAATTCCTGAACCCAAAAAGAGGAAGATAGGACCTAAGACTGTAGATGCTGTATTCATAGGATATGTCCTAGATAGTAATGCCAATAGATTTCTTGTAACCCATTCTGAAGTAAATAAAATCTCTAATAACACAATCATTGAAGCTAGAGATGCAGTTTATTTTGAGAACATTTTTTCCTTCAAGGATAGAACCCATTCATCTTCCTCTAACCCTTATCTTACTCCGTCTACTAGTTCTTATGATCCAGTACCCAGTTCTCAACCAGAACAAGTCATAGAACCTAGAAGGAGTAAAAGAGAAAGGATTGAAAAGAATTTAGGAGAAGGATTCTTCACATTTTTGATAGAAGGTGATCCCTTAACTTATGAAGAAGCCATATCCTCTCCTGATGCCCCTTTCTGGAAAAAAGCTATTAACAATGAGTATAACTCCATCATGGAGAATAATACTTAGTTTTTAGCAGACCTTCCTTTAGGCAGCAAACCAATAGGTTGTAAGTGGACCTTTAAGAAAAAACTTAGAGCCGATGGTACCATAGAAAAATATAAGGCTAGATTAGTGGCCAAAGGTTTTATCCAGAAGAAAGGATTAGATTATTTTGATACCTACTCTCCTGTAGCTAGAATATCTTCTATCAGAACCCTTCTAGGTTTAGCATCCATTCATGATATGCTGATCCATCAAATGGATGTAAAGACAGTATTTCTAAATGGAGATTTAGAAGAAGAGATTTATATGGAGCAACCTGAAGGTTTTATTGCTAAAAGTCAAGAAAAGAAGGTTTGTAGATTAGTAAAATCTCTTTATGGCCTAAAGCAAGCTCCCAAGCAATGGTACAACAAATTTGATAAAGTCATTATAGAATTTGGTTTTGTACCAAATGAATATGACAAATGTTTGTATTCTAAAATACAAATAAAAGTTGTGTTATCTTATGCTTGTATGTTGATGATATCCTTATTTTAGGATCTTCACTGGAATTGATAAATAATACTAAGAATTATTTATCTGACCAGTTTGATATGAAAGACCTAGGTGAGGCAAACCTGATCCTAGGAATGCAAGTGTCCGAATGCAATGAAGGATATACTCTATCCTTAGCACATTCAATTAAGAAAATGCTAAGGAAGTTTGAGTATTTTGACAAGAAACCTGCCCTTACCCCTTATGACAGTAATGTTGTTCTCAAGAAGAATGAAGGATCACCTATAGAACAACATAGATATTCACAAATGATTGGGTCTCTTATGTACATAACAAATAGGACCAGACTTGATATTGTATTTGCTATTGGGAGACTAAGTAGATATACTAGTAACCCAAATCAGTCACACTGGACTACATTAGACAGAGTATTTAGATATCTTAAGGGTACTCTAGATTATAAACTTTATTATATTAGACACCCTGATATTATAGAAGGTTATTCCGATGCAAATTGGGTAACTGATTCACATGATGTGAAATCCACTACTGGATATGTTTTTTTCCTAGTAGGAGCTGCAATCTTCTGGGGATTATGTAAACAAACTATCATAGCCAGAAGTACAATGGACTCTGAAATGATAGCTTTGGATACTATATGTACAGAAGCCGAATGGCTGAGAAATCTTATTATGCATATACCTGTTTCTGTTCATCCTATTCCTGCTATTTCTATAAACTGTGATAATAAATCTGTTATAGAACTACTAAAGCATGATTCTGTGAATGCTAAGATGAACAGGCACCTGCAGCTGTGCTTCAAGTCAATAAAGAGCCTATTGGGCAAATATGTGGTTCTTGACTATATAAAGTCAGAAAAGAACCTTGCAGACCACTTGACGAAGGGTCTGTCTAGGACATTGATCCTAGAATCATCGAGGGGGATGGGGTTAAGCCCATAGTATAGTCACTAGCAGTGGTAACCCAATCGAGTCTGACTGGAGATCCTAAGAAGCCGGTTCAATGGGTAGAAACAAGCTGGACTAGGTGACTATTATGGAACACTGACCTTGAGATTAAATTCTTTTTAAAATAAAAGCCCATGAGACTGTATATGTGTACATTGATATCCCATCCCTATGGTGACAGTGTTCCTTTTGTGATATGGATAGGTTGAGTTTAAACTCTTAATAAGTCCAAGCTGATATGCAGGGTTGATACCTATCACCAACCCTTAAGGACTTACCTATATGAGAGGTCGTGAGGGCCGCGACTATAGGACAGGGCGATCCTAGACAACTCTCATGAATGTGTAAAAGTGTGCATGGCCAACCAAACACGCCACCCGATAGATCCAAGTACCTTTAGCGTACTATGTGTGTTATTTTCCAAATCTGGTTCAAGAAGACTGATTCAAAGCGTAGTCCATCAAGCTCTTCTTCAGACAAAGAGAATAGTCACTACGTGAGATTCAATGATGTAATCTATCTCATTTATGCATAGTATACAACTGCCCAGAAATTCATTACTTCTCTTGTATCTTTCCTTCCTCCTATCATTTTTGAACTTGAGCTTTTGGGGGGGGATTGTTGGTTGCTGTGAGCAAAAGCTCAAGCACACAAACAGTATTTGTCCCACATCGGCCAAGCATGGGGACATATTTGTGCTCATATTACTTGTGCTTCTTTTGCTTCATTAAAGTAGTGTATAGGAGATCCATGGCCACATACGCGCGCCGCCGTCGCCGCCCGGCCCGGCTCGGCTCGGTTCGGCTCGGCGGGCGTAACGGGTGCGGGCACGTGCCCACATCTGCGGGCGCCGAATGCCGATCCGATTCCTTCATTGGGTTCGGGCTGAGTCCCAAAAATTATTTTTGCTCCTTCAGTTTTTGACCGTTACAAATCATTTAATTTTGTAACGTTTACTATTTAAATTTCGTCCAGATACATTGAACCACATGATTCATATTTGTTTTTTGATAAACACCAAATTAAATGTCCTTTAATTTCTGTCCGTTGGTTTAAACCCAACTGCCTATATATTGAGTCCCTCTTCTCCTTCTCAATACACAGAAAAAATAATCTTCTCGAAACTCTCTAGAATTCTCGTCTCCTTCTTGTTACCGCTGCTATTCTTCATTTCGTTGCTCTGGGCAGAGCTAAGTCGGGATCACTCTCTCCAAGTCGTGTGCGGCAAAGAGATTCCGATGGAGCAAAAATTTTACCACTAGGAGCGTTCTGATACGGTCTGCACATAGACCCGAGCTAACTCTTAGGGCAGTGCTGCGTGCACGACTTCCTCGGAGGCCGGTAACATTTACGTCATTTATTTTGTTTGCAAATTTTAAGTAAAAAAAATTGAAGAAATTCCAACAATTTCGGGCTGAGTCCCAAAAATTATTTTTGCTCCTTCAGTTTTTGACCGTTACAAATCATTTAATTTTGTAACATTTATTATTCAAATTTTGTCCAGATACATTGAACCACATGATTCACATTTGTTTTTTGATAAATGCCAAATTAAATGTCCTTTAATTTCTGTCCGTTGGTTTAAACCCAACTGCCTATATATTGAGTCCCTCTTCTCCTTCTCAATACACAGAAAAAATAATCTTCTCGAAACTCTCTAGAATTCTCGTCTCCTTCGTGTTACCGTTGTTGTTCTTTATTTCGTTGCTCTGGGCAGAGCTAAGTCGGGATCACTCTCTCCAAGTCGTGTGCGGCAAAGAGATTTCGGTGGAGCAGGGATTTTACCACTAGGAGCGTTCGAATACGGTCTGCACATAGACCCGAACTAACTCTTAGGGCAATGCTGCGTGCACGACTTCCTCGGAGGCCGGTAACATTTATTTTAACTGTAGATGCTGTATTCATAGGATATGCCCTAGATTGTAATGGAGGCCAATAAAGTATTTTTTTCTAAGAATGATCTGTTTATTGGAAAAGGATTTGTGAAAGATGGACTTTTTATTTTAAGTACTATGAATAAAAGTTTTAATCCTTCTTTTGTTGCAAATGTTGAATCATCAAATGTTTGGCATGGTAGACTAGGTCATGTGAACTTAGGATCTATCAAAAGGATGAAGAACTTAGATCTTATCCCTAAGACTCCTATAGAACAACATAGATATTCACAAATGATTGGGTCTCTTATGTACATAACAAATAGGACCAGACCTGATATTGCATTTGCTATTGGAAGACTAAGTAGATATACTAGTAACCCAAATCAGTCACACTGGACTGCATTAGACAGAGTATTTAGATATCTTAAGGGTACTCTAGATTATAAACTTTATTATATTAGACACCCTGATATCATAGAAGGTTATTCCGATGCAAATTGGGTAACTGATTCACATGATGTGAAATCCACTACTGGATATGTTTTTACCCTAGCAGGAGCTGCAATCTCCTGGGGATCATGTAAACAAACTATCATAGCCAGAAGTACAATGGACTCTGAAATGATAGCTTTGGATACTACATGTACAGAAGCCGAATAGCTGAGAAATCTTATTATGCATATACCTGTTTCTGTTCATCCTATTCCTGCTATTTCTATAAACTGTGATAATAAATCTGTTATAGAACTACTAAAGCATGATTCTGTGAATGCTAAGATGAACAGGGACCTGCAGCTGCGCTTCAAGTCAATAAAGAGCCTATTGGGCAAATATGTGGTTCTTGACTATATAAAGTCAGAAAAGAACCTTGCAGACCACTTGACGAAGGGTCTGTCTAGGACATTGATCCTAGAATCATCGAGGGGGATGGGGTTAAGCCCATAGTATAGTCACCAGCAATGGTAACCCAACCGAGTCTGACTGGAGATCCAAAAAAGAAAATGAAATAAATAACTGTAGGAGCAAAATTAAATTTTGTTAGACTTCAAAATAAATTATTATTTTTTCATTAATATTTTTCTTATATTTTTCTATGAGCAAAAATAAAATAAAATTTAAAGCCAACAAAATTAAAGAGTTAAAGCCAACAAAATTAAATTTTGCTCCTTTAGTTTTCTGTAGGAGCAAAAATAATCTAACCTTCAGGTTGTTAGACTTCAATAGGGATGGGATATCAATGTACGCATATCACACGACCTAAAATCTTCCTAGAACCACATATTTGCCCAATAGGCTCTTTAAATATGAAAACTCATGACGTGCTAAGTGCTAAGTGCAAAGTGCGCCAACAAAATGCCACATTACGCCTCATGAGCCCATGAGCCCGAGTCCGAGTCCGAGTCCGAGTTCGAGTCCGAGTCCAAGTCGCTAAGCCCCTACGGGGCTTAGCTCCCATGGAAATAAATTTTCCAAGAGCAAAAAGCATGAATGCTTTAATTGTTGATTTTAGCCTTTTTCCCATTAGAAAAATAATCCCACATGGCAAACCCATGTGCACCTCCACACCACATGTGCATCTCCAATAATAGCAAAGCTAATAAATAGAGATACAATCTCTTTGTTTTTTTCGATGTGGGACTAAAGCTTTCTAAAGGAAAAACCAAAACTCCAACAATCCCCCACATATCTCTATATATATGGGTATAAGTGTTCCCCACAGTAACTGTCCATCATACATTAGGAGAGATGTCGCTGACGACTTGAATCTTCCCGCATGGATCAAAAATCAGACTATAATACAAGAATAGACTAAGCCTTGAATTCTGCATCATAGCTGAAATTCTTTCCACTCACATAATGTAGTTACATGTGCTTCTGGCTACACATTAAAGGCCACGTGTCAGCCTGGTTTCAGTGTATAATTTTGGGCGTCTACAAGTTTACCCTCAAGAGACGGCCAGATATCTCTTTGTCCATACACTATAGGTGAGTTCATTATAAAGAGACATGGCATGAAGCGCTTTGCGCTTTCCTTGCGGTGCTACGCCGCCATGACATGGCTTAATGTCACGACCCGCACCTGAATAATCGGACACGAGTCGGACACGCCCAGCCTTCGTCGTTAGACACGACGAAGTAAGCTGTACCAAGCTAGGGAAAACTAACCAGATAAACATGAAAGTATAGAATCACAGCATCTAAAAACGTATCCCAGAATGATCACCATAATCCACAATTCTATGTATATAAATGTACGAGTCATCAAGAATGAAATGTACATGAATTCTAAAGACAATATCTAAGAGTAGAGCTAACAGTCTAAACCTGAAACCTCAAGCTAAGCCTCATCCTGCTCAGCTAAATCCTGGGCTCTGGCCCATAGAGTAGAACAATGTCCTGCAAGCATACCTGCAACATATTCTATTCAGAAGCGGAGCAAAGTACAGTTCTAGGTAATGAAACATGAACATGATATGAACAGGGTACAGGAGTACAGAAAAATGAAATACAGGAATGAACATGAAAGTACAGGAAAGCAGTACAGAAAAATAAGTACAGGAACTATAGTACATGAATGTAAAGTACAGGAACATGTAAAGTACAGGAACATGTAAAGTATAGGAATAAAACTATAATCCTGAAGTACCAGACATGACAAGTGCACAATATCGAAATACATCTAGTCCATGTGACCGGCTGGGGTGAGTACAAGAGCATGCACAGGAGTACATGAATATGGTACGACTTAGGACCCGCGTGCACAGTGCGAGGCCTAAGCTAGGTACAGGAATATATAGTAACCGGGATTGGTCACATGGCTAGTGTATTTCCCCACCCGACACTAATAAGTACAAGAACAAGGGTACAGGAATACAGGAGTACATGAATATCGTGCCATGACGTGTCACAAGAAAGGGTACAGGAATGTAAATGCACAAAACCGTAGAAAAGTACTTGCCTGGCTCCGAAAAAGTACGGGTGAACAATAGAGCTGGATGTATGCCTGTTTAATTAGGTACAAGTTGGTTAATCTACTAAAACTAGCTATCATTCTTATAGAGTATTACAAACTATGTATATTCATATAGGCTAAAAGTTGTTTTCCTAGCTGATCAACTATTAGCAGAAATATTACAATTCCAAGCTAATCTATTAGCACTCTAATCCTACTTAGGAAACTTAATAGATAATATCCTATTATATGAGCAATAACCATATATGCTTCTTATGAATACTCACAAAATCTAATTAGAAGTATAAATTTTGATAGTGAAAATATAATAACTGTTAATGCAATTCATTTAGTAACAAAGCCATACAATATTGTGACAAAAGTTCCCACCCAATTAACCTTGAAACTTAAACACAAGGCCCATTTCCCACACTCATAATTTCTTCCAAGGCCTAGTTGCATGAATTAAGACTTCACGATCCAAATCCAACAACTGGTAGTAGTTAGCAATAGCTAACTTAACATCAAATCCCATAAATTGCAGCCATCAGGAATTGATTCAATATATACTCCTTTAAGGACAACACCTGAATTTGGCAAAAATTCAATTTATGACATCAACACTCAGAATTGTGTACACAGGTTCAATCTAGCCCATCATATCCAACTTACAAACTACTACAGCTACTGTTGGACTTTTGAAACCAACGGCCACCTAATCCACATTCAAACAAATTCTAGGTTCAATCTCTACAAAGCTTCTAAACACATAAAACCAACTCAATGGAATCCCAAGGTTACTGCTAAAATAAGTTGAAAGTTTATAAAAGGTATACATACAACCAATTGAAAGAATACACTAAAACCAAAAGAAATATATATACAACCCGATTGAATGAAAGAATATACAACTTAAGAATAAATTATAAATATATTACAAATAATATATTGGAAATCTGCACTTGACTTGGTAGGGTCCTTGTAATGAAATCAATCTTGAATACACACAAGATGAGGAACGACTGGTCACTAGTCCATACTCTTGGACACAACTTGACAGGAGCTGGACACGAACATGGCCCGGTACGAGTCAAGCCGAACGTCTACACGAACTCACAGTTCGAACACTTGCACCTGGACACAAAACACCTCCTGAACACGAACACATCTAAAGCCAACACAAGCCTCACCACGACACTACTAATCCTGGCCAAACCCATACTCAAACACAAAAATAAAGGAATTAACAAATGACAGAAAGATAACATAGTACCTGAAAGAGAGGACACAGCCAATTCAAGGACACGTCTCCCAGGATCAGACACAGCCCCCTCGTTGCAACGCACAACAGAAGCAACCCCATTCGATCAGAAATTTGCAGAACTTACAGAAAAATCAAGAATCAAGGAGTTCGAATTCTGGCTTACCAGCAGTTAAATTCCCGATTGTTCTTCGTTGCTCGATCCGATCAACGAAACTCGATCAAATTCTATCGTCAGTCTGCACGATTCAATCAACACAAGAGAAAGATTTCACCAGATCGAATTTTACTAAAACACATAACCAGGACTCCCAGATCTGCCAAGTTGAGATCGAAATCTTACCAACAGAGTTCAAACTGATCATATGGCACTTGAGGAGAAAAACGGGATCGGTTAAGTCCTCTGATCTCTACTAGTTATCACCAGGTCACCATTCTTGAAATCACGATCGACCAATTAATTCCGACAGGATTTCCTCGAAGGACATCGCCCACAGAAAAAATGGTCAATCAGAGTGATCGAGAACACTTCGCATAACTAAAATTTCAAAATCAAATCAAGAGCAATCGATCCGGACTTACCGATCTTAGATCAACCACTGGAAAGAGAACAGTGACTCTGCGGCGAGGAACACCAAGGAGAACGAAATCCCAATGTCGTAGAACAAGAGCGCGTGGCTGAAACGAGGATCCGTGCACAGTCGTCGAACCTACGTGCACCGCCGAGGAACAAAAGCTCGCTGTTCACTGGAGAAGCGCTGCAAGGAGGAAGGAGCAGTCACCGGAGAACGAAAATGTTGCCGGAGAGAGTCGAGCCCTAGCCGCTGCGGTGGTGGTTCGGTCGCCGGAGCTAGGGAGCCACCGTCTTCGTCGCCGATCTTAGGGTTATGAGTAAATTAGGGAAAAGAGAAAAACGAGGAGAAGAGCTTGGCTGAAATTTCTCAAATGAGCTCTTCTCTCTCCTCCTCTAAATTTATGAAGGAAAAGAGGGTTTATGCACTAAAGTCCCTCTACTTAGAATTGTTGCAACTAGCCCCCGCCCGCTCAGAATAATTGCGTATAAGTCCTCCCCCTTTTCACTTATTATATAACTGATCGAAAATCAGTTATAAAGTTTGTTTAGGAGATTCAAAAAAAAAATAGGGACCACTCAAATTAGTTGCAACCAACTTTTGAATTTTAAAAAATATACATATATTTCTGCTCCAAATTCTTTCCCTCCAAAATATTCATAAAGCATATATTTAGAAAAAAAAATGAAATATTATTATTAAAAATTTAAATTCCACTAAAATGGAAAAAGTGGAGTTACAAATCTCTCCCCCTTGAAAAAATTTCGTCCTCGAAATTCGAAGACCCACAAAATAAATTTCAATTCACAAAAGTTCAAACACAAATCATTTATTGAAAAAAAATAGATTTTTTTTTGAACACACGAATACAATGAAGCAACAAGCTAGGATATCGCTCTCGCATCTCGTCTTCGCACTCCCATGTGGACTCTCCCGGAGAGTGGTGTCTCCACATGACGCGAACAAGTGGAATGGTCTGGTTCCGCAGTTGTTTCTCCCTCCTATCCAAGATCTCCACTGGCTGCTCCTCACAGGTCAAGCTCGGACCCACCTCTAGCTCTGAATAGTCCACCACATGGCTCGGATCTGGAATATAGCGTCGAAACTGGAACACTTGGAAAACATCATGCACTCCTCCAAGCTGGCTGGAAGCGCTAGTCGATATGCCACCTTGCCAATCCGCACCGTCACGTCGAAGGGCCCGGTGTACCTCGGACTGAGCTTCCCGCCTCTGCCGAAACAAATGACGCCCCTCATTGGTGAGATCTTCAGGAATACTCTATCTCCAACCGCGAACTCCAGTGGCCGTCTGCTGCTGTCCATCCAGTGCTTCTGTCGATCCTGCGCAACTCTGAGATGTTCTCTGAGCCTTGAGACCCCGTACGATAACTACACACAAGAAGTTGGAATAACACGATCAATGATCAAATAGGCACGAGATAGAATGAAGTTCCAATTACAACTTAGAGCAGCAAAATCATGAAGACACAACTATTAAGTATATAAAAAAATCGATATTTTAACACAAGTGGACCAGGACAAGATAGAAAAAAACATGGTCAAATAGACATGATTTAAGATTGAAGTTTTAGACAAGACACAACGAAGTACGAAATCACAATCTGGTAACATACAATTTTGAGGAATTCAATGATCTAACGATAAAGTGCTAGAAGAGAATTTTAGCAAGGGTTGATTGAGGAGACGTATGCAATACTCAGGAATTATAGTATCAAATCAGGATGAACGTGGAAGGATCTGTGATTCTCGATAACCAATAATCATATGGAAAGGGAATATAGTCTCCATGATATCCAGGAACATATAGCTATTTGGAATCACTTCGCCTAGAATCCCTACCCCGCCAGTATATATCTGACTACAGTGGACTTTCGGCTCCGTGACTCAAATAACAATATGTCACCGAATAATCTGTCAACCTTATCCATTTTCCAACAATCATTGACGAAGCAACCCAAGCGATCAAGGTATGAAGAATATGACAAGTCTCGACAGTACTCGAAAACCTATGATTGTCTGAAATCACTTCAACTTAGAGTTCCTGCCTCGCCAGTGCGCTACTGACTGCAGTGAACCCTCAGTCTCCATAATCCAGCTAATAGCTGCAGCGCGCAACTGTCATGCCATAGTAGGTCATCGAATAATCTCTCGACTTTTATCCCTAGGAATTTCAAAAGAGTTTCAAGGAATTCAAAATGAGTTTCAATAGTCCAAGTCACGGAAATGGTGAAGTTACCTGACTGTTAGAATACAAGGGTTTATTAGGTACTAAGAGACGACAAAGGATCCCATCGGTGAGTATAAGAGGGCAACCAGGAAGATTTAAAATTTCAGACAGGGAGCGAAGTTTCAAATTATAACGGAATTCCAACTGATATTTGGAATGGTAACAAGATTCCATATACGGGACATTATCCCGAAGGGATAACAGAGTCTCAAAGGATGAACTGAGGCAAGGTATTAGATAGGAGACAAGTTTCAAAATAAATAAAATTTCGTACAAGTTTCAATAAAATCTCGAACATCAATAAAACCTCGAGCAAAACTTGAATTGAAAATGAATTCTTCAATAAGGTATACAGTGAATAATAGAAAATCAAGTATTAACAAAGTCACGGATAGGACACAAAATCACGAATAGAAATCTCAAATAGAAAGCTAGGTTACGAAGAGTGAATGGAAGCATGTATCATTTAGTGAATGGAATACAAGGTATTGGATCGTAAATATGCGACAAGCAAATCTCAAATAAGTTTGAAACAAAGCCGCAGATAAAGAACAATCTCGAATAAATATAAAATCTGGAATAGGACATAGAATCCCAAACAAGCATCAATAGAAGCGAAGGTTCAAGCAAGGTTTTAGGGTGATGTTTCAAGTAGGAATATTTATGGAATAGTACAAGTTCGATTAGCGAACAGAATATCAATACAAGTAGGAACAAGTATCCATGAAACAAGCAAAATCTTGGATAGGAGACAAGATCGGAACAAAAATAGTGGACCAACAACTCTCGACTAGAAAATCAAAGTCATGAATGAGGAAATAAGTCTCGAATAGGAAACGAAATCTTCAAACCCTCAAAGGTATCCTCAACAATATCCTAAATAGGATGAAGCACAAATAATGCTTCGAATGAGGAACAGGGTTTCGAAATAAATCTCGAGTAGGAATTAAATCTTAATTAACACGAAGTTTGATAAAAGAACAAAATTTACAAATAGGAGCCATCGCTAGGAAACAAGATCATGAATGAATGTGCAAACGGTATCGAATAATGGATTTCAAACAAATATCGAAATGTGGGTCTGAAACAAGTTTGTCGAATATGAAACAATATCTTGAAATAAGTTTCGAACATCAAAAATAGAAACAAGAAGTTTCAAGAAATGATCAATGTGTTAGGAGGAATTTAAGGAAAGACTGGAAGATTAATCAAAATGCATGGTTTTTCCAACCATGCAAAAGAAATCTTATGTCTTCAGTCTATCTTCAGTGTTTCTTCGGGACTGGAATCACTTTAACTTCTTCAATTGTCCTGACATAGGTTGATTCATGCGGTAGTGCTTCATATAATTGCTGAATCTGGAGAGGTGGGTCCACTTGCTGTAGTCCTGGTGCTTCTCGCGTTCGTCCTTGGGCAGCGTGATCAATGATCTCTGGGCAATCCTTGACTTGGTGGGCAAGCAATCGGCAGTACAAGCATAGCTTTCGTCTTTTGCGGCACTCTTCGAAGTGGTGTCCTGGCGACGACAGAATTTACAAGTGGTCGTCATCTGAATCTGAATCTCCTGCTAGTGCTGGAGTGCAGGGCCTCTGACAGAAATATTTGGCTGCTGGCGTGCTGGCTGTTAAGATCCTGATGCTCCTTCGCTATTATGATCTGCGACTTACTGGCAATCCTTCATTCAGTGAATGTGGCCCTGAATCTGCCTCTGATGATGCGATTGATGATGTGACTGAAGAAATGTCGTCTGAGTTACGATGCTTTGCGGATCCATAATAGCTGCTAACTCCGTCATAAGTCTTCATGTCTTTCCTGACTTCAGCTTCCCATCTGGTTGTATGTGCTACGGACTGGATCTCCCGGTTGGTGACTTCAATCTTCAGAGGAGTCGAATTCTCAGGGACTTGAATGATCTTCAATTGCGACTCCAGGTTCTCGATCTGCTCCTCGATGTAAGATATGTGCTCGGTGTCAGAGAAGTCCAAATATCTGGGAGTCTGGAAAGCAGAAGTCTTTTCTGGCTCGAGAAGCGCATCCACAAGTCTGGCTTGGAAAATGATGGCTTGCTCTCTCTCTGGGTGTCAAGGAACTTTTCAAATATTTCCGTCAACTACGTACTACCCATGGGGATAGTAGGGACGGCCTGCGGGGTGGAAGCTCGGAACCCAAAGTATAGGTGGATCAACCGTTCCGATATTGCGTGCTTTTGAACTATCTGAAAAATAGAAAACTGTTAAAATAACCTAGACCTAAATACAACAAGTGTTTATAAAATATCAATATACCTGATATACCTGATATACCCTTATTTCCCGATTTTTCTATGCTGTGATCAAGTTTCCCTAGTGTAATCAAGTCTCCCAATAGTACACTAAGACCTAGGTACTATTAGGCTAGACCTGCATGGGCCACCACTAAAAACATGTCACGACCCGCTCCCGAATAATCGGACACGAGTCGGACATGCCCAGCCTTCGTCGTTAGACACGACGAAGTAAGCTGTACCAAGCTAGGGAAAACTAACCAGATAAACATGAAAGTATAGAATCACAACATCTAAAAACGTATCCCAGAATGATCACCATAATCCACAATTCTATGTATATAAATGTATGAGTCATCAAGAATGAAATGTACATGAATTCTAAAGACAATATCTAAGAGTAGAGCTAACAGTCTAAACCTGAAACCTCAAGCTAAGCCTCATCCTGCTCAGCTAAATCCTGGGCTCTGGCCCATAGAGTAGAACAATGTCCTACAAGCATACCTGCAACATATCCTATTCAGGAGCAGAGTAAAGTACAGTTCTAGGTAATAAAACATGAACATGATATGAACAGGGTACAGGAGTACAGAAAAATGAAATACAGGAATGAACATGAAAGTACAGGAAAGTAGTACAGGAAAATAAGTACAAGAACTATAGTACATGAATGTAAAGTACAGGAACATGTAAAGTATAGGAACATGTAAAGTATAGGAATAAAACTATAATCCTGAAGTACCAGACATGACAAGTGCACAATATCGAAATACATCTAGTCCATGTGACCGGCTGGGGTGAGTACAGGAGCATGCACAGGAGTACATGAATATGGTACGACTTAGGACCCGCGTGCACAGTGCGAGGACTAAGTTAGGTACAGGAATATATAGTAACCGGGATTGGTCACATGGCTAGTGTATTTCCCCACCCAACACTAATAAGTACAAGAACAAGGGTACAGGAATACAGGAGTACATGAATATCGTGCCATGACGTGTCACAAGAAAGGGTACAGGAATGTAAATGCACAAAACTGTAGAAAAGTACTTGCCTGGCTCTGGGAAAGTACGGGTGAACAATAGAGCTGGATGTATGCCTGTTTAATTAGGTACAAGTTGGTTAATCTACTAGAACTAGCTATCATTCTTATAGAGTATTACAAACTATGTATATTCATATAGGCTAAAAGTTGTTTTCCTAGCTGATCAACTATTAGCAGAAATATTACAATTCCAAGCTAATCTATTAGCACTCTAATCCTACTTAGGAAACTTAATAGATAATATCCTATTATATGAGCAATAACCATATATGCTTCTTATGAATACTCACAAAATCTAATTAGAAGTATAAATTTTGATAGTGAAAATATAATAACTGTTAATGCAATTCATTTAGTAACAAAGCCATACAATATTGTGACAAAAGTTCCCACCCAATTAACCTTGAAACTTAAACACAAGGCCCATTTCCCACACTCATAATTTCTCCCAAGGCCTAGTTGCATGAATTAAGACTTCACGATCCAAATCCAACAACTGGTAGTAGTTAGCAATAGCTAACTTAACATCAAAGCCCATAAATTGCAGCCATCAGGAATTGATTCAATATATACTCCTTTAAGGACAACACCTGAATTTGGCAAAAATTCAATTTATGACATCAACACTCAGAATTGTGTACACAGGTTCAATCTAGCCCATCATATCCAACTTACAAACTACTACAGCTACTGTTGGACTTTTGAAACCAACGGCCACCTAATCCACATTCAAACAAATTCTAGGTTCAATCTCTACAAAGCTTCTAAACACATAAAACCAACTCAATGGAATCCCAAGGTTACTGCTAAAATAAGTTGAAAGTTTATAAAAGGTATACATACAACCAATTGAAAGAATACACTAAAACCAAAAGAAATATATATACAACCCGATTGAATGAAAGAATATACAACTTAAGAATAAATTATAAATATATTACAAATAATAGATTGGAAATCTGCACTTGACTTGGTAGGGTCCTTGTAATGAAATCAGTCTTGAATACACACAAGATGAGGAACGGCTGGTCACTAGTCCATACTCTTGGACACAACTTGACAGGAGCTAGACACGAACATGGCCCGGTACGAGTCAAGCCGAACGTCTACACGAACTCACAGTTCGAACACTTGCACCTGGACACAAAACACCTCCTGAACACGAACACATCTAAAGCCAACACAAGCCTCACCACGACACTACTAATCCTGGCCAAACCCATACTCAAACACAAAAATAAAGGAATTAACAAATGATAGAAAGATAACATAGTACCTGAAAGAGAGGACACAGCCAATTCAAGGACACGTCTTCCAGGATCAGACACAGCCCCCTCGTCGCAACGCACAACAGAAGCAACCCCATTCGATCAAAAATTTGCAGAACTTACAGAAAACTCAAGAATCAAGGAGTTCAAATTCTGGCTTAGCAGTAGTTAAATTCCCGATTGTTCTTCGTTGTTCGATCCGATCAACGAAACTCGATCAAATTCTATCGTCAGTCTGCACGATTCAATCAACACAAGAGAAAGATTTCACCAGATCGAATTTTACTAAAATACATAACCAGGACTCCCAGATCTGCCAAGTTGAGATCGAAATCTTACCAACAGAGTTCAAACTGATCATATGGCACTTGAGGAGAAGAACGGGATTGGTTAAGTCCTCTGATCTCTACTAGTTATCACCAGGTCACCATTCTTGAAATCACGATCGACCAATTAATTCCGACAGGATTTCCTCGAAGGACATCGCCCACAAAAAAGTGGTCAATCAGAGTGATCGAGAACACTTCGCATAACTGAAATTTCAAAATCAAATCAAGAGCAATCGATCCGGACTTACCGATCTCTAGATCAACCACTGGAAAGAGAACAGTGACTCTGCGGCGAGGAACACCAAGGAGAACGAAATCCTAACGTCGTAGAACAAGAGCGCGTGGCTGAAATGAGGATCCGTGCACAGTCGTCGAACCTACGTGCACCGCCGAGGAACAAAAGCTCGTTGTTCACTGGAGAAGCGCTGCAAGGAGGAAGGAGCAGTCACCGGAGAACGAAAATGTTGCCGGAGAGAGTCGAGCCCTAGCCGCTGCGGTGGTGGTTCGGTCGCCGGAGCTAGGGAGCCACCGTCGTCGTCGCCGATGTTAGGGTTATGAGTAAATTAGGAAAAAGAGAAAAACGAGGAGAAGAGCTCGGCTGAAATTTCTCAAATGAGCTCTTCTCTCTCCTCCTCTAAATTTATGAAGGAAAAGAGGGTTTATGCACTAAAGTCCCTCTACTTAGAATTGTTGCAACTAGCCCCCGCCCGCTCAGAATAATTGCGTATAAGTCCTCCCCCTTTTCAGTTATTATATAACTGATCGGAAATCAGTTATAAAGTTTGTTTAGGAGATTCAAAAAAAAAATAGGGACCACTCAAATTAGTTGCAACCAACTTTTGAATTTTAAAAAATATACATATATTCCTGCTCCAAATTCTTTCCCTCCAAAATATTCATAAAGCATATATTTAGAAAAAAAATAAAATATATTATTAAAAATTTAAATTCCACTAAAATGGAAAAAGTGGAGTTACACTTAAAGCCGAGTTCTTACCCCGTACCGGGAACCTCATCGTAGTGTCATACTACTGTAGCATGAGGCAACCGCCTCTTTGTAGTGCCAAACTACCCATCATGAAGCCTTAGGCTCCCTTGCGGTGTTACGCCGCAACGACATGGCTTGTAAGGCCGAGGCTTTATCCCTAACCGGGTACCTCATCGTGGTGTCGTGCCACTGTAACATGAGGAACTCCTCCTCTTTGTAGTGCTGACTACACCCCTCTTTATTTTTAACATACAGCATTAGGCTAACTGCCTATTTGCGGTGCTACGCCGCTGTGACTTGGCCTGCAAAGCCGAGGCTTTAACCTATTCCTGGGCAGCACCCCACATATAGGAACCTCATTGTGGAGTCACCCCACTATAGCATGGAGTTTCACTCCTTGTAGTGCTGCTCTACCGTACTTCCTGTAAAGTACACCAGGCATTCACTCTGCCTGAGAACTCATTAAGGCAATTAAGCCAACCTTCCCACAGGAACCGTTTTTCGTAGAAAACAACAGTAGACAACAGTGGTTATAGGTCCGTAACCTCTCCATGCCCAATAGAACATGTACCCACCGTTCCTGATATTCTTCCGATTAGTGGTCCTCCCTTGAACCAAAAGCTAGATGCCTAGTAGATAAATCTTTAAACTAATAGCATAAAACTTTATGGTAGGAATACAATAATACAATATCAGAATGCCTTCAAGCCCATTTTATAAGCTGTGTCATCGATCAGCTGGCGCTTGAGGCCCTTGGTGAACGGATCCGCCAGGTTCTCCTGACTCCGAACATCAATCACTGCAATAATACCACTCTTGTTAAGATCGTGTACTGTCCTGTGCTTCAACCGTACTGTCCTCTTCTTCCCGTTGAAGAAGTCATTTGATGCCACCGCCGCAGTCGTCTGGTTGTCACAGTATATCGGTATCGCCAGTATTTGCGTCCCAACCATTGGAAGATCATACATGATCTCCCAAAGCCATTCTGCTTCCTCGGCTGCGGTATCAAGTGCAAAGAACTCAGATTCCATGGATGACCGCGAGAGCATAGTCTGTTTCTTTGACTTCCACGATATAGCAGCTCCACCCATTGTGAAAATGAATCCACCTGTGGACCTCTCGCTCTCCACCTCTGAGCACCAGCTGGCATCACTGAAGCCTTTCACTACCGGCGGATCTCCGCTGTAGTACAGTACATATGTCTGAGTCTTCTTGAGATATCTCATAACCCGTTTCACAGCTTTCCAGTGTTCAGCACCTGGGTTGCTTGTGAAATGACTCAGCATTCCCACGGCGAAAGCTATGTCAGGCCTTGTGGCATTAGTAGCATACATCAAACTTTTGATTACGCTTGCATACTCCAGCTGCCTGACGCTTTCCCCTGAATTAGGCTTCAGCTTTAGATCATACCTGTACGGCGTATCGATCCCTGGAAGATCCCGATACCCATAACGAGTGATCATTTTCTCAATATAATGAGACTGTGACAGCGCTAGTCTAGTGTTTGTCCGGATGATCTTGATCCCTAAGATCACATCAGCTTCCTCCAAGTTCTTCATACTGAACTTGCTTGAGATGAATTTCTTTGTCTCCGTGACACAGCTAATATTCGTACCCAGGATAAGCATGTCGTCCACGTATAGATAAACGATCACACCTCTTCCATCAGCGAACTTCGTGTAAACACACTTGTCTGTATCGCTGACCATGTAGCCATTTGACCTTATAACTTTGTCAAATTTCTTATGCCACATCTTGGGAGCTTGTTTAAGACCGTACAAGGATTTCACCAACTTGCAGACTTTGTCTTCAAGACCCCTGATGACAAATCCCTCTGGCTGTTGCATGTAAATCTCTTCGGTCAGCTCGCCATTTAGGAAAGCCGTATTCACATCCATCTGATGTATCACCATCTTATGTATTACTGTGAGAGCAATCAACATTCTGATGGTGGTCATCCGGGCTACTGGAGCATACGTGTCAAAATAGTCAATCCCCTGCTTCTGAGAAAATCCCTTGGCTACCAACCTAGCCTTGAACTTGTCAATAGTTCCGTCTGCTTTCATCTTCTTCTTGAAGATCTATTTGCATCCGATGGGTTTCGCTCCTTCAGGAAGATCAACCAACACCCAAGTATTATTTGAGGTGATGGAATCAATTTTATTGTCAATCGCCTCCTTCCAGAAAACTGCGTCTCTGGTCTTCATCGCCTCATCATAGGTAAGCGGATCAGCTTCCACATGATAGGTGACAAAGTCACTTCCGAAGTCCTTCGGCCTCCTCACTCGCTTCGTTGACGGCTCAGCGAGATCTGGTTCAACCGTTATTTCAACAACAACATCTTCTTGGACCACATCTTCATTGAAGACCTGTGCACCCTCATTGTTCTCCGGAACATCCGTAAGAACAATATTCTTGTGCCTTGCAAATTTGTCTTCAAAATATTCTGCATCGCGAGATTCAATAATATGATTTGACTCAATATCAAGAAATCTTCGAGCATCACTCTTCCCGGCATACCCCAAGAAGATCGTCTTAGTAGTCCTTGTCCCAAGCTTCTGAATCTTCAGATCTGGAAGCTTGACATATGCCAGATACCCCCACACTCGAATGATATTCAAATTAGGTCTAACCTTGAACCAGAGTTCATGAGGAGTAACGTCTGAAGTTGCATGAGGCACTCTATTTAGAATAAAAGTGACCGTCAATGCAGCTTCTCCCCAGTAGCACTTAGGAAGACCAGCAGTCAACAACATTGAGTTAATCATTTCTGTTAACGTTCTGTTCTTCCTCTCTGCTACTCCGTTTGATTGAGGAGAGTACGGAGCCGTAGTCTTATTGACAATTCCATGTTCTTTGCAGAACGATGTGAATTCATGAGACCTGTACTCCCCACCTCGATCACTTCTTATCCTTTTGAGTTGTTGTCCAGTCTGTCGTTCAGCTTCGGCTCTGAACTCCTTGAACTTCTCGAATGCTTCGTCTTTAGCCTTCAGCAAGTAGACGAATGCATACTTTGAGAAGTCATCGATGAAGGTTATGAAATACTTCATCCCAGCCTTTGTAAAGAACTGTTTGAAGTCACAGATATCGGAGTGTACCAACTCCAGAAGATCTGTACTTCGATTAACCCGAGGAAAGGGTTTCCTTGTGATCTTTGTTTGAGCACAAACTTCACATTTCTCTACCTTACCCCCACACTTGGAGATAAGTCCTAGACTAGACATTCTGTTTATTCGTTTACAATGAACATGTCCTAGCCTATTATGCCACAACTCAAGAGTATAAGCAGAAGGAGTGATTTTATTAATCACATTAATTATATTGGACTGATTTACAAGCTGAATTTTGAACATTCCTTCGGTATAAAAAGCTTTTCCGAAATATATTCCCTTGATAGACATCACCATCTGGCCAGCATTGATGTCCATCCTGAGGCCTACTTTGCAGAGTAGGCCTCCTGAGATCAGGTTCTTGGCGATAGCAGGTACGTGCTTCACGCCTTGAAGCGTCAGAGACTTCCCCGAAGTCAGCTTCAACACCACCGTCCCGATCCCGGGCACTTCAGCTTGTGCCTTGTTCGCCATCATAACCACTTCAGAAGTAGGTGTGTAGGTGGTGAACCACTCCTTACTGGAGCAGACATGGCAGGAGGCTCCAGTGTCTACTCACCAGTCAGAGTCAGTCCTTACCGCATCAACCTGTACAATCATAGCAACAATATCAGTGATCATAGATACCTTACTAGGCTCTCCTTGCTCTGATTGCTTGGTCTTTGCTTTAAACTCATTCTTAAAGTGGCCCTTCTTGCCACACTTGAAGCAAGGCATTTGAGACTTTGGCTTCTTTTTCTTGATAGAAGTTTCCTTGACTTTTAGATTGTCAGGGTCCTTCTTCTTGCTGTGGGAAGCCGCCTGCTTTCTCCTTGGTTCCTTGGTATGAACCATATTGGCGTTAGCCAATTGCTTGGACAGTACGTCCACCTTCAGTTGAGCCTGCATCTGGTCCTCAACATAGATTTCCTGCAGGAGATCTTTAAGGGTGATCTCTAGCTTCTTCCTATGCATGTTTGCATAGAACTTGCTCCACCCAGCGGGAAGCTTTGAGACAATCCCTCCAACAACAAACTTGTCGGGGAGGGGCATTGCCTCGTCTTCCAACTTCTGTCGCAGTTTCAGGAACTCCTTCACCTGCGGCAGCATAGACTTTTCATCCTCAAAGAACCACTTGTGATATTTTTCAACCACAAAGATTTTACTGCGGTTCTTGTCTTCTTCGTAGAGCTTTTCTAGAGACTCCCATATGTCTCTAGCGATAGTCTTCTTAGAATAGGATTCTGCAAGGGAATCTTCCATAGCTTTCAGGATAAGCAGCCTGCAAATACTATTTTCCCTTCTCCATTTTGCTTGAAGTTTAGTAGCCGCGGTGATTGCGGCAGCAGACCCAACATCTGGAACAGTAGGTTCTTCCTCCAGAAGCACGTGATCTACGTCTTTGAGTTGAAGGGTGAGATATACCTTCCTCTTCCAGACTTGGTAATGTTCTCCATCAAACTTTTCTAACTTGCAAAAGTCAGAATTGAAGAGTGAAACATTAACGTTTTCCATCGTAGCAATAAAGCTTTGAGATTGTTAGTGCCGGGGCACAATTTT
This sequence comes from Iris pallida, assembly GCA_029216955.1. Classification (NCBI taxonomy): domain Eukaryota; kingdom Viridiplantae; phylum Streptophyta; class Magnoliopsida; order Asparagales; family Iridaceae; genus Iris; species Iris pallida. Next base: position 18,533,236 of record JANAVB010042618.1, on the reverse strand, counting down.
TCGATGGAAAACTGAGAAAATAAAACAATTGTAAAAACAATGTTTCAAATCAACACTTCAAAGAAGGTGATTCTGTATTACGAGAATCTAAAAAGATTTCGTAATCAACAGCAATCAGATCGTAATACTTCTAAAAAGAAGATACAATCAGAATTACTGGCAGCAACGAAGAAGGTGACTGGCGAAAGATGGAAGAACTCCTGCTGGGGTGAATAATCACCGTTGCTCAAAGCTTTATTCGCCCTACACGAACAGCTTCTAGGAACCAGCAAGTTCGTCGGAGAATTTGGAACACTCCTGCTCTTCTGACTCCTCGGATGGACACGAACTCCCGTGCAAGAGCAACGCTGGTGCGGCGCCTTTCCTTCTCTCTCTCGAAGGCTGCTGAAATTCGCAAGCAAATTCCGATCAGAACTGTGTTAAAGAACACTTCTGAACTCTCTGTTTACTTGTGCTAAAAAATACTTCGTAAACTTTCTGTGGTGGCTTCACTTTCTTTTTTGTATGTCCTCAGCCTTGAGAGAAAGAGGATGCCTTATATAGGCCCTGCAGCAACTGTTCGGTTGCCACAAAGTTAGGAACGTGGTAAAAATTACCCCGAACATGTAGCAACCGCCCAGAACATGCAAACGCACGTTCTGCTGCAAGTTGCACCAACTGCGCACACCCCTTGCTCCTTGCACTCTGCGCGACAGATGGCAACCGCGCACCTGGGCTTCGTGGCAGCGACGATGCTAAGTGCAAAGTGTGCCAACAAAACGCCACATTACGCCTCATGAGCCCATGAGCCCGAGTCCGAGTCGCTAAGCCCCTACGGGGCTTAGCTCCCATGGAAATAAATTTTCCAAGAGCAAAAAGCATGAATGTTTTAATTGTTGATTTTAGCCTTTTTTTCCATTAGAAAAATAATCCCACATGGCAAACCCATGTGCACCTCCACACCACATGTGCATCTCCAATAATAACAAAGCTAATATATAGAGATACAATCTCTTTGTTTTTTCCGATGTGGGACTAAAACTTTCTAAAGGAAAAACCAAAACTCCTACACTATTACTATTATATTATGATTACTAAGTCAAATCCTAACAACATATTTCCACAACTCTAGCCCAGATGGCAGTGGTCATTGAACCCCTAGCTGAAAGCCAAGCATAATGCACTCATGTCGGTTCCTCCCCCCTCCTGAATAGACAATCCCCACAGAGCAACTCGTATCACATCTTCTAGCACCACCAACCCAAGCATTAACTAACCCTCAAGAGCATATAATCCTGCGATTTGTATAGGAGATTCCAAAATAAAAAAAATTCTGAGTACAAGTGATTCTAAAATCCAAAATGTGTCGAGTTTATTAAAAAGAATATTTTAGTAAATATTCATATTCAAAATATAGAAACTAGCACATATGTCCATTATTTTTAAAAACTAAGAGATATCCTATTCTTTGTATTTTGTATTTAGAAAATTAAGATATACTCCCACTATTTTAACCAAAATTTTGATTGTTTCTTGCAATTTATTTTTTATTTTTTTTTAAATAGTGAAAGTATATGTTAGTTTACATAATTTTGAATGTAAGCATTTGCTAAAATATTTCTTCTTACTTTCTTACTTTCTTTCTTTATCATAAAGGTGTGATAAGGTGAGTCATATATACTCGTCTTTATCCTGCACTACTAGCACAAGAACTCTTCCATTTAATTATGACAAGAACTAGGTTTCAAACTCACGCCCACTCTTTTCTTCCCTTACTAGTGTTACCACTCGGACTACCCCTTGGTTGTTGGAGACAAGTTCTATCGACAAAGTGATTACATAACCCATCCAGAAATTGTGAGTACTACTACTTTTCAAAATAAGCATAGATTATAAATTAAGCAAATTAAGAACAACTAGTTTGACCAGTATAATGTGTAGAACTGTTGGAACTGGGGATCTACCAGTCACACGAACTATAATGAGACATTTTTCAAACAAATTTGAGGACTATCCATTCACAAATTTTGTCAATGTCATGATATTTGTACTGCTAACCCATGGGAAATGCTATACCAAAAGACCGAGTGTTTTCAATACAAACAAAACGATCTCGATTTTATTGATTTTCTGATACCTATTTATCACTGACGTATAACCTTCTCTTCTTCCTTCCCTTTTCTATGCTACATACCTAGAACACCTCTGTACACCTTTAGTAGGAAACCATCCATAGTTACTTAGATGTTCGGCTCGTAACCACGGAAAAATATAAGTCATATTTACTCTTGTTAGTTTACAAATTACCATGCTCCCCACCGTGCATGATGCAGTCCGCGGTGACAGGATCAAGCCATCTCCAGTATTTTGATGTTTCCGCTGGAATTGGCAGCAACCAGCGTGGAAGACTGGCCGCGCCAACACACGCAAGACACGAACTGGGCGGCATCCTCCGCTTCCCGGCCTGAAATGGGGTCTGTGCAGTTGAATTTGTACGACAGAGCTGGCATAGGAAAAGCCTTGTGATAGACAAAAACCTGATCCAAGAGAGAACACAAGTAGAGATATTATCTCCTCTTTCAAACACAGCTTGATAAAATCAATACAAAGAAGACCTATGTCTGAACAGAGTATGTCATCGACAAGAAAATCCTATGTAATCTTATTCATGAGATACGAGTTTTATAGACAAGGATACTAGTCCATTTCAGGTTAGATCTGATATTTGAAACATTCAAAAATCTTCGTGTCCTCGTTGTATCAACTACAATTTTGGTCACGTAACTGTTCAATTTGTAATTTCTTTCAAATACTCGCATGCATCCCAGGTGACAGGACCCAGGAGCTTGGAAGAGTTGAATTACACTGCTTACCAAATAGCTCCCCTCCTAGGTTGTCTACTCGCGATAGATATAGTGTAACGATTTGCTTGTGTATCGTACATTCTATCACGTCTTGTATCGTGCATCGTATGGTACAATAATTCTAGGAGTTTAGGTCTATACTTCTGAATCCATATAGGATCATGTTTTAATATAATTTTCTCATAAATCTTTTATTTGTCTAATCTTAAAGATTTATGTAGTTCCTGAATCCTATATCCATATTCTTTAAGTATACATTACATGATTCAGACAGCACCTATAAGCCTATATGCGTCATTTCGGATTAACCGATACATAACAAAATGGCATTATATCGTATCTTATCGTAAGATAAGTATCGTACTATATACGATATTAACAACATAGTACGATAATTTACAATAACATTCTACGTGGTTTCGTGTTTTGAAAGTACTGCAAGACATCTTAACTTAGAGAAAAGTGTCACACTCTTTAGACCAAAACTAATACTTGCTGGAGTTAGTGCATATGCACTGGAGAGTAATGGTAAAAGTTGAAATGTAGTGCATATGCACTTTTTGAAAATTTGAGGATGGCCCATGGGCCATGGCACACCCTCCTTCTACTCTACGGCAGCGCATGCTCCTGGTCCTTTTATATTATTTTGTATCCAATAGCTTAACCTGTTAGATACTGAGCCCTTTCAATAATATATTAATAACGAGTTTTTCAATCCAAGATTGATCATATAAAGAAATAACTTCTTCCTCAATATTTTTTTAATAAGACACCAATAATTTTTAAAACTTTTTCCTGAATACATTTTCTAACTTTATAGTTTATAAGTATAATAGAACAGAGCTTACCTCATTTGTTTCTGATCCTGTGGAGATATACCCATCAGAAATAGAAAGGCCTACAAAATTCTGGAATAAAATAAACATAACAGAGGATCAGAGTTTCATATAACGTGCATGAAGACGTTATCAAGACATGGAAATAAAGAAACAGAGTAATGAAAGAGGGGAAATAATAAAATCAAAACTGTTAGCGAAAAAGAAAACGTCAGATTATGAAATAAGAGAGAGGAAATATCTTTCTTTCCTGAACTCAGTTCTACAACAAAAACTGATATTCTTGATGAAAGCAGTTCCTTCTTTACTTAAAAAAATGGAACGTCGAGAATATCAATGTAACAGAAACAATTCTCTCTATAAATATGGTGAAGCACTTCTGATGATGTACAAAGTAAGAGCTTGGAAGAGTGTAGTAACCAATGGAATCTCCAAAAGTAAAGAAGAATCCTCACTGAGAACCTATTCCATTAAAATAGATGGAAGTTGACTGGAAGCCAAGATAACGGATAAACTTACACCATTGCCACGATTGGGTGCCTAAGAGCATATTTTGCAGTATCGGCCGATATCGATCCGATACGGCAGATACCAATACGTTTTGACATGTCCCGATTTGATACCGACCGATAGCCGATACTGACAGATACCGACATTTGGGGTCTCTTTTCCGATCAATTCGTCAAAGAAAATTGAACAAAAAAGACCAATCAGCAATGATGTAAAAGTATAGTCAGGTTGTAAAAGAAGAAAACTTATCTATCGCATGTACACCAATCACAATGGTGACTACTACTTCATTCAATTTCGAAACTATTAAGAAACAACACTAAAAATACTTAAAATTATGCTTAAATGTATAAAATATATTTTCTAAAATGTTAAGAATTTAGTAACTATTTCTTTCTGATACCGAAAAATCCGATACTCCGATCCGAAACCGCCGCCAATTCCGATACTCACAAGAATGGTCCGATACCGATACTGCAAACCTTGCCTAAGAGTTTTGTTGATTAAATCCCACAATAATTAGCCTATCAGAAAATTGTGTTGTCCCGTATGTATAGGAATTTAACGGGGCTGTGTGTTGATAAGCATCATGTGAAATTACGCTAGTTGCAATGAATCAGTGAAGGAGCTTAGTTCCGAGTGTAGGCTGACAGTGAAAAGTACTGGTCTGGACGAGAGTATAGGTGTTGTACTACCAAGAAAATGTTAATAATTAGTTGTCAATTAGTTGTCATTTTCCTTTCTTAGTTTTTGGTAAGTTATTTAAGTCCTTAATGATCTTTCCATTAGTTGTCATTTTCCTTTCTTAGTTTTTGGTAAGTCATTAAAGTCCTTAATGATCTTTCCTTTCTTTAGAATTTTGTATCTGGTCTTTATTCTAGCACTTTGTATTCCTATTAATATGGGATCTCTGCCTTGAGAAAAGAAATGAATAAGAAAGTAGAGTCTTCTTCCAATATACACTTGTGCGGTGTCTTTAGAGTGTTCTAACATTTGGTATCAGAGCCAAAATTTGTTGGTTCTTCTTCATGTCGACGTCTTCAAGCGTGAACGACTCAGCAGAGTCACCTTTGAAATCCGGTGGCCACAACCATGGGAGTTTCAAATACCCAGTGCTTGCGAGAAGTAACTACGGTATTTGGGCCATCAGAATGAAGGGTATCCTCGATGTCCTAGATGCATTAGAGGCTATAGAACCACGCGATCCGACAACGACTATTGATGAGAAGAAGAACAAAGCGGCCTACTTGGCCATCCAACAAGCACTTCCTGATGACGCACTCCAGATGGTTGCGGAGAAGAAAACCGCAAAGGAGATGTGGGACATGCTTAAGACCATGTACCAAGGCTCGGACCGAGTCAAGGATGCAAAGATCCAAACTCTGCAGTCAGAGTTTGATACGCTCCGCATGAAGGAGACGGATTCAATAGACGATTTCTTCATGCGGCTCACCACAAACGTCAACACACAAAGGGCGTTGGGAGGAACGGTAGCGGAGGCTACTGTTGTGAAGAAGTTTTTGAGATCCGTCCCCTCGAAGTTCGTCCAAATTGCTTCGACGATAGAGCAATTTGGAGACTTCACGACGATGACCGTGGAGGAGGTCGTCGGTCGACTAAAGACCTACGAAGAGCGCGTTGGTGGGACTGCTAACAAAGAAGAGGATAGACTCCTCTTGATGATGAAGGAGTTGATGGCTCGTGATAAGAAGCTCTCGTATGGTGGAGGACGCCAAACCGGCGGCCGAAGAGGCCGTGGTCGCGGACGAGGGCGTGGCGAACAACAACGCAACAACGACCGTCGAGAAGGTCAAGATCGTGACGAAGGTGGTAAATATAAAACACAAGTCGAGTGTTTTTATTGCCACAAAATGGGCCATTATGCTGCGGAATGTCGTTTGAAGAAGAAAAACGAAGAAAGAGCGCACATGGCCGAGGCATTTGAAGACAATGAACCGGCTCTTCTAATGGCGGAAAGCGAAGAAGTACAATCATCTCTGGTATGCTCGAACCTTCTTTTAAATGAAGAAAATGTACAACCAAGTATTTTTTCCAGTGACTTGGAGAAATCATGTTGGTACCTTGATACGGGAGCTAGCAACCACATGACGGGGTGCAAAGATTTTTTCTCCGATCTAGACGAAACAGTGAAAGGGAAGGTGAAGTTCGGCGATGGCTCTTCAGTGGAGATCTGTGGTCGGGGTGCAGTCTTCTTCAAAGACCAAAAACAGAAGCACAAAGTCTTCACCAACGTCTACTATATCCCGAAACTCCGTACCAATATTGCGAGTTTGGGACAGTTGGAGGAGAACGGATGCAAGATCGTCATGGAGGACGGATTCTTGTGTTTGTTCGATCGAGAGAGGCGACTCTTGGCGAAGGTAGAGAGGTCCAAGAATCGACTTTATATTCTCAACATGAAGACGGACGCTCCAGTGGCTCTGCTAGCAGAAAAGTACAAAGACGAGGCGTGGCTGTGGCACGCTAGATGGGGACATCTCAACTTTCGAGCACTTCATGATATGGGGAGACTCAAGATGGTGGAGGGGATGCCCTCTATTGAGCACTCACAAGAGCTTTGTGATGGGTGCTTGGTGGCAAAGCAAAGACGATTATCATTCCCGAAGGATGCAACAGGCCGTGCATCGACCTCTCTTCAATTGGTGCATGGGGATCTTTGTGGACCCATCAATCCTGCCACCCCGGGAGGTAAACAATATTTCTTCTTGCTAGTAGATGATTACAGCAGGTTTATGTGGGTGGAGTTATTAAAGTCCAAGGACGAGGCCTTGGATGCTTTCAAAAGACTAAAAGCAAAAGCGGAGATGGAGACGGAACTCAAAGTGAAGGGATTCCTTAGCGATCGAGGTGGGGAGTTCACATCCAAGGCGTTCAACGCCTACTGTGAGGAAGTCGGGATCAAACGATTCCTCACAGCCCCTTATTCTCCACAGCAGAACGGCGTGGTGGAGCGCCGCAATCAAACTGTCATGGGGACTGTTCGGAGCCTTCTAAAATGCAAGAGCATGCCCGCGCGTTTTTGGGGAGAAGCAGTGGCAACCGCAGTGCATCTTCTCAACCGGGCGACTACTCAAAGTGTGGTGGGAAAGACGCCTTACGAGGCGATTTACGAAAGGAAACCGAAAGTACACCATTTTCGCACTTTCGGTTGCCTTGCGTATGCAAAAACAACGAAGCCAAATCTCGCGAAGCTAGCGGATAGAAGCACGCGGATGGTGTTTATCGGCTATGAGACGGGCTCTAAATCCTATCGATTGTTCAATCCATCAACCGGGAAGCTAGTAATCAGCCGGGACGTTGTCTTTCACGAAGAAGCGAAGTGGGATTGGGAAGAAAAAATTGGAGATGAGCTCTCTGTCTCAAATCAAATTCTGCCAACGGCAGAAGGAGCAGCAACTCCTCCCGCTACGGACGCACCCCCCGCCCTCCCTCCTGGCGACGGGTTGGCCACCCCCACCACGGCCCAGCAACCCCTCACCGCGGCCGCAGCTCCCTCCTCTGTAGACGTGGCTCCCGAGGCGAGTTCGAAGTCCAGTTTTGAAGAATCTCCTCCAGTGCACGACAACTCCCCAACTACACCAACGACTTCCTCTATGGGCTCTTTGTCTTCATCAAAGAGCGGGTCCTCTTCAACTGTGAGCAGACCAATTCGGTTCCGGTCACTTGAGGAGGTCTAGGGCGAGACCGAAGAAATGGACTTGCAGCAGGAAGAGGCTGGGCTTTGCCTCTTTGCAGCAGGGGAGCCAGCAACGTTCGAGGAGGCCAAAGACGATCCAAGCTGGAGAAGAGCTATGGAGGAGGAGTTAGCCTCGATCCGGGATAATGATACTTGGGAAATCACCAATCTCCCAAGTGGTCAAAAATCCATCGGATTGAAGTGGGTATTCAAGACGAAGCAAGATCCGGATGGCAATATTTTGAAGTATAAAGCTCGGCTCGTGGCGAAGGGCTATGTGCAGAGACAAGGAGTTGACTTCAACGAGGTGTTTGCACCGGTGGCGAGATTAGAAACCGTCCGACTACTCATTGCTTTAGCAGCGGAGGAGGGATAGGACATCCATCACATGGATGTCAAATCGGCGTTCTTAAATGGCGATCTGGAAGAGGAGGTATATGTCTCTCAACCCCCAGGTTTTGGCATTACTGGACAAGAGCACAAGGTGTTGAAGCTCAAGAAGGCATTGTATGGTCTTCGACAAGCCCCACGGGCTTGGAATTTCAAGGTCGATCAGAGCCTATCCTCATTAGGCTTTGAAAGAAGTCCGACTGAACACGCCGTCTACAAGAAAGTTGTGGGAAACTCTAACCTGCTGGTTGGAGTCTATGTTGATGATCTCATTATCACCGGGTCAAGCAGCGTGGAAGTTGAAAAGTTCAAAACTCAGATGAAGGAGCTCTTCAGCATGAGCGATCTTGGATTGCTCACCTACTACTTGGGGATAGAGGTATCCCAAACACCTCAGGTAATTACCCTTTGTCAGTCTTCGTATACATTAAAAATTCTTCAGAAGTATGGGATGGAAGACTGCAACCCTAGTCAAGTTCCGATGGAACCAAGGCTCAAGTTGAGCAAGACGGGCGATTATCCTTTGGTGGACCCTACGGAGTATAGGAGCGCAATAGGATGCTTGAGATACTTGGTGAATACGCGTCCAGATATTGCATATGCCGTAGGGATAGCAAGCAGGTTCATGGAGAAGCCCAACACCCAGCATCTTGCGGTGGTAAAGCATATCTTGCGGTATTTAAAGGGCACAAGCCGGTTTGGACTTTGCTATGAGAGGAATGCTCGTGGAGGACAAAAGCTAATTGGCTACTGCGACAGTGATCATGGAGGGAGTGTTGATGACAGGAAGAGTACTACGGGAGTTGCGTACTTCCTACGTCGGAACATCATCACTTGGATGTCGCAGAAGCAACGGGTTGTAACCTTATCTTCTTGCGAGGCCGAATACATATCAGCTTCGATTGCGGCACAGCAAGGAGTATGGTTACTCAACCTACTTGATGATATTCGGAAGCGGATTAGATGCAAGGCAACTCTTATGATTGACAACAAGTCAGCCATTGCACTAACAAAGAACCCCGTGTATCATGATCGTTCAAAGCATATTGATACTCGCTACCATTACATTAGGGACTGCGTGGAGCGTGGGATGATCGAGGTCGAATATGTACACACTAACGACCAACTTGCTGACATACTCACCAAAGCACTTGCAAGGAACAAGTTCGTTGAAATGCGGGAGCGACTTCGAGTGCGGGATGTGAAAGACAAACTAATTAGGGGTTGATTGTTAATAATTAGTTGTCAATTAGTTGTCATTTTCCTTTCTTAGTTTTTGGTAAGTTATTTAAGTCCTTAATGATCTTTCCATTAGTTGTCATTTTCCTTTCTTAGTTTTTGGTAAGTCATTAAAGTCCTTAATGATCTTTCCTTTCTTTAGAATTTTGTATCTGGTCTTTATTCTAGCACTTTGTATTCCTATTAATATGGGATCTCTGCCTTGAGAAAAGAAATGAATAAGAAAGTAGAGTCTTCTTCCAATATACACTTGTGCGGTGTCTTTAGAGTGTTCTAACAGAAAAAAGAAGGAAAACATAATAGGAGAAGGAACTCATTCTGGGTACGAATCGAAGATTATCGAGAAATGAGTATCTGTAACAATTCTATATCAAACATTAAATCTTGAGAAGGGATGGTTCAACTGGGAAAATAAGGTACTGTAAATACCATGATGAAAGTATGAGAGAGTGATTTAGTGAGTATTACCTTTGTGTTTGTATGCCCAGTGAATGTTTCAATAGGTTTGTCAAGTATCCTTGATGTTAGATCCCAAAGTCTCAATGAGCTGTCAGTGGATGCTGAAACAAGAGTTGTGGAGTCGACAAACTTCACATAGCTTACAGTCTTAGTGTGGCCGACCAATGTCAACAGTGGTACTCTTAGGTTACGAAGGTCAAAACAGTAGACGTTGTGATCTGCTGAACCAACAGCAAGCAAGTGTGAGGAGTCAGGAGGGAACTGGACAGAACATACATTTGCCTTTGTTGTAATTGAACCGATGCTACCACCCTGCAAAATACACATTAAAAAAAAAAAAGTTTTACCGTATATGCAATTTAAATATTGAAGTTATATATGATATGGCCCATATAGAAGCTGACATGTCGAAGAGTACAATTGCCTGATTGATATTCCACAGCTTTACAGTACCATCATCACTTCCACTAGCCAACTTTGTTGGATCTGTTGGTGAGAAGTCGACGGACCATACACGCCTCTCGTGCTCCTTCATTTCCACAAACACTTGGCTTCTTGAAACATCCCATACCTAAAAATAACCAAGAAAAATACATTATATAGAAAACCATAATTAATCAAGAAGGCTGTCAGCAACCTGTGAAAGAAATGGAAAAGGATAAGTAGTTACCTGCACAACCCCTTGGAAATCACTTGAAGCAATCTGGCTTTTGATATAGCTGTTCCAACATATACTACTAAGCTTCGATCTACTTGCCATCTCGACTACTGGATAATGAGTATCATGTTCGTCGTCTAGAAGCATATCGCATTCAAATATCTTAATCTTCCTACTTACACCAGCAGTAGCAAAATATTCTTGATCTCGATCAAAGGCCAAAGCGCAAACTAAATTTGATGAATTCATTAGATCTCCTTGCTTTAAGTCTGCACGAACATCCAGTTTACTGAAAGCAAGATAACTGCACAAGCCCTCAAGGAAAGGATCAACCCATTGGCACTTCCCTCCATGAAATCCCTCCTTATTAACTGAGCTTCCCTCAGTTTTCACAGTAGACCCTTTACTACTCCTAGGTGTGGTGATGTTTCTACTGAGTTTGCCTTCTGGCCTTATCATCCTGCCTCTGGATGAAAAATAAGCTGCCTCGAGCTTTTTGAAGTTCTTCATCAATCTAGAACTCTTGGAAAGAACTCTTTCCTTGGTGTCCGAGTACGCCTCTGGTCTGGGACTTTCTGCCTGATTTTCATTCAGTCGTCCACTAATTTTCCAGTATCCTGTCCTAGAACGCTTTCTGGAACCGGAGCAAGATGAATCTCCATTTGTTTCAGGATACAGGAAAGGTTTATCGCCTTTATCTATTGGTGAATGCTCACTATTGAGTAGTTCTGAATAAGAGCGAGTTTTCAACTTTTGCTTTACAACCTCTTCGACGTCAGCAGAAATAACTGAAATGGTGTCATGCAACTTATCAGCAGCTTCTTGTTTTCTTTGCTGCAGCTCCGAAAGGAATTCCAGCAGTAATTCCTGATCTGCAGTCTCCTCTCTTAACTTGATTGCCGCTTCACGCTCTTCTAAGCTATCCTTCATTTCATTGAACAGTTCACTTTCAATCACCTCACTGAATATGTCAAGAAATGAAGTCAGATTGTATTAGTAACAAAAATTGAGTCAAAGATTCGTGTCAAAGAGACAAAACCGTCTTCACAGATGTGTTGTCTTCTTTTCCAATCTTTCATAAGAAACTAATGATTGGTAATGCTAAATTCATTTTCCAATCTTTATTTGATGGTTCTTCTTTTATGGATGGATGTGTTGTCTTCTTTTTATGGATCTTTCTTCTGAACTATTTCTTTATTGTTGAAACCTTATTTACTTATTTTCCTATCCAATCACCAATAGGCTTTCTTCTTGTTTATAGCTAATAATATATGCTGCATGGACACAATACAGACACAACATGATACAGATACCATGACCAGGACACATCATTGATTTAGGTGTCTTAATGTATTTTGGAATGTCCGTGGTGTGGCAAATATGTGACCGACACGAAGCAACATGGACAATCTAGGATAATCTCTATTCTCCACCAAACTCCACTTCCCCTGTTTTTCTTTGAAACCTTAATCCTAAGTCCTAATTAAATACCCATAAACCCTAATTCATACACCATAAACCTTAATTCCTAAGACCTAATTCTTTTTACCAAGCCTTAATCTAGAACAAGAACAACTCTAAAGAGGATTTTCAATGCATTACTTAGTACTGATTATAATCGTTGGAGGAACCTAAATAGGCCCGATCAAAAGAGCATTCAAGAGTTTTGCACTCTAGGTTGCTTTTGGGTATAACTGTTTTTACTGCAATTAAAAGGTTTATCTTTGAAGTTCTTAATTTTGAACTTAAATGGGCTTCTTAACCATGGATATTTTAATGTATGCTTCTTGCATCTAGCTTATAGACAAAGCATTTATATGATAGTAATGTTATATGTTCCATAGTTATATTAGTTGTTATTAAATTGGGTTTCATAGAGTTTCATAACTATCACCACGCATCGTATAGCATAGTCCTTACATAGATGTTGTCCTATTGACTTAAGGTGCACTGTGGCGCATTTGTGTGTCTGCTTTGGTAGTTTGTTACAGTATTAAAGGTCTTGTGTTAGATGCTAATCAGTTACTTTTCAATATATATGTAGCATTTTCGGCTGTTTTATAAATAACTCAAATTTTATTAGTTTTTCAATGTAAATGATGAATGAAAGAGCAAAGATGTAATAAAATTGTATCTTAATCGTGTCGGACTCGTGTGCAACAAGAAGTCGAAACAACAAAATAGATTGTTCTAGAAGAGCTAATTTGTAGCATCAGCTACAAACAGGTATACAGGTGGTATACCGATACAAGGAGACTTTTTCCATAACCTAAAGTAGATTGTAAAAATACACATCAAGAATACAGCTGGTATACCATTGGTATGCCGCCTGTCGGATTTTTGGTGTACGGACCAGATTTAAGGGTTGTTTTCGACGGTACAGATTACTCCTGATTTGGGGAAGTTAGAAGAACCTATTAAGGGGATTCCTAACCCTAAATATGAGAGCTTAGAGATGAAAGGAAGGTTGAAGGAGACTTTACTTGTGGTCATGCTAGGAAATCCCAAGGGAATTGAGGGGGAAGAAGGTCAAGAGCTCATTGGAGATCTCGTAGGGAAGGGTTTATGTGATACGGTATTATTATACTAACTCTCGTAAGGTTTCTCTTGATTCAATAAAGTTATTCTCCCTTTGCCCCGTGGATGTAGGCCAATCTTGGCTGGCTGAACCACGTTATATATTGTGTTTTGTTCTTGTTGCTATTTATGCAGTATTTGTACTTTGTTTATTCATTGTCAAAAAGGGACGTTTTCATCATCGTATGGATTCTTATAAATTAATGGGACATCAGCTGAATAGTAGCCAAAGTCATACCTAATTATGCTATGCAAGTATGTTTTTAAAGCAATGTTACGAGAACCAAATGGTTATGTACATGACAAACATGAACTTCCACAGATGAATAATACCAACAATATACACACTAGTACATGTAAGAACCATAAACTGATACAGAAGTCAGCACTGAATATTCAACATAGGTCTTAAGGTAGGGTCTAAAAATTATACAACAAATGACCTAAGAGCAAGAAATTCAGATGCTCGTATTACTGTTTTATCCCAAAATCCTACAATAGTTGAGATCAATTCCTAAGCAATTGAAGTCTTGTACTTCAATTTGAAGTTTATGAATCAAATTGAGAGTTTTCAAGCTTCAGTGTACGGTAATTGAGGGGTTTAGGATTGTGCTTTAGGGAAGTTGGCGATAAGAGGTTATCTCGGCAGGGTTTTAGGGTTTGGACAATTGAATTGTACCGTCTATCGGGTTCTAGGGCTAGAAAGAGTTGCCAGAAGGTCTAGGAACAGAGGTGCGAGGGTTAGGTTTATGGTTGAGAGTCAAAGCTAGGAAGGAGAGCATAAACTATCAAATTCTGTATGGTTGCCGAATTTAGGGTGAGAAGGGTAGTGTTCTGTGGAAACTGAAAGAAGCTGAGGAAAGATGAGAATATAAATGAGATACGACAAGGGGTGAATCAAGATGACCCCTACTTCATAACTAAGAGATGAGAAGGGACAGAGATTGGCTTGAAATATAAGTTACTGACTTCAGTGTCTACATGCGGCATTGTTGTGATCACAATTAAAGGAAAGCCTAAAACACAGGAATTGGGTAGGATGTAAGTGTATTAGCTAGAGACCAAACAGGGTAGAAGAAGCCTTCATGTTCAAGTGTATGCTTTAGTAAGCAAAGCAGGACATGCAGGGGCATATAATTTCCGTCTAATGTCAAGCGCATCATACATTATATTTACTACTATGAAGTATAAACTATGTTGCACGGGCAAGAAAAATGGTGTCGGTATCCACAACGTGCCTGTACCCGTGTCGGTATTCTAGCAACATAGGTGACTACTTATACTACCTATCTACTATTGGAATTGCCATCACCTGCAAATTGATGTTCATTGCAAGGTTCCTAGTGCCAATATGGGACACACTATGAGTACCAGTTTCGGTTTGGAGTACCAGAGTGTCAGGTATCAGCACATCAGAAAAGCTTTCTAAAAATCATAATAATATAAAATGTGAATTGTGAATTGTTACCATTTAGATTTTCTAAGTATTTTTATCCAACATAATGCTTGTATTATCAATAGGTTACAATATAGGCACAGTTATATATAATTCTAGGGCAACTTGCCTTAACTACCCCTATGTTTTACACTTATTACATAAATCACCCATACTTTGAAACTAATTACACGGACCACCCCTCCAGTTTATATTTTCTATAGAAACTTATAGCACCGGCCACCCCTATGTTTTATAAAATTTATAAAAGAGAGGGGTGATCAATGTAATTATTTTCAGAATAGGGGTAGTCCATGTAATACTCATGAAACATGGGGGGACGGGGCACTGTATTTATTTCTATAATTTTATACATAAGTAATGGTTGACATCATTAAGAAACACGACCCGGGAAGAACGATCGCCACTTGACTTGTTTATGCTATTCATGGAAATTATGTAAAAATAAGTACAAGGTATCAAAGTGCAACAAGTATGTAAGATCCAGGTAAGTTAGTGAAAATTAACCTTTTTATGAATGCTGATTATAATATAGGTGGTGATTAGAAAGGTATTAAATTATGAAGAAGACTGAACTTGGTGATTTCCTGCCTCCACTGATCTATTCAACATGCAAAGGAAGAAAGGCACGATACAACTCAAGCGGATGAACTGACCTTATCTTCGGCCGACTTTCCTGCCGAGGATGCAGCAGCCACAGGCAAAACGAAGCTACCTTCGGCCACTTGAGCAGCAGCTGCGGCGGAAGCAGTCGATGCCTCAGGTTCGACATAGTCCTCAGCTTTTCGTCGAGCGTATCAAATACACAGAACAGCTGCCCAAAATGAAAATCGATTGTATCCGGTCATGATCAAGAAAAATCTAGTAAATGCCAGTGAAAATTAAGACTTAACAATTCGATACCAACCTCGAAAAGAAGAACGCCCAATCGATAGACGTCGGATGAGAATGTGCTCGAAGCCCCTGAATCTTCCTCGGGGCTAGTATACCACTTGAGCTCCATGTGCAGTATCTCCTTCAGAGGGAAATTCTTCTTCTCCTCAAACCCAGCTGCCGTGCCGGCAAGTTGTGCGGCCTCTGTCAACGGCTTCTCGGGAAAATCTTCGGAGCCAGAGCTCGAGGCGGACTCGATGAAAGAGACCTTACTCAACGCGGTCATGACGAAGCAGGAGGGACGGATGTTCGTCACAACGACGGACTGCGAGTGCGCGACGCCCACCGCCTCCACGACCTGGCCGAATATGTGGAGGCACTCCACCTGGTCCACTGAACGGCCTGGCCTGTCGAGCCACTCCCTCAAGCTTATATCGCCGTTGCCATGACGGGCCAAATCCGTGTTTCCGAAGCTCGTCTGCTCCCTGCACTCCTCGTCCGCCTCTTCCTCCCTCGAGTTCAGGCTGGACGTGGAGGTCGGAGGCTGAGAGAACATGTCCCAGCCTTTGGACGATGTTACCATTCAAACATACCTTTATGAATCCACTCCCATCTCGGAAAACGCATGCAAAAACTAACCAACTTGGTTTGTTGATCACAGGTTCTTCATAGTGTTGAACAAATAGATTTCACGTAGCATGTAAAGAAAAACTTTGGGAACACGTAAGTTATGTAGAACAAGTTACTTCAGGATCACACAGTTCTAGCTAGCACATAATTCTACGAAGAATAAAAACTTGAAAACTTGAAGAAGAAAAAAATAATAGAAGAAGAGGCATTGAAGAAGAGAAGTAAGAAGCTTACAAACATATATGGAATGGAATGCAAGTAGCTAGCTAGTTTGTAAAGGGATAAGGATCTGCTACTGTTTCTCTAACCTGAGAAATGTAACCACACAACCACTTACAGCTTTAAGTGGTCCCTTCCACTTTATGACCATTTTCTTCTCAGCCTCACAAAATCGCTCGGCAGAACAAACTCTCTCTCTCTATATATATTTGTGGAGTACGTGAAAGAGAAGAAACAGAATGTCGTGATAATTTTAGCACGGTTTGATGGCATTATTGTGTCATGATATGGTTATCTTCACTTTTTCTTTCCCGCATGGGATTGTTTGCTTGCGCTTACGTGGGGAGTTTGAGACCATTTGCAGGAGGAGACATTATTCTGTGTCTCGAGTTAGAACACAGAACAATAAATTATTTTGTCGCCAGTCTCATTAGGTGACGGTGGTAAAATATTGCTCTTCTCCGATCTCATTAGGTGACAATGGTGAGATATTACTCTCCTCCAATAACAACATGATACATCACGAAAAAAACAAACAATATGACACTACAAGAGTTGTATGTTATAACGGTGTTAGAAAAGAGCAAGACCTCACCACTGTGCAGTGGTGAGGCCCGGCCCACTGAGTAATTTCTCCCTTTCTTCCATTTGGAAGCAAGAAAACATCCACAGGTTATTGGACACGTTAAGTGTCACAGAGCGAGAGGAGCCTGACTTGTCCACACAAATTAAAGAGAGGGCCGAAGGAGAGGTAGAAGGGGATAGTAGCAGGTAACAGATGAGAATACTGTTGTTATTAATTAGAGCTTTGCTATACCTACAATCAAATGCTTACAACTGTCACGTGTCGAACTTTGATTGGACGAGTGGGGGAAGTGGTGGGGTCGCGTAGAGCCCATGTAGCAAGGGGAGTGGGTGAGAGGGGATGTGGGACCTGATGGAACCCATGAGTAAGAGACGGAAGAGAAAGTTGTAAGAAGGTTAATATATATATATATATATATATATATATATATATATATATATATATATATAGCCTAGTGGCTAAGAGAAGATGCATGTGGCCCAAGTGGTCAGGAGTTCGAGCCCCAGTGGAGACGAGTTCGCCACAATTACCCATTGCTTCAAAAAAAAAAAAAAAAAAAAAAAAAAAAAATATATATATATATATATATATATATATATATATATATATATATATATATATATATATATCAGTTTGAAATTTAAATTCATTTCTAACTTTTTGTTAGGCGGGCAATTTAACCTTCCCACTGTTTATTTGAAAATTTTGAACTGTTCCAACACGATACTGATAGGGGTGTAAACGGGTCGGACGGACACGGACAATCCATTGTCCGTGTTCGGTCCGAAAATAAAAATGAGTTCGGACGGACGGACACGGACAGTCCACTGTTCGAATTCGGGCCGTACGGACACGGACAACCACTGTTCGTTAATTCAATCGGACGGTCCACGGACAAATTAAATATATTATCAAAAGCTATTATTTTATCAAGATTACTTGATAGTTGCTAAAAAAATCAAGTTGAAAAAAAATATAATGGAAGGTTATAGAATACAACAAACAATGGTAAAAGGTTAATGAAAATCGAGACCGGACAACAACAAATTGATGCAAAACCAAAATGATATGACATAATTGATGCAAAACCGAAAGGAGTTTCCACTATCGGACGGTCCGCGGACAAATTCGGACCGAACATGGATATGACCGTGTCCGTGTCCGATTTTTAAACGGACCAAAAAATATGTCCAAGTTTTGTTCGTTAATCAATCGGACGGCCCGCGGTCGAACCATTTATCGAGCCGGACACGTACGGACAACGGACTACTCTGTCCATTTTACACCCCTAGATACACCCCTAGATACTGATATCAAGAGGATGAGGATGGTACCTGTAAGTCTTCCAACAGCCCCTCCTCTACTCTATACACTTCAAAGTCCTATCCCCCAGGAAAGATTACATCTAAAAAAGGATATGCTGCCGCTTTGAATTTAACAATAAAATCATTTCTCCTCTCAATTCTTCATACTTGACAAGCATTGTAAAGATATATCTACAGATTAACATATATAGCTCTCGTGCTACAAAGTCCCTACAATCGTGATATGACTCGCAGGGGCCGCCCATTTTGCTTCCAGCCCGGCTCTGAATCTACCAGTTACTACTGCGTAGATCCACGACTTGACGTGAAGACCGGAACTGAGCCCCGGCTGGAAGGATAGACAGGAATAACGCCCAAATCAAAAGGCTTCACACCGTTCTGGTATCCTTCACCTTGGACTTTCCTAACTTTGGACTTGTCCAACCTAGACCGTCGGAAGACTTCTTGAATCTGTCGGTCGTGGTCCTTGAGCATCTGATCAACATTGCCAGATGGACGCAATGGCCCGGAATAGTGGATCTTGTTTCCTACGGGTCCATAACCCTGCTGATGAAAAGTAACTTAACATTAACAACTAATAAAGATATTTGTGAAAAAGAGTTCTGAAACAAGGTCTGTTTCTTACTGAAATCCAACAACATACCAGAGTTTGATCCATGTTGCCGTTTCTTTCATCTTCTTTTCGATGTGAACCCATATGCCCGTGCATTTGATACAGTTGATCATACTTTCTGGAGGTATCTGAGGAGTGATTCCCGGACTCTGATAACCTGCCGGATGGAGCAACGGCTCCTAACTGACCATCAATTTTCTCACCAAGATCTTTCCGCACTGCCACAGAACCAGACATTGTTAACACACTTATGGCTGTTGAAACTTTGGTTGTGCCATCATCATTTTTCGTAGCCTTAGCCCACTGGCTCCTGTTAACCAAAGGTCCTGAATGGGAAGCTCTATGAGAATAGCGACCAGCATGATTATCAGTTGCTTCAAGGACTGATCCTTCTCTTGGTGGTTCAATTGGAAAACCGGATGCGGCATCCTCCAGATGTGGATTAAACTTCTCACTCCTGCTCTTAGAATTAGCATGACCTTGCCATTTCTAGAATAATAAAAAGAACTGGAGATTAAATTAAACACTAGATGGTAAGATGGATTCAACGAAAATCCAATACTTCAAATAGAAATGAGGGGATTAATAATGAACTGAAAGTGACATGATACAGGTATTGAAATTAGCGTCTTATTCATCTGAGAATAAATTCAAACACAGATGCTCTAGCACTGATTAGATAATCAACCTCGATGAAATAGCCAAAAGTGGCATAGTACAACCTCAGAGATTGACAAAACTTTCTTAATTTTGAGGAGTAGAAGCTCATAGTGATATTCTGCATCAACAGTGGAAACTTCCAAATTGTCTAGAAAAGTCCAATAGAAGAATGCACAAGCAAAAATATCAAGCAAACCTAGAGGAGATGCACAATAGACAAGAATGGATAGGGTAGAAATCCACTCATCCACTTTGCCTAGACTCTTTCTTGTCAAGGGAAACAATAGACTTTAGTGTATGCTTTCTTGTTTCCACTGAAGGAGATACTTATTACCCAACATTCACAAAATGTAGACTTCAGTGGAAATAAGTGTACGTAGACCTTATTAGCCGACATTCACAGAAAGTTCTACATTTGTCCAGTGCATGCATCCATTTAGATCAGCAGAAGCTCCTAATACTATATCTAGATTTCTTATATATATGTGTTGGGGAGCAAGGATTAGTCCAATGGCGGGTCAGGCTCACTCGGGGGAACGGGAGGGACAAGCCAGGATTGCGTGGCGGCCTCGTGCGAAGGGGTCAGCGGGGACGGCTGTCCCAGTTATCGGGGGGAGAGGGACTGCTGCGAACATGAGTGCCCGGCCGGCCCCGACGATTCCACCTCGGAGTTCGGGCGCGCGGCCTGTATCCTGGGCAGATGCGTGCAAGGTGGGGGTCGCTAAGACTCCGGCATCGATGGAGTATGTTGCACCTATGGCGATTGGGGGCGAGCTCTGCGCCGACTTTCCGGCCGACGAAGTGGCGAAGGTGACGGCATTCTGGGAGAATACTTTAGTGCTATATGTGTTGGGGAGCAAGCCCTTCTACGGGCAGATCCGAGGATATGCGGATAGAGTCTGGCGGCCGAAGGGTAGCATGGAGTTCTTCTCCAAGGAAAACGGCTTCTACTTCGTTAAATTTGGGTTGGCAGAAGATGTGACTCGGATACTCCAGGGAGGGCCATAGACGTTTGACGGTCGCCTCATTATTCTGAAGCAATGGACCCCCGACTTGAGATGTGAGAAGGAGGTGCTTAATGCGGTGCCTGTGTGGGTTCGGTTTCCTGAGTTCCCGGTACGCTTCTGGAGTGTCCCCCTTCTTATGAGACTTGCCAGCCTTATTGGCAAGCCGATTAAGGCGGATGATGCCACCGCCTTCAGATCCAGATTGATGTATGCTCGGGTATTTGTGGAGATAGATGCCAGGTTGGACCTGCCTGAGCAGTTGAAGTACAAGACCCCTACTGGCCAGTTCCTCATGCAGAAGGTGGAGTATGAGTGGGTGCCCCCCAGATGTCCGACGTGTGCTTACTTTGGTCATCTCCCGATTGCTTGTAGGCGTGGAGGAGCTTCTGGGGTGGCGACGGAGGAGGTAGTGCAGGAGACAGGTGGTGCAGTTGACTCCCCTGTAGTTGACCAGGTGGGCTTGATGGAGGATGAGATGGAGGCAGACCCTTCCCCCAACTCTGGGGAATACGTGGGGTCTCCGACGGAGGTTCTTGCTGGAGCGATGGTTGAGTATATGGGGACGAGGACCATGACCACCAGGAGTATGGGACAAAAGGACAGGCGAAATGGAGATAACAACACTCTAGCTCTTCAGGTTTACAGTCGGAAGCGCCAGGCTACGGAGTCGCATAGTGAGGACAGCGGACAGGGTAGGACGGAGAGAGTGTGGAAGATTAATCCTAAATGGGTTGCGGACCTAGCTCAGCCTCCCCCACAGGGGGACCCACAAGGGGCTGCGGCCCCTGCTCTGCCCCTTCTTCTTCAGGGGGATAGAGATGAGGATACCAGAGATATGGAGGTTGCACTCTCCCCGGGTGCCCCTTCAGAGGATGTTCAGGGGACCCCACCCGCGGTTTAGATGTCGGCCCTTGCCTGGAATGTCCGGGGGGGGTGTTCTCTGGGGAGATGGAGGGAGATTAGCGAGGTGCTGAGGAAGGAGAAGTGTGAAATCTCGATCTTACTAGAGACTAAGATTAGGGGGGCGAAAACTCTGTCTCGTAGAACTCCTACGGACTGGGTCCAGCTCCACAACCTTGGTCTCTGTGATATGGCGAGGATCTGGGTTAGATGGAATGGAGCTAGTTGGGAGGGAGAGGAGATTTTCATGTCTGACCAGCTGGTGGCTATCTCCTTCACCAACAAGGGTGGGTTCCGATTCTTACTTGGTGCTGTCTACGGGCACAATGACAGGAGGCGTCGGGAGACCTTGTGGCAGGACATCATCAGGCTGAGTTCATTAGCGATGCATCGTCATCTCCCCCTGCTTATTATGGGAGACTTCAATGCTACGCTATACAGGGGGGAGAAGCTGGGGGGGCGGCCGGTCCCGGACCAGATCCTTTCAGATTTTCAGTCTTGTCTGCTCCAGTCCGGGCTCAGGGATCTGGAGAGGGTCGGACACATATGGACTTGGCACAACAAGGCGGTGGTGAGCAGGGTGGCATGCCAGCTTGATCGTGCTTTGGGGAACAGTGATTGGTTCCGCTTTTTCCCCTCTTCTGTGGCTGAGGGGCTCCCTACGGGGACCAGTGACCACTCGCCGATCCTGGTGCGCTTCGTGGAAAGTCCCAGATGGAGAGCCCGTCCGTTCCGTTATGACAACAGTTGGTTCCTATCGGCTGGATATGAGGAGACTGTGGCGGGAGGTCTTTGCCAGGAGGTGGTCGGCACTGCCCAGTTTTGTATGGTTCACAGGCTGAAGAAGACCAAACGCGCCATCAGAGACTGGGTGAGGGCTCTTCCCCGGACTTCCTTACAGGAGAAGGAGGCGGAGTTGAGAGACCTGCAGTCAGATCTTCAAGGAGACATGATGAGTGGGGAGATGGCGGCTAAAGAGAAGAAGTTGGCTGCAGAGATCAACACCTTGCGGCTTCAGCAGGAGATTAGTGCGGCCCAACGGGCCAAATGCTCCTGGCTCAAGGATGGGGATCGCTGCACCAAATTCTTCTATGATGTCATCCGGGCTCGCCAGCACCGGAACTGTATTCAGAGACTGATTGGCAGGGACGGACGTCTTGTGACCGACCAGGTTGCTATCCAGGAGGAGGCTGTCCAGTTCTACTCTGAGCTCTATCATCAGTCGGACTATCCTACGGTATTCCCGCAGCTGACTACGAAGACGCTGATCACGGAGTATGGCAATAGTCTTCTTATGGCTCCTATCCGGATGGCGGAGGTGGAGGCGATTGTGATGCAGGCTGATGCTTCCAAGTCTCCTGGGCCGGATGGTTTCTCCAGTGGCTTCTACAAGCGTCATTGGGGTACCCTCAAGGTCCAGGTCCTTGAGGCTGTTCAGGAGTTTTTTGATACGGGCAAGCTCCTGAAGGAGCTGAACCACACCTTCCTGACGCTAGTGTCCAAGAAGGAGGGGGCGACTTCTCTTGCTGACTTTCGACCGATTACTTGCTGTAATTATTTGTATAAAATAATTACTCATCTTATGTGCAGGAGGATGGAGGATGCTATGCAGGGCCTGGTTTCTTGGAATCAGGCGGCATTCATCAAGGGGCGGTCTATTGCGGAGCATAGCCTGCTGGCTCATGAGATGATTCGGGAGTTCCACAAGCCTGGAGGGATGAAGGCCTGTGTGAAGCTCGACCTGAGGAAAGCCTACGACACCGTCAACAGGGACTTCCTCTGTCATTTGATGGGTGCGATGGGATTCTCCGAGACATGGGTGGACAGAGTCAGAGAGTGCATCACCTCCCCTACTTTCTCGGTCCTCATTCAGGGTATTCCATACGGGTTCTTCGGCAGCAGCAGGGGGCTTCGGCAGGGGGACCCGCTTTCCCCCTACCTATTCACCCTCGTGATGGAGTATTTTACCTGTTTGATGGACATCGCGGTGCATCGGGAGAGGATTGTACCGATATACAGCAGGGTCTCTCCGGTGGTCTCACATCTCATATATGCGGATGACCTATTGGTTTTGATGAGGCCTTCCATGCGAGGGATGAGGGAGCTTGCGACGGTGATGGAAGAGTTCGGACAGCTATCGGGTCTTCGGTTGAATAGGGACAAGAGTAAAGTTTACTTCAACAACTCTTGCACTTTGAAGGAGGAGCGGGCCCTGGAGCTTGGGGTGGAAAAAGGGGACCTCCCGGTGAAATATCTGGGGGTGCCCCTTTCCGTCAACTACGCGAAGGACCGAGAATGTCAGAGTCTGGTGGACTTTGCACAGAGGAGAGTAGAGGGCTGACAGGCGGCTGGCCTATCTTTTGGAGGACGTATTGAGCTGGTTCGATCGGTTATATCTGCTATTGCTCTGTTCTGGCTCCAATCTATTATGGTTCCTTTGGCTACTATCAGAAAGATTGAGGGCATATGTGCCAAGTTCATTTGACATGGGGGGATTCATGCCATATCTTGGGAGCAGCTCTGTCGTCCCAGGAAGGAGGGAGGTGTGGGTCTGCGATCCCTAGTATCTGTCAGGGAGGCGGCGGGGATCAAGCTGGCATGGAGGTTCCTTCAGGGCGATTCTCTCTGGTCGGCCTGGATGACTAGTCGGTATCTCCGGGGCAGGAACTTCTGGGTATGTGAAATTGACAACAACTTCTCTGTGTCTTTCAAGCATATCCTGAGGAACCGTTCTGTACTTCGGACGGCTATTCGGAGGAAGATGAGGGAGGGAGGGGAGACGGACCTTTGGCTCGATCCGTGGATTTCTGGTCAGACTCTTCTGGAGATTCTGGGCCCCCAGAGGGACTGTGTGGCGTACAGAGGCCTGACTTGTAGGCACATCATCAGTGGTGGGGTCTGGAGGCCAGAGGAGTATCGTTTCACTGCTCAGTTAGGTGAGGAGATCAGACAGGTGCAGATCACTCCTACGGCACTGTCTGATGTCTGGGTTTGGGCCCCTCCCGACCGCTCGGAGGGCGCGGGGGAGTTCAGTTTTAGCAGCTGCTACGACCTTGTTCGCCCCCACTTCGATGATATTGAGGAGTACGACTTTGTCTGGGGGAAGGGGTTGCCAGGAAGATGCAACTGTCTGCTTATAAACTGGTGCTGGGCCGGTTACTCACTAGGGACCGACTTCTTCGGTTCGGGGTCCCTGTCCCTGACCCTAAGTGTGCTTTGTGCGAGATAGAGAATGAATCCATTGGGCATCTGTTCTTTCAGTGCCATGTGACGTGGAGCATTTGGGCAGAGCAGAGCCGGAGACACTTGGGAGGGGTTGAAAGGGAGCGGGACTTCAGAGAAATCCTTAAGTGGATTGATGATTGCAGGGGCCGGGAGCAGAGCTGGGCCAGATGTGCTAGATTGAGACTTGCTGCATCTGTTTGGCATGTCTGGAAGGAGAGGAACCGGCGCATTTATGAGGGGCTGTCCACTACACCAGTGGGCATCCTTCAAAACATTGAGTCGGATGTACTTGTAATGTCCCCCTGAGTTGGGACTATATCTCTATGTTGTAACCTTATTGCGATGATAGTGGAATAAAATTTACCCTTTTTCCAAAAAAAATATATATATATATATATTTTGGAATCAGGTAAATTGTTTCTGGAATCGCTCCCACTGGGATTCGAACTCCTAACCACTCAGGCCGCATGCATCTCTCTTAACCACTAGGCTAGAGATCATTTGCATATATATATATATATATATATATATATATATATATATATATATATATATATATATATAATCTGATAAAAAGAATGGGCGAACGGCTTGGGCTCTCGGGCGATCGACTAGGGTTTCCTTGTGCCCCCCCCCCCCCCCCCCCCCCCCGCGGCCGCCGGATCCCCTTGCCGACGGGGATCGGCCCTCGGGAAAGAAGGGCGGTCCCCCCCCCCGGCGGTGGGGGGGGAGGGGGGGGGGGCGGGAGCAGAATCGGGGGGGTCGGGCGGACCCCCGAAGCAGGCGCGCACGGCTGCTCCCCCCCAGGCGGTGGGGAGGGGGGGGAGCACGAGGGGGGGGGGGGTTCGGGTGGACCCCCTGGGCTGTTGACGACCCCCCAGGCGGTGGGGGTGGGGGGGGGGGGGGGGCGGGCACAACGGGCGGCGGGTCAGGCGGCCTCCTTTCGGTGACGGGAGGGTCGGACTCGCTGCGGGGTGGCCCCATTGCTCCGAACTTTGAATTCGGAGCAGGTTCTGGATCTCTGGGGAGCCAAACGGAGCGAGGTGGATGGACGACGGTTACGCGCCGTCGCGTGACGAAGACCGGGGGGAAGACGGGAGGCGGACAGGGTCAGGTTAGGGATCGCCATCCTGATAGCCGTCAGAACGGGTCAGGGTCTCGGCCATCTGCCCGGGGTCCGGGGGTGTCTGCTGGGAGATCGGTGGGTTGGCGGCCAAAGGCGACCGCGGCGGCCAAGGGGAAGAGTAAGGTGGTGGATCTGGATGTTCAGGGATCTGGGACTCCTCGCCCGGAGGTTGTCCCGAGGCCTCTTGGGACGACCACTCGGCCTGCTGGACGGTCCTGGGCTGAGATCTGCAAACCTGTGGGGCCGAAAACCCCCACATCGATGGAGTACGTTCCGCCGATCAAGGCAGGGAGGGGTTTCCGGGCCTCGTTTCCTGCGGAGGAGATCCAGAAGGTGACAGCATACTGGGAGAATACCCTCGTCCTGTATGTCTTAGACAACAAGCCTTTCTACGGGCAGATCCGGGGTTATGCAGCGCGTGTCTGGCAGCCTAAGGGAAGTATGGAGTTCTATTCCCGCGAGAACGGCTTCTATTATGTGAAGTTCGGTCTGGCGGAGGATGTCGCTAGGATCCTCCAAGGCGGCCCCTGGACGTTCGACGGCAGACTGATCATTCTCAAGGAGTGGACCCCGGAGCTTCGATGTGAGAGGGAAGTTCTGAATGCCATCCCTGTATGGATTCGCTTCCCTGAGTTCCCGGTCAGGTTTTGGAGCATACCTTTGTTGATGCGGCTGGCCAGCTTGGTGGGCACCCCGATCAAGGCAGATGAGGCTACTGCATTTCGGTCGCGGTTGATGTACGCTAGGATCTTTGTGGAAATTCGGACAGGGGGGGAGCTTCCGAAGATGGTGGAATATGAGATCCCTTCTGGGGAGGTGCTTACCCAGAAGGTGGAATATGAATGGGTTCCACCTACCTATTCACGCTGTTCCTGCTTCGGACATCTGGCCAGTGCGTGTTCAGAGGTTGGACCGTCGGTGGAGCCTACTATCCCTCTTAGTGAGGCTCCAGAAGCTCCCTGCGATATGGATCTCAGAGATGATAGTGGAGCGGAGGTCTTGGAGGGGGAGGTTACTCATCCTGTGAGTGATGGTGGTTTGAGCCTCGTTATATCTACTCAGCTTGC
Source organism: Iris pallida (assembly GCA_029216955.1). Taxonomy (NCBI): domain Eukaryota; kingdom Viridiplantae; phylum Streptophyta; class Magnoliopsida; order Asparagales; family Iridaceae; genus Iris; species Iris pallida. The sequence goes on along the minus strand of JANAVB010042618.1, from coordinate 18,506,340 downwards.
CCCCACGAGTGGGGCGATGACCACTTGCCAGGGGCTGAGTAGTATAGTTACTAGAGGTATGGTGGTGTCGGAGATTGAGGCACGAGGGGATGGCGAATCGTCTGGAGGGCAGGTTTACTGTAGGAAGAGACGCGTTGTCGGCCTGTTGAGGGATGGTCCCTCCAGGGTGGTGGGACATACTACTGACAGAGAGGAGGCGGTGTGTGTTGACAACCCTGCCTGGACGTTGGTTCTATCTCAGGTCACTCCCCAACAGGCGGTTCCGACTGGGATGGAGGAGGATTCCTTAGCGACGGATGCGGCACTTTCCCCAGGTGCTGATCCGGGAGTTTCACAGGGGGACCCACCTCTCATTAATTAATGGCTCTTATCGCCTGGAATGTGAGAGGGGCGTGTTCGCTAGGGAGGTGGAGAGATTTGTGGGGTGCTCCACAGAGAGAAATGTGATATTTCTGTTCTATTAGAATCCAAGATCAAAGGTGAGAAGACTCTTGTTCGACGGACCCCTTCTCATTGGGCCCAACTGCACAACCTGGCTCTATGTGACATGGCCAGGATTTGGGTTCGCTGAAACTTGAAGAATTGGGATGGTGACTTGATCTTGATGACGGAGCAGTTGATTGCCATCTCCTTCGTGAATAAGGGAGGCTTCCGGTTCTTGCTGGGGGCTGTCTACGGACACAATGACAGAAGGAGACGGGAGTCCCTATGGAGCGACATCTCCCGTGTTTCCTCTGTTGCTGACTCGTCATGCCTTCCTCTTCTCTTGATCGGGGACTTCAATGCCCTTCTGCACCAAGGGGAGAAGCTAGGTGGTTGTCCGGTTCCAGATTCTATCATCTATGATTTCCAGAGATGCCTCCTGCTTGCGGGACTTCGGAGATTGTCTCGCTCAGGCTTCATCTGGACTTGGCACAACAAAGCAACTCATAACAGGGTTGCTTGTCAGCTTGATCGAGCTCTGGACAATGGGGAGTGGTTTCGTCACTTCCCCAACACTTCGGCTGAGGGCCTGGCCGCTGGGACGAGCGATCATTCCCCCATCAGGGTTGGCTTCACTGCTCGGTCTATTGGGAAGTCCCGTCCGTTCAGGTATAACAACAGTTGGTATCTCTCGGAGGGCTACCTAGAGGCTGTCGCAGAGGGGCTTACTAGCGGTCAGGAGGGGACGGCTCAATTCCGCTTGGTTTGTCGCCTCAAGGCCACGAAGAGAGCTCTCATGAGTTGGGTGAAGGGGTTGCCCAAGTCCACCTTAGAAGATAAGGAGGTGGAGTTGCGGACATTGCAGCAGGATATGCAAGCTGACATGCTTAATGGGGACCTGGCGGCTAGAGAGAAGGAGCTGATCGGAGAAGTCAACATCCTGAGGCTGCAGAAGGAGATTAGCTCGGCCCAGCGAGCCAAATGTTCCTGGCTAAAGGATGGCGACCGTTGCTCCAAGTTCTTCTATGATGTTATTCGGACAAGACAGAATAGGAATCACATCTCCCAGCTTCTTGATGCGGATGGCACTCTGGTGGAGACGCCGGCTGAGATCCAGGACGAGGCTGTCAGGTATTATTCTGAGTTATATTTCCATACCGACTACCTGTCTGTGTTCCCAAATGTTGTTACGAAGAGATTGGTGACTCCATATGGGAATAGCATTCTTCTTGTCCCTGTTACATTGGAGGAGGTGGAATCTATTGTCAAGGTGACGGATCCCAACAAGGCTCCTGGTCCGGATGGCTTCAGCAGTTGTTTCTTCAAACGCCATTGGGACATTCTGAAGCATCAGGTCGTGGAGGTAGTGCAGGAATTCTTCACCAAAGAGAAGCTTCTGAAAGAACTGAATCACACTTTCCTGACCTTGGTGCCAAAGAAGGAGGGAGCGACAGCATTGGCGGATTTCAGACCTATTGCGTGTTGTAATTATCTTTATAAGATAATTACGCACCTTATATGCCGGCGGATGGAGGGGATCATGCAGGACTTGGTATCTCCGAATCAGGCTGCGTTCATCAAGGGGAGGTCGATCGCAGAGCACAGCCTCCTGGCACATGAGATGGTGAGGGAATTTAGCAGACCCGGAGGGGAGAAAGCTTGTGTTAAACTGTGTAGGAACCCTAGAGGGGGGTGAATAGGGTCAAGCTAGCTAATCAAGCACTTAGCACAAGCTAATGGGCAATTTAAAAATATAAGTGCAAGAGAAGAAGCAATAACAATACCGACACACGATATATCCTGGTATCCTCCCAAGAGGCACTCCAGTCCCGGAACTCTCTCCGGCTTTAATCCACTATTTGAGTAAATAGTTACACACGAGTTTGGATCCGAAGAACTCGCCAACTTCTTACACGAGAGCTTTAATCCGAAGGCCTCTCTGACTTCAACCGAGAGTTTGGATACGAAGACTCCCCAACTTCAATCGAGAGTTTGGATACGAAGACTCTCCAACTTCAACCGAGAGTTTGGATACGAAGACTCTCCAACTTCAACCTTTCATAATAGGTTTTGATCTCCTTATACAATAAGATGAAGATCTCACTTTTCAACTCAATAACTCTAACACAATTTGTGGATGGCAAATGAAAGCTTTGTAGAGTTGTTTGTGGATAGGCTTTGGTGGTTTAGAAATTTTTAGGCTCAAAGCATCAACCTTGAATGAAGGGGTTCAAGGCTATTTATAACCAAAGCATTGAAAAGAGCCAAAGGCAACTTTTCAGTCAGCGACCGGCATACCGCCGGTATGAGTCGGCATACCGTCGATATACCGGTCTGGGATTGCAACGGCTCGAAATATAGCCGTTGGGATCATTTAATGCTGGAAATCTGACCGTTGGACTTTCAACGTTACTGAACCGGTATACCGTCGGTATGCCGATTTTGTAGACAGAAAACTTTCTGTGAACAAAATCGGTATACCGTCGGTATAGACCGGTATACCGTCGGTATGCCAGTTTGCATCCGAAAATGATCCTGGGCTAATTTCTACCCTAGCTTTCGATTTTACCATCCATTTCTTGTGTTTACAATTATTCCTAAGACTCATTACAGACTCCAGATATACTGTAGTAGGTGCAGGCTTCTTTAGAGTCTTGAAATGATGATGGCATGGCTTGGCTTCTTCCTTTGATAGGTGCTGGCTTTTTCCCTTGGCGACAGCTGTCCAAAGATATCCAGTTTGTGAAAACTGAATACCTTTCGGGGGCTTCGCCCCCGAACCCCCCGACGAGGGGCGCTGCCCCCTCGACCCCCGTCCGCTGACCGGGCAGCGGAACCCCCGAGTGCGTGGCTCCGGAGATGTCGTCGGGTGGTTCAGAGAAATCTTGTGGGATCCGTCGTCTTTGGCCCACCATGATTTCTTCATTGCATATGTCCACATTGATCTTGCTTATTGCTTTTCTGCATGTACATGTTAGACGAACAAAGCAATATACATAGTAGCAAGTGTGATAAGTTTAATGCACATTAGGACAATGATGAGTTTAAGTATAAGTGCTAAGGTGATAGCATAATTGTTTAGTGATATCATAATGATTAAAATTAATTGAATAACCAAAATCAAAAACATAGTTTTGATTTTGGCAACCCGATTAAATTTAAAATAGATAAGCTCATATCACTAATATGTAAACCAATAGGCACATATCACCAAAGGTATAAGTATAAGTAGAAATGCTATAGCGATAGTATGAAGATTACTGATAATGAAATGCTAAACTTAACATATTAACCATATTCAAAAACATGATACAATCATTGGGCTAACAATCTCCCCCTTTTTGATTATGGCAAATCGGTTAAGTTTAGTATGGACACAATAGATGCATGTATCACTATTATACAAAAGACATAAGCAATATCACTAAAAGCATACTACTTAGATTACTTATAAAAGCATACTTAAACTTACTTCTCCCCCTTTGACATGATCAAAAATAGGCTCCCCCGTACTAAGAGATAAAATAAAATCAATCTCAAGCATAGAAATCAAAGCATGGGGAACTTTATAGACAATCATTATCAAGATATACTAATGAAAAACAATGGGAGAAGGGTGTAATGACAAGTTTATAAAGCTACATTGCCAATGTAGAACATCAAATTTAAAAGAAGCATGTCAAAACACAATATAGTTGGTAAAACAAATAAAATTGATAAACATTCAAATAAAATAGTTTTACCAACTTTAAATCCAAGAAAAACTCCAAAACATAATATGATATGAAATATTACTCTAGTTTTGGAAGAGAATTATGAAATAAAGGATTTCAATCAAACGCCATGAGGATTAGATAATTGCAAAGTAATTGATATAAAAATACCAAGTGAGATCGTTGGAAGATATAAACTTAATACCAATTGAAATATAAACGTGAAACATTGATCAAAAAGCCATTTAAAAGTCAAAATTGTCCACAATTAAATATGTAAACCAATTGTAGAACAAAAGAAATGAATGATCAATGTACAATAGAGCAATTGATATAGAATAATCTCATTATTTGCAAAATCTATATGCTTACCCAAGTTCATGCATTTGAACTCAATTACCTTATCATGCTATATGAATACCCTTTTTGGATAAACATGAAGGTAAAGGAGATAAGTACTTTAGAAAGGGAAATTCAGTCGACTTGAATGCTCCCCCTCAAGGTATTGCCAATATAGATAAACATAAATTTTGGGTAAGTCCTCGATAAGAAAAGCCAAATTAATTAAGCATACAAGGAAAGCCAAAACAATGAAAGCACAATAGTCATCAAGATAAGATATGAAAGTTAATATTAACAAAATGACTAATTTAATCCATATAAAAGAGAGAGATAAGTAATAAAGACACTTGCATACACTCTCAAAAATCCTTCACAAATAAAAATATCATGACCTCAATCAATAGTATATGAAATAGAAGAAAAATGTGGGTCCATGATGAACTAGGTATACGACATATTAAAGGGTATAAATAAATTGAATCAATTGATTTACTCCCCCTCAAAATATGCGTATATAGTTCCAAAGCACTTATAGCATAAAATATATAACTAAAAGATTTGGGGGTAAATCAACTATGGATTTCTCCCCCTTGCTCAATGCATATAAGGCTACAATATCGTCAAAAGACGAATAATATCTTTAGTCAAGAGGAGATATCCAATTAATAGTCGCTAAAGATGAAATAATTAGAAGAATATTCCAATTAAGCATGTATAATCAAAAGATGGCATACATTAATCTATATAGAAGGATCTCATATTTAAATATGATAGATCAATGTATGTTATCCTTTGAGAAAATGTCATCATGAAAAAGAAAAAAAAGTCAATTAAGAACAATCATAATGATAGACAAATATAGCATAAAAATATCATGTCCATGATTATCTAATTAAGAAAGAATCAATCAATTTAATACTTTGCATGGACTAGGCATGTTTTATCACATATGTACCCATCAACTAGGTAATATCCAAACTTTGCCATATCTAAATGAGAGACCAATAAAGTTCAAATGGTAAAGACACTATGTGATAATCCATGAGTAGTCAAAGTAGAGTAGTAAATTAACTTGACATTTACAAAAATAGATAGTTTAGGACTACTCAATCATTAAGATCATTCATGAAGAAAGCAAATGAATAAATATGATCAAATGAATCTCATCAAGAGAAAAATAAAAATTCATATTTATAATAAAATCTCATAAATCAATAAGAATATGGAAAAGAGTCATTCTTATTTAAATGATTGCAAACACAATCAAGAAGAGATGTAAATGATAATACGATAAAATCATGACTCAAAAGTGAGAGGAATTTAAGAGATACATGCTAATGACTAATAAGAAAGGAGACTTAAAGAGAGGAATCACAAACCTCCAAGAGAAACAAGATCTAATCAAGAATTTGTAAAACTAGTTTTAGAGAACAAACATATGTATCTAAAATAGGATACAAATTACATTTAGAAGAATCACAGATCTTGTTTACGTAAACTAGCATATCATATATAGATTGAAAAGAAAAACAATAGCTAGATGAGTGGAAGTGAACCAAATTATATAGCTTAACAATATATCATAAATAAGCAAGCTACATAACTAATTAAGATTAATGAGGTAGGCCATACAAGATAAATGTGCTCATTTAATCTTAAGTCACTAACACTAAAGATACTTGCTCAAGCATAGAGTTCACAAAGAGGGCAATACATTTTGAATGAACAAAATAATTTAGACTCTTTACTAAGCAATGATAAAAGCAAGAAGATAGCAAAATACATGAATTAGACTCTTATCAAGTAAAGGACAAAAGAGATGTTCATGAGAACACAATAAAATAAATCTCTTTGCCAAGTATTGAGATTAACCCAAGATAATAAAATAATAGATCGATCTAGAGAATGCAACATATTATATCCAATGTAAAACAAGTGTATTCTCTAGAAATGGGAAATCTCAACACAAGAGCTCAACCCATAGTAGCTAAGGACATAAGAAGATGATGTAATAATTACATGTATTCTCATGTGCTACAAAAACATTAGTGGGCAACAATAATTCAAAAGAAGCATATGCCCAAGAAGTGAGCAAGAAAGGTCATTAAGATCAAGAAAGCTAATTAAGAGCTAAAGATGGCAAGAGACACATTTTTCAAAAGCTTTCATAGTGCACCATAGTAAAATATAAAAATATAGACAAAAAAATACACTAATTAAGGAGGTGAATTTAATAAGCAAGGTAAAGCACAAAACCATGTGATCCTTAAAAATACTTCCATAAATAGTCATGAACAAGACGCTAATAAATATTTTCTCTCAACATCCTAACTTAAAGGTATAAAACAAATAAATATCAAAAGTTAGGAATCATTTATATATATGAAACTATATATATCACAAATGGGCATACATGAAAAGATCAAAAATCAATTAAGAACATGTATCCATAATGCCAACCAAAAAGTCAATAAGATATCATCAAAAGAAGACTTTAAGGAAGAAGCTAATTGATTCAAGAAGAATAAATTTGGTCAAAGGAATCAATAGCTAAGGTATGAGATAAGCACAAGTTTGAAGGTAACAAGTATAATTAAATACTCTTCAAGTCAACATAAAACTTTAGCTTAACTCATATGCCCATATAAAGATATTTATACAAAAAATATCAACATAAGAAATACATGATCTACATAGAGATGAAAATTTTAATGAATATAGTCATGTATCCTTAATGAAAGTTTGAAAAACTATCACAAATTCAAAACACATATAAATAAGCTTTATTAGGCAAAGACATAATTGATTCATAAGAGGTTTAATCAAAATAAAACATGAGAATCAATAATGAATATATTATGTAAGCACAAGGTTAAAGTGAAAGTATAAGTAAATACTTGTCAAGTGATAAGAAGCTTGTGCTAAACATATATATTCACAAATACCGATTAAAAAAAAATGAAATATTAAATACAAATCGACAAAAAAGCAACTATCTCAAAAACTTTAAAGACGGAGAGTTAAAATCATATTAACTCAAATCAAAACCAAGCTCCTATGGACTAGATTGATATGCATGATTTATAAAAGATTAAGAATAACGAGCATGCATATATAAATGTGTCACACTAATAGAAAATGAGTGATAAACTACATAGTGTGAACTAATCATTTAAGCTAAGTAACTAGTCATGCTAGATAAAAGAAATAATAAGAAAATTAACTAAGCATGCTAGTATTATATCTCACATTGATTTATACAATAAGCAACTAAGGACATCAATGTGAGCTAGTAGCAAGACATCAAGAGAAACATGCTCGACTCTACAAATATAAACCATTTAAAGAGAATCGATTAGTATGTTACCAAAGTGGCTCTAGTGGCCACACTTGTGTTGGTGCAATTGCTTAGAAGATGACCTTTGAGCTTTGCAACCACCAACACGCTCCTCGGTGCTGTCCCGATACAAGAAGCTCCACCTACAACATTAGACGAAGACTTTGGTATCCAAATAAACTTGGATCCACATTTGTTAGCTTTAGGGACCCATATACTATTTACTCTAGCATCGGTACAAAAATTCCTGCGAATAGGACAAGTTAAACTCATGTGTCCAATGCGAGAGCAATAGAAGCACCTCATACTAGTGTGTGCACATGTATCGGAATGAGAATGATTATGAACATGTGACATACTAGATTGATGAATATATTTAGAGTGAGCATGCATGGATTTGGTCTTAAGAATATCATGTTCTAATATCAAATCATCATGCATACAAGTAAGAGAATCAAATTTAACAATTAAAGCATTATTCTCTTTTTCAAATAAAACAATTCTAGAAATAAAATCATCATTTTGTTTCTTTAAAGAGTCAATAGAAGAATCATGCAAATGATTTAGCTCATGAGTTTGCCTCTTAAGATCTTCTATTGATGAGGAAAGAGATTTGATTTTCAAAATTAAAACCTCATTCAAACTCTTTAAAGAAACACAAGATGAGTTTTGAGAATCAAGTCTAGATAATAAAACATTGTTTTCATTTCTCAAAAACTCATTTGCTTCTTCTAAATGAACAACCTTTTCGGAAAGTTCTTCATTTGTAGAATAAAGGTTATCAAGAATCTCTAAGGATTGTTTAGCCATGGCTTTCTACTTAGAACATTTCTTGCATTTAGAAGAAGGATGATTGTCTATGCTACTAGAAATAAAACCCTCTTTATCGGAGGAGGATAAATAAGATGCCATAGAAAAATAACAAGGATCTACTCTAAGGATGTTAAGCCTAGCAATAGAGTCCTAGCTCTGATACCAATTGTAGGAACCCTAGAGGGGGGGTGAATAGGGTCAAGCTAGCTAATCAAGCACTTAGCACAAGCTAATGGGCAATTTAAAAATATAAGTGCAAGAGAAGAAGCAATAACAATACCGACACACGATATATCCTGGTATCCTCCCAAGAGGCACTCCAGTCCCGAAACTCTCTCCGGCTTTAATCCACTATTTGAGTAAATAGTTACACACGAGTTTGGATCCGAAGAACTCGCCAACTTCTTACACGAGAGCTTTAATCCGAAGGCCTCTCCGACTTCAACCGAGAGTTTGGATACGAAGACTCCCCAACTTCAACCGAGAGTTTGGATACGAAGACTCTCCAACTTCAACCGAGTGTTTGGATACGAAGACTCTCCAACTTCAACCTTTCACAATAGGTTTTGATCTCCTTATACAATAAGATAAAGATCTCACTTTTTAACTCAATAACTCTAACACAATTTGTGGATGGCAAATGAAAGCTTTGTAGAGTTGTTTGTGGATAGGCTTTGGTGGTTTAGAAATTTTTAGGCTCAAAGCATCAACCTTGAATGAAGGGGTTCAAGGCTATTTATAACCAAAGCATTGAAAAGAGCCAAAGGCAACTTTTCAGTCAACGACCGGCATACCGCCGGTATGAGTCGGCATACCGTCGGTATACCGGTCTGGGATTGCAACGGCTCGAAATATAGCCGTTGGGATCATTTAATGCTGGAAATCCGACCGTTGGACTTTCAACGTTACTGAACCGGTATACCGTCGGTATGCCGATTTTGTAGACAGAAAACTTTCTGTGAACAAAATCGGTATACCGTCGGTATAGACCGGTATACCGTCGGTATGCCGGTTTGCATCCGAAAATGATCCTGGGGTAATTTCTACCCTAGTTTTCGATTTTACCATCCATTTCTTGTGTTTACAATTATTCCTAAGACTCATTACAGACTCCAGATATACTGTAGTAGGTGCAGGCTTCTTTAGAGTCTTGAAGTGATGATGGCATGGCTTGGCTTCTTCCTTTGATAGATGCTGGCTTTTTCCCTTGGCGACAGCTGTCCAAAGATATCCAGTTTGTGAAAACTGAATATCTTTCGGGGGCTTCGCCCCCGAACCCCCCGACGAGGGGCGCTGCCCCCTCGACCCCTGTCTGCTGACCGGGCAGCGGAACCCCCGAGGGCGTGGCTCCGGAGATGTTGTCGGGTGGTTCAGAGAAATCTTGTGGGATCCGTCGTCTTTGGCCCACCATGATTTCTTCATTGCATGTCCACATTGATCTTGCTTATTGCTTTTCTGCATGTACATGTTAGACGAACAAAGCAATATACATAGTAGCAAGTGTGATAAGTTTAATGCACATTAGGACAATGATGAGTTTAAGTATAAGTGCTAAGGTGATAGCATAATTGTTTAGTGATATCATAATGATTAAAATTAATTGAATAACCAAAATCAAAAACATAGTTTTGATTTTGGCAACCCGATTAAATTTAAGATAGATAAGCTCATATCACTAATATGTAAACCAATAGGCACATATCACCAAAGGTATAAGTATATATAGAAATGCTATAGCGATAGTATGAAGATTACTGATAATGAAATGCTAAACTTAACATATTAACCATATTCAAAAACATGATACAATCATTGGGCTAACAAACTGGACCTGAGGAAGGCGTATGATATGGTCAATCGTGACTTCCTCTGCCATCTGATGACCGCCATGGGTTTCGCGGAACACTGGGTGGCGTTGATCCGGGAGTGCATTACGTCCCCTACTTTCTCTGTTCTCATCCAGGACGTTCCTTATGGGTACTTCCAGAGCAACCGTGGGCTTAGGCAAGGTGACCCATTGTCCCCTTACCTGTTCACGCTTGTTATGGAATACTTTACTTGCTTGATGGATCTGGCAGTGCACCGTGGACGGCTGGTCCCTCTGTTTCGGAGGATGGACCCCCCAGTTACCCACCTTATTTATGCTGATGATCTGCTAGTCTTCATCCAGCCGTCGACGGAGAGGTTGCAGTCGCTTGCGGCTATTATGGAAGATTTGAAGTCCTTTTCGGGTCTCCAGATGAACAGGGATAAGAGTAGGGTCTACTTCAGCTCCCTGTGTCCCCGGAAGGAGCGGGCTGATGTGCTGGGTATCGCGAGGAGTGATCTTCCGGTGCGTTACTTAGGAGTGCCTCTCACAGTCAACTATGCGCGGGATCAGGACTGCCATAGTCTGATGGAGTATGTCCAGAGAAGAGTAGAAGGTTGACAAGCAGCCGGTCTGTCATTTGGCGGACGCATTGAGCTGGTCAGATCGGTGATCTCGGCTGTGGCCCATTTCTGGCTGCAGTCCATCCTCCTCCCTGTGGCCACTATTCGGCGAGTGGAGCGACTCTGTGCCGATTTCATTTGGAGGGGGGGTATGCATGCGATCTCCTGGGAGCAGCTCTGTCGTCCCAGGAAGGAGGGAGGAGTGGGGCTTAGGCCGTTGCTGGAGATTAGGAAGGCTTCTGCGCTTAAGCTGGCCTGGAGATTCATCAGCGGGGGGTCTCTCTGGGCGAATTGGATGCACAGCAGATACGTGAAGCAGGGCAACTTTTGGACGTGTTCTACTGACAACAACCATTCAGTCACGTTCAAGACTGTCTTGAGACACGGGAGTGCTCAAGTCTGCTATCCGGAGGATCGTGAAGGATGGGTCGGGTACGGACCTCTGGCGGGATCCTTGGATAGATCGGCGTTCGCTGTTGGACATCAGGGGAGCCCCGACTCATCAGGAGGACAGGCGTGGTCTGACGTGTAGTCGCATCATACGAAATGGGGAGTGGAGACCGGAATCATATCGGTTCATTGAGGAGCTGGGTGGGATTATTATGTCTACAGTCATTGATCCGACTTTGCCTGCGGATCGGTAGATTTGGGAGCCGACTGAAGCATCTTCGGAAACTGGGGAGTTCCAATTCCGTAGCTGCTACAACCTTATCCGGCGCACTTTCCCTCTGAGTCCTGATTACGAGTTCGTTTGGTGCAAGGGTCTGGCCAGGAAGATGCAGTTGTGTGTTTACAAGCTTCTACTGGGCCGCCTCTTGACTAGGGATCGCCCGAGTTCGTTTGGAGTGCCGGTTCCGGATCCCAAGTGTGTGCTTTGCTGTTTGGAGTCTGAATCTATAAAGCATATCTTCTTCGAGTGCACTCTGGCAGGACAGATCTGGTCGGAGCAGAGTCGTGTTTTGGGAGTGTGCGCCTCCGGGAAATGTATTGGGGACATCATCACGGTGATCCGGGATAGCAGGGGTCGAGGGCAGGACTAGTTCCGAACAGCCAGAATTCGTCTGGCTGCTTCGGTTTGGCATGTATGGCGGGAGCGAAACCGTCGGATCTTTGAGGGGCTGGTCACCCCTCCGGTTGGCATTCTCCATAACATCGAGTTTGATGTGAATGCTATGGAGAATTGATGAGTGGGAGTCCCACTCTGATTGTATGTTGTAAGATTATGGCTTTTCCTTTGGAATAAAATTTACCTTTTTCCAAATATATATATATATATATATATATATATATATATATATAAAATCGGGGAATGTCATTTCTCTTTTTTCCTTGGCTTAATGCCATAAAGATGAATGCAATTCCTTGAACAAATTGTACATCTTACCACTTTGCCTAGACTCTTTCTTGTCAAGGGGAACTTTGAGGGTGATCCTTGATTGCATAAGCATAACCCACATTACAAAAAATGCAGGTCTACTTACCAGTCAACTGATCTTCTAGGTTTATTGTAAGGTCCTTGGCGAGAAATTTGGCATCAGACTGCTTGTTTATGCTCTACGACCAACCCTATTCTGATGGGAGAAGGCTGTGATGATGATAATACTTCTATATACATAATGCACTCAAATAAGTAAATCCGTCCAGAAGTTGACCATATTCACCATACAATTATAAATCCTAGAAAACTATGAAACCTATTAAACTTCCTTTAGCCGATGACGTAAGGCATGTTCCTTTCATTTCCTCCTTTAGCATTGTGCTTGCACTGGCCAGCTTTTTAGATAGCTTGCATGTATGCATGTGCGGACAATAGGTGAAAGACGTGCCGTGCTGGGCTGGCCTGTACTTTCCGTGCCACATCCGTGTCCAGGGGTGGCCCGCAACGTGGAAACTGGTGTACCAGGCCAGGCCAAGCCGGCAAGGAAATCTGAATAAGTGGGCACATCCCACCCGTGGGCCCAGCCACATTCCGTGCCGGTGACAGACTATACAGTGGAGGATGTGGACTATACAGTGGAGGATGTGGCCCGGAAATAATGGCTCGGGCCAGCTCGGCGAAGGCATGCATGCCCTTCACCTCTACTCCGCTCTAACCATCAAGACCAGCATTAGGTTTATCTGCAAGATGGTGAAAATATGTTTCCAATGTGATCTATGTAACAATGAGATCAAAGATAATGGAGACTCATCTAGTAAGATGGTGGAAGCCGCATATTTTAGAAGGATACTTCTGATTCTATGCAGTTATTAGCCACAAGAATATTCTTATAAGGCACCCAATATTTAATGTATAACTAGTCATTAATGACTGGCCTTGTCTCAAAAAATAAAAAGAAAAAAAGTGTAATGAGAGGGAAACACAATAATGTGTCATGATCTTGTCGCTAATTACAACTTCATGACAGATAAACCTCTGAAATCTGTATGCAAGAGACGTATAAGATTCAAATATGATGGACAAGGTAATATATTTTTCATTAGTTTCATGCATCTCTTTGTATCTTGATGATTTGACATTGTTTCATACATCTCTCACTTGTGCTGCTTTGCATGAAACAATATCGTATGGGGCACACTTAAAAACTTAGTTTAACAATGCCAGAGTAAACCACCAGAGTGATAGATGAGAAGGACTTGGAGGAAAACATCAACCAGAAGGTGCAAAGATTTGCAAAACAACCAGCATACATGTGATTGAACAACAACAAGAACAACAGGGCATTTATTTATCCAAATATTTGGGATCGGCTATTTGAACCATATTCTTCAAGTCGGCACTGTCACTTGTGCAGCTTTGCATGAAACAATATTGTATGGGGCACACTTAGTTTAACAATGCCAGAGTAACCACCAGAGTCATGGATGAGAAGGGCTTGGCGGAAAACATCACCCAGAAGGTGCAAAGATTTGCAAAACCAGCAGCATACATTTGATTGAACAACAAGAACAACAGGGCATTTATTATCCCAAATATTTGGGATCGGCTATTTGAACCATTTTCTTCAAGTTGGCACTGCCAAGGGCCACAAACTCTCAATTACAAAAACAATATACTTCTTTACAACCTCAACCAAGTTTTTAGGCCTAACAGTCCCAACCCTAGTTCTAGCAGCTCCTTTAACTAATATCTTCTCGCACCTAATAGGTACATTTATTGGTCCATTACGCTTGCACGTGTCCAAACTACATGAACTAATTTTGGCTCATTTTTCAATTGGTGCCACCCAAAAACTTCCCACAAATACACTCCTATCTTTGAACATTGTCAATCATCCATTTCTTATCCTTAGTCATCCATCTAATCATTCTCATTTCAGCTATGATCATTTCCTAGACATGTTTTCAACAGTTCATCACTTCGATCCATAAAGCATGGCTGGTCTTATAGATCTATAAAACTCCCCACGAAGGCACTCATTTTTTTTATCCTATCTTTCAACATTGTCAATCTTCCATCTTATCATTTCCATTTCAGCTATGATTATACACATGTTTTTTAATCCTCCAACACTCTGATCAATAAAGCATGTTGGTCTTATAGATGTCTTATACCACGTGATTTAATAATATTACACTTTTTTAGAAGAATGAATGTTATATATCTATAGAAAAAGATTACCTGCATAGACACTGCTAGCTCAGCATTCGCATCTGGTGCTGGGATTGCTTTAGATTCTTTATGAGCTCTCCTCTCAAGGTCAAGTCTTTGTACTTTCCCCCCAGCAGCTCTTTGCCTGTTGATATGAGAGATTAGGTACTGTTCACAGAATATAATTACTTTGGCAACACAAAATCTGTAAAATTGAAGTGTAATTGAGAAATTGATATATGTTTACATTAATGATATACAAAGAATTATGTACAAAGAATACAATATACACATGCATGCACAACATGACGGCCTCTATCATCATCATAGCTGTCTCGTCAGAATGGGTTCAATTTTAGAACTCAAAATTCTGTGAAAGAATCACAGTATCCACATTGTCAACTTGGAATAAATTGTACGAGTTGGTGAGAAATCTTGTTATAAAGGCAGCAATGAACAAGAGAGGACATTGAGATACACCTAAAAAGGTATCTTGGTGGCAGGCAGTGCTACCTTAAATTGGATATCTGTACATATAGGACATTGCATGGAATACAGTGGTGAAGGCAAAATTTAGAGAAGGCAATAGTTTTCAATCTGCATTGAATGATTCATTGGAGGTGTTCTTTTCTTTAGAGAACATGCATCAGAACTTCTCAAACCACCCGGCCTTGGCATGTCTAGCCGATAGAGTGGAGCCTTCCTCTCTTCACTCGTATGCTTCTCTTATCATGTTGCATCCTTGGATGGGGATAGCGATCCTGAGAAGGCGAGCGAACCCGAACACTCCGCAGTGATTCCCCATGTTTATTCTCCTTGCTAGAGCCAGGGGCCTTTTCTGCCACAGTCTGGGGTTAGGATAACGCTTGATTCTATCAACATCGTAACATTGCTCTGATTCCACGATATGTTATTAGTCCGCTCGATGAGGCAACAATTAGGGATCCTCGAATCATTCTCAGATGCCCCGAGAGGCATCCTTTCCTTAATTCGAGGGTGGTTCATGCGCGCACAAATGAGCACCGGCCGCAACGACCAATACAGTCAGAGTCAAAAAGTCATAATTTCTTGTGACGAGTTCTAGTTTGATTCCATGCAAGGAAGCAGGGACCTACGTTCCTAACATGAAGAGTCATTCAAGAAAAAGAAAGGGAAAGAAGCGCTGAGGTAAAGCAAGAATAGGAAGTAAGCCCATAAGGAGGTGATGTCGACTTAGAAGAAAGACATGTTCCTTTTTTTTCTATTCTTTTGTGGATGCATCAGTTCAGCCAACAATAGCAATACTAGTTATTTGGTTTGATCCAATTGGCTCCTTAGTGCGCTTGCCTCACTTCGTAATATTCGCCTTGATCTCCACATCAATCGAGTCATATATCTCATAGTATTCGCCTCTATCTCCACAGCAATTGAGTCATACACCAGAACGAGTACCGTGAGGCACACGCGATATCCAGCTTTAAAGTAATTAATTATTGAATATCTAGAGATATTCATTCCCTTTTCTAAAAATGGAGAAAGTTGCCCAGCTGGAAAGTCCGAGTGAACTGATAAGGATATGGAAATCGTGTTAGTTTAGCAAAGCCCGGTAGCCAAGGGTTAGACATACTGCATTGTTATTGGTATGTGTAAACACTTCCTAATTGCTTTAGTAACTGACTCCATAATCCCATATGCATCAGCAAAAAAACACAAATATGGCTCACAGGGCCAGTTACAAAGTTTAGCACAACATTCAACTTTCAGATCATGATAAAAGCAATTAGTAGCTAAACATAAAAGCAAATAGTAGCCAAACATAAAAGCAATTAGTAGCTAAACGGACTTGAATCTTTTAGGTAAAAAAGACCAGTATATCTAGTTGTTATAACCATAATTGAAAAAGCCCAATCATGCCCTTCCACCACAGACTTGTCAGTTTTTTATCCCTTCAGACCCATCTCTCCAAGCTTTTCCTATTACACGATACTTGGATATTAATATGTGCAAGAACTAGCTATATCAATAATGTAATACAGAAACAGCTAAGAATAAGACCATTTGCCCTCAGCATAAAGAATGGGTATTAGAACCTCTGATTGTCATTAAATTACACTATGGAAGAAGAAGAATGTGGATTTGCTAGAAGGTAACTAATAAGGAAAAGAAGAATGAATAACTTCTATTATAAACAATTCCAAAAGTAGGTGAGCAGAAGACGAAGGAATTTTGTCATCATAGCTTGAGACAAAGGATGGACAAGAAAAGGGATTAGATTCAGGAAACAATGCAAGATAGAAGATATGGAAGAAAATGATTGGGACCATTGGTTTTTAAATAGAAACTGTTGGAGCTGTGTAGGTAAGACGGTAAGTGGAATAGTACAGTTTGGATGTCAACTTTATGTGCATTGCAGGTGGCTATGAATTAGGTTCGCATTCAGTCCAAATTAAATTAAAAGGGCCATTCTTAATCAAATTAATTTTCTTACTTTTTAAGTAGAGTGCCTAGATACTAGTATTCAAAAGCAATAAATGTGAAAATCATAAAGAGATTAAGCTGGAACGGTGGCAGAAAAAAATCCCCAAGTCCCTCACTTTTTAAGACATAAAGGAGTAAACTGTTTCCATACGCTGCAGATACCAAAAATCTAAAAGTTTCCCACAATCACACTTCCTATATAGATGAACAAATAATTATACAGACCTTCTAGCTTCCTCATCCCGCACTTTTGCATCGAATTCCTTGCTTGGAGGATATTTGGGCAAGCTTGAAGGATCACATGGAAGTGGCCTCGTAGTAAAAAACTATAACCAGCAAAAAAATTCCTTTGTTAGACAGTAAGTAAAATTACAGATAATTCACAAACTAAGACTTTGAAACAAATTCATTAATTCAAGCAATATAAGGCACCAAAAACATCATATGAAGGTAAAAAGTAAAAACTATATTCCAAAATCTAAATGGCACGATATAAACTAATAAAAGCACGACACTTAATTCATAACATACTTAACTAGTGTGCATTAGCCATCTAAGGAAGTTAAGCTACACACATAATTCCTAAAGTAAATTAGCTAATGCTCACAAGGCATACAAGTAAGTTGAGAATTATATTACAGATTCCAGTACAAGATGCATGTGATGTGGTAAGCAATGGTCCAAAGGGTATCCCCAAGGGAATCAAACCAACTTACACCAACAACATGGGAGCAACGAATGTACCATAAGGGAGCAAAGAATGCCATCATCATCATCCAAGCCTTATCCCATCAAAATGGGTTTGTTATGGAGCATAAGAAAACTCCATACAAGATCCGACAAAAGTTTTATGACCGGTTGCCAACCAATCGGCAACCTTCTATTTTGGTGTCAAATTCATTGAGAAGGTAGCTATGACCATGAGAGGGACATGCACTTTTTGGATTGCACTTTTAGCTCATGCAACCAAGGGGCACCCTCCAAGTTCCATTACTATAAAGAGTCTAAGTTCCATTACTATAAAGAGTCTAGAAGAAGAGATAAGATCTTACAATTTGCTATAGGGAATAACATTCATGTCTGTGACACATTACACCAAAGATGAGCAAAGAATGTAGGTGCGCTTATATTTCTTTCTAATACAAAGAGCAATGTTTGAAATATCAGATATTGGGTTCATATTAAGATATCAGATGTAGGATATCGAAGATATATCAAAGGAGATATATTGAAAGGTCGTATACTAATAAAATATATTATATATTATTATATATACTAAATGTCCTATCAAATTCAAATTTTTAGATGTACGAAATGTTCTTAATGTCCTAAAAGACTAAAGTTAACTAACAAACAAAAAAATATCTAACATGACATCATAGCATGGTAACAAACTAACAATTATGAAATTACAAGTACAAACAAAAAAACTAGTAATATTAATATAAAAACCTACTCGAGAGAGAGAGAGAGAGAGAGAGAGAGAGAGAGGAGCCTCACGATCGCTGCTCGACATAGAGAGAGGGGGGCTTCCTTGTGGCGTGTGCGATAGAGAGAATTAGGCTTAGGGCTTTTTAGGTTTAAGTTTGGTTAACATACAAGATATGACCGACCCTACCCAACCCAAAAACACTTATTCACCTCTACTATCCGATATTTTAATATACTGAGAGAGATCCCGACATCATATGGGATTTTGACCGATAGATTGGCCGATTTTTATAAAACGATATGTCAGTTTTTGCCTCAAACCAGTATATTGGCGATAGTGCTGATATCTTTAACACTGACATAGAGTACTTTTCATCTCTTATATTATGTTATGAGATCTCTATAATTACTACTCATTACTCAATTATGACCAATGACCATCTATATAATTGGCTATTTACAAACCAATACTAGGTTAATGGCTTTCTTTGAACATTTTGCAGCCATATATATAGAAGTTGATTCCAATGTCATTAACCCTATTAGCCCATTGGAAATTTCTACAGTTAAAGTTTCAACTATGTTATATCTAATGTCTGATAAGTGTGCCTCAGATAAGGTATCTGCCACAACGTGCAAAAGACTTTTGCCTTCCACAAAATCCCTTGGCTGATGACTACAGATCCTAGATGACTTTATTCCCACAAGCTAACTTCTACTTTAAAATTTTCTCCAAAGATACTTATGAAACTGCAGCTGCTTAATAACTATGACAATGCTAATAAAGTTACAATTGACATGAACAGACAACATGACCAAGCATAACCCATAGATTGACAACTTCTGTAAGTAGAAGGTAAAGTACATCAAGATACCAAATGTTCCCCTTATTAATTTTACAAAAGATTAGCATTTCAACCAAGAAACTAACCAATTGGAACTGTGAGGTATGGTTAGGAAACATGGATAACAAATAAGAACAATAAATGAATAGGAGGGAGTAAATAGAAGGAAAATTGTTTGGCATGCAACCCCATTCTTGAGGGATTGTGTATTATTTGCTAATGGAGTATGACATCCCTAGAAGGAAGAACTTCTCAAACCCTGAATTTAGTTAGTTAGAAGTCAAGTAAAACAGAAGGAAAAAAGGAATACTTGAAATAGAAAAGTATATCCACACATTAATATTTAGAGACTCATGTTAAGTAGCAAAAGCTAACTGAAGATGGGGGAACCAACTGGTTAAGGCCTTCGGTATAAGGGGTGGGAGGAGAAGAGAGGTCTTGGGTTTGAATTATGGTTACTTCGGTTCAAATTTCGAATCCCATGCCGGGGACAGTCTCAGACAGGCCTTATTCTCAAAAAAAAAAGTAGCATAAGAGAAAATTAGGACATCAGCAAATATATACAAGGAGAACCATGCAATCCTCAATGACAATACAAAAGGCTGAAAAGAAAAGGACAATAGGAAGTACATGTCAAAGCTAGAACCATTTACTACTCAATGGTAAAAAGCTAAAGCTGCAATCACTAATACCTGGTAAATATCTATGTCATACAAAACGACCTCAGAGGCCCACAAATCGATCTACGATCGATTTAAAACCGTTTTAGGTACATTTACCTATCTATTTAAAAAACGGAGCTTACAGCTCATTTTTTAATATAACTTCGGCTGCCCAGCAGGGTAATTGAAAAAGAATATTTGAGCATAACTTGATTAAAGAAAAATAACATTATAGAAACCACGTACCTCACTCTTGAGAGCAGAAGCAGCAGTTCCACGGTCTGCTGGATCTATGGAAAGAAGGGTGTCCATAAGTTCCAAGGCTGGTTGAGGGAAGTCTTTAAATGTATCTGCTACACATCGTCTATATGGTTGTTGTGGTTTAAAGATGGTAGCATGAGGCAATTTGGAGTTCCTCCAATAATCATCAGATGGTGAACCACAGAGCTTGAAAATTTTGTGCAACTGCTCTACCTACAGAAGTATTGGAAAATTATATGTTATGATCGACATACTTCAATAAAAGCTTAATATTACATTATGCACGCTGCCATGATAATAATAATAATCAAAAACCTAAGAAAGTCTAGCAGGATTATACGAATTTAAATGTTCTCTTCTTAATTATTATTCCTCAAACCAATTTGGCTTGCAAGCTAAATATAGTAATCATTAAGCAGAACACACGCATACCAAATGTACGGTGGCAACATATAGTAGTCGATAAAAATTAGCCACCTCGATTCATACTTGCTTGTGTGTAACCAAGGTTGTAATTGTAAAAGGCGTCCAAGTGGCATGAGGCTCATGTTACTGCATGGTTTTAGGAGGGTCGAGAAGTAATAAGCCTCCAACACCAACACCAACCCACCCCCCCCCCCCCCCCCCCCCCCCAACCCACAAAAACCAATATAAGATGTTAGTTCAGCAAGTAAACCACACCTTCAAAGGATGTGAGCGCCAAACCTTACTGTCATTGGTACAAAAAGGTAATGAAGAAGTTAATCAAGTCAAGAAGTTCATACCATGTTCCAGATCATATTCTATGACCTGGCTCCCCAATCCTCCTTCACTTCCAAGGAATGTTTGGAATTGCTTAAGAAAAACTGTTCGTGAATTTTAAACAAAAATAAGTTCTTCCATGAAATATTGTGGTGGTAACAAATTTCCAATAGGACTTCTCATAAAGTCCAAGCCACAAAGTTGCAGTTCACGAAAGGCAAATATCCAGCTTCTCAACCCCAAAAACCAAAAAAGAGTGCACATTTGCTAAAATATTCATGTGACTTCTTTCTTGCCCAAAACACCATTCCTCTCCAGTGTATGTCTTTCCAGGGCGTGACATCATGAAACTCTGCCTAGCAGTTACCAACGGCCTCCCCTGCATGGACACCTCCCCCTTCATCACTGCCTCCTTTCCATCATGTCCTCTTTAGCCCTCCCCTTTCTCCATTGTAGCAATTGTCCTCACCATCGGTCCCACCCTTCCCACCCCACCACCTTTACATATTGTTTGGGAAAGGGGAAAATGAGGAGGAAAAAGTTGAGGGGAAAATGGGATGAAAATCAAAAGTGACAGTGTTTGGGAAGGGGGGAGGGAAAATGTAGGAGAGAAATTTAAGGAAAAAAATCATGCGGGCCCCACTAAAAAATTTCCTCCCAAAATCATGTGGGCTCCATTTGGGAGAATTTACGCAACTACCCTAAAAAAGTAAGTATAAATTATGATTTGAGAAACCCAAGGGCTAAACAGTAATATATTTATCATACAAACAAAAATATATCTTTTCACTTTTCCTTCCCCTACTTTTGGTCATCCAAACAAGGGAAGAATAAATTAACTTTACCTTCATTTTACTCCTCTTCATTTTCCTTTCCCTTAAATTTTTCCTTCCCTTCCCAGAATCAGTGTTCTAAAAATCGGCCTAGGCGGCCGCCTAGGCGCTAGGCGGCCGCCCGCCGCACCGAAAACCCCCTAGGCGGCGGTCCTAGGCGGTTTCGGTCTAGGCGGCCCTAGGCGGCCCTTAGGCGGCCAATTTTTTTTAAAAATTCAAAAAAAAGAAACAAAATTACATACTTACCTGCCACCACCGCCGTCGCAGCCGCCGTCGTCGTCGCCGTCGTAGGTGGCGGCGGCGGCGGCTGCTTCTGCTGGTGGTGGTGGCGGCGGCGGCTGCTTCTTCTGTTGTTGGTGGTGGGAGGGGAGGAGGAGAGGGGAGCGGAGGAGGAGAGGAGGAGGAGAGGAGAGGGGAGGTGGTGGGAGGGGAGGAGGAGAGGGGAGGGGAGGAGGAGGAGAGGAGGGGAGGGGAGAGGAGGAGTGGCTGCTGTCTGCTGTCTCTCTCCTCTCCTCCCCTAGGCACATATATATACATAATAATAAATATAAAAAAAATCGGAGCCTAGGCGCCCTAGGCGCTAGTCGGCCCTCCGGCGCACCGACTCCGCCTAGCGATTTTTACAACATTGCCCAGAATAGTTCCCAAACACACCCTTAGGCCTTAGGTTCACATGATATTGAACCACATTGCCTCCACTTCTATACCCCCCCCCCTCCTCCTCCTCCTCCTCTTAAGGATGAGGGTAATATTTTCCCACACGAAAAATAACCTCTTCCAATGGTCAAAAGCATAGTGTGAATGTTACCATATATTGCAACAAAACAAAAAACTAGATACTTGGTATCCCAAGCAACAAAATCTAAAAATACATGGGATTGTCATTCCTTTCACTCTTTTGGCATAATGTGTCATCTTATTTGTTCGTCTAAACATTTCATAATCTAGGAAAACTTAGAGGCTGCTACAGTGTTGCATGAGCTTAAACTAGATATCCAAAAGGTAGATCAACCCACCTCCTAATTGGCAACCAAAATATTATGCATGACGTTCTCATGCTCATAGCTACTTTGGCTAGGAATTACCACCAATAAAGTTGGTCGATGCCAGGTCGACAATCGATCATATTTTTTTGTGAAATCTGTTACGGACCTTTCTGACGCTCCAAGCTGACCCCATTTTAACGAGAGTATACTCGGATGATGATGAGATACTCAGTATCCCGAGCAATAAAATCGTTAAGACAAGGTTGTGGATTGTCATTGTTAAGCAATCATGTCCCAGTATTTGCTCCAATTTTTCAACTAATCTCCACTATTGTTCAATTAGTCATACTTATTGTAAGGTGTAAGAGAAACTGCATATCTCACTGCTACTCTAGATAGCACTTGTAGGTACAGCTAGTGAAATTTATGCACAGACATGTAAATATGTGCCAAAAAAGAAAAAAAGAAGAAGAAGCAGGGTACCTCTGTTCTACCAGGCATAATTGGCTTGCCTGCATACATTTCAGCAAGAATACATCCAGTACTCCATAAATCAACAGCAACCCCATAATTTGTCGCTCCAAGTAAAAGCTCTGGTGGTCTATACCAAAGAGTAACTACACGACTTGTTAATGGATGGCCTTGGCTAGGATCAAAGAAACTTGCCAAGCCGAAGTCTGCAATTTTCAGGGTACCATTGTTGTCAATTAAAAGATTGGAACCCTTGATGTCGCGATGCAGCACACCTCGAGAATGACAATGGTCAAGCCCACATAGTAGCTGTTGCATGTAACATTTAACCTGTAATACAAAATTGTATATATATATTGGACAATTCAAGATGGCCTTTGGCACTTATAATGTTCTAATTAAACTCATGAATTAAAGTACACCTCACAATCCTGATGGAAGCTTCACATAATTTAGCCTAAAGAAGAAAGTTAAAATGAGAAGGGAAAAACACAAACTTGGTAGTCAAATATACTTTTTCATCATATACCTGTGGCTCTGTGAACTTGAGATCAGGAAAAGATGCAAGCCCAGCAAGATCATGTTCCATGTACTCAAAAACAAGGTACAAACTGCAAGACATTCGTGAAGTTACCAAACCCTCTAACTTAACTACATTTGGATGATCAAGTCTGCGTAAAATGTGGATCTCCCTTGCCATGAAGCGTACACTCTCAGGCTCCAAGTTATCAAATCGCACCTTCTTCAAAGCAACAATTTTTCCATTATCGAGATCCCGAGCTCTGTAAACGTTGCTGTAAGTTCCTTGGCCAATCTACAAAAATGAGATGCAGTTACATAATAAAACTTCCAAAAGAAGCAGACAGTCTTCTCCTTTAGTAGTCAAGTTTCCTTATTTAGATAAGAAAAAGTATACAGCAGGACCAAGATGGAAAAGTACTTGCAGTTCTGAATGGTGTCAATATATGCACTTCCAATGGCAAGTCACAGACACAGCAACAACACAAGGTCTTGGAGAGGGCACAAGTTTGGAATGTCCACATATCCATTGAAGTGTCCCATCTCAAAACCTTGTTTTATCATATTTGTGCCCACCGCGGACACAGCACCATTTTGGCGTGTCCATTTTTCCTAACCGCAAAAAAGATAATGAACTGACTGATAGTTCTTACTCGTAGCTACACTGGATATGGAAAGAAGTAGATGCATTTAAAATAACATGCTCATAAAAATCAACACAAAAGCAATATGTTCAAATGATGCCCATATTACCTTCTATGGTAATTCTACTATGAACTGACGGCCCGATCCTTTACTTAATAACCTGCATTCCACTCTCTCTGATTTACACCAATTGCCCGATTATATTCAACCCCTCAGCCCTTCATCTATCCAAGAAACCAGCAGCAATGAAATTGCAATCGATAGGTAAAGATACCTGATAACTATTGGCAGTGGCAAACGCCAGTAACCTTCCTGTATGTTTTTACCTTTTTTATGTTTTTCACCATTTTTAATGATAGAAGTGATTTTTTTTATGTTTAATATGTAGCATAAGCTCTACGATTCTTCTCTCGATCCTCCTGTTCCCTCTCCCTCTTCCTCTTTCACTTCAGTTGTGTTTGATTGGGCTTTTTTTTTCCATGAAAAATATTTTCATTACAAATTTTCCACCAATTTTAGTGTTTGATAGCTTATATTTTTCATGGA
This sequence comes from Iris pallida, assembly GCA_029216955.1. Lineage (NCBI taxonomy): Eukaryota > Viridiplantae > Streptophyta > Magnoliopsida > Asparagales > Iridaceae > Iris > Iris pallida. Next base: position 18,481,296 of record JANAVB010042618.1, on the reverse strand, counting down.
ATTATTTTCCAAAAACTATCATTTTTCATATTTTCTTCTAAAATGGTGGAAAATGAAAGTTGTCCAACCCATAGGAAAATAACATTTTTCATGTAAAATAACTATTTACTGTAGAAAATAATGACAATCTAACACCCAAATTAAATTTTCCATGGAAAAATTTTAAAATTCCAAGAAATTTTTTTCCTAGAAAAATAATTCCATGGAATTAATTTCTTTTCCACCTTGCAATCAAACGCACCCTTCTAGTTCTTTGTTTTTCCTTCATTTTTTTACCATAATGTAATTTTCTTGGAGCTTTTTGTTTTCTTTGCTTTCTTCTTTCATTAGAAAGATTATGTTCCTGCTAGTTCTATCCTATTCTTTGACTGTAACCGCCATACACATGAGCTCGTAGTTCATTTCTTACTGTGTTGGCTCCAACTTCTGCTGCTGATATATAAATTGTAACTGTATTGTCGATATATACCTGTCTTAGCGAAGATACTTTCTAATTGTATATTTGATTAATCTACTTTGTTTTCTCTTTTTTCCTTAACAATTTATAACTAAGAAAGAATGGGCATGTCACGTGTAATCTGACTAATTGGTGTAGGATCCCAGTTAATCACCAAAGATCCTGGACTGAACATGTAAAAAAAAACCTGCAATCCCTCAAATTTAACACAAAATGCAATCTGAATCCATCTTAAATTCTTCAAGATTAGGTCTGCTGCAGTCTGCTTCCTGAGGTAAGTTTCTTTGCTGAATGAGCAATTGATGGGCTGTTCAGATTGCTCTTCTTCGCTGGATTGCTCTATTTAATTTTACAAACAGTAAATGTGTCCACAGATCCAGCCTACCCTTTATGATAGTCGGTAGTAAAGACTATCTTCAAGGGCTGCTTTATTGGCTGTTGCTGCAATTTGTTGCAGCATTTACAGCATTTCCAATGTTTGGTTACTGTAAATAGTGGAAACAAGTCAACACATTTTGCAACAACTCCCTCAAATACCGCAGCTTTTGTTCCGGCCTATTGGCCACAACATCCCTTGTGACAACATTTATTACAGTATTTCATCTCACTCTCTCTTTATTCAAAGTCATAGTCACAACCAAACAACTTCTTTCTATTTTCTGCTTCAAAGTAACAAAAGCTCCAATCAAGCATCCTAATTACACATTCCCGACCCTAGATTTGTAAATCCCACAACATCAATTACATGCAATGGAATAATGCATTTGCAACACCACTTACAGCCAGGGTTCGTTCTTTGTTGTTGTCTTGCTATCGTGATCAGTTTCCAACTCTTCATATGAGTATTGATATCGGCGATTTCAGATATTTCGGATCAGAGTTTCGAAATGGTAGACAATAATAATAAGCTACTAAAATAGAAGAAAAAATATACAGTTAGGCATAATATTTTGTAGTATTTGTTGGTTTCCATTAGTTTTGAACAAAAAATTATTCATCACTGTTGAACCATCTAACTGCAATAGATAATGTTGTTTATTGTACTTGCTTTAGACAAACTACCCCGCAATAAATAGTTTTGAATGGAATAAAATTAAGATGGGCCAATGTCATGAATTATAGATATACAACTTCAATTGAAAAAATGATTATGTTTACAATGTATCGAGAAGGAATCTTATTGACACATTGTAGTATGTTGATCTTTGACACGACCGAATCATTGTCTTGACATTACTTTTTGTCGAACGTCACTTTTTATTTTCATTTTTTTTTTGAATTTCCTAGAAAAGAAATAATCAATTTTGGTATCGACTGGGGGTTCTTATTGGATTGGAACATGCCAAATACAACCAATATGTATCGATATCAGTCACTACCTATGTTGCATGAACACGAATACGACACGACACGGTGATACTGATACAGTGACAGGTAACCTGTTTTGGTATATCCTAATATATTTTGGAGTGTCTAGCAGACACGATACGGTCCACATTTTTGGAGTTTCTATGCTTCCTAGTAGCAAACCTTGCTTATGGCAGCAAATGCTACATGAACAGAAGTTGCATGGTATTTCCATTTACGAGCAACCAAACAGGTCCTAAGCTAATTTATATTCTTTCTTCAGATTCAGAGGAAGAATGCTCTCTAGCTAATCAAAATTATCCACCACCCTCCAAACTCAATAAGGCTATACATTCTCCTTCCGGTGTCCTATTTCAGAAGCATATGGAAGCCCTACAAAACTAAGCAATGCCATTGTTTTCATCTTCAATGAACTCCTAAGAAATGCTCTTGGCTCCTGCAGCAAACATATTTTTCTAGGTAACACCAAAAGTGAACAATTTCAACCTTCATTTATAACTCCACACTACAAATCCCCATCCTTCTCTATCTCCCGGTATTTCTTTTAAATGTCACCATAGGGTACAAAAAAATCACCTCCATGTTATGCTAACCTAGCCATATGAAATAAACATCAACAACAAAGCTCTTATACAATTTTTTGGGGATCGGCTACATTGCTTGGTTATACTCTCTATTATTATCAAATGCCAACCCTTTTCACTACCTTGATCCAATTTCACTTACTCTTTCCTATGACCCTAACATCTTTTTATTCTATCGCTCCTAACCTCTGCATCTATTTAGCATCTTTTTATCTCTTCTGCAGATGTCCAACCATATTAAGAAATTTCACCTATGTTGCACATACGACACAACATAATATGAACAGAACCTTGGAGCATCCTATTATATTTTTAGTGTTTGCATTGTGTCTTCTAGTTAATGCTACAGAGGACACGGCCCTTAACAGAGCTGAATGGAGGAAAAGGATTCAATTATCCAACCCAAAAAATTGGGATAAAGGTTTTGTATTTGTTGTTGTTTCAGTTGGCGTGTCTACGTGATGCAAACACGCCACAAACTTTCGGAAAATATGCACCTCCTAGAATTTCACAATTCATACCAGTGAAAGAAACATGTGTTTCCATGACAAAAAATGCAGCATTTTCATATCATCGGAGTGTTATGTTTAGACACTTCTTAAGTTATATAGCCTCGATATGAAAGGAAAGCTCACACTCAAAACACAACATCACAAAGAAGTCCCTTCCAACTTAATTTCACAACAATCTTCATTTATAATATTATAAAAAATCACAGAGTATAAACTTTTTTCTCTAATCAAACCTTATCGAGCTTCTCGAAAGAGTCGGCCCGTCTCGGCACCCACCCCCTGATCGCGTCTCCGGCCACCGCCGCGAGCCACGCCGGCCACCCGGCCGCCACCTGTTCCCCCTCCGCCGCCCTCGGAAAGCTCCCCAGCGCCCTCAGCTGCGGCAGTTGCTGCTGCTGCTGCTGCCGCAGCCGCTGCTGGTGGTGCTGGGAGCTGCCAAAAGATCCCTGCCTCCTCCTCTCGAGATCCAAGCCGTTGCTAACCCTAACCGGCCCGCTCGCCAGCTTCTTCTCCGCCGCCGCCACCACCTTCTCCGGGGCAACCGCCGGCGCCATTGCCGGAGTCACATAAGTTACAGTCGTCGGCGGCGGCGGCGTAGGCCGGCTGCTGTCCTCGATGGCCGAGGGCCTCCCGCAAATGCAACCCATGGCTCACCAAACGGCAACCTAGAACGAATATCGACGCGATCCCGGCCGTCCGATCGCGGATCCGGCGAGAAATCGTTCCTCTCCGCCTCCCATTAAAGTTAGGGTTAGGTTGGCAGAAGACCGTGGTTCACTAAGAAGAGGATTTTCCATTCTGGAGAATGAGAAAGAAAGCGCTTTTGACTGACGTTTTTCACTCTAAACCCTCGACATTCTGTCTATTTACCGGACCGGTCCTACTTAGTTACTCGTCTGCAGCCCTACAGAACTGCTTCGGACACCCACTTCTGACAGTAGTGTTCTTTTGTTGGTCCCACTTTCTCATGTTTCTCTGTCAGTAACAGTGCCTGCTACTTGAGAGTAAATTTTACGAAATGCTACAGTTGTCCGCAGGCTCGGACCGAGTCCTGATCCACGGATCGCCACCCGACTGGCCTCCTCTATCGTCACCCGATTGGCCCCTCTAACTTTCAGCCCCACCTGTCCTTCTGTCCAATTCGAAGGTAACACATGGCCCGCAGGTCAGGACTACGATCTAAGTCTACGGACGACGTAGCACTGCCCAAATTTTTATTATGGAACATTGGTGTCTTTCTCTAATTAAGTAATAATATAAGCACTCATATCTCTACTATTATAATATGACTGAAATGGCTCAAAACTTAGTCGTCTAAGCCGTATATATATCACCATCATCTATTCATTTAAAAAAAATTAATTTTTTTTAAAAATTATAAAAAAAATTGTTACATATAACATAGTGGACAATTGAACTCAACCAACTAAGAAAAAATATATTTCACCTTAACCACATGAATTAAAAGAAATGTCTAACTATAATTAGATTTTTATTTATTTTATATGCAACGTACGTGCATTTACTAGTTTTAAAAATAAAAGTAGAAAGAATAGTATGTGTAATTATTTTCGAAACATGGAAGCTTCCTATAATACTCATAGAGAATTGATGTATTTATTTCTAGCATAAAATACTAATCGTTTAGGGGTTCATAATTTTGTTAAATTATATTTTTAAGGATTATGTTAACGTGTATCCTAAGAATATATGTTTAATAAATAATAAATATAAATTTAGTACATGAAGATTTTTACCAGGATAATCTTTATTGATGTATCTTTTATATTTATCAGTATATATTTTAAATAAAAAATGCATTGATAAATATACTAATATAAGTACTCATATAAAATACATATTTAATAATGTATTAATATGTGTCCGTATGTTAACATAACCCATCTTTTTTTGAAATCCCACTCACACACGCAATTGGGGGGCTCGAACCTTGCCGGCCCCTCCGGATGTCCGCTCTAATACCATTAGGCTAGAGAGCTCGGACAACATAACCCATCTTTATTTGTTTAAAAGCTAGTGGCTTGGTCTCGCACATGGTTCCAAATGTTTGTTGCATCAAAACACAATGCACCGACTTAACAATACTCTTGTTGTGTATAAAATTTGTTATGAACTCCTTAAAACAAGAAATAAAAAATGTTTCAATTAGTAAAATTTGTCACTTTAGGTTCAAACTTTTATAATGTATAAACTATAAAGTACGTCTCTCTCTCTCTCTCTCTCTCTCTCTCTCTCTCTCTCTCTCTCTAATAACTAGTCACGATTGAATGCAAAAAAAAAAAAAAAAAAAAAAATCTACGACATTATTAAAAAAATTAATTAAAATTATATTAATTAAAATATTTTAAATATATTATAATTAAATGTTGTTATAGATATATTTTTAAATTTTGATGTGTTTAGTTAGTTAATATCATGTACTTAGCTAAAATATAATTCGAATACTTAATATATTTTATGATTTGTAATATGTTCAGGCAGTTAGAAGGATTTTAGAATTTTTATCTCTTTCCTTAAATACATGAGGAGATACATACACACTAAAAAAAAAACTTAAATTTTATTATTATTACTTAATGAAAGATATACATACGATTTAGACGGCTAACTTTTGAACTATTTTTAAGCCGTATTATAATAGTAGAAATATCCACAAACATAAATATGTGAAGAATGAGGTTGTCTATATATCATTAAAAGACAAATAGGAAAGATTAGGAAAAAAATATCACAATAAGGGGCTGTTTGGTTGCTGGGGACTGCGCTGCAAGTGGCAGTCCCCGCAGCAACTGGACATAGTTCCAGCGAGATCCATTGTTTGGTTGGGCACTGTAACACCCAGTTTTCTGAAATTGGGATATTTTGAAAATTTATTATTTTTATTATTAAATAATGGTGATTTAGTCATGTTATGAATTTTGGTGATTTTTAGATAATTTAAAACTATTTTTCTAAGTCACGACTTATGACTTTGTGATTTTGCTAGTATAACCCTAGTGTAAACCCTAGAGATTTCATAACCTAGAGACTAACCATGACCATGTAAGCCTAACCATGTGATTAGGATATCAAATTACCACTTTTTAGTCAAAAGGGTATTTTGGTAATTTATTAGAATTTATTTGGATTTATGTAATTTATTATTATTTAATTAGTTGATTAGTGTCATGTTAGCTCCTAACCTAGTTTAGCACTAATCTAGAGGTTAGAAACTAACCTAGGAGACTAAGTAGAGGATGTTAGCTTTAGGTATAAATATCTAGTTTACAAATATCTAGATATTACCTATCTAAGATATTTCCTAGAAACCTAAATATCTATTCCCTTAGTCAAAGACTTAGGGGCTAAGTTTTGCTAGGTGGATAAACCCTAAATATCTACCCCCTACCCCCCATGGCAGCCCAACCCTACCCCCTCTATATAATCACACCCCCCCTTCATTCAAAGCTTCTTTTTATTACTCTTAAAAACCTAGTTTTTCCTACAACTTCAACCTTCCACAACTTAGCCATTTTACCTCCAAATTGAGCCAAACTTCTTGCATTGGAACCCCCTACCATTGAGGATGCTAAAGGGAGCTAGCTAGCTAGGTTGCATAGCATTTTGGGTACCATAAAGTGAAGAGGACACCCCCCCCCCCCCCCAAAACCTTGTTTTCATTGAGTTTTCACTCAATAGGTAAACACTCACAAAACCTATTAAGATTGTAATTTTTCTTCATAAATGCATGCATATAGGTATACCCTAACTGTGGGTCAAGTTTGGTAGGATATGGATTGGGTTTGGTGTCCGTATCGGACACGTATCTGTGTGTTTAATTAAGTGTTTGGTGAAATGTCACTATGGTTTGAAAGTTGTTGTTTTCCAAAACAAATTACACATTTGGGTAGCCCTTAGCATGCTGATCACGAAACACTAGGACTGAGCACGAATCTGAGTCGTGTCCGTGTCCAAAATGGACACGAATACTCTGTACACACACATACACTTTGTCCTGTTGCTCGAGCCCCATTTCTCACTGTACACGACACTTCGACACACCAATTTTGGTGGACACGAAGGGGCCATGACTGACATGTCAGCCCCCAAGTGCCATGTCATCTCGTGTCATATCGGACACGTAATCACACGTGCACTGGTTTAGTTTACACTGCACACAGTGTTAAAACACACACTGACACGGCCTTCGTGTCGTGTCCAGACACGACGTGGATACAAAGTGTCAGGCCTAAACCCTAGCCCTAGACCTAGGCTACACCCTGACACAAGCACGACACATATCGATGTGTGTGTCGTGTCCACGAGGCTCTGTCCTCGCTGCACGAGACTGCGCCACGCGCGTGTTCAGTCCCCTGCTGTTCGGGGCTCACGTAGGACACGACACGACACGTGGAGGGGTGACACTTGGTGGACACGAGGGGGCAATGTCTGCGAACATGCCCCCCAAGTTTCGTGTCTTCTAGTGCAGTGTCGGACACGAATTCGTATGTGCATTGAATTTGCACTGACAGCACACACGTGGAAATTGAGCTCTGAAACGGGCTCGGACACGACACTGTGACACTTGGACATATATCAGGCTGTGGGACACCTAGACCTACCCTAGGCGAACCTACACACGTGTGCACGAGACACATGGACACGTATGTCGTATCCTACACGCGTGTGCACCTTAGCACGACACTGTGCACTGTCAATTTACTCGATTTGGGTTTTTGACCACTGGACACGCCGTGTCGTGTCGTGGTGGACTCCCATGGATACACACGACACGTGTACACATGGGGACACGATTACCAACCCTTGGTTTTGGGTATTAGCTAGGTTTTTGCATCGAATTTGGTTTTCCCCCCACTGTTCAGTTATGAACAATATTTACTATTTTTTTCAGTATTTTAAAATGAAATTCAAATTGATTTTTATGTATGTATATACGTATTTTTGGGTGTATATATATTGTATACATATGTATATATGTATATGTGTGTGTATGTGAGTATGTGAGTGTATATATGTGTGTGTAGGTATAGATATAGGTATGTATGTATATATGTATATATATGCATATATGTATGTGTGAGTTTGGTCCCCCTATCTCAGATTTCTGAGATTTAAACCCCCTTGCTGTCATGACACTCACTCTAGTACACACACACACATGTTCACACACATGACACCCTCACACTCTCACTCTCCTTTCACTCTCTCTCTCTACCTATATATGTATATATGTTATGTATATATAGTGGTATATATATATATATATGTTATATATATATATAAGGGTATTATATATATGTGAATGGGTATATATATATATTTAGTTGGTTATGTATATAGATATTGGCATATGTATAGTTGGGTATATATGGTATTATATAAGTTGGGTATATGGTGTATTCATTGTAGATATGTATATATGTATGAGATGGCCTATGTATATATATATATTGTATAGATATGAGTATATATCTAAGATACCTATATATATGTGGTAGTGTCCTAGATATAGTAGCCTATGGTTAGTAGCAAGTTAGGATTGACCAATAGGTCTAGTAGACCTAGTTTGACTAGATAATTGACCATTGTTGACCATTGTTGACCAAAGTCAACTATAGGTCAAACCTTGACCAAATTGACCTAGAAATGACTTTGATAAACATAGAAGGACTATTTGACTAAGGTTTGACTAAACCCTAACTAGATGATTAGGTTAACCATATGGATTATGAGGGAAATCCTATATAGATGAAGATATGTATGGGGTTAAGTTAAATACTTAGAGTTGAGTCATGACTTGAGTTGGAGTATGGAATTAGCTTGATTACAGGATTAAGGTTGGTATTGTACTATATATATTTTGTGTGATATACTTGTATAGATGATTGGTTATACCTTAACATTGTGGTATAGTATCTTAGGTATCCTAAGACATGTTAGCCTATGTTTGGTTTTGAGTTAGCCTTATAGAGTTGACCATTGACCTAATTACCTTATTGACTAGTCTGTGATTAACCAAAACCTTAGTTAGTCTAAGATTGACCTAGACTTGACCTAGTTGACCACATTGACTAGTAATTGACTATTCTGACCATTGTTGACTAAATCCTAGATAACTTGACTAGTTTGGCTAGAATATTTGACCAAGAGTTGACTTTAACCTAGATTAGACTTGTTTAACTTTGTTTGACCTTGTATGACTTAGTTTAACTTCTTGTGACCTAATATGACTTGATTTGACTTAGTTTGACTGTAGTGTTGACCTAGTTTGACTTTGACCTAGATTGGCTTAGTATTCATATAGATTGTATTATAGTTTTTATTTACCTTCATATTAGACATGTCATAACTGTATTGCTCTATTTTAGGACATTGTGACCCTGGTACAGACATCTGATATTACACTACTCTTTCCAGAGTATCAGACGAGTACATTCTCTGATAGTTCTCTCATTTATTTGTCGATTACTGTATTTCAGTTCTAGTTAGTTCTATATGATTCTCTGTATCAACACGTATGGATATTTCTGGATTCATGTATCGACACATACCTTACTTGCTGGCCTCTATTACTGGAGTCATTGGTATCATTCCGGAATCATTTCTGGAATCATCATGTATTGGCCAGACTCATCTCGATTCTTTTGTCGATTTTGGATTCACTTGCTGGGGAGGAAATATTGAGTAAGACATGTAGACATACCCCAAATCTGGAATCTCCCACTGGAATCTACCGGAAGCATAGCCATCTCTTGCCCGATCAGTGAGAGATGTGCCTGATACCTACAGCCGTTTGCATGTCGACCTCGGTATTTTAAAACACACTGTTAGATCATAGTTGGACTCACCCTGGTTTTATTGATCACTGTTGGACTCGTCTTGTACTAGAAATCATCTGGTATCGGATTATATGGACTGGACTCACACTGGGATTACATTAGACTTATATCGTACTGTCTGGACTTATACATGTTATTCTAGTTCAGTTAGCTTTTATTACAGTCTTTATTGCCATGATTCTTCTCTTGTTTTAGTTACCTTTCTTTTCTTGTATCTTACTGTTTCTCTATGCCATCATTACCTGTATAAAACTGCCATGTTCATCAGTAAAACTGTCTATAACTGCTTTATAGTTCTTTGTCATTTACTTGGGTTTTTTTAGATGAGTTGTACTCGTTCCCGTCCTGATTGGACCTGTTGAAAATATTATAGATGATAATCCTGAGGATACATGCCCTACTTACCATGGACCTAGCGAGGGATTAGCTACCTTTGGTTCCGACTCTCAGGAGTGATTCAGGAGATTAGCTAGTAGACTACTTTAGCTTTCATGTTTTGACTTGTTGTATTAAAGTTAAGTTATTGAGTTTGTATTAAGTTGGTTTGAGACATTGTTGTATTATTTTAGTAGTTAGTTGTTGTTGTCTTTAATTCCTTAGGTATAACTTCTGTGTTATCTTTTCGTGTTTTAGACTGTGATTGAGTATATCATACCCTTTTTCTTGTCCTCCATTCGGAGCTGATATCTGGACAAGTACTTTTTATTCACTGCATGAGATTAGTTAGCAACCTATGACAGCTTACTACCGTCGATACTGCGGCGTAGGCTGGACGTACCCACTTCTCGTGCCCCTATACAGGGTGCGGGTCGTGACACGTTTTTAGTGGTGGCCCATGCAGGTCTCGAGACTAAATTGTTTGGTTACGTTATTGTACCAAGCATGCCTGCAATTAGGAACTTAAGGTAATTAGACAACATTAGGAATGACGCCTAGAACACCTAGAGGAATACTAGGATTGCAACATATGAAATACATCACATGCTTGCTATTATAATTAGATTTTCTTGTCTATGATTGTTTTGCTTTAAAGAGTCCTTATAAGTCCTTTTTGTTGTAATTAGATGGTGCTTACTCGTTCATCCCGGTATGTCTCACCTGTGAATGGCACACTCCCCATCCAGTCAGCTGACCAGTTGACTGATACACCTCCACCTACCACTTTTCCCCACTCCATAGATCCACAAACCCAGATGCCTCCACCACCTTCCACCTCACAGTCCCAGCAGGACCCGATACTTCCACCACCCCCTATCACTATACCTACCCAGGCTTCCGTCACACTCGACGGGAACCAACTGCTCATTCTGATCCAAGGGTTCCTAGCAACCCATAGGGGTGCAACTCGGGCAGGCTAAACCCGAACCCGATCGGATAAACCCGTTAATGGGTTGGGTTAGGGTTGAAGATATTCGGGTTCGGACTTGGGCTCGGGTTAAAATATTTGAACCCGATCAAAAATCGGGTTGGACTTGGGTTCATGTGTTGGGTAACCCGAATAACCCGAAACCCGGCATACATATAATTTATATATATATATTGTTTCATACTACTTAAATAAAAAATTTAAACTATAATTTTTTTACCCGAACTCTTCAACTCCTTGTCCTAATTCTCATTTCAGTTTTATTTTGTAATGATTGAGGCTTGATTGCTATTTGATTATGCATTTAATATTACTCTTGTTTAAAATTATTTTAAATATCATATTAGAGTCCGATAAACCCGATGGACCCGACCCAACCCGAGCCCAACTCGATCCTCCGGGCTTGGTCTTGGGCTTCATATGTTGAACCCGAAGTCGGATCGGGCTTGGGCTTGGGCTAGGCTTATGATCTATCGGGTTGGGCTCGGGTTGACCTCAAACCCGACCCAACCCGCCCGAGTTGCACCCCTAGCAACCCATCTGGAGCAGACCACCCTACTCCGCCAGAGCATGGAGCATTCTGAGGAACGTACCATGGTCCCACCACCTGTAGAGCCGCGGCAGAGAGCGGGGACGATCAAGGACTTCATGGGTCTGAACCCCACGGAGTTCTTAGGGACTGAGGGCATAGTAGTAGCAGATGACTGGTTAGACTCGGTAGAGAGGAAGCTTATTGGAGTTAGGATGCCGGATGACCTCCAGGTCGAGGCAGCGGGATTTCTGTTGATAGACTTGGCAGGAGTTTGGTTCCGGAATGAGCCGTTGTTTGCGAGAGGGAGAGCCACTTGGGATCAGTTCAAGACCCAGTTCAAGAAGAAATTCTTCTCAACCACCGCTAGGGTAGCCATGGGGCTACGATTCCAGAACATCCAGCAGGGGAACCGTTCTGTCGACGAGTATACGACAGAGTTTAGTCGCCTGAGCCGTTTCGCTCCTAGTCTGGTTGCAGATCCAGAGGAGATGACGCGTAGGTTTTGCCATGGTCTAGTTCCAGATATTGGCATTCTTATAGTGGCAAACGGTATGACTGACTACTACCAGAGCTTAGAGTTAGCCCGGAGTATCGAGGAGCGTCTTCTATCTTGCAAGAGGCCGGCTTCTGTACACATTGAGGGACCCTCCAAGCGTCAGGCTTTCCAGTAGAAAGTGCCGACGCTACACCAGCAGACATATCGTCCTCCCACACCACATCATTCGACCCCGCCAGTTAGAGCCCCGGGACCCCGGCAGCAGAGTCCATTTCAGCAGGTGCAGCATCAGTATCGAGGTCAGGACCCAAAGACGATCAGTTGTTCATACTACAGGAAGCAGGGACACATCAGGGAGCAGTGTAGGAAGAGGCTGAAGGTTTGCTATACCTGTGGGTCTGATACTCACCAGAAGATGGATTGTCCTATTGCACCTCCTTATAAGGGTGCTAGGCCACCTGTAGCTCAGCACCAGAGGGGTGGAGCTTTTGCGATGACGGTCGAGGAGACCAACGCTGCAGGTGATGGGTTAGCAGGTTTGTCTTTCCTGTCCTTCCTTTCCCATCTTGTTGTATGATTCCATTAGTACCTGTCAGGATATGCTTGTGATATACTAGATAGCATAGTTATCCTGTTCAAGACTGTGAAATCACGACCAGTAGGACTATGATTGCATGTTATCTTTTGACTCTGATTGACTGGGGGGTTTGACCTAGAAGGAGTACGACTATCTTAATTTCGAGGACGAAATTTTTCTAAGGAGGGTAGACTTGTAACACCCAGTTTTCTGAAATTGGGATATTTTGAAAATTTATTATTTTTATTATTAAATAATGGTGATTTAGTCATGTTATGAATTTTGGTGATTTTTAGATAATTTAAAACTATTTTTCTAAGTCACGACTTATGACTTTGTGATTTTGCTAGTATAACCCTAGTGTAAACCCTAGAGATTTCATAACCTAGAGACTAACCATGACCATGTAAGCCTAACCATGTGATTAGGATATCAAATTACCACTTTTTAGTCAAAAGGGTATTTTGGTAATTTATTAGAATTTATTTGGATTTATGTAATTTATTATTATTTAATTAGTTGATTAGTGTCATGTTAGCTCCTAACCTAGTTTAGCACTAATCTAGAGGTTAGAAACTAACCTAGGAGACTAAGTAGAGGATGTTAGCTTTAGGTATAAATATCTAGTTTACAAATATCTAGATATTACCTATCTAAGATATTTCCTAGAAACCTAAATATCTATTCCCTTAGTCAAAGACTTAGGGGCTAAGTTTTGCTAGGTGGATAAACCCTAAATATCTACCCCCTACCCCCCATGGCAGCCCAACCCTACCCCCTCTATATAATCACACCCCCCCTTCATTCAAAGCTTCTTTTTATTACTCTTAAAAACCTAGTTTTTCCTACAACTTCAACCTTCCACAACTTAGCCATTTTACCTCCAAATTGAGCCAAACTTCTTGCATTGGAACCCCCTACCATTGAGGATGCTAAAGGGAGCTAGCTAGCTAGGTTGCATAGCATTTTGGGTACCATAAAGTGAAGAGGACACCCCCCCCCCCCCCCAAAACCTTGTTTTCATTGAGTTTTCACTCAATAGGTAAACACTCACAAAACCTATTAAGATTGTAATTTTTCTTCATAAATGCATGCATATAGGTATACCCTAACTGTGGGTCAAGTTTGGTAGGATATGGATTGGGTTTGGTGTCCGTATCGGACACGTATCTGTGTGTTTAATTAAGTGTTTGGTGAAATGTCACTATGGTTTGAAAGTTGTTGTTTTCCAAAACAAATTACACATTTGGGTAGCCCTTAGCATGCTGATCACGAAACACTAGGACTGAGCACGAATCTGAGTCGTGTCCGTGTCCAAAATGGACACGAATACTCTGTACACACACATACACTTTGTCCTGTTGCTCGAGCCCCATTTCTCACTGTACACGACACTTCGACACACCAATTTTGGTGGACACGAAGGGGTCATGACTGACATGTCAGCCCCCAAGTGCCATGTCATCTCGTGTCATATCGGACACGTAATCACACGTGCACTGGTTTAGTTTACACTGCACACAGTGTTAAAACACACACTGACACGGCCTTCGTGTCGTGTCCAGACACGACGTGGATACAAAGTGTCAGGCCTAAACCCTAGCCCTAGACCTAGGCTACACCCTGACACAAGCACGACACATATCGATGTGTGTGTCGTGTCCACGAGGCTCTGTCCTCGCTGCACGAGACTGCGCCACGCGCGTGTTCAGTCCCCTGCTGTTCGGGGCTCACGTAGGACACGACACGACACGTGGAGGGGTGACACTTGGTGGACACGAGGGGGCAATGTCTGCGAATATGCCCCCCAAGTTTTGTGTCTTCTAGTGCAGTGTCGGACACGAATTCGTATGTGCATTGAATTTGCACTGACAGCACACACGTGGAAATTGACATCTGAAACGGGCTCGGACACGACACTGTGACACTTGGACATGTATCAGGCTGTGGGACACCTAGACCTACCCTAGGCGAACCTACACACGTGTGCACGAGACACATGGACACGTATGTCGTATCCTACACGCGTGTGCACCTTAGCACGATACTGTGCACTGTCAATTTACTCGATTTGGGTTTTTGACCACTGGACACGCCGTGTCGTGTCGTGGTGGACTCCCATGGATACACACGACACGTGTACACATGGGGACACGATTACCAACCCTTGGTTTTGGGTATTAGCTAGGTTTTTGCATCGAATTTGGTTTTCCCCCCACTGTTCAGTTATGAACAGTATTTACTATTTTTTTCAGTATTTTAAATGAAATTCAAATTGATTTTTATGTATGTATATACGTATTTTTGGGTGTATATATATTGTATACATATGTATATATGTATATGTGTGTGTATGTGAGTATGTGAGTGTATATATGTGTGTGTAGGTATAGATATAGGTATGTATGTATATATGTATATATATGCATATATGTATGTGTGAGTTTGGTCCCCCTATCTCAGATTTCTGAGATTTAAACCCCCTTGCTGTCATGACACTCACTCTAGTACACACACACACATGTTCACACACATGACACCCTCACACTCTCACTCTCCTTTCACTCTCTCTCTCTACCTATATATGTATATATGTATATATGTTATGTATATATATATATATATATATATATATATATATATATATATATATATATATATATATATATATATATATAAGGGTATTATATATATGTGAATGGGTATATATATATATATATTTAGTTGGTTATGTATATAGATATTGGCATATGTATAGTTGGGTATATATGGTATTATATAAGTTGGGTATATGGTGTATTCATTGTAGATATGTATATATGTATGAGATGGCCTATGTATATATATATATATTGTATAGATATGAGTATATATCTAAGATACCTATATATATGTGGTAGTGTCCTAGATATAGTAGCCTATGGTTAGTAGCAAGTTAGGATTGACCAATAGGTCTAGTAGACCTAGTTTGACTAGATAATTGACCATTGTTGACCATTGTTGACCAAAGTCAACTATAGGTCAAACCTTGACCAAATTGACCTAGAAATGACTTTGATAAACATAGAAGGACTATTTGACTAAGGTTTGACTAAACCCTAACTAGATGATTAGGTTAACCATATGGATTATGAGGGTAATCCTATATAGATGAAGATATGTATGGGGTTAAGTTAAATACTTAGAGTTGAGTCATGACTTGAGTTGGAGTATGGAATTAGCTTGATTACAGGATTAAGGTTGGTATTGTACTATATATATTTTGTGCGATATACTTGTATAGATGATTGGTTATACCTTAACATTGTGGTATAGTATCTTAGGTATCCTAAGTCATGTTAGCCTATGTTTGGTTTTGAGTTAGCCTTATAGAGTTGACCATTGACCTAATTACCTTATTGACTAGTCTGTGATTAACCAAAACCTTAGTTAGTCTAAGATTGACCTAGACTTGACCTAGTTGACCACATTGACTAGTAATTGACTATTCTGACCATTGTTGACTAAACCCTAGATAACTTGACTAGTTTGGCTAGAATATTTGACCAAGAGTTGACTTTAACCTAGATTAGACTTGTTTAACTTTGTTTGACCTTGTATGACTTAGTTTAACTTCTTGTGACCTAATATGACTTGATTTGACTTAGTTTGACTGTAGTGTTGACCTAGTTTGACTTTGACCTAGATTGGCTTAGAATTCATATAGATTGCATTGTAGTTTTCATTTACCTTCATATTAGACATGTCATAACTGTATTGCTCTATTTTAGGACATTGTGACCCTGGTACAGACATCTGATATTACACTACTCTTTCCAGAGTATCAGGCGAGTACATTCTCTGATAGTTCTCATTTATTTGTCGATTACTGTATTTCAGTTCTAGTTAGTTCTATATGATTCTCTGTATCAACACGTATGGATATTTCTGGATTCATGTATCGACACATACCTTACTTGCTGGCCTCTATTACTGGAGTCATTGGTATCATTCCGGAATCATTTCTAGAATCATCATGTATTGGCCAGACTCATCTCGATTCTTTTGTCGATTTTGGATTCACTTGCTGGGCGAAGAAATATTGAGTAAAACATGTAGACATACCCTAAATCCGGAATCTCCCACTGGAATCTACCGGAAGCATAGCCATCTCTTACCCAATTAGTGAGAGATGTGTCTGATACCTACAGCCGTTTGCATGTCGACCTCGGTATTTTAAAACACACTGTTAGATCATAGTTGGACTCACCCTGGTTTCATTGATCACTGTTGGACTCGTCTTGTACTGGAAATCATCTGGTATCGGATTATATGGACTGGACTCACACTGGGATTACATTAGACTTATATCGTACTGTCTGGACTCATACATGTTATTCTAGTTCAGTTAGCTTTTATTACAGTCTTCATTGCCATGATTCTTCTCTTGTTTTAGTTACCTTTCTTTTCTTGTATCTTACTGTTTCTCTATGCCATCATTACCTGTATAAAACTGCCATGCTCATCAGTAAAACTGTCTATAACTGCTTTATAGTTCTTTGTCATTTACTTGGGTTTTTCTAGATGAGTTATACTCGTTTCCGTCCTGATTAGACCTGTTGAAAATATTACAGATGATAATCCTAAGGATACATGCCCTACTTACTATGGACCTGGCGAGGGATTAGCTACCTTTGGTTCCGACTCTCAGGAGTGTTTTAGGAGATTAGCTAGTAGACTACTTTAGCTTTCATGTTTTGACTTGTTGTATTAAAGTTAAGTTATTGAGTTTGTATTAAGTTGGTTTGAGACATTGTTGTATTATTTTAGTAGTTAGTTGTTGTTATCTTTAATTCCTTAGGTATAACTTCTGTGTTATCTTTTCGTGTTTTAGACTGTGATTGAGTATATCATACCCTTTTTCTTGTCCTTCATTCGGAGCTGATATCTGGACAAGTACTTTTTATTCACTGCATGAGATTAGTTAGCAACCTAGGACAGCTTACTACCGCCGACACTGCGGCGTAGGCTGGACGTACCCACTTCTCGTGCCCCTATACATGGTGCGGGTCGTGACACATTTTTAGTGGTGGCCCATGCAGGTCTCGAGACTAAATTGTTTGGTTACGTTATTGTACCAAGCATGCCTGCAATTAGGAACTTAAGGTAATTAGACAACATTAGGAATGACGCCTAGAACACCTAGAGGAATACTAGGATTGCAACATAGGAAATACATCACATGCTTGCTATTATAATTAGATTTTCTTGTATATGATTGTTTTGCTTTAAAGAGTCCTTATAAGTCCTTTTTGTTGTAATTAGATGGTGCTTACTCGTTCATCCCGGTATGTCTCACCTGTGAATAGCACACTCCCCATCCAGTCAGCTGACCAGTTGACTGATACCCCTCCACCTACCACTTTCTTCCACTCCACAGATCCACAAACCCAGATGCCTCCACCACCTTCCACCTCACAGTCCCAGCAGGATCCGATACTTCCACCACCCCCTATCACTATACCTACCCAGGCTTCCGTCACACTCGACGGAAACCAACTGCTCATTCTGATACAGGGGTTCCTAGCAACCCATCAGGAGCAGACCACCCTACTCCGCCAGAGCATGGAGCATTCTGAGGAACGTACCGTGGTCCCACCACCTGTAGAGCTGCGGCAGAGAGCGGGGACGATCAAGGACTTCATGGGTCTGAATCCCACGGAGTTCTTAGGGACTGAGGGCATAGTAGTAGCAGATGACTGGTTAGACTCGGTAGAGAGGAAGCTCATTTGAGTTAGGATGCCGGATGACCTCCAGGTCGAGGCAGCGAGATTTCTGCTGATAGACTTGGCAGGAGTTTGGTTCCGGAATGAGCCGTTGTTTGCGAGAGGGAGAGCCACTTGGGATCAGTTCAAGACCCAGTTCAAGAAGAAATTCTTCTCGACCACCGCTAGGGTAGCCATGGGGCTACGATTCCAGAACATCCAGCAGGGGAACCGTTCTGTCGACGAGTATGCGGCAGAGTTTAGTCGCCTGAGCCGTTTCGCTCCTAGTCTGGTTGCAGATCCAGAGGAGATGACGCGTAGGTTTTGCCATGGTCTAGTTCCAGACATTGGCATTCTTATAGTGGCAAACGGTATGACTGACTACTACCAGAGCTTAGAGTTAGCCCGGAGTATCGAGGAGCGTCTTCTATCTTGCAAGAGGTCGGCTTCTGTACACATTGAGGGACCCTCCAAGCGTCAGGCTTTCCAGCAGAAAGTGCCGACGCTACACCAGCAGACATATCGTCCTCCCATACCACATCATTCGACCCCGCCAGTTAGAGCCCCGGGACCCCGGCAGCAGAGTCCATTTCAGCAGGTGCAGCATCAGTATCGAGGTCAGGACCCGAAGACGATCAGTTGTTCATACTGCAGGAAGCAGGGACACATCAGGGAGCAGTGTAGGAAGAGGCTGAAGGTTTGCTATACCTGTGGGTCTGATACTCACCAGAAGATGGATTGTCCTATTGCACCTCCTTATAAGGGTGCTAGGCCACCTGTAGCTCAGCACCAGAGGGGTGGAGCTTTTGCGATGACGGTCGAGGAGACCAACGCTTTTGCGATGACGGTCGAGGAGACCAACGCTGCAGGCCGTGTCCACGTCGTGTCTAGACACGACACGAAGGCCGTGTCAGTGTGTGTTTTAACACTGTGTGCAGTGTAAACTAAACCAGTGCGCGTGTGATTACGTGTCCGATACGACACGAGATGACATGGCACTTGGGGGCTGACATGTCAGTCATGGCCCCTTCGTGTCCACCAAAATTGGTGTGTCGAAGTGTCGTGTACAGTGAGAAATAGGGCTCGAGCAACAGGACACAGTGTAAAAAGTCATACTTTTCAACTCACTTTCAATATGAATATTTTTGGTTGGGAGTAACATCAACATATTCAAAACTGAAAAATCACATAACTTCTCAACTACCACTTTAACTGGTGCTCAAAAAAAAAACTACCACTTTAACCATCCAAACGAAGGAAGTATAAAAGTCATACTTTTCAACTCACTGTCAATAACCATCCAAACGAAGGAACTCATAAATATGCATACGTATGACGTGCATACTCAACGTATACGCAAGCTTTCTACTTCCATTTTTTTTTTTACTTTCCGTCAGTCGCGCTAACCAAACAGCCTCTAAGGGGCTTGTTTGGTAAAAAAATTAGATTTGGATTTGAAAATCCAAATTCAAATCTAAATTCAAATAATGAATTTTCAAATTCAAATCCAACTCCAACCAAACATAGGATTTGGTAAATTATAACTATAATTAATAATTATGATAATAAATTAATTAATAAAATAATAATTAAATAATTAATATTATAGTTATAATTATAGTTATGATTAATAATTAAATTATTATTATAATTATGATAATAATTATGATTAATAAATTATTAATTAAGATTATAATGATGATTATAATGACGATTAATAAATTATTACATAAAATTTTAATAATATATTACTTATTAAATTATTAAATAATAAATTATTAATTTTGATGATAATTATGATTAATATTATTAAATAAGATTATAAAAAAATAGTAATTTATAATTTATAATTACGATTATAATTAAGACTAAGAAATTATTAATTAAGATATAATTAAATATTAATTTAAATTTTAATAATATATAGTTATTAACTCATTAAATAATAAATATTAATTTGATGATAATTATGATTAATATATTATTAATTAAGATATAATAAAAAATAGTTTATAATATATAATTAAGATTATAATTAAGACTAATAAATTATTAATTAAGATTATAACTAAATATTACAAATAAATTATTAATTAAAATGTTAATAATTATTAATTATTAAATTATAATAATAAATTATTAATTTTGAGGATAATATGATTAATATATTATTAATTAAGATTATAATAAAATAGTAATTTATAATTAATTTAAGATTATAATTAAGACTATTAAATTATTAATTAGATTATAATTAAACATTATTTATAAATTATTAATGAAAATTATAGTTATGATTAATAAATTATTATTTATGATTAATAGATGTATAAAGTATTAATTAAGATTATTATAAAATATTAAGATAAAATTATAAATTAAGAAATTATTAATCAAGATTATAATTATGATTAATAAATTAATAAATTATTAATTAAGAATGAAGAAATATAATTAATAAAATTAATAATTAATTATTTAAACGTAACTATATTAATTAAGGATAAAAAGATTCATATAAAATAATAACTAATTATTACTTAATTTTTTATTTACTTAATTATTAGTTAGTATTATTTAAATATTTAATAGGACAATAAAATTATTTTTTAAAAAAATCCAATTTTCTTTCTTCCAAATCCAAAATTTGGATTTGGTACCCACTTTCCATATCAAATCAAACTCAACCAAACATAGAATTGCATAGATTTGGCTCCAAATCTATAAAATCATAAATTCCAGCTCCAAATACGATTTACCAAACATGCCCACAGGTGGCACGAAGCCCCCCTCCTACTGGAATTTTACTGTCTGTCAGCGGACAAAAATCGAGGAGACCACCTCTCTCAAAGCGAATGTTAAAATTATTCAATAATTAGGAAATCACACATGTAAAATTAATATATTGGATTATCTAAATAATTAAATTGGTTTATTTGAAAAATTGGTTTAGGATATAATTTAATAAAAATAATGTGTAAATACTAGAGATATATCTAATTTTTTATGCGCAACCAGCCAATTAGAAATATCAAATATAAATATATATATATATATATCTATAATATATATATATATATATATATATAATATATATATAATATAGATATATATATATTTATATATATATATATATATATATAGATATCTATATATATATATATATATAATATTATTTATTTATATATATATAAAAATATTATCTATATATATAGTTCATTAGGTTATCGCCAATTTATACGACACCAAAGAGAAAGTTTTCTTTTTTCCCATAACCAGAAAGAGAGGGACAAAGGATTCATTTTCATCTTGTCATTAAGGTCGTAGCAGTTGGAAGATCAAACCGTATAAAGATATGTCTGCTTCAAGATCCATCAATTAAGCCAAACAATAGATTTAGGTGCGCTTCCTCATTATTTTTGGTCATCATCTTTGAATCAACAGACAATAATTTATCAAGTGGTATTAAAGCCACCCTTATTTGATTCATGATTCGAAATTTTTGGATCATTTTTTGTTGTTAAGAAATCCTATATTGTTGATTGTTTCAATAAAACAAACAATGCTTTCTGCTTCAGACTATTTCTTGACATACTACTTTGTTGAAGCTTGATATTAGTTCTATTTCGTAAGGTGTGATATTTTCCCACGATGGTTTAGCTTGGGGGCGGCTTTGTTCGTCTTTTGGAGATTGCTTCTTTGCTTTAATTTCATATGATAGTTTAATGTTTATTTTTAAAAGTAAGATTGTGAAATGGTATCTTTCCATGATTGCTTCGATTGTGTGACAATGTATTGGTCCACTTTTTATGTTGATATTTGCTGTGCCATTAATTTTTTTGGGAAAATTTATCAAATATTCAAAAATTGTAAAAGTTTTATGAAAAATTCACGCAAAATAATATTTATCGCATGTCCAAAATTAACGAAAATATATAAAAGGTTGCGGATGACATTTTGTCCCTCTAATTTATTGAAAAACACCACGAAACCTCTTAAGAAAAAAACGTTCGATTTTCTCTTCTTCCATACGATGCTCACTTTCGAATCTAGGTTTTCTCCTCCAAATTTTCAAACTTACTTCAAAAACTCGTCAGTGATTCCCATTCGCAATATTCACACCCGTTGTAAATACGGAGAATTGTCATTCTCCGTGTTAAAATGATGGAGAATGAACATTTTTTCGTGTTAAATCACGGAGAATAGTCTTTCAATAGTCATTCTCCGTGTTAAATGACGGAGAATTGTCATTTTTCGTGTTAAAATGCAGGAGAATAGTCATTTTCTGTGTTAAAATTACGAAGAATTGTCGTTCTCCTTGTTAAATTGACGGTAAATAGTCATGCTCCGTGTTAAAATGACGGAGATAGTCATGCTCCGTGTTAAAATGACAGAGAATGGTCATTTCCCGTGTTAAATGCAGAAGAATGGTCATTCTCCATGTTAAAATTACGAAGAATTGCCATTCTTCGTGTTAAAATTATGGAGAATAGCTATTCCCCGTATAAAATGCATGTCATTCTCCGTGTTAAAATTACGAAGAATTGTCATTCTCCGTTGTTAAAATCACGGAGAATGACCATTCCTCGTATTAAAATACAGGAGAATCACTACCAAAATATGGCAGATTTGCGACGAATTTAGCGACTCCATGAACGGACGTCGCTAATTTTTGGGAATTTAGCGACGTGGTAATGTGCCATCGCTATTCGTCGCTGTTGGCGACTAATAGCGACGAATAGCGACATTAATTTATTAAATAGGAATCTGCGTCGCAATGTCGTCGCTACACGTCGCTAATTATTTAAATATAGCGATGCGTAGCGACGACTGTTATAGAACGTCGCTGTATATTACTAATCAGCGACGTTTAGCGACGTCCGCATGCTGACGTTGCTAAATATTTCATATAGGGCAGGAGGGTTTCTTTTCGATCATTCCCGAAATTTTTCTTTCCCCCCAATTTTCCCGCTCTCCCTCCTCCGGCGCTCGCACCCTCTCCGGCCTCCTCTCCTCTTCAGGTAGCCCTCCCTCCTCTCTCCCTCTCACGTACAACACAGACATGAGCTCGACACAAATACATACACAACACGAACTCGGCATTATGGAAATAGGTCGAATTGGTTTGGAGGGATTTGAGGCACTTCGACACTGGCTCAGATCTAGGGCATGGTAGCGGTGATAAGGAAGAAGGAAGTGGTTCATGTTCCTCATGGCGGTGGATCCACGGGTTGGGGGATTTGAAGGAGAACAGAAGAGAGATGAGGGGAAGGGGATAGATGAGGCATATTAATAAAAAATTATTGTGTCATTCTTAATAAAAATAAAGGAATTATATACACTAGATATACATCGCAATAGGTTTGGCCTTGTATCTTGATCCGAGAGTCTAAACACACACAAAACCCCTCGGACGCGCACGGTGGCCGGAAGTGGGCGGGCGAGGGCCGGGAATGGGTGGGAGGGTGGCCGAAGGGGGGCGTTAATGGGTGGTACAACTTGGATGGCTTGTTTTATTCCCTTCCCGGTTTTTCATTGATAATTTAGGATTTATCTGTTCTCTACTTATGATATCCCAAGTGTTGGTCTCTTTAATTTTATCTATAGCCATATTCTGTCAAACTTAACAATTTGTTTCATAGATGTTCTATGGACATAAATGAATATGACTGCGCAGTCGAAAGAATTCGTTGGAGGCACTGGAATTGTCTGAAGCACAAAACTTGCCCCTCTCATTATCGCTTGTGCATTCATTCAAAATTTTGTCAGATTGAAACAAAAAATCGATTCATTCAAAAAAAAGTTCTTTCTTTTTTCTGTTTGTGATTAATGTGGCAAATTGGCCACTATTGCCCTACTATTTCTGCAATTCTAATGCTTCATGTGAGCCTATATAATCTTTCGGCTTATTATTGCCCTATGCCCATGAGAATTATTGAACTTGGGCTTATTTTAGGTCCTCTTTCAGTAGTCTTTCTTAGTGCTTTCATCTGTGCAACAAAATTAGTAACTAAACATATTTAATCTAGTTTAATTTTTCTTTTGTGTTGAGGTAAGGGCTCAGATCCAGGACCTCTCTAATAAGCAAAATCAGCTCAGCCATTGGGCCAGTTCCTGGTGGCATCCCAATTTACATCCTCAATTGGCTAAATTACAATAAAAAAAACAAACTTGGGAAAATATGTTTATAAAAGTGCACATTTACTAATAATGAGTTATGATAACTCGAGCTATGTTTTGCTATTTGAATAATATAAACATATAACATTCAACTCTTCTAACAATTTAGAATTTTAGTATAGTAGCAAGAACATTGTATCATATAACCTATAGGTTGAAATCTCATTTAGAAGACTTCATAAAAATATGTACTGTTGCAAATCTAGTTCTTAATTGATAATATAGATTTAGACCTGCAGTGTATATTGGATATTCTAGTTGGAATATTATATAATAAAATATATATATGAATGAAAGTGCATCAAAAGTGAAATAAATTTTATTTATTAAATAACAAGTATGTATTTACTACTTAATATACATGCATGTCGCAATGACCATCAATCTCTCGATAGACACTGGATTGGTACCAGCCAGACACTGTTCCTGCAGCCATTCGACTGGCGAGGCAAAAATCTATGTACAATATTTGCTATAAGGAATTTGCATTAATCTACGGTACGACATGGTGATCATGACATAGTTTTCTGCAGCCATTCGACTGACGAGGTAGAAATTATGTAGCCGTAGATAAAGTTGACTGTCCTCCGACCCCCATCCCTCGGCAATGATGATACGACAACATATCACTATATCTTTTAGTAGTAGATAATGTCTTAGTATTACATTATGTGGGTTCATCTTGATTCTATTACATCTTCAGATACTAGATTCGATAAGAACATATACTACACCATATGTACAGAACATAGATGATTCAAACTAATATATGCTAGAATGAATTTTGGATTGCGTTCTGAGCCATTCGTCCCCACACTTGGCAATTAAGCATGCAAAATATATCATTGAAGAACATAAAACTTGTGGTCGTTACTGCAGAAAGTGCAGACCGACATGAACTGACGCACGAAAATGAGGGGATCAAAGCTGTAACAAGTAAAGTTGTGTTTTAGATGTTCTACTCATGTAAGCTCTTTGTTCACAAAATAAGATATAATGAATACAGAACAAGTATCAAGTTTATAACTCTTGTAAGCTCAATATTTGAGTTACGAACTCGATACTTGTTCTGTATTCTTTAATTATAGCTTGCTTTGTGAACAAAGAGTTTACAAGAGTTCTTGTAACGCCCCAGAACTAGAATACTGGAGAGCGGGGGCGTACATAGCCAGCTACGTATATTGAAGTGCAACCCACCTTGCTATACGGTCACGGCTGTCTAGATACATGAGGGTTTAACTACAATCCATCAGTCTCCTATAGTCATGAACAAGCCTAGTGTCTCAATCACAAACAAGTAGTAGCAGTCACAAGATATTAGAACATCAAATATACAATAGTAAGGCGTCCCATACATTACATATTGGATGATCATGAAGCTAGTCGTACAAAATGTGAAGACTAGCAAGAGTTTAGTCATACATGATCAACCCTAGGATTTGTCAATCATGTTATAGCCCGTAGGCAGACAGTAAATAAAGGTGCAACCGAGCTAACACGTGCTCGTCGGCTAAACGCCTCAAAAGAATAATTTACAATGAAGTGGAGAACAAAAGAAACCCACTCGTTGCCAGGGTTACGCCTAATGGCCACCATCTGGCTGGAAGGTAGGTAGAACTTCTGGAGCTGCTCTGATATCTGGCTACACAAAACCAGCTGGGTCAGACCCCAGAAAGAGCAAGTGTCACAAAGGAGGCTTCACTTAGGAACTAAAAACCAGCATATCACAATAGAGTATTAAGATAAATAATAAATAAAGAACTGATAATAATAGAGATAACAACAGTAAACTGAGTACGAAGAAACCATTCAAGTAGCCAGGTCACAACCCTTAAACCAAACAAGGACCGGGGTTGCAGCCCTTCACCTGAATAGAAACCCGTCTCAAATACTATTGGTAAGTAAAACATGATTAGTCTTGGCATAGGGTAAAAATAAGACAATAAACGAAGAGAGGATAAGGAACTGCTCCGGAAGCCAGGTTACAACTCTTAAACCAAACAAGGACCGGAGTTATAACCCTTCGCCTGAACAGAACCTTGCCCCTGATCTTTATAGTGAAGGCTGGTATAAATAATCATGTTATTGGAGTAAGGCAAAACAAGACGAACATGGCTTGGAGAGCAATAAGAAAATAAACGAAGAGAGGACACAGAACTGCTCCGGGAGTCAGGTTACAACCCTTAAACCAAACAAGGACCGGAGTTATAACCCTTCGCCTGAACAGAACTGGACCCCTGATCCTTATTGTTAAGATAAGCACACATAATCAGGACGATATATGATAAGATAACCATAGAACTATTCAGATAGCCAAGTTACAACCCTTAAACCAAACAAGGACCGGGGTTGTAACCCTTCATCTGAACAGAACTTGGTATCTCAACATTTATCGATACAAGAAATCAGGTCATGATACAATCTTGTACATGATCATGACAACTAGACAGGGCTAGACTCCATCCAATCAATCATGGCCAAGCAATAAGTACGGCTTGATACATTAACTAACTAGGGTTATCACAGGCCTAGTTACTAGCAAGATGCAATGAGATTATCCCAACAGCCACAAGCCCTGCAGACCATCCGGTTATCCAGGTCGAATGTCCGTTTATTAATGGTGCACCACATGACTGTGTGCTGGAAATGTGCCCTACTCGTCGGTAGGCTACAAGTCCACTGAATGCGCCCAGATAACGGGATTGCCTGTAGCGGGGAATCTCTTCATGTCTACTGAATTATTCTAGTTAATTAGCCTTAGTCAATTTCAGTAGGTGCCCCTGACCGTGGTATTCAGGGGTCCCCGTCCTAGACATGATGCAAGACAGTACTTGTTTATATGTACAAATATAATCGTCTACGGTGTCCAGGTCAATCATTCTTGTCAGGTCGTATCATGTCATGTTAGCCGTCGCAACAGCAATTCGAGATGATCATGTCAGGTATACTTGTCATACTATGCCATGTTCAATTATCATTTCCAAACATATTAAATAAATTCGTGATTTTCAAGTTCATGACAAAAGGCGTAAGGATATAAAATGGGCTTAAAATATATATAAAAGGTAAAGGTGTACGCCATAGGAACTCAAGTTTCTACGCGCGTACCACCGATTACGCTAGTAAAACTTTACGCGTGAGCTTTACGCTAGCAAGCTCTACGCGAGCAAGGGAGCATACAGCTGGGATTTACGCTAGCCAGGCTTTACGCTAGCAAGATTGTACGCGCGTAAAATTTTACGCGCACGAACCCTCGAGCAGATTTTACGCGAGTAAAACTTTACGCGAGGAAAACTCGGGCAACTTTACGCTCGTGAAGGTCTGCTGGAGCTAGGGATTTTTCGCGAGCTTGATTTTACGCGAGCGGGAGAGTCCTGAGCGTAAAATTGAACAGCTCAGCGTAAAACGAAGTACGCTGGCACACGATGCGTGTGCGTAAAAGGGAACTACGCTAACACGTTAAGACGTGAGCGTAAAAGCTGAATACTACGCTGGCACGCAATGCGTGGGCGTAAAACTATATCTTCTCCACATGGTCAATACAACCATGCGTAAAAAGCTCAGGAACTCCATCTCGGCCCGGACTTAGTAAAATTCGGCCATCCCAAAACCAATATTGTGTAAAATCATGAGGTCTACTACATGGAACTCTTAGTTTTCGAAAACAAGCTATTTTAGTAGATCAAAACCAAGAAGATCAAAAATACTAGAAACTTAGATCTACGTATAATGAGCCATAGAATTTGAAAACACTAAGTACAAAAGAGGCTTAGGATCTTGAGGAGAAGAGAATGGAACAACAAAATAGGAGTTCCTTTATGAAGTAAGTTACACTTGCCTAGCTCTCTTCCTGGTAGTTGAAGAAGAGTAATGGTGGGGGAAGGAGAAGTAATGAGGAGAGAGAGAAAAGTAGGCGGCTAATAAAGGAAGGGGGAAGTGGTAGGTGGGAGTTTGCACTCCAACCCAAACCGAACCAAATCAAGCCGAACCTAACCGAACCCAGCCAAGAGACATGAAATACGAGTCAAGATATGTACACATATACCAGAATACGTAATACAAACCTCAGGCATTACAGTTCTTTTTGCAAAGCACAACTTTACTTGTTCCAACTTTAAGCCCCTTATTTTCGTGCGTCAGTTCATGTCGGTCTTCACTTTCTGCAGTAACTTCCTCCAATTAACCTCCATCCCTCGGTAATGATGATACAACAACCTATCTTGATTCTGTTATTATAGTAGATGATGTCTTAATATTACATTATATGAGTTCATCTTGATTCTGTTACATTCTTCAGATACTAGATACGATAAGAACATATACTACACCATATGTACAGAACATAGATGATTCACACTAATGTATGATAGAATGAATTTTGGGTTGTGTTCTGAGCCATCTGTTCTCACACTTGTCAAAAAATCGAATATAACCTTTTTATCGGCTTTCGAAAAAATTGAATATAACCTTTTTACCTGCTTTCGAAAATGTGTTCTGAGCTATCCGTTCTCACACTTGTTTCTTTTCTAGAATTATAAAACATATATGAATTATACATTGAGTGTCAATCTTTGTAGAATTATCTTAAAATGGATATGAATTACTATATGCGGAACCATTTGTGGATGTACAATCGTCATCCTGATGACATGTGCGGTGTGCGGGATGAATTTATACAGGATTTGCAGTTGTGGGAAGTAGGTGCAACAACATATGATGTTTTCAGAAAGCAGAACTTTCAGATGAGGGCCGCACTAATGTGGACCATCAATGATTTCCTGGCCTATGGAATATTATCGGGTTGGAGCACCCATGGTCGTCTCGCATGTCCGTATTGCATGGATCACATTAAGGCTTTTCGTTTGAAATACGGAGGAAAATCGTGCTTCTTTGTCACTACCACATTTTAGCTTGAGGGTATTTTGGTCATTTTAAAAATTTTGAATTTATTTTGAATTATTGGAGTGTTGATTGTTATTTTTGACTTTTGCTAGTTGAGACTTTGGAGACTAACCTAGATGTTGACTCTAGCTATGATGAGTTGAATAGCATGGTGGGACCCTAGTCTAACTTAAGTCAACCCAAGTTAAGTCATTTAGAATCAAGTTTCAAATAGGAGAATAAAAGATTAGGTTCAAGGACTTTTGACTTATGGATTGATTTTCTTTACCATTGAAACTTGGCCCAACCCACTAGTCAAAACCCTAACCCTAATTTTAGCCTTACTTGGCCGGCCACATAGGGATCCCCCCACTATATAATCTTTCTTCCTTTGGTTCTTGTATCTTTTGTATCAAATCAACTTTTGGAAAGAAATGTATTGGCATTCTTCCCCAATCCATAACTATTCCATTTTAATTCCTTTTTGACTCTAGTTTCTTGCATTAGAGTCTAATCCTACTCCATTTTCTGTTCATGGAGAGAAATCTCAGTTTTGGTACAATTTGGAGCTTTTGGCTAGCAAGGAGAATCATCCTATTTGGGGCTTTTCCCTCTAAAGTATGTTTTAATTCTGATTTCTTTGCATATTAGCCTACATCTAGGTGTCCCCTAGCTAAGATGTGTGATTTGTGAAAGTTTGTATTGATTTCGTGTTCGTATCGGACACGTATCATAACCTAGTTCTAGGTGTTTGTGAAAATGCCTCAATGGATTTTACTTTGCTGTTTTTGAAAAGTAATTAAATGGAAATGTTGATCTATATGTGTGTTATGATTTCCATGTGGACTGAGTCGACCACTGTGTCCTTTTCGTGTCAAAATTTGACACTGACACGCAGCACGAGCAGTGTGCTCGATGCCCTACTGTTTGGGGTGTCGTACGCACTGTACACGACACCATTGGACACAAAATTTCATGGACACATGAAGTACATGACTGACATCAACCTTCCAAAATTTGGGATCACTTGGTGCATCATACGGGAAGCAATCCGACCCGCACTGGACACGCACTGTGCGCGCACAGTCGCATATCACACACTGACACGCGTCTCGTGTCCGTACAGGACACGACTTGGACACGTCATGGTGTGTGCAGTGTGTAGCCCTAGTGTTGGGCTACACGTGGACGTGACCACGTGGACATACGTGTTGTGTGTCGTGTCTACGAACGCAGTGAACACGTGCACGAGGCTGTGCACTGTCTTGATGAACACGAGTGTTGGATTGGTCTTGGATACGTTTGTGTCCAGTTTTAGGACACCAAAACACTTGTACGACACATTCACATGTGACACTTCATTTACCAACCAATTGATTTGATTATTAGTTGTATTTTTATTTCAAAATTATGATTTTCCCCAATTCCTGATACAAGGTGCTGTTACTCGAATTTGAGAATTAATTGTATTTTAAACTATTTTCAATAATTAAATTGCAATGATTGGTTCACCTATATATGTATGAGTTTAATGTACATGATATGGTTCATGTTAGCATGGGATTATGGGTTTTCAAATTTGCTTTGGACTGTCAACCTGAGAACACATGTGTACACTAATTTCGTGTACATTGATTCTCATATATCATCCATATGTTTACACTCACAAGCTGTCACTGACACACTGATTCCCTATACACACACACACACACACTGATTCCCTATACACACACACACACATGTACTCGAGACTGATATTACACACACACATTTATACTAAAAACTGAGAACCCATTGACACACACACTCATACACATGAACAATGACCTGAGAATACATGTGCACTTGACTGAAAACTGATTTCCTGATATTTACTCACATTACACAAAATCTGAGAACACATTGATATCACTCACTCACATTACATTATTTTTCTGAGAACACATTGACACACATGTATGAACACTAACCTAAGACCTTATAGCTACTAGTATGTGTACACACACATTAAGATATCACTAGCCTATCACCCTAGCCTATGTTGTGATATATATATACACACACACATGAACTGAAATCTGAGAACACCCCCTTGCTGTCACACACACAGAGGAACCTATATACATGTACACACACAGGACACACACACATGTCACTCTATCTCTCTCTATATGTATATATATATAATATCTATAATCTTGTGTGATAATAATAATGTAATATATATATAATATATATATATATATATATATATATATATATATATATATATATATATATATATATGTATGTATGTTGCTTATATTATTTTAGTATATATAAATGTGGTAATTAAATATGTGTGTTGCCAATATAGATTGTATATGGCATATAGCCCTATGTGATATAGCCTATATGGTTCCTATATGTAAGCCTATATGTATATGGCATGTATATACATGGGATGTGTGTTGATAGGCTTGTATAACATTGTGATGGTGTGTGAATGCTAGATAGGTATGGTTAGGCTTAGTGAGACTTGTCTGGTTAGGTTTTGACCTAGTTTGACTAGTGTAGTTGACTAGAGTTGACCAAAGGTTGACTTTAGCCTAGATTGACCCAAACATCATGTAGAATGCATTATAGTAGTCTATTTTACCATTTTGGATATTTTGTGACTTGTGCTGTTCTCATGAATAGGAGCCAGACACCACTCCTCAAGCAGTATTTCATTTCAGATACTCAGGATATCAGGCGAGTACATTCTCTGACCGTTTTATACTTGCTAGGATTATATTCTTGTTCTAGATTACTTTACTTGATACTGTCACGATAGAACACGGATTAGTACTATATAGATCTTTTCATACGATGTTATCCCCCTCGGGAGCATCGGATATATCATGTCATATGTGTTTCACTTTCATCATGTATTCCTGTGCTTTTACCATTCATGTACACTCTCGTGATTCATGTACTCCCATGTTCACGAAGCCCCCATATTTATATTCATGTGCACCCATTTATGGGCCCCCATGTGAAATCATGTACAATAACATAACTTGAACGGATCCTTATGTATTGATTGGGGATGGGGGAGTAAAAATAGTCATGTGGATATTTCCAAAGTAGTGTAGCCATGTACAACCTCTCATGTTTATTATCAAGCTGTTCACATGTCTATCTTGTACTCTAAATCACTAGTTTACTGTAGCTCTTTACTTATAGTAGATATTTCTTTACAGTCTTCTCTTTTACTTCATGTACATTCTTCAGCGTTTCATGTATTTTACTCTATTGCTTGTATTATATTTCTGTCATAATATGAATTACGTGAGATGACTGTGCTCGCTCCCGTCCTGACTGGACCTGTTGAAAATATTACAGATGACCTTGAGGAGTTCTGTCCCACATACTATGGAGCAGGCCTAGATGACACATGTGAGCTGGACTCCCAGGAGGACCCAGCACTTACAGAGGATATTATCCCAGTAGTCTGGGCTAGTTAGCTAGACCGATATCTTACTTATTATCCTGTCTTGTTGGATACACTTGTACTTATTTAGGGATTTATTATTCTGGATATTATGGAGTTGTTATCTTAGACATTTAGATTCTCTCTTTTATCTTGTATTTCATATGTGGATTCTGTTGATATAATCTATCTATCTTATCGTACTTCTTTCTTAGTTGTGAATGAGTTGTACTTTATATTATTCCTCAATTCGGAGAGTATAACTGTACAGGTACCTTATAACTGTTAGATGTTTGTGACCTAGGACAGCGTTCTACCGCCGATACTGTGGCGTAGGCTGGACGTAACCACTTCTCGTGCCCCTACACTGGGTGCGGGTCGTGATATTCTTCGATTGTTATGACAGTTCCTGCCAAAGGATCATTCGTACCGGAGGAACATGAATGCTTTTCGTGCTGGCGTGGTAGAGAAGTCCAGTCCACCGCCACGGTGGTCCGGGGACACTATATGGAAGAAAGTTAAAGAATTATCAAGTGCTATTGAAGAGCCTACAGCGGGGTACAAGTGTGATGGATTTGGCCGCACTTACAACTAAACGAAGATGAGTATATTCTGGGACCTGCCATATTGGAGTGACCATCTGCTCAGACATAACCTGGATCTCATGCATATCGAGAAGAATGTCTTTGACAATATAATAAATACTGTGATGGACGTAAAGGGGAAGACGAAAGACAATCCCAAGGCCAGCTTGGACTTAGAAGAAATATGCAGACGTCTAGAGTTACATTTGATAAAGGAAGGCAGTGGGAAGTATAAGCATCCCAAGGCCATTTTCTCACTGGACAAGGAGGACAAAGGTAGACTTTGTAGGTGGATCCAGGGCCTAAAATTTCCAGACAGATACGTATCGAATTTGAGAAGATGTGTTGACCCGAAGAAGAACAAACTACAGGGTATGAAGAGCCACGACTGTCACGTTTTTATGGAGAGGTTAATCCTGATTGTATTTCGAGAATTCTTACCCCAGGTCGTTTGGGATCCACTGATAGAGCTTAACATATTCTTCAGAGATCTTTGTTCTACTAAGTTGCTCGTCGATCGGCTTGAAAAGCAGGAGAAGGACATTACAGTAACATTGTGCAAGCTTGAGAGGGTGTTTCCTCCTGGATTCTTCGACTCTATGGAGCATTTGCCAATTCATCTTTCCTATGAGGCACGTGTTGGTGGGCCCGTCGATTATCGGTGGATGTACCCGTTCGATTGTCATCTAAACCACCTGAAGAGGAAGGTAAAAAATAAGACACAGGTCGAGGGTTCTATTTGTGAAGCCTATGTCCTTGAGGAGATTACAAACTTTTGTTCAATGTATTTCAAGCCTCGTATTGCTACAAATAGAATAAGAGCTCCGAAGAACGACGATGGAGATATATAATATAATGATGCATTATTGAAAGTCTTCAATGCTCTTGGAAAGCCTTCTGGAAAACTGAAAAAGTGATATTTGAATGATGAGGAACTAAGGGCTGCCCAGTTATATATATTACTCAACTGCGAGGAGGATGTAGTGGAAAAGCTAGAGTGATAAGTGAAAATCTTCAACGTTCAAGTCATCTATTTGTTGATTACGTTATTATAATTTAACTAATTGACCGATATTTATTGGTTTTCAGCAAATTTAATGATGAGGTGAGGTCAAGTAGACCATACATTGCAGATGAAGAAGTAGAAGAAGAAACAAAACTTCATTTCCCGTCTTGGTTGAATGCATATGTAAGAAGCTAGTTAGAATCTTCCTCCATTTGTATTTGCACAAGAAATAACTTAACATTGAACTTAATTTTGTATCTTCTCATGTTTAGATCGATCGGCCGGACGTCACCCTTGAGAATGAATCTATTAGAACTCTTGCCAAGGGACCAATTTATGCCGTCAAATATGGCCAAGCTATTGCGTGAATGGTTTAAGTTCCACTACACCAAATTTCCTTATTTTTGACAGTTTAGATTTTCCAAAAACGACGGATTGGGACAGTAGTTTGGTTTTCGACTGACCTAAACCGTCATTTTATATTAAAAACCCTATAATCTCTAAAAAAAGTTAAAGCGATAAATTAAGAATTGGCGCCGTACGCGCACATATATTTTTCCCCTCTCATCTTTAACTCTCTCTTTCCTTTCAGAAAAATTTCTCGGAACGGATTGGCACCGTTTCCAGAAAATTTTCCCTCTTAATATCATCAAATACCCAAAAAATCAATCGAAAGAAAGGGGTTAAACTGTAAGCGATCGTTCTTCTTCTTCTTTTTCTTCTTCTTCTTCACCACGTGGATTGTAGGTTTGATTCTAGTTTTTTTTTAACGTGGATTGTAGTTTTTGTTTGTAACGTGGATTCGAAGGAAAGGGGGTTCTCTACACTGTAAGTGATCCTTCTTCTTCTTCTTCTTCTTCTTCTTCTTCTTCCCGTGGATTCTAGGTTTGATTCTAGGTTTTTTTAACGTGGATTAATATGTTTATAATTACGGACAGGTTTATATATTTTGTTTATAATTTTTTTAATTACATTTGTTTATAATAACGTGGATTAATAAAAAATTATAAACAAAATATATAAACATGTCCGTGGATTCTAGGTTTGATTCTAGTTTCTTCTTCTTCTTCTTCTTCACGTGGATTCTAGGTGGATTCTTCTTTCTTCACGTGGATTCTAGGTTTGATTTTTTTATTATTATAAATCTAGGGTTGAAAATCCTTTCTCTATCGAATTTTTTTCCCTTTCTATTTTTAAGAAGAAACTAGGTTAGATTGATGCATGTCGTCTCTTCTAGCTGCCATCGGGTTAGCTCCTCCTCTGCCGTCATCGAAGAGTTATAGACGTGCGGAGGAGGAGGGAGCCGTCGGAGTGGATTCTCTAGCTTGTGCAGAGGAGGAGTCAGCATTGGTTATATAACATTTTTTTGCAATTGTATTTTATTATGTTTCCATATCATGTTGATGTATTGGTAGATGTCTTTTAAATTTTGCATCAATATATTTATGTTAAATTTGAAATCTAAACTTCAAGAACATCAAATCTGAAATTTGAAACCTTTTCTTCGGCAATTGTGGTTTATTACGTTTCCAAATTCTGTGAATTTATTATTGCAAGTAAAATCCTTAACTGTAATATGTTTTATTATGTTTTACTGCTAATATTTTATATTAACTGGTAGATGTCTTCAATACCCCCAAGTAAGGCGTGGATGGATGCACCTCAGTTGTCAGATGAATACTTTGAAGGTGTTGCATCATTCATTCAGTTCACAAAAGACAAATTGGGTGGAAATGATTGGTATTGTTGTCCGTGCGACAAATGTCGTAACTACAATTCATGCAAAAAACAAACTAAATGTTATTGCTGAGCATTTGAGTTGCAATGGAGTAGACAAGTCATATAGAACTTGGATCAATCATGGAGAACCGCTTTCTAGGATAGGTGTTAATGTTCAAGCTCCTACTTCATCAACTAGTACTGAAAATGCCTTTACAAGAATGGAAGACTTGTTCAATGACACATTCACACGTATTGATCCTAATGTCCTCGACGAATGCCTGAATGAATCCGATCAACAAAATCATGCTCATGTTCAAGATGATCCCCCGGTAGACACTAATTACAAGAATAAGTTGGAGGATGCAATAGAACCTTTATAACCGAATTGTGATGTTCAACATACTAAACTATCCTAAGTATTAGATTTGTTGAGCATGAAAGCTCGACACCAATGTTCTGAAGCTCTTTTTACTGAATTTTTGCAATTTTTGAAGAAGATTTTGTTGAATGGGAACACTTTGCAGAAAATTTTTCAAAGAGCTAAGGCTATGGTTAAGCCTTTTCAAATGAAGTATGAGATTATCCATGCTTGTCCTAATGATTGCATACTCTACTGGAGAGAAAATGCAAACATGAATAATTGTCCTAAGTGTGGTGAAAGTAGGTGGCAACCGGAAGAAAATTCAAAAAGAAGAGGTAAGAAGTTGCCGAAGAAGATGCTTAGATACTTCCCAATAATATAGAGGTTGCAACATATGTATAGTGTACCATGGATAGCCGAGGAGATGACGTGGCATGATTGTATAGAAGATAGTAGTACACACATGCGACACCCAGTAGATTCTCCTTCTTGGAAGAAGATAGATAGGATGTGGCCGGAGTTTGCTATTGAGAAACGGAATGTTCGTCTTGGTCTCGCAACTGATGGTTTCAATCCTTTTGGAATGAATAATTCTTATAGTTGTTGGCCTGTCATGCTTGTTCCATATAATCTTCCTCCATCTCTATGCATGATGAAGGAATTTACTATGTTAACAATGTTAATTCCTGGGCCAACTGGACCAGGACATAATATTGATGTTTATTTGCAACCGTTGGTCGAGGAGCTCAAAGAGTTGTGGTCTGTAGGAAGCATAACATATGATGCTAAAATGCAGACTAACTTTACCTTGAAAGCAATGATAATATGGTGTATACATGATTTTCCAGCTTATGGACACGTTTCAGGTTGTAGGACAGCGGGACAGTATGGTTGTCCTGTATGTGGCGAAGAAATAGACTCGATATGGCTAAAGCATGGGAATTTTTGCAAAAGTCAAAATTTAACGGAATGGAAGAACACAGAAAGCCTCCCAAACGTTTGACTGGTGAAGAGTTATTGAGTAAAATGGAATCTATATGTACAGATTTTGGAAAGTTAATTGGTAAGAAGAGGAAGAGATCCTCTGATGTAAATACTCCATGGTCAAAGCGATCAATTCTATTCGATTTGCCGTATTGGAAGGTGATTTATTTTCTTAAATAAGTTAATTTTATTTTTATTGTATTCTTTTATGTAGTCTCATATTAAAGTCTTTATCATAACAGGATCTACATCTTTGCCATAATTTGGATGTGATGCACGTAGAAAAATGTGGCTGAAAATTTATTTGGGACAATAATGAACACTAAAGGTAAATCCAAAGATGGAGTTGAAGCTCGTAAGGATCTAGAAGAATTGAAGATAAAGAAGAAATTGTGGCTTGTAAATGATAATGGGAAACAAATTATGCCAAAGGCACCTTTTTCTCTATCCCAATCTGAGAAAGAAATAATTTGTAAAACCTTGAGTAAACTAAAGGTTCCAATTGGGTATAGCGGGAATTGGAAACATAAGGTGGATTTGCAGGATTTTCAATTCAAAGGCTTGAAGTCACATGATTATCACATTCTCATGCAAGGGTTACTACCGGTGTTTCTAATGCATGGATTTAAAAAAGATAAGCCTTTGCGTGCTGCAATTCGACAACTATCATTATTTTTCAAGATCCTTTGCTCAAAGGTTATTGTTCGATCAGAGCTTTCCAACATACACCAACGTCTTGTGGAGACATTATGTGTGTTTGAAATTGTAATACCCCAGAACCAGAATATTGGAGAGCGGGGGCATACATAGCCAGCTACGCATAATAAAACGAAATCCATCTCACTATACGGCCATGGCTGTCTAGATATATGAGGGTTTAACTACAATCCATCAGTCTCCTATGGTCATGAACAAGCCTAGTGTCTCACTCGCAAGCAAGCAAGTATTGCAAGATATAAGATCACCAAATACACAATAATAAGGCGTCCCAAACATTACATATTCAGTTGATCATGAAGCTAGTCATTACAAAATGTCAAGACTAGCAAGAGTTTCAGTCATACATGATCAACCCTAGGATTTGTCAATCATGTTACAGCCCGTAGGCAGACAGTAAATAAAGGTGCAACCGAGCTAACACGTGCTCGTCGGCTAAACGCCTCAAAAGAATAATTTACAATGAAGTGGGAGAACAAAAGAAACCCACTCATTGCTAGGATTACGCCTGGTGGTCACCATCTGGCTGGAAGGTAGGTGGAACCTCTGGAGCTGCTCCGATATCTGGCCACACAAAACCAGCTGGGTCAGACCCAAGAAAGAGCAAGTGCCACAAAGGAGGCTTCACTTGGGAACTAAAACCAATATATCACAATAGAATATTAAAGACGAATAAAATAAAAATGATAATAGCAAATATAATAATAATAAACTGAGTACGAGGAAACCATTCAAGTAGCCAGGTCACAACCCTTAAACCAAACAAGGACCGGGGTTGTAATCCTTCACCTGAATAGAACCCGTCTCAACTACTTGTTGGCAAGCAGGAACATAGGGTAAAATAAGTCAATAAACAAAGAGAGGACATAGAACTGCTCCGGGAGCCAGGTTACAACCCTTAAACCAAACAAGGACCGGGGTTGTAAACCTTCGCCTGAACAGCACTGGACTTCTGATCTTTATTGTTGAGGCCAGTATAAATAATCATGCTATTGAAATAAGTAAAACACGACGAGCATGGCATACAGAGCAATAAGACAATAAACGAAGAAAGGACACAAGACTGCTCCGGGAGCCAAGTTACAACCCTTAAACCAAATAAGGACCGGAGTTGTAATCCTTTGCCTGAACAGAACTGGTCCCCTGATCTTTATTGTTAAGGCCAGTATAAATAATTCCGTCATGTAACAATCTTGTACAGGATCGGGACAAGACTAAGCTGGACTAAATTCCATCCAATCAATCACGGCCAAGCAATGAGTACGGCTTGATACTTTAACTAACTAGGGTTATCACAAGCCTACTTACTAGCAAGATGCAATGAGATTATTCCAACAGCCACCAGCCTTGCAGACCATCCAGGTTATTCGGGTCGAATGTCCGTTTATGAAGGGTGCACCACATGACTGTGTGCTGGAAATGAGCCCTACTCGTCGGTAGGCTACAAGTCCGCTAGTGCGCCCAGATAACGGGATTGCTTGTAGCTGGAAAATCTCTTCATGACTACTGAATTATTCTAGTTATTAGCCGTAGTTGATTTCAGTAGGTACCCCTGACCGTGGTATTCAGGGTTCCCTGTCCTAGACATGATGCAAGACAGCAATTGTTTATTTGTACAAACACAATCGTCCACGGTGTCCAGGTCAATCATTCTTGTCGGGTCGTGTCATGTCATGTTAGCCATCGTAACAGCAATTCGAGATAATCATGTCAGGTATACTTGTCATACCATGCCATGTTCAATTATCATTTCCAAACATATTAAATAAATTCGTGATTATCAAGTTCATAACAAAAGGCGTAAGGATATAAAATGGGCGTAAAAATATAAAAAGGGTAAAGGTGTACGCTATAGGAACTCAAGTCTCTACGCGCGTACTACTACGCTAGACCAAGGGGCCTTCGAGCGTAAAGTGGCCTACGCTAGCAAGAGCAAGGTAAGATAGCTCTACGCGAGCAAGGGTACATGTGGGTGAGGTTTTACGCTAGCCGGGCTTTACGCTCGTAAGATTTACATACGCCAACTCTCGATCAAAGCTTTACGCGAGGGAAACTTTACGCGAGGAACATTCAACAAACTTTACGCTCGTGAGAGCTGGTTCGAGCTAGGGATTTTACGCGAGCCCGATTTTACGCGAGCGGAAGAGTCCCGAGCGTAAAATCGATTAGCTCAGCGTAAAACGAGTACGCTTGGCACGCGATGCGTGAGCGTAAAGGAGCACTACGCGAACACGTTAAGACGTGAGCGTAAAAGGCTGAACAATACGCTGGCACGTAAAACGTGTGCGTAAAACTATATCTTCTCCATATGGTAAGGTCAACATGCGTAAAAGCTCAGAACTCAAGGAAACTCCATCTCGACCAGGACTTGGTAAAATTCGGCCATCTCAAAACCAAACTTGTGCCAAATCATGAGGCCTACTACATAAAACTCTTAATTTTTGAAAACAAGCTATTTTAGTAGATCAAAACTAAGAAGATCGAAAATACTAGAAACTTAGATCTATATGAAATAAGCCATGGAATTTGAAAACACTAAATACTAAAGAGGCTTAGAATCTTGTGAAGAAAAAAATGGAACAACAAAATGGGAGTTCCTTCATGAAGCAAGTTACACTTGCCTACGGTGGGGGTTCGGTGAGGAAGAAGAAGAGCAGTAATGAGAAAATTGAATGAAGAGAAAGGTAGTTGGGGTTAATAAATGGAGATGGTGGTGGTAGGTAGGGGTTCTCCACTTGGTTCATGATGAACCAAATAAGCAAACCCAAGCCTAGCCGAACCAATCCCAAGGTGAACCAAGCAATGAAAATGCCAAATAAACCAAGCAGGGAGACATGCAATACGAGTCAATATACGTACACGTATACCAAGATACGAAATACGAACCACAGGCATTACAGAAATGTATTTTCCGCCATCTTTTTTTGTTTTGATGACACATGTTGTCATACACTTGGCAGAGGAGGCACTAGTTTGTGGACCTGGCAGATATAGGTGGATGTATCCTTTTGAGAGGTACAGAGAAGTAACAAATTCTTTATTTATGTTTTATTTCTTTGACTTTTTACTAATTAGAGTTATGCTATTTTTAGGATGATGAAAACATATAAACGGTATAGACGGAACAAGAATTTTATAGAGGGCTCTATAGCTGAACAATACATATTAGAAGAAGCAATGAGATATTGCATGGAGTACATTCCTTGTGGTAAACATAAAAGCTATAAGCGAAGAGGGAGAACATCTATTGATGATAATGATGAAGAAGGTCCATATCCTATGAATTCAGTTGGCAAAGTTCAACGTTTGTCTAGTGTGCAGTACGAACAAGCACGTAGATGGGTTTTGTCGTATTATGATGATAACACTGAATATGAGGAGTAAGTAAAACATCATTACAGTTGTGTATAAATTTTAGTGTATATATACATATACATATATATATATATATATATATATATATATATATATATGTATATATATATATATATATATACACACTAAAATTTATACACAACTGTAATGATGTTTGATATATGATTTTATGATTACTATTATATATTCGCAGGAAATATCGTGCATATGTTCGGGATCAGAATAAGCCTATTGGGAAACGAGGAAGGCAACAAACAAGGAAGATCATGGATTATATTCCTTGGTTAAGACAACAGCTTGAGAAAGAGGAGATGAGTCCTTTAAAAAGGCTTACGAATGGTCCAAATTTTGACGCTATATCATATAATGCATATTCAGTAAACGGATATATTTTTTATACCTCTGATTCAGAATTGTATTTAACCACACAAAATAGTGGGGTTGCTTTGAAGGCTGAAGGCACTTTTAGATCAAGAGTTAGTAATACCAATTTTAAGACTGATGACATGATTTATTATGGCATTGTCAAACAAATACTTGAATTGGATTATTATGATTTCAAAGAAACAATATTCTATTGTGATTGGTTGCGTATAGAAGACAAGGTAAATGGATGTGTGGTGGATCCTGAAACAAACTTGGTTTTCGTCAATTTTGGAAGGTTCCAAAGAAATACAAATGAAGAGGACGAACCATTTATCCACGCTTCTCAAGCAACTCAAGTTTTCTATTGCAAAGATGAAACAAGGGATAATTGGCATGTTGTTTTAGAATCTCCAAAAAAATTAAGTCATGATGTCGACGCTTACGAGGATCCGTTTGTTTTCATTGGAGCTGCTGATGAAGCTACATTATCTCAATTTATTGACAATTTAGAAGATGAAGAAGATTAATGATCTTGTATTGAATTATAAGTTTCTTTGTTACCATATTTTGATGTTATGTAGTTCCATATTGACTTTTAATGGAAAAGTTTAATAATATCATTGCTATTAGCTACTCCCCACCCCTAATTTTTTGATAATATTGCTTACATAAATTAAAATATGGTGCTCTTATTTTCTATTTTATTTGACAAATGTGTTTGGTATTTTAGTTTCATGATGTCAGGAGATGGATCTCCATCCAATAGAGAGGAAGTTCATAGAGAGAAAGTTGACATGGATGATGAGTCTAATAATGAAGACCACTCTAGTGGGTGCCAAGGAAGCAATTCTGATCCATCGGGTAATTATTTCAATACCTGTTTTTGACCAAGTCTATTTCACTTTTATGGATTTGTTAGCATCAGTT
Organism: Iris pallida; assembly: GCA_029216955.1. Classification (NCBI taxonomy): domain Eukaryota; kingdom Viridiplantae; phylum Streptophyta; class Magnoliopsida; order Asparagales; family Iridaceae; genus Iris; species Iris pallida. Next base: position 18,438,243 of record JANAVB010042618.1, on the reverse strand, counting down.
CTGTGACACTTTTTGGATCTCCATCCAATTTGTTAGTCTACAGGACACCCTTGCACACACCTACATACACATAGGGATACCATTAATATACCATTCAAATCCCTGATACACATCCCCTTTAACTACTGTTAATGAATTGTAGCAAGTTGCTACTATTGGCTTCCTGTACTCGGGTTTACATGATATCCTTCTAACTCTGATACACACTTATTCCTACTAACCCGATACGCAACATGGTTCTTCTAACTGCAATGTATCCTACAGAACCCCTTTATCTGTTGCCCTCTCGAGTTTTCAATTCAGTCTTGAACTGCTGTTGTTCTCGTCCAATTGTACAAACACACAATCAGTCCACACGCTTATACCAGTGCACCTAGACACCCAGGTAAGTTCCCAACCAGAGGTACCCATCTGCTGCACCTATGTAGGTGCCTATTGGTATGTTAAAGAATCAGACCTTTGTTTGACGCACCTGCACATACTATACAGGTATACCCAAAATCTGTACCAAAGGATTGATGCCCTCTATATACTATTTACTCACTTATATATGGGCACGCACACCAAATATTGATACTATTTACTCACTTATATATGGGCACGTACACCAAATATTGATACTGTGGCAGTCTACACGGTTCGTAGGATTTGCAACACTTCTACTAAGGCTACAATTAACTCGACTCTACACACAACTACCCACGGTTGCATACCACATAACCAAGGCCTGACATGGTTGCAAGCTACAGAGAAATACCCTACCTACAGGTTTCTACAAACAGAAACTTTTAAGTTTCACAATCCCACACATGTACCTATTGTCCTGCGGTTTGCAGTTCTACTGCTACATGTACTTGTTAGCTACAGTCTCTAGACTAGGAAATATCCCATATACACCCAAATTTACCCATATATATTACTGCAATCTTCCCCTTTCTATCCTACATGCACCCAGGTACATGATTTCTACATCCATACTGTAGTGCCCCGTCCCTACATCGTGCCCCGTACTCTGTCCACGGGGTGCACGAGAAAGGAACACTATCGCTATCGATTCGGTCGGGATCGACCGAGTCGATCAAACGGGAACGGTTGAATTAAGATCCATTCCTCGTTATGGAATGTCTTCTTCGGAACCAAGTCCCATATTCAGCGGGTTGCGTCTCGAGGATTGACTCTGCGGCTGAGTCGGGAGAGACCTCCCGTTGCTCTGCTTTTCACGCCGCTTGTGTTGGTTTTGGCTTTGTTTTCTGAATGCGCTTTCGTGAATATTTTCGATGGTTTTCATGGCTTGCATTTCGAACTCGTATTTCCTATCGAACTCCTTGAATAATACAGTGTTCTAATCGGTTGCTTGTGCAATTTCAGGTAATCGTGTAGGCGACGTCTAGCGCGACCAACAAGTTCCCTCGCCGAAGTAAACTCAAGGTGAGTGGCTGACCCTTCTCTTCTCGACCCCCTTCTTAAGTAAATGATAGTGTTGTTGCGGAAGAAAGAATGAATGCAAGGGCACGAGCACGGTAAAATAATTAAGTTTCAAAGAGAACGAAGGCTATACCTTAATAACTGAATAATGTCTTAACTCGGTCATTGGACAACTTGTCGACAAGGAAAAAGTTTCCTCGAGCGACAACCCGGGGCCACGGGACCGACTCGGCCTAGGAGGAAACACGGTATAGCTGTGCTGAATGATAGCACGGGTTAGGCGGGGACTTTCAGCGGGGCTCGCTACTTGCGTTGAAAGGGCCCCGACTAACAAAGCTATAAGTCCAGGATGGCTTGTGGTGTCAGTGACCAAACACACGTAATATTGCACTTGGAATATAAATGATAATAATTGACAGAGAAGAACATGGTAAGTTTCAAAAGGCGCGGCGCGGTCCGCCGGGGGTAAGTTCTGACGTAAATTATATTATGCTTGTCATTGCTTGCTTAAAATTTATTAGGATGGTTAGAAACATTCATGAACTAAGTCATATAAACTCATTCAACCAAATGAGAGCTTGGAACTTAACTTGCCACGTACCAGTACAAAGTGTAATGTACTGATCCTCGCTCTCCACGCAGGTACCCCGAACCACGAAGGACGTGCCACCTAAAATCTCAAGGCGGCGTGGACACTTTTGAAGCCTCGTCCGTGTAAAAGCTTGTTTCCGAATTCCTTTTGAAGACTCCGCATTCAGTACAAAAGAAGACCAATGGTGACTCAACTTCCCTCGATCGCAGGTGGAAATGTGTAATAGTTTTTGCTTGTATAAAGGGGTGTAATGTATGGAACGACTATCTCATCGGCGTTCATTTTGTAAGTCGAGTCATATTGTAGCCCGCGCGACAATGAATGTAATGAAGTCAATGTAAATGAAGTTTTATTATCAATGAAAAAGTTTACTTCTATTTCAAATGTGCCAATCAATTTCTCTGTGTACTCTAACTTGATGTTGTATTTCGGATAACCTTATGACTATGCCTTGTGCGATCGCAACTTAGGTTCGCACGGCATCACGCCCGGGGGACGACTATCGATTCTACGGAATCGGGGCATGACACATACTATCTTGTAGACACATATACTCACAAGTACTGGTCCCTGTACCAATGGTACTCACAAACCAGGTATGACATGAATTCTGTACACGAACATAGGCCTCTGTTTTCTACTGTACCTGTATCAGACCACAAATACACTTGTTTTCCCAACTGTGCTTTTGATACCCATATGTCACCAACATATTACCCGGCCCCTAGGTAACAGTTGCTAACAGCTTTTACTTACTTATACGCCCCGATTTTCCCCAAGTCTTTCCTATACTACCACTGCCCCTGCCCTTAGATACTGCTGCTACCTCTTTTTTGATTAACGGGTAAAAGAATCCCTTTATTGTTTAATATAGAGGCTGCCCTCACATCCACAAATTTGATGTACCTTGCTAGTATCATAAATTCTCATATCCCTAAAATGTGCTCAGTACACATATAGGGAACTGTAATCACCTACAACTTGTACTGCAGTTTCTCTACTGCAGTTTGTATCATATTCTTGCTATATTGTGATAATCACCTACGACTTGATAGTAGTATAATATTTTTGCTATAATGATAATGATTTGTATCATATTCTTGAACACTTTGTTAGGTACCACTAATCAAATTATTTTCGACGAATATGGACGACCAGTTGATGTTGGATCAGAACAATTTTCATCGACTATTGGAAAGATAATAAGGGCACATTTACCTGCGGTTAGTTCTTAGAAAAGAGCTCCACAAAGCATCAAAGATGACATATGGAAAAGTGTTGTTGTGAGTAAACTCGATTTATTCAAGTTATTATGTAAAATCTTTATGTACGTATGACATGGAATTTGTCTTTGCAGGGTAAATACACGATACCCAAAATTTATAAGGCTACGATTTTGAAGTACGCTAATACTTCTTGGAAAAATTGGAAGTGTTCCCTTCGACAAGCTTGTGATAAACATAATACAATTGTTGAACGAAAAAGAAATATGCCAAACAAGATAATTGTCAAGAAAGAAGATTGGGAAGATTTTGTTGACTTCTGCTCTACTGATGAAGATAAGATGCATCGTGAAGCCGGTAAGAAAGCTAGGGCAAGTATTAAGGTACAACACACAACTGGTAGGACTGGATGTGCTCGGATAGCACATAGGATTGTAATTAATTTATATACTTTTCTTTCTACTTTATATGTTTTTTCTTAAGATTCTTTTTTCAGCGAATAAAATGCTAACTTTGTGATCTGATGTAGAAAAAAGAGAGTCCCAATGGTGAGGTAAATAGAACTGAGTTATACTTGGCTACACATATAACCAAGAGTAGTGATCCTGAATCATCAACTGTCTCGAATGATAACATTGTAAGTCCTATTGGTGATGGTAATTAATTTATTTTTTGTTTGATCATATACATGAATTGCTTTTATTTTTGTAGGACAAAATTAGAAGGCTTATAGAGGATGATCCATACTTAGGGCAGAAAGATTTGGACAATGACCCTGTTGTAATGGTTTGTGAGATTAAAATTTTAGTATATATTTTTATATTGAATCCTCTTTGTTAGACTAATAGTGAAATACCTTTAATTTGGATGAATTCTTTTCTTAGGTATGTGGGCGTGATCATAAGGGTTTTGTTCGTGGCATGGGTGGAGGTGTGTCGAAGAATGAGATTCGTGCTTCAGCGGCAAGTAGAGAGATTGTTCGTCAACAACTACAAAAAAACAAGGTTATGGAAACCGATATAAGTACACTCAAAGAACAAGTAGCAACACTCATGCAAAAGGCTAATGCTACATCATCAAGTCAGTTCGCATCAGAGCTTCCTAATACTTCTCAGGTAAATAGGCCTATAAAGTATACTTTTATATATTTTGTGCTCCTTCCTACTTAATGCTTTTTGATCAATTCATTCCCTCTTCATCTGATACAGATGAGTATCACAGTTTCCCCTCATCACTCTTGACACTCCACTAATCCCTCCAATACACTCACATACACACACACACACACACACACACACACACACACACACACATACACACACATACACACACACACAGCTAAGGAAGGGAGCAAGGATACATGGGGTCTGAGCATGGGTTGCTCTGCTACCAACATGCAATGGCAGGACATTACATACATGGACCCAAGTGCAGGGGTTGGTATCAATGGAATGAACATATAGGTGATCAAGGAATGGCATTAGAGTTATTCACAGTGAACATTAGACTTCTAATGTTCAGAACAGAACATTAGTGTATTCAATTTTGAATGCACTAAGGCTGGCACTAGGCAGAATAAAGTGAATATGGACTAAGCCATTAGGTCTGAACATAAAGTGAATATGGACTGATACTCACAGAGTATCAGTCAACTGAATCAATTAGGAAACTGAACTGGGCAAGGCTATCAACTGGACACATATAGGAAGAGTGGAAAGTGCTAAAGCTAAGGTTCAAGTTGAAGGGACAGGACAACAAGATATGAGGAAAACTTGCTACCCTAAATGATGTTGGATTTCACAAATGTAGGGCATTCTCAGTATGCAAGGCAACAATTAATGAAAGGGTAGATGTCTGAACTAAACTATAGGCTAATTATATACTGAACCAAGTAACAAGTCATCAACTATAGTAAATGAAAGGGGGTTCATGATTATGAGGTTCAAGTTATGGACTTGAAGGTTCAGGTATGAACATGAAACCACTAGGCAGAATAGGAAGGGGGTATCAACTAATACTTAATGATGGGCCAGGAGGCTAACTAAGCTATCTGAACAAGAAGATCAAAAGTATGACTGTCATAAAGTGAAGGTAAGTGCAGGGTTTAAGTTCAATTGAAATGAGTATCAACTAGTTGGGATGTCAACCTATAGACTGACTAAAAGAGGGTCAACATATAGATATATGTGGGCTTCACTGCAACTAAACAAAGAAAAGGATCTGGTATTCTAGTATACTTGGGCATCAAGTGCCAAAAGGCAGACAGCACATAAACTAAATAATCTCCATTCGAGCATCATAAGTAGGTCTGGACAGATCAAATTGTGAATGCAGAAGATAATCTCTGTAGGAGGAATGCAGTGGATCCTTACAAGTTATGCTACATGTTTGTATCAGACTGGACAAATAGATGGTATGTAGAACACTAAATGCAGTGAAATAAACAAAGGGCAGCACATGACTCTGGATTGAACAAGTCACACAGTGATATGGCTCGACTGAACCATATCTCTAGGCTCAGAGCATGATATGTGGTCAGGGCATTTGACTGTACATGAAGGTAATGTGTCATGCCCCGATTCTGTAGAATCGATAGTCGTCCCCCGGGCGTGATGCCGTGCGAACCTAAATTGCGATCGCACAAGGCGTAGTCATAAAGTCATCCGAAACACAACATCAAGTTAGAGTACGCAGAGAAATTGATTGACACATTTAAAATAGAAGTAAACTTTTTCATTGATAATAAAACTTCATTTACATTGACTTCATTACATTCATTGCCGCGTGGGCTACAACATGACTCGACTTACAAAGTGAACGCCGATGAGATAGTCGTTCCATACATTACATCCCTTTTTATAAGCAAAATAGTTACACTTTCCACCTGCGATCGAGAAAACCGAGTCTCCATTGGTCTTCTTTTGTACTGAATGCAGAGTCTTCAAAAGGAATTCAGAACCAAGCCTTTACACGGACGAGGCTTCAAAAGTGTCCACGCCGCCGTAAGATTTAAGTGGCATGCCCTTCGGGATTCGGGGTACCTGCGTGGAGAGCGAGGATCAGTACATTACACTTTGTACTGGTGTGTGGCAAATTTAAGTTCCAAGCTCTCATTTAGTTGAAGAGTTTATATGACTTAGTTTATGAATGTTTCTAACCATCCTAATGGATTTCAAACGAGAAATGACAAGTATAATGTATTTACGTCGAAACTTACCCCCGGCGGACCGTGCCGCGCCTTTGAGACTTACAATGTTCTTTCCTGTTAGTTGTTATCATTTTCGTATGCAAATTTGTGTTTGTGAAGGTCACTGGCACCACAAGCCATATTTGGACTATAGCTGGGTTAGACGGCGACCCTTTCAGCGCGGGTAGCGAGCCCCGCTGCAAGTTCTCCCGACTAACCATATTTTTGCTTTCGTCGAGCACAGCTATCTTTTGCTTCCTCCTAGGCCGAAACGATCCCGTGTCTCGGGGTATCGCTCGAGGAAGCCGTTCCTCGTGCACGAGTTGTCCAATGACCGTGCAAAGACAATTCTTTTTAGTTATGAAGATATAGCCTACATTCTCTTTGAAACTTGTTCATTTTTATCGTGTTCGTGCCCTTGTATTCATTCTTTCATCCGCAACAACACTACCGATTCACCTAAGAAGGGGGTCGAGAAGAGAAGGGTCAGCCACTCACCTTGAGTTTACTTCGGCGAGAGGACTTGTTGGCCGCGCTAGACGTCGCCTACGCGATTACCTGAAATCGCACAAGCAATCGATTAGAACACTGCATTATTCAAGGAGTTCGATAGGAAATGCGAGTTTGAAATACAAGCCATGAAAACCATCGAAAACATTCACGAAAGTGCATTCAGAAAACAAAGCCAAAACCAACGCAAGCGGCGTAAAAAGCAGAGCAACGGGAGGTCTATCCCGACTCAGCCGCAGAGTCAATCCTCGAGGCGCAACCCGCTGAATATGGGACTTGGTTCCGAAGAAGACATTCCATAACGAGGAATGGATCTTAATTCAACCGTTCCCGTTCGATCGACTCGGTCGATCCCGACCTATCGGTCCCGACCGAATCGATAGCGACAGTGTTCCTTTCTCGCGTACCCCATGGACCGAGTACGGGGCACGATGTAGGGACGGAGCACTACACCATAACCAACTAAGAAAAAGTTCCATCCTCGAAACTTAAAATAGAACCTACCTCTACGAGAACAATGAAGGAAACTTTTCCTTCATTTCTGACTCAAGCTCCCACGTCGACTCTTCGACCGAATGGTTCCTCCAGAGGACGCGGACGAGGGGAATAGCACGGTTGCGGAGGAGTTTATCCTTGCGCTCTAAGATTTGCACCTGCTCTTCGACATATGACAAGTCCGCCTTCAGGTCGAGCTTACCCAAATCCACCACATGGCTCGGATCATGCACTTACTTCCGCAATTATGATACGTGGAAGACGTCATGTACCTCTAACAACGCAGGCAGCAAGGTAATTTGATAAGCTACCGGGGCGACTCGCTTCAATATTTCGAATGGGCCAACAAATCTTGGGCTCAATTTCCCCTTCGCACCGAACCTGGAAACTCCACGCATAGGCATCACCTTAAAGAATACATGGTCGCCTTCCGAGAACTCGAGGGGGCGTCGGTGCGTGTCGGCATAGCTTTTCTGCTGGCTTTGTGCTATCTTCAATCTCTCTCGTATCAACTTGACCTTCTGTACAGTCTACTCCACCAGCTCCGGACCAAGTATCTGCCGTTCCCCGACTTCATCCCAGCAAATGGGCGATCTACACTTCCGACCGTACAAAGCTTCATACGACGCCATTTGGATGCTAGACTGATAGTTGTTGTTGTATGCAAACTCGGCCAGCGGTAGATGGACGTTCCAACTTGACTTCAAGTCGATCGCACAGAGTCGTAACATGTCTTCGAGAATTTGGTTCACCCGCTCTGTTTGGCCGTCAGTCTGAGGATAATAAGCTGAGCTGAACTTCAACTTGGTCCCCAGTGCTGAATGAAGACTACTCCAGAAGTGCGCTACGAACCGTTCATCCCGATCCGAGACGATAGATACTGGGACCCCGTGCAGCCGAACTATTTCATCAAGGTATATCTGAGCAAGGCGGTCGACGCTCCATGTAACTTTGATGGCGATAAAGTGCGCTGACTTGGTTAGTCGATCGACGATGACCCAGACGGTGTCGTTTCCCCGCGGCGTCCTCGGCAAGCCAACAACGAAGTCCATAGTGATGTGATCCCATTTCCACTCTGGAATAGCGAGGTTCTGCATCTTCCCGCCCGGTCGCTGGTGCTCGGCTTTGACTTGCTGACAGGCCATATATTTTGACACAAAGAGCGCTACCTCCCTCTTCATGCCGTGCCACCAAAAGACAACGCGGAGGTCCTTATATATCTTGGTGCTGCCAGGATGCAAGGAATATTTTGCATAATACGCCTCCGATATTATCTCCTTTCTGAGTTCTGCGTCGTCCGGTACGCATAGCCGTCCCTTCACGCGTAACACTTCCGACTCGTCCTCTGCAAAGTCGGACGCTTTTCCTGTCGATATCAGCTTCCGTATCTTCTCCAGGTAGGGGTCATCCTTCTGTGCAGACTTGATCCTCTCCAGTAGGCTCGGTTCCACCCGCAGTTGCGCCAGTTTCACGTCTCTGAAACGAACTCGAAGCTCGATGCCCATTCCTTCCAAGTCACACAGTAGTCGATCGTTGATGCATAATGAAGCTAAGTACTTCCGGCTCAGCGCATCTGCTACCACATTTCTCTTGCCTGGCGTGTAGTCGATTGATAAGTCATAGTCTTTGATTAGTTCGAGCCATCGCCTCTGTCGCAAATTCAGTTCTTTCTGGGTGAAGAGATACTTGAGGCTTTTGTGGTCCGTATAAATTCTGCACGCCACGCCATAGAGATAGTGACGCCACAGCTTCAACGCGAACATAATTGCCGCTAGTTCTAGGTTGTGCGTGGGGTAGTTCTTCTCGTACGGCTTCAACTGTCGGGAAGCAAAAGATATCACCTTATCCTGCTGCATGAGCACATACCCCAAGCCCTGGCCAGAAGCATCGCTGAAGATTTGAAATCCTTCCGTCCCTTCAGGAAGAGCAAGTATCGGGGCCGAAATGAGCCGTTGTTTGAGCTCCTGGAAGGAAGCTTCAGAGTCGTCTGACCACTTGAATGCGACTCCTTTCTGGGTGAGACGAGTCAACGGCGATGCGATCTTCGCGAAGTCCTTCACGAAGCGTCGGTAGTATCCTGCCAAGCCTAGAAAGCTTCAAATTTTGCTAACTGATACGGGTCGTGTCCAATCAGCAACTGCCTCGACTTTCTTCGGATCGACTGCGATACCCGTGGCGGAGATGATATGCCCAAGGAATGAGACGCTGTTCAGCCAGAATTCGCACTTGCTCATCTTCGCGTACAACTGATTCTCTCGAAGGGTTTGGAGTACCATCCGCAGATGCTCTGCATGTTGTGCTCGATCCTTCGAGTAGACGAGGATGTCGTCGATGAAGACTACTACGAACTTGTCAATGAACGGACGGAACACCCAATTCATTAGATCCATGAAGACGGCAGGGGCATTTGTCAGACCGAACGGCATTACCAGGAACTCGTAGTGGCCGTAACGAGTGCAGAAGGCAGACTTCGGCACGTCATCTGGCTTGACTTTGAGTTGGTGGTAACCCGATCGTAGATCAATCTTTGAAAACACCGTTGCACCTTGGAGCTGGTCGAACAAGTCGTCGATGCGGGGCAGGGGGTATTTGTTTTGGACGGTGGTGTTATTTAATTCCCGATAGTCGATGCAGAGTCGCATCGATCCATCCTTCTTCTTCACGAATAGCACGGGCGCACCCCATAGCGAGACACTCGGACGGATAAACCCTCTGTCGAGCAATTCCTGAAGTTGTGCCTTCAATTCTTTCAATTCTGCAGGGGGCATTCTGTACGGAGCCTTCGAGATCGGCCGGGTGTCGGAGAATGTGTCGATGGTGAACTCTATTTCTCGATCGGGCGGCATGTCGGGTAGCTCGTTCGGGAACACATCTGGGAATTCTGCCACAACGTCGGTCTGACCCATATTTGCACCATCCTGTCGCATGTCTTGAACGGAAGTTAGATAGCCTTCGCACCCGGAATACAGCATCCGTTGAGCAGATATTGCGGAGATCACCATGCAGGTCGGCGATGCCTCACCACACGAGTAGCAGAATTCAGGCACTCCAGGCATGCAGAATGTGACCTTCTTTTCAGCACAGTCTATGGTTGCGTTGCACGGTCCGAGCCAATCCATTCCTAGAATGATGTCAAAGTCCTTCATGTCTAGAACTATCATATCCAGACCGATTTTTTGTCCGCCGATACAGATAATTCCGCCGGCACAAGCTAAGTTTGTGAGAATTGGTGTGCCCGAAGGCGTGCTTACGCTAAGGTCAAGATCTAATGATATTACAGGGAATTTGTGCTCGGCGGCAAAGTCCGCCGATATAAAACTATGTAAAGCGCCTGAATCAAATAACACACGAGCAGGTACATTATTGAATTTAAGTATACCTGATACTACTGTATCTGATGCCAGCGCTTCATCTCGAGTCATGGTATAGACGCGGCCCTGAGTGTTGGGGCGTCGGTCTTGGTTGTTGGATTGAGTGGGCTGAGGAGGTCGAGGAACTGGGCCTCGATTTTGATGATTTGATTATGGCAATGCATCTTGTCATTGCGGTCGGGAACGACAATCTTTAGCATAGTGTCCTTTTTTCCCTCAAGAGTGACAGTCAATGTTCAGGGTACGGCACTCGCTGGCATCGTGTCCGATGTAATTACATTTTGTACAACGAGACCTAGTGCTTTGTCCTTGGTTGCCTCCGTTGTTCGGACGCTTTGCTATGTGATTGTTGCCTCCCGTATAGCTAGGACGTTTATGATTGGAGTGGCGCACAACGTCGTCAGCACCGGAAGGATGCAGGTTCTCAAGGTGGAGGGCGTGATTCAGAGCCTCGCCCATGGTCTTGTACTCCGGGACCCCGATATGCGTACCGATAGAGTGTCGCAGACCCACTTCGAACCGTCGCACACGGCACTCTTCAGTAGGTAGAAACTGGCCAGCAAACTTAGACAACTTGTTGAATTCTACGGCGTACTGTTCCCCTGTCCTGCTCCCTTGCTTCAACTGCATGAATTTATTCTCCTTTGCTTGACGAACGACTGACGGAAGGTACTGGACTTCAAAAGCTTTACAGAACGTGGCCCAAGAGATCGGCACGGTGTTGTTGTCCGGTCGGATCGCTCGCTTACGCACAGCCCACCAGTCGTGTGCGTTCAACCGTAGTTGAAGTTGTGCGCAGGCGACTTGCTTCGATTCTTCAATGCCGAGAAGCTCGAAGTGATCTTCCAGCTCTTCCAACCAGTCGATCGCCATGGAAGGAACCTCGGTACCGCTGAAGGAAGTACGACACGCCTTCTTGAATTCGGACACTTCAAAGTTGTACTTTTTCGGTGCCGCTGGTTGACGCTCGGGATCCTCCGTGTCGACTTCAATGGGTTGGATCGCTAGCATGGTGACGGTAGACGTAGTCGTAGAATTCTTATTGGCCGCCATTGTCTGGACGATCTGCTGTAGGGTATCCAGCTGCTTTTGTTGAAGTTTGGCATGTACGTCGAAACGAGCTTCGAAGCGAGCTTCGAACTGGGCCTGTCGTTCCTCCGTCTGTTGATGTCGGTTCTCGGACTGGTTCCGCTGCGCCTTCATCATGTGCAGTATCCTTTCGATGGTATCGTTAGAAGGTCCGTCCCGCGAACGACGCGAACTACTAGAGCCGCTAGAAGCGCTCTGCTCTCGCTCGGCCGTGGGTTCCGTCACTTCTGCGATACGAAGGCAAACACATCAATCACAAAATATTACGGACTCATTGTATAGAATAACTTATCTCATCGATACGAGGTCAAAGGATGTAAAGCCGTGCTCTGATACCATTATGTCACGTCCCAATTTCGTAGAATCGATAGTCGTCCCCCGGGCGTGATGCCGTACGAACCTAAATTATGATCGCACAGGGCGTAGTCATAAGGTCATCCAAAACACAACATCAAGTTAGAGTACGCAGAGAAATTGATTGACACATTTGAAATAGAAGTAGATTTTTTCATTGATAATAAAACTTCATTTACATTGACTTCATTACATTCATTGCCGTGCGGGCTACAACATGACTCGACTTACAAAGTGAACACCGATGAGATAGTTATTCCATATATTACATCCCTTTTTACAAGCAAAATAGTTACACTTTCCACCTGCGATCGAGGGAAGCTGAGTTGCCATTGGTCTTCTTTTGTACTGAATGCGGAGTCTTCAAAAGTAATTCAGAACCAAGCCTTTACACGGACGAGGCTTCAAATATGTCTACGCCGTCTTGAGATTTAAGTGGCACGCCCTTCGGGATTCGGGGTACCTGCGTGGAGAGCGAGGATCAGTACATTATACTTTGTATTGGTGTGTGGCAAATTTAAGTTCCAAGCTCTCATTTGGTTGAAGAGTTTATATGACTTAGTTTATGAATGTTTCTAACCATCCTAATGGATTTCAAACGAGCAATGACAAGCATAATGTATTTACGTCGGAACTTACCCCCGGCGGACCGTGCCGCGCCTTTGAGACTTACCATGTTCTTCCCTGTTAGTTGTTATCATTTTCGTATGCAAATTTGTGTTCGTGAAGGTTACTGGCACCACAAGCCATATTTGGACTATAGTTGGGTTAGACGGCGACCCTTTCAGCACGGGTAGCGAGCCCCGCTGCAAGTTCTCCCGACTAACCATATTTTTGCTTTCGTCGAGCACAGCTATCTTTTGCTTCCTCCTAGGCCAAAACGATCCTGTGTCTCGAGGTATCGCTCGAGGAAGCCGTTCCTCGTGCACGAGTTGTCCAATGACCGTGCAAAGACAATTCTTTTTAGTTATGAAGATATAGCCTACATTCTCTTTGAAACTTGTTCATTTTTATCGTGTTCGTGCCCTTGCATTCATTCTTTCATCCGCAACAACACTACCGATTCACCTAAGAAGAGGGTCGAGAAGAGAAGGGTCAGCCACTCACCTTGAGTTTACTTCGGCGAGAGGACTTGTTGGTTGCGCTAGACGTCGCCTACGCGATTACCTGAAATCGTACAAGCAACCGATTAAAATACTGCATTATTCAAGGAGTTCGATAGGAAATGCGAGTTCGAAATGCAAGCCATGAAAACCATCGAAAATATTCACGAAAGCGCATTTAGAAAACAAAGCCAAAACCAACGCAAGCGGCGTGAAAAGCAGAGCAACGGGAGGTCTCTCCCGACTCAGCCGCAGAGTCAATCCTCGAGGCGCAATCCGCTGAATATGGGACTTGGTTCCGAAGAAGACATTCCATAACGAGGAATGGATCTTAATTCAACCGTTCCTGTTCGATCGACTCGGTCGATCCCGACCTATCGGTTCCGACCGAATTGATAGCGACAGTGTTCCTTTCTCGCGTACCCCGTGGACCGAGTACGGGGCACGATGTAGGGACGGGGCACTACATAATATAGGACTCTAAGTTTAGTGAAATAACAAGATGGCCAAATCCAAATATGTAGGACGGATACTAATCCAAATTAGCAGGACATCAATACCTATAAGAGCTACCTTACATTAAAATGTAGTAAACAAGGAGATTTGGAGACCCAATAACAGCATAGCGAAAGAAAAAGAAGACAGGACATTCAAATAGACAGATGATGTTTCCCTAAATGGGACCTATATGCAGGACATGTAGTACATGGTCTAATCCAAAGGGCCTCTACCGATTATGAAGGCAATACAGTTAGTGAACAATGAACCCAAAAGCAGAACAGTATGTATTAACTAGGCTTGACTGAACCAAGAACAATTGGACAAATCAAATATAGTGAATAGGAAGGATATGAAGACTCAAAGCAAAATATTGAATGAAGAGTGCAGGTAATATAGATATGTGCAGGGAAAATGTATTTCTAATACCAAAGATACATGAATGAAGAGGATGATAACAGAACATGGACTGAGCCAAGTCATAATGGACTGATACATTAGCCTAATTAATGAAGGAATGTGGACTGAAATCTAATCTAAGTTCCCATCACTCCTAACCCCCCCAACCTGGGACCCCTTCTCATACATCCAACTGAACTGAAATACACAAATTGGCCTCCAATGGATACAAATATACATATATCTACAAATTGATACACACAACTGATACCAACTTAAATGGTCTGGACACCCAAGAGTAAATGCAGGACATGGTGATTTGGATCTGTCATATGAGGAAATGGAATGGTATATCTAATTCAAAAATAAATGAGGTGTACAGTGAACTGAACCTATATACATGAGTGACACCAAGTAAGCCTACAACTGAGGATTGGTGAATGAATGAACACAGTATGAGTCGATTGATACAAGTAATTGGATTGAACACTTGAACAAGGTGACTCTATATTAGGAATAAGAAATTGAAATGAAGGGGACTGCTAGACATAAAGGAAATGAATGAACCCTCTAATATGATAACTGACATCAAGTGTCAAACCTCTGGACTGAAATACACTAACCCAGGTGGACTTAACATGTCCAAACCCTTGCCCATATATGGACAGATGAGATGATGGCTCAACTGAACCCATATACAGAACCCAATTCTTGGACAGAACATCAATTTTGATGTAGGGGACAGAACAATTATGGAGGGATTAATTTGTTTGACCCAGGTAGACTGAACCCATATACAGAACCCAGGTTTGAGTTTCTGCAAAATTGCAAATGCACTTGCAGTGTTGTTTTCCTTATGGGTAAAGTACATATTTTATAATTTTGTGTTATCCATAAAACAACTGTAAATGTTAAAACTTTATATTGGCTATAAATGCAGATTCTATAATTTTGTGCATTTCTATGAAATAGATATATTTTGTGTTATCCTTATGGGTAAAGTACAGATTCTATAATTTTGTGCATTTCCATAAAATAGATATATTTTGAAATACTTAATGTTATTTTTATTCTTTGTTTTGATAAATACAGGCACCTGATCAATCTACCTGTCCTAAAACATGTTTTCTAAAAGACTTCAAAAGAAAGCATGTTGCTTTTGGACGTTTGAACATTGATGCTCTACCAAACGAAGACGCTTATAATATTATTCTCGACGAAGTATTTGACAAAGAGGCAGATTTGTTTGACAGAGATGGGAAGCTTGGAGATATTATGCTTGGTGAGTTGATTAATTGGCCAAAAGTATTTGTTCAACATATTAGGGTGTGAAGTTATGTAATTAGTTTTTTGTTTATCTAGTTTTAGTACTAAGCAAAACTATGTAGTAGTACTACTCTCTTTTTTGAATGCTATGTGTACAAGAAAATTCTGAATATTTATAACTAAATTTTTTGATTGTTTGCTCAAATGCAATATCAGTTGTTTATATACTAAGTGATTTGAGTTGGTGATAATTCAGAGTTATTGGTATTGTTTATATGTAAATATCGATTCAAGTTTTTGCATAATTGGACTCGTTTATATGCAATATGTTACTGAATGATTGGAGTTGTATATATGTAAAACCCCTAAATTTCTACTATATTTTTATTTTTATCGATTTTGGTACTGATTTAAATTTTTTGTACGTCGCGTAGTCGTATTGTACGTCATGTACGAAATTTTATTTTTCGTTTTGCTCGACGAGTGCGAATATGTGCGAGCGTACATATTTTTTTAGAAAAACATTTTTTTTATTTTTATGGTTTCAAAATAATATATGTAATAATTATTTCTAGATATCATTTTCAAGTTTATGATTTTAATTATGAAAAGCCTTTCATTTATACAGCTATAATAATAAATTATTTTTCCTATAAAATTGTATATTAGAAAAGTATATTTATGTAAACATTATTTGTACATACATATATATTTAGTAATTAATTATCCAAATTCTTCCTATTAGTGATCCTTGTCCATGACTAATCCTAGATTCCTATTCCCTCGCCAAATCTGTACTACCCTATATCCCCCTTAACTAAATTGACCCTTCTGGACCCAATGGAACTGTCCGTGACACCATCCGATGTCACCTTGCATAGTTGTTACACCGAAGTTGCAGTTCGTGCCACCTTGATCATCGCAGCACACTAGGCGTTCTACCAGGCAAGACACCTTGCCATTTGCTGTTTGTTTATTTTAGCTCATATTTCATGCATGACTTATTTTCTTTATGCAAAATAAACTGTGATACATTGCATAACCTGTTAGAATTTACTGTTCAGTTTCTTGCTATGTATTATTTTCTTACACATTAAACTTAGAGTTAAGGGACCACCCTTTGTGTGTTGCATTCATAGGCCTTGACACGTTTATACCACGTTGTTGTGTGTCACATATAGGACTCAGACATGCGTGATTGGCTGGCCACCAGTACGTATAAGCCGTGCGTTAGGAAATAACTGCTAATAAAATTGCATGCTAGAAGGCTTAGCAGTTATGAGTTGGCATTGGACGGGAAGAACATGATTGGAAGTTGACTACCACCCTATCTATCGTAGACTCGCTCGCTACTGAGGAACGATAAGTAGACTATATGCTATAGACTCGCTCGATACTGAGGAATAGTATATGGTGTTGTGACTCGCTATTGAGGTACTGCATTGGTATTTTCTCGACTTGACCGGGTAGTCATGCGACCATGAACTGTTCTTAAAACTGCATTCACTTAGAACGGTTAGGCTACCCTTATCCGTTAGGTACGAGTACCTTTGGTTTGGGTACTTGTATCTGACCGTGGCTTGGAACAATAACTTGTCGCAGATTAGTTCGTCACATCTTGTCCTTGTTTGGTTGTAGGTGTGACTTACTACTTCGATGAGAAGGTATTGAACCTTGTTGGGGTCCGAATACCATATTGGATTCATAGCATGGAAAGATACGTCACCGTGAATTAGTTTACCATCTCCTGTCCTTGTTTGGTTGGGGGGATGGTACGCTCGTTCAGTAGGTATGTATTGGACCATGTTATAATTCGATTGACTTATTTATTTGAGCAATATTTATTCAGTTTATATGGCATGATATTATGTGTCTTGTTACGTCCCTTTGAGGACCTGGTTATCTCTCTAGGTGTGTGCTATTGTGTTTCGCAGGTGCTTTAGCTCTAGCCGTGATCATCGCTATTTCGTCGAGGATGATTGCACTTGGATCATCTTCGCTTTGCTCGCCACTTATTTCATTTTTCTATGTACTTTTCCTTATTTTGTTGGTAGTGGATTTGTCTCCGCCCAACATATTATATCAAGACAAATTCATTCTCATTATATGATATCTTTTATTCATTTATTCTGTGTGGATGAGATTAGTTATGGTTCTACTGTATTTTACAGCTTATGTATTCATACGAGGATTCCATATATTGGTATGTACTTCGTATGAATACAGCTGGCATGTCTACGTTCCTAGTCCTACGTATTTTAGGGCTGGGGCGTTACATGTTTTTGTGGTGGCCCATGCAGGTCAAGATAAATTGTTTGGTTACTTTACCATACCAAGCAAGCCTGCGTATAGGATTAGAAGTCTAGGATCTCATCTACATACTTGACCTCTTTCCTTGATTTTATTTACCGTTCGACTCATCAATTGTATCTTGCTTGCTTCCTTCCATCCCTATTCTTATCTTCCCTTCGTGCTTGCTAGAGATTGACCCTACTAGTTAGTTGTCCCAAACCACCATTAGTTTAATTCTTTAAGTTGGGTAGAATACCTTATGAACTAGCAACCCCTTTGACTAGTGACCTATATTAGTAAGCTTATTTAGATCCTAGAATCTAGAGGACCTAACCCATCTAGCCAACCAAGGACTTGGACAAGAAGACTATAGGACGACTGTATGACTTAGAATCATTCTACCTTCTTTAAATCTTAATCTCTCATACCTATGTATTTACCGTTTTGACTAATGATGCTAATGTAGCCTAGTTTTTGCAAGTTATTCTTTATCGAGTTGTTCATGACATATGCTATTGAGCGCTCACTAGCCTATTGTCTAATCAGAACCGGTGTATAATGGTCTGATCAACCGAGTGCACTTTGGTTCGCTTTTATCTATCGTTCTACGTGGATGGGGACATAATTAAACTTGGCCCTTACAATCCCATCCACGACTGCCTTGACAATTCTTTTGAAATTTTTCGATCGTCTTTGAATCACGTATTCGTATTCGATAACGCCTCCTTCGAACTCTATATTGCTTTCGTCTTCACCTATTTTAGGAGGACGGAAACGTTATACTAGAACTTCCTCTAGCCATCCTATCGATTACGACCATATCGTATTATTTTCCTATGATCTAGATCGCAATTTCTTACTGCATGATTTTGTTATTGATTGTTCATCATCGATACCCCTTGTGTCTTCTCACCCCCCTACGAATTCTTAATTTCGAGGACGAAATTCTTTTAAGTTGGGTAGGATGTAAAACCCCTAAATTTCTACTATATTTTTATTTTTATCGATTTTGGTACTGATTTAAATTTTTTGTACATCGCGTAGTCGTATTGTACGTCGTGCACGAAATTTTATTTTTTGTTTTGCTCGACGAGTGCGAATATGTGCGAGCGTACATATTTTTTTAGAAAAACATTTTTTTTATTTTTATGGTTTCAAAATAATATATGTAATAATTATTTCTAGCTATCATTTTCAAGTTTATGATTTTAATTATGAAAAGCCTTTCATTTATACAGCTATAATAATAAATTATTTTTCCTATAAAATGGTATATTAGAAAGGTATATTTATGTAAACATTATTTGTACATACATATATATTTAGTAATTAATTATCCAAATTCTTCCTATTAGCGATCCTTGTCCATGACTAATCCTAGATTCCTATTCCCTCGCCAAATCTGTACTACCCTATGTCCCCCTAACTAAATTGACCCTTCTGGACCCAATGGAACTGTCCGTGACACCATCCGATGTCACCTTGCATAGTTGTTACACCGAAGTTGCAGTTTGTGCCACCTTGATCATCGCAGCACACCAGGCGTTCTACCAGGCAAGACACCTTGCCATTTGCTATTTGTTTATTTTAGCTCATATTTCATGCATTACTTATTTTCTTTATACAAAATAAACTGTGATACATGGCATAACCTGTTAGAATTTACTATTCAGTTTCTTACTATGTATTATTTTCTTACACATTAAACTTAGAGTTAAGGGACCACCCTTTGTGTGTTGCATTCATAGGCCTTGACACGTTTATACCACGTTGTTGTGTGTCACATATAGGACTCAGACATGCGTGATTGGCTGGCCACCAGTACGTATAAGCCGTGCGTTAGAAAATAACTGCTAATAAAATTGCATGCTAGAAGGCTTAGCAGTTATGAGTTGGCATTGGACGGGAAGAACATGATTGGAAGTTGACTACCACCCTATCTATCGTAGACTCGCTCGCTACTGAGGAACGATAGGTAGACTATATGCTATAGACTCGCTCGATATTGAGGAATAGTATATGGTGTTGTGACTCGCTACTGAGGTACTGTATTGGTATTTTCTCGACTTGACCGGGTAGTCATGCGACCATGAACTGTTCTTAAAACTGCATTCACTTAGAACGGTTAGGCTACCCTTATCCGTTAGGTACGAGTACCTTTGGTTTGGGTACTTGTATCTGACCGTGGCTTGGAACAATAACTTGTCGCGGATTAGTTCGTCACATCTTGTCCTTGTTTGGTTGTAGGTGTGACTTACTACTTCGATGAGAATGTATTGAACCTTGTTGGGGTCCGAATATCATATTGGATTCATAGCATGGAAAGATACGTCACCGTGAATTAGTTTACCATCTCCTGTCCTTGTTTGGTTGGGGGGATGGTACGCTCGTTCAGTAGGTGTGTATTGGACCATGTTATAATTCGATTGACTTATTTATTTGAGCAATATTTATTCATTTTATATGGCATAATATTATGTGTCTTATTACGTCCCTCTGAGGACCTGGTTATCTCTTCAGGTGTGTGCTATTGTGTTTCACAGGTGCTTTAGCTGTAGCCATGATCATCGCTATTTCGTCGAGGATGATTGCACTTGGATCGTCTTCGCTTCGCTCGCCACTCATTTTATTTTTCTATGTACTTTTCCTTATTTTGTTGGTAGTGGATTTGTCTCCGCCCAACATATTGTATCAAGACAAATTCATTCTCAATATATGATATCTTTTATTCATTTATTCTGTGTGGATGAGATTAGTTATGGTTCTACTGCATTTTATAGCTTATGTATTCATACGAGGATTCCATATATTGGTATGTACTTCGTATGAATACAGCTGGCATGTCTATGTTCCTAGTCCTACGTATTTTGGGGCTGGAGCGTTACAATATATATTTTTATATATTTTGTTTATAATTTTTTTAATTACATTTGTAGAAAAATGACGGATCATATCAGTCTCAAAGGATATAAAAACATTCACGGATTATTTGACGGCTATAGTCCGTCAATTTATTTGTGACAGTCTATGCCTGTAGTTTAATTTACTATACAGTGACGGTCCAGAACCGTCGTATTGTTTTACTGCGGTAGAATTTACGACGGACTATCCGATTGTCTAAAACCGTAAAAATTGACATTTACGACGGTTCTGGACCGTCAAGAATCATGAATTCTGGCATAGTGATTCAAGTCAACAAATGCTACCATCAGAGATAGCTTCCTGGATCTTGATTCCACAAAAAATAGTTGCTTGTGTATCAAATCTACAAACTATAAAGATGTCACTCCAGGCAATGATTTCTATGGCGTCTTACGGGAGATTGTGGAATTGACGTACAATTATGGCACAGAGCCTGCTAAGATCATGTTGTTCAAAGTTGATTGGTTCGATCCGATACAAGATCAAGGATGGAAAATTGACAAGCATGGTCTTGTGGATATTAACTACCGTCGTCGATACCAAGGATACGAACCATTTATCCTAGCAATTCAAGCTCAACTCGTATATTTTACGACATATCCTAGACGGGGAACAATGAGGTACGACTGGTGGTCAGTATGCAAGACTAAAGCCAGAAATACCTACGACGTCGACGAAGTGGCTTATCAGGAGGACGAGCTGCCTCTTGTACCAAATACAGTTGATGTCAACTCAGCAGAAGTTCCCCATTTTATGTCTACTTGTGTAGAAGAGGTACAAGTATCCGAAAGGGAAGACGAAGAAAATGCTAGTGAAGATGAGGAGGAAGAGGAGGAGGAGGCAAACGAAGAAGATGAATTTTCAGAGGATGATTGAGAAACTATGATTTTAATGTATTCATATTTCTGTAATCTTAAATTATGAACTGTGATCATTTCTATTAGTATTCAGATTTTTGTAAACTTAAATTATGAACTCCAATGTATGCAGATATTTCTAAACTTTCATTGTATTTATTTATATTTTTAATCATATGTTATTATCAGCATGGCAGGATGACGCGGAGGCATAGCAGGACGACGCGGAGATAGGTCAGGATGAGCCATATCCTTAGGTGGACAGAGAGCTCCGTTACCAGAGGATGGCTCCGGACTATCGTCTGACCCGAGCACTCCATTGTACCATACGGTCGCAGGTCCGAATGGCAATACACCTGGGATGAGCAGTTCCAGGCTTGCTGATACTCCTTCCCCTAGCCTTCCTACCGCTGATGGCAGCATGGAGGGTGGGGAGCAGGTGGAGGAGGTAGACCCTATATATATATATATATATATATATATATATATATATATATATATATATTTATATATATATATATATATATATATATATATATATATATATATATATATTTTATATATATATATATATATATATATATATATATATATATTTTATATATATATATAAAATATATATATATATATATATATATATATATATATATATATATATACATATATATATATATATATATATATATATATATATATATATATATATATATATATATAATTATCGTTGTATACAGATATCGTTCCTCGTCGGTACAGAGAGCGTCGGGCTCCTTTCTGAGGTCAAACTATGGGGGTCCGTGGATCAACTACTCGGATGCCTCGGAAGAGAGGACGGCATTCTGGTTTGCCCACTTCAAGGTAATTAAAGATAGTTAATTTAGTAGGATTAATATAATTTTAAGCATTTTTTAGAACTTATTATTTTAATTTGTAATTCTTGTAGAGGACCTATTTTTATCCACCACAACGGGCCGAGCAGGTTGAGAGGCAGTTTTCTGCCGTCGCCGCCAAGCTGATCTGTGATGCAATTGACGATCAGAAAGTTCATCAGCGTCCGAAAAGTCGATTGCTGGTTGGATCACGCCTGACCAGTGGACCGCGATGAGGGCTCGATTTGAGGAGCCCCGGTACAGAAAGCGGTCGGAGAAGGCGAAGGCGGCTAGGACGAGGGCTGGAAAGTGGTGTGGTGGATCGATTTCTATGACAGAACATTTTTGTCGTCTGGTATGTAATTTATTACAATATATAAGATTTTATTGATAGTAGG
This sequence comes from Iris pallida, assembly GCA_029216955.1. NCBI lineage: Eukaryota > Viridiplantae > Streptophyta > Magnoliopsida > Asparagales > Iridaceae > Iris > Iris pallida. Next base: position 18,415,393 of record JANAVB010042618.1, on the reverse strand, counting down.
AAAGAAAAATTTCTATTTTAATAAAGAATAAAATATAACAAACACGCAGGTACAGAGGGGTGAGGACGCAAACATGGTGACCGTCTTCCTGGCCACCCATCGGAAGGATGGGAAGCTCATCGACGAGACGCTACTTAGAGCTATGTAAGTACTAATTTAGATTTTGTTAATTTGAACATAACTTGAAGAATATACAGATAACCATATAGTTAATAATAATTAAATACTTTAGACATTTATTAGGCTAATTTAGGTAAGTATTAATTTATAGAGATGCACAATTTTCTAGGACGAGTTTATTAGGCTACGTGAGCGTGCGAGTACTAGTGCACCTGCAGAAAGAGGGGTTGGTACATCGCAGCCCTCTCCGCCTCAGTCGGAGGACGAGCTCTGGAAGACCGCCGTTAGTGGTCTTTATAGGGATACGTACTACGGTACGGGGTCCTACGACGCATTTGTTGCGACGCAGGCATCCAGGGCTCCCTCTGCCAGTGCGCATTCATAGCCCTCATAGGCCGAGTCGAGGATACCATTGCCCGCTAGATTGCTGAGCTGCGCGATGATATACTGAGGAGGATTTCTAAACAGCCAGGGTCTCAGGCGTAAGGGGACGCTGCGTCGGTCACCGTACGCTTTGATGAGCTCGAGCGCACCGTGAGGGACGTACAGGGGACGTAGGAGTCTATTCACGGCACCGTTACTAGGATAGCGGCTTGCATAGAGCAATGCATCGCCAGACTGTTAGCCCTAGAGGAGACGTGGACGCACCCATCTCCAGCGGTTACACTGCCTCCTTCTCCAGCGGTTACACTGCCTCCTTCTACAGCGGTTGCACTGCCTCCTCCTTCATCGTCGTCGGTGGTTCTTACACCGGAGCAGTATGCTTACCTTCTTTCCAGGAGTGGTGATGCTCCTCCTGATCAGCCGTAGTTGACATATTGTTGTGTGATGGCCCATTGTTGGGTCTTTTATGTGTTTCTACATATATTGTTATTGTATTATATTTTTGGATACTTTGTGTTCGTGATTGTGTTTCATATTTTTTGACACTGTTGTTGAAATGTTTTCATATATCTGTGTTTTGCTATTACTATCTTCTACCGGTGTTGATGTTCCACCGAAGGGGTCGGCGAACCCAGGGAATTCTACGGAGGGTTGCTCCAGGGCTTGCATTGGCCAGTAAATGCTGCTGTAGGTGCTGCTGCAAATGCTGTATTTTTTTTAAAAAATTCCCAGTTTAGCGACGTATAGCAACGAAAAGAAACGTTGCTAAATAAGTATCGGAACGTCGCTAAATACGTGTCAACACGTCGCTGATAGTCGCTAAACGTCGCTACCATGCTGACTGGCAAAACTGCCATTTAGCTATAAACGTCGCCAATACGTCGCTATGTGTCGGTAATATAGCGACGTGCCGACGTCGCAGAACGTCGCTAATGTCCTGATATGCCAGGTTAGCATGGTTGTAATGGGCGTCGCAACAACGTCGTTAGGTGACGTCGGTAAAGGCAGTCGCTGTACGTCGCTAGTAGTCGCTATATCAGCGACGCGTTTATGTTGCTAATTGTCGTCGCAATAGCGACGTATTGTGACGTTCTGGTGTTTAGCGACTAGGTAAATCACGATTACGTCGAAACGTCGCTAATTACGTCGCCAATACAATTTAGCAACGTATCTGCCTATTTTAGCAACATTTTCTGGCGTCGCTGATTAGATAGATTTTGGTAGTGAATGACCATTATCTGTTGTAAAATCATGGAGAATAGTCATTCTTCGTGTTAAAATCACGGAGAATGACCATTCTCCGTTGTAAAATAATGTAGAATGACCATTCTCCGTGTTAGAATACAGGAGAATGCCCATTCTCCGTGTTAAAATCATGGGGAATGACCATCCTCTGTTGTAAAATCACGAAGAATGGCCTTTCACGTGTTAAAATCACGAAGAATGACCATTCCTGTGTTAACATGCAGAAGAATAGTCATTCTCCGTGTTAAAATCACGGAGAATCACGTAGAATGGCCATTCCCTGTGTTAGAATGCAAGAGAATGGCTATTCCTCGTGTTAAAATTACGGAGAATGACCATTCTCCGTGTTAAAATCATGGAGAATAGCCATTCCCCGTGTTAAGATCACGGAGAATTATTTTTTTCCCTTTTTTAAAGTATATATTGATTGATATCATACTTTTCGTTGTTGTTTGTTTTATATCAGTGCAAACAACCGAGCACAGTGACCTAATCACCGAAAAATTTCAAATTTCTCTACGAAGAAGATGATGATGATGATGACGATGAGCGATGATCGGAGTTCGACTGAAGAAAAGCACAGTGAACTACGACCGTTCTTTGCAATCTCTATTGAAGATGAGAGCAATGGAATTCAGATCTCTCGTGAAAAAGAAAAAGACGAAAATCGTAATCCAAATCTGAGTTTGTGAATTCAAATACATATATATGACCAAATTTGCGCGAAGGTATAGTTATGGTATTATCAAAATGGCAATTTTGTAAATACAGAGCATCTAAAGGGAATCTTGGAATATTTAACGTAATGCGGGTGGATTTTTCATAAATACCCACCCCGAAAGTGGGTATTTCAACAATTTTCAGAATTTTTTTGGTATTATGGTCACCATGTAATCTGTGTACACAATCTATTCTTGACGTGGCCATTAATTTGTGTTAATAAAGTTCAGAAATGGAGAATATTAAGAAAAAAAGAAGAAGTATCTTTTGCACCAGTTCAGTACCTTGCTTTTCTAATGACCAATGCTTAATTATAAAGATAGGGTTCGGTTATTAAAAAAAATGCTGTTTGTTGAAACTTGAAATAAAGGAAGCAACACAACTACCAATGTGAGAATGAAACGTAGAATAAGGAAAATTCTCTACATGCCCCTTGACATTGCCAAAATTTGGATTATATAACTACTAGTGTCGGGGCACACACAATGCGTGTGCAATGCGTTAGATTATCTAATCAGACACATACGTTGCATTTATAAATTTGGCTATACATTCGTTATAAAGATTTCTTTATCCTAATCTTATTTAAATTATAAATTTTAATTTATTTTGAAATTAAATCTCATCCAAATATAACATTCTAACAACTTTAATATTATTTGAATATAAAATTTAGAATTTAAAGTTAATGTTTGTCTAAAGATAATACTTATTAATGAAGGCAAGCAATATTATGTATTTTTGCATCTTATCCAAATGCAAGAATTTAATCATGTTTACCATTGCATTGCCACCCAAAATCCTAGAAATCAATCTCTTAAATATTAGAATTATTTATAGGCAAAATGAAAGCAATAATGCAATTCAAAAAATTGCATTTCAAACTAAATGTTTAGAATTATTTATACAGACATATTTTCAGTATCTTTGTTTTCCAAAATTTTTAAAAAATGGACATATATGTTTCAACAGATCTAATGAGTTTTAAAAAAAATATGCGCTGCACATGCGACACTTTTACAATTGCAAAAATAGAAAGATTAATTGGAGCTTAATATCTATAATATTATTTAGAGGGAATTGACCATATCTCGCATCGCTCCTGACAGAAGTTAATAATGGACAAAACTGATACAAAAATATCAATGTCAACTTATATTGCACCGATACAAATTATGGCATAATATGATACGGACACGACACGTTGTTGGCATAAAACTTTCGGAGTGTTATAGTATAAAATCTTGAACCTCCATCTACAAATTTAAGAAAACTCGACAATAATATTTATCAAAAAAAATTACGATCCAAACTACGAAATGTCATTCTTTCTAATAGCCAAAATCATGTCAAAGAAACTAAAAACAAAAAATAAATATTGTTTTTCCAAAAATATAAACATCAAAATCGTCCAAAGCCAACTACTCCAAATTGGTGTTAGTTTGTGTTATATCTGACATGCAGACAAACCCAAAATACATTACCAGAATTAACATCATATTATTAGCTAAGATGATATTATTATTTTCTCAAAATTGTGTGTTTTATCGGTTAAGATAATATTATAAGAGCTACAACATAATCAAGTAGGATATCTCTCATCTATTGTAAATTAATCTTTATTATTATCAAATATTCGTGGATCTTACTAAAAATCAAATGCTCATGTTTCAAACGAAAAAAATATTGGGATTTGCTCCATAATATTGGGATTTGCTCCATAAAGTTGTTTTGAAGGGGTTTCTCAAAAAAAAGTTGTTTTGAAGGGTGATTAAGTCGAATAGTATCAAATCTTGTGCTTAAATTTCTAATTTCTAGATAGGTTAGAATGGGCAAGATTTATTACTTTTAATAAATTTTGTAGCTTACCTTGATAAGATTTGGATATTCAATATAAATTATAGTAGGAAATTATGAAAATATTTGAATATAATCTATTTTCTACTCTTAAAATTTATGTTTAAATCCTACTACGGCTATTTATGTTTAAATCCTACTACGACTTGACACTTTAATTAAATGTTAAATGAGAAGATATTATCATATTTGAATAATAATCTTCACCGTATATATTTGAAACAAAAGATTTGATGTTATCATATTTGAATTATATATTAGTATAGATAATAACAAAAGTAAAATATTATTATTTATGGATTCGGGTTTTAGTAAAACAATGAAAATGAGTCGTTGACATTTGATCCTTCCACCAAATACAATTACTTCTTTAATTTCAGAAGGAAAATTTGTATGCATATGTATGTTAAATAATAATTTAAGCAAAGATGTATATAATCCATATACCTTGGTATTTGGATTATATGATAGTATAGATTGAATAGGAAACAAATTATAGGCCTTATTCCTAGTATATCTCATTCTATTTAAATGAGTGCCAAGATAATTAATTAAATAATTTAAATTAGTGTCAAGATAATTAATCATTTTTGCATTTAACATTAAAATATAATATAATTTATCTATATAAATGATATACAAATTTGATAATTTTTATGGCATACTTTGTGCAGACGAACAATTAATAAAATAATAATTTTTATGGCAAATGTTGTGCATAGGAACAATTATTAAAATAGCAAGCATCCGATTTGTTATCTTAAAAAGAAATCAGTTATCCTAAAAAGAAAGAACGTGAGAATGATACGAAATCATAACAGTACCTTTCCAGAGCATCAGTAATCTCAGGAATTCATGTGGCTCATTTCAACCATCATCTCAGCAATACCTCAAAGCAATGGTAATAAGCATGATACATAAATATCTTTGTATAAGCGATTTGCCATCCTGGAACTTTGCGCTCCATATCTCTCTGTTTTATTGTTCATCTTCTTTATTCTTGGTGTTCCGAAACTTGAATAGGAGGAAGAGAGAATATAAGAGAAAGAGAGAGGGAAATAGAAAGTGAGTGCATACAAAAAACTAATTAGAGAAAGGGAGAAACAAAAGGTAGTGCACTGAGAAGAGATTTTACGGTTTTAGAGTGTGTGTTAGTTTTAGATAATGTGTGTGTAAAAGATATTATTATCCCTACATAATTATTATTTTAGATAGAAAAGTATATAAGTAAAATAATTGTTCATACCCCTCCTATTTGGATTATATTATATTATAGAAATATAGATACTATTATATAAATCAAATATGAAGGGTGTTATCAATTATTTTGACCATATACTTTCTTATCTAAAATAATAATTATGTATGAATAATAATATAATTTAAACACCCACTATCTAAAACTGACCCACTATCTAAAAATCATGTAATATTCTCTCTCTTTCTCTAATTATTTGTTCTCTTCTCTCTTTCTCCACTTCCAAGATTGGGATCTCGAAGAAGAAGAAGATAACCAGTAAGACATAAAGATTAGGTGTTGCTGCACTACGAAGCTTTATCCTGTCAAATTTCTACTGTACAGAAATTTATGTAACATGTTTATTACTATTGCTACTGGAGGTGATGAACCATAGGAATTCGTGAGAGAATTAATGCTCTGAATGTTGTAGACAACAAAACGACTACCATAACGAAAGGTACTATTCGAATTTGTATCATTCTTTCTTTTTAAGATAACCATACTATAGTTGTTTTATCTCTTGATTTCAAATAAGAAAGCTTGTCATGAGAATTATTAATTTTGTATATAATTTCATAAATAAATGATATTATATTTTAATAATAAATGTGAAGTAATTAATTATCTTGGCACTGATTTAAATAGAAGGTGATATACATATGGGATAATCATTTATATTAATATTGGATGCTTAGGTGAATCCACAATTTTGCTTTATTGTATATAAAAAGAACAATATGGTTACAAACTATAGCTTGGTTGCAATTCCAAATGTTGTTCACTAACGATATATGAAGTTACATTTCTTTTTCTTTTTTTAATTTGTGCAAATTTGGAGTTGCTTTAAGATAAAATTCTTCCTCTTTTCTTTTTCATTTTTTTTATTTTGATTTTGGTTTTAGTTTTGAAAGCTAACTATGGTGCTAAACCAAGTTTAATAAGAGCCAATGGAAAGTCTCATTTACTGTGTAAATATTGATTCCAAAGAAGGACGGGGCCATCGGAATGAATGAGAGAACCAAAAATACAAAATAATAAAAATTAACTGAACTTGCAAGGTCTTGTTTGCATATGTAATATATATTATACTATTATAGATTTCAAATAGTACTATTAGAATTCAGATAGAAGGGGGTGTGATCAATTACTTTAGTCATATACTTTCTTATCTAAAAAAAGTTATGCATGAATAATAATGTAATTTACACACCCACTATATATCTAACTATTCTCTCCCTCTAATTCCAAGATCCAAGAAAAAAAACTAACAGAAAGACGAATTCAAAATTATTTTCTATCAAATCTTTATTCAAAATAGATATGCCGAGAATAATTATTCAGATATTATAATATCTTCTCATTTATTTAAATTAAATGTAAAATATATTTGTTCTCATAAATTCGTATTGTAGTCTCAGATTTAATACTCAAAGTTATCAAAATTTGTTAAGGTAATTTATAAAAATATGAAAAATTAATAAATCCTACTTATTCGAACCTATCTAGAAATTTAATGTATAAGATTTCATATTATTGGATTTAATCACATTTAAAAAAAAAATTTTATGGAGCATATCATAATATGACAACCAACCGAATTAAATTTTAAATATTATATATATTTTGAATTATAAATATAATAATTTAAGGCTTGATGGCAAACTAAGTTAATTTTTAAAGATTACGTTTTGATTTGAAAAATAGGATTTAAATAAAATAAAATATTTTAGTTTGTTTTGGCTGAAAAGATCACGAGATATGAATTGCAAATTAAATATCAAAGTATAAATTTCTATAAAAGAAAAAACATGTTGCACATGCATTACGTGTGCATATTTTAAAATAATTGTCATCGAAATACAAAAATGTGTTGCACACGCGACGCGTGTGCCTGACCATATATATATATATATATATATATATATATATATATATATATATATATATATATATATATATATATATATATATATATATATTATGTAATCCAAATACCAGGGGTAATTGGATTACATAATTTTATAGATAGATGATTTGGATTATATAAATTGCTTAGATAAATATTTCTTTATACATGGATAAAAAAGTCATTGATCTCTCTCTAATTTAAAATTTGAAACCGGTTATAACCTCTCCCTCCTTTTATAAACAATTAAATTCATATTATTCTACCAAATCTTTTAAAGTAAATATTTTCTCACATTCTCTTCTTCTGCCGTATTCTCTGAAGGAAATAAAAGGAAGAAAAGAAAACCCTTCCTCTTCTGTTTTTATCGACATTTTCTCGATGAGCTCCAATTCATTTAAATTGAACGACAAAATAATTAAATTGGAAAAATTGTCCATACTTCTTATATCTTCTTTCTTTTCTCATTACATACGTTATACATTTTTAAAAATCTTTTAAGATAAGAGTAATAATATAGTACATCAAATTACCTTTAAAATTTATAAGCCATTAAATTATATATTAGATTATACTGAACTTAAATTATGAATCTAACTATATTATATTAAAATTTAAATTTTGATTAGAATTAAAATATAGATTAGACTGAATTGAATTTAAATTATGAATCTAACTAGATTATATTAGAACTAAAATTAGATTTAAATTATAGATTTGATTCATTGACTATAATTTAAATTCTAAATTTAATTAAATTAGACTATATTTAGTTTACTTTCTATGACCTCAAGATGTTAACATGTTTTATTCAAAAAGTTAGTTGTAGAAAGGCAAGTCTAACAAGTTCATGGTGACTATAAATGACAAACATTTGAAAGCTAATAGCAAATTTTTTTCTTAATAAAGATGCGATAAATTAGGAAAGTATTATGTATCATTAACTTCAGCATATTTAAAATATTAAATAAGATGGTATCAAGATATCAAATATAAAAAAATTACATAGAAAAAATATTTTCAATAAGTTTGGTTGTATATTATTTTTGTTACATAAAATGGTTATTTTTGTTACATAAAATGGTTATAACATTTGTAAAATGTTTTGCACATGCATCGCGTGTGCCATGACACTAGTCTATAAGACAAAAAGATCTGTCACATCCTGACTCCACAGTATCGTTCATCCTTGCATCATTTTCTGTCGAATTGATCATCATTGCTAGGGCATGATGTCGTACAAGTCAAGATTGCACTTGTACAATGAAAGACGATGAAACAGTAATGGTTATCTCAAACAACGATATTTGTAACGGAATAAACAGAGTCATACTGAAGTTACAACGGAATATGCAAAACAAATATTCTTTATTGATAATGAACCTAATTACAAAAGCTCTCAATAGCCCCAATGGATATGTCAAATCGGCTTACAACACTCATGTTGTAACACCCCAGTCCCAAATTACGTAGGACCAAGAGTACGTATACATGCCATCTACGTATCAAGTGGACTCCAGTCCAGCTCGAATACGTATAAGTTGTATAGTAACGACCAACTATCTATAATAATCAATAATATCTCTAAGTCTCAATCCATAGTAATAGAGAATACAAGAATGAACAAGATATAACATAGTGTGCACCCCATGCTACATTTGTCCGAATAAACTCGAAAGAATAACTTGAGTCTATAAATACTAAGCTAATAGGCATAATATAAATAGATAGAGATTAATATGTAACCGCAAGAGATACCTGAAACAATAAATATCAACCATCATGATCAGCAACCAACTCCGCTCAGTCGAATACCTAGAAAGATCATCAGGTCCTCAGGGGATATAGCAAGGTACATAATATACATGCCAAGTAATATTTGAAAGAATATCCATACAATGAAGGGTAACTACCATAATCTTCTAAGTGCAAAATACAGTTGAGGACAATCCTAATACCAGGCCTAGCCAAACAGACAATCACTTATGGCACCATATCGTGATATCAATGAGTAAACACGAAATAACTCCAAGGCTTTGCTACTGTCACGACCCGCTTCCGAATAATCGGACACGAGTCGGACATGCCCAGCCTTCGTCGTTAGACACGACGAAGTAAGCTGTACCAAGCTAGTGAAATCTAACCAGATAAACATAAATGTACATAATTATAGCATCTATACACGATCCCAGAATGATCACCATAATCCACCGATCATAATATCATAAAAGTACTAGAGACAACAAGAATGAAATTCACTGAGAGTTCTAAGAACATACAATATCTAGAGAAATAGCTAAAACAATCTAAACCTGAAACCTCAAGCTAAGTCATGACTCCATCCTGCTCAGCTAAGATCCCAGGCTCTGGCCCATAATGTAGAACAATGTCCTGCAAGTATACCTGCAATATATCATAAGAGCGGAGCTAAGTATATCCAAGGAAATGAACATGAACATCATGGTATGAACAAAAATACAGGAAATATATATAAAGTACGAGAAATGAGAACAAGACATGAAACCTGAACATGAATACCGAAAGTAAATACAGGGAACATGAAATGAGTCCTGAACATGAAATACAACCTGAAAATGAAATGTGCAATATATTAAAATACATCCAGAGTATGTGATCGGCTTGGGTAGATTCAATGAACATGAAATGGTACGGCTTCGGTCCCACGTGTATAATGCGGGGCTTAAGCTATTCACATGAATAGTAACTCGGGTTTGATCACACATCTATAGTATTTTTCCTTCCAGACACAAGTAAACTCAAGAAAAACATGATACAAGACAATCTCGTGATATATCGTGTCAACAAGGAGATACATGAATAATATACAGGATATGAAGAAATGACAAATCTGAGGAGTATACTTGCCTTGCTCAGGGTGATCAAGTGTGTACAGCTGGATATCCTCATGTTTATAATTTACAAGTTGATTAATAATCTGACTAATTCTAATTTGGTTATCAACAATTCTAATCATGATTAATTAAGATACATTAGTTAGCCCTCTACTTAAAATCTATCTCATAAATCAATTCTCTATTATTGCTACATAATAATCTAAACACAAGTTATCCTAAAATATTACACCCAAGTTATAGTGTAATACTTCAAGTAGCATGTGACCCCATATAACCATTAAACCTAGCTAACTTAGTTTAAATGAGATCCTAGTTAACTTGCTAAGGAAACCTTGCTTAGGGAAAGACATATAACTGATCTCAAACATGGTTACATGAACTGAACATGAGAAGGTACAGAGATTTAATTTACAGTCAAAGGCTTCTTCCCTTACAGTCTGAAATAATATCCCAAAATGGTTATAGGTGACAGGTTTCACCCTTACCCTAAGTGACAAGGTCATAATCAACACACTAGACTTCAATTAAAATTCAGTCATGGCATCTCATCAAAACCTCCCCCAACATCAGTTAAAAAGCTATCTAGTTCCTATGGGAGAATGGAAAATATCAACTAAAATACTCCAATCCCGACCTCTATTATTCCTGTCCCTGCTTCTGTTAACATGGATAACTAGAAATACAGACATATTCTCAAAGTTTCAATACTACACCCATTCATTCATTTCCAGTCCAACTGTTCCATACCCTGTGAAAATGGCCATTCGAATTTATCTCATTACTGATAACAGTTTCCCTTCCCAAAATATAACTCTACCACAATTGTAACATCCAGTTAAGAAATTGTCTGCAGTTAGAATGCAGTTCCTAATGTTCAGTCTTACAGGGTTGATGCATTTCAGTCCTATATGTTGCTGATACATCTCAGTCTCATATGTTGCTGATACATCTCATTCTCATATGTTCTGATACATCTCAGTCTCATATGTTCTCATATGTTCTGATACATCTCAGTCTCATATGTTCTCATATGTTCTCATATGTTCTAATACATCTCAGTCTCATATGTTCTGATACATCTCAGTCTCATACGTTCTCATATGTTCTGATACATCTCAGTCTCATATGTTCTCATATGTTCTTAGCTTAGACAAGTTTGACAATAAAATATATCAACTACATCTTTCAAGTTTGTTATTAACTCTAGTGAATTTCCTAACATACTTCTACAGGTAACTAATAGGCAATATCATTATCTGTCAGGAACTTAGTCAACTAACCCGAGCCCTCCATAATATCTCCTGTAGATTATAACCTTGCCAAACAGTACTGGAACCAAACCGAATAACATCAATCCTATCATCAAGTAATCCTTGCTGCTACAGACAGTTATATCAGGATATCTCAGGTTTGAGTGAATCTCTATCATGTGTCCTGAATCACTTGCATTCATACCAGATAGGTGAATAATAAGAAAAAAAAACTCTATTAATCAAATCTTGTATTCACAGTCTAGATTTTACAGAGCAAGACACGACTCCAACCAACTCATAGATACCACGAACTAATCATCTACTATTCTTGCCAAAGAATCTCAGGTAAGATTCACCATTCGATTCATTGAACCAGCATTAAATAACCAACAGTCCCAAATTTATCATTGCAATATTATCTCAATCGATGAAGAAAATTACCTGATACCACTGATACAACACTGATCTGACACCCAAACTCCACAATTGTCTTGAATTTGAATTTCAAGTTAGATTGATCCAACAGTTCTCTGAGCAAGTGAAGTAACAGGAAAAATAACATAGTGATAAGTTACTGACAAAAAGTGAGATCCTCCAATCTAGAACTCTAAGAATCTGAACCAAACAAATAGGTAACAGGACATCTGAAAATAGGGAAATCGAGATACTCACTCGATTAAAGATGTATGAAAGTTTGGGGAGACGATCGATCTTTGACAACTCAATATTGGTATTCTCAGATCTGAATAAACTGGAAAAGGAGTCGATCACACGATCAACAAGCTCGATACTCAAAAATTTGAGCACAACAATAATTATTCAATCGACACTGTTACTCACTCAATTGGCCAATTGATGAAACAACGAAATGATCGATTGATCCTGATCCATTTTCTCCAGATCTAAAAAATAAAAATAGCAATTAAGTTAAAGAATCGATCTAAAGCGCACAACAGCCATTCACCAATTTGAAGACAACAGAGAAAAATTTCACAGATCAATGTTCAGATCAAGGAAAAGTGTTTTGATAGAACTAACATCTCACCTGATTTGAAGACGAAGGTGCTGCGATGATCACCGGAGAGCCAATCCCGTCGCTGCTGCTGGAATGATGACCTAGCCTCGCGCTTGAATCGTGCCACTACTTGCCAATTCTTGCCTCTCCACCATTGCTAAATCTCGAGCAGAGCTTGGAGAATATGGAAAGGAAGATGATGAAGAACGTGTTTGTTACAACAGAAAGATGATGGAGAATCAAATGAGGTTTTATAGGTCAAGATGAAGCGGGAGATCCGAATTCTCATGGGTCGAAATAGAAACTGAATTTCGAATTCTACTATGAAACTTCTAACAGCTTCTTATTAATTTGGGGCCAAGGAGAATTAAAAGAATAAAGGAATTGAATAGGCTGAAATATTTCCTATTCTCCAAACTAAGTGTTAGAATTGGTATGCAAATGGGTTGGACTTCCAAGATGGGCCTGCCCAGAAAAGAAAATTGGTTGGTTTTGAATTCAAATCGAGCTTCTTCAACAAATTGGCCAGACTGCAATTTTCAGGAAGAAGGAAGTGGCTGGCCCAAAGTGTTACTCAACACAGGCCCAAAAGAATTTCAATTAGCAGCAAAATAAATTCTACACATTTAAAAGTAAAGGAAATTAAATTCTAGATTAAATATCAAAACAGATTTTAGAAAAACCAAAATTTGGAAAATCAGGGAGGTGGTCTTACAGCTACAGAGACCGAGGCACATACAAATAACCAAGCTCCACACGTTCACGAGTTACGATGGCCATGTACTTTGGTAGAGTCCTCCCCACCCCCATGCTCTAGAACTATCCAGTCAAGTCAATTATGAATCATATACTAGTAACAAGTCACACAAGATAGTACTACATGCTATCACAGAGTCCATAGCCACGAATATCTCATGTCAGACTCCGTATCAAGTCAACATCATATATTGTGTCCGTATCATGTGGTCCATCGTGTCAATGGACACGGATTCAACGTATCGTCATGCCTAGTGTCGATACGCGATATATATAAATAGACATCGGCACCCGAATACTAATCGGACGCTAAGTACCAACTATTCCTGTCACCCCCAGTTTTTCAAATTAGGGGTATTTTTGTCATTTTCAAGTTTAATAATATTTTAGGAATTTTATATGATTTTATATGATTTTTAGGAATTTATTTGAGTCGGTTTGAATTTTATCCATTTCGGACCCAATTTGGAGACCCGGGTAGCCTGGACCCTAGTGGGACCCCCATACTAGCTGGGCTTAGCCCATGTACCATCATAAATAGGCTAGAAATTATTAACCTATTTTCCATGACTTAATTAGTTATTTTAGAGGCTTAATTAGTCGTTTAGAATCAAACCGAAATCAAACCGAACCAACCCGATTTCAATTTGAACCAAACTTAGGTTATTGGGTTGTGGGCTATTGGATCCCAACCCAATAGCCCTTGGATGGGGTGGCCGGCCATGGCTTAAGTCCCCCCCCTTTTTCTTTGTTACTTCTTCACAAAGCAATTCTTCTTCTTCAAATTCTTCCTTTCTTTTTCCAAGTCTTCCTCCTCCCAAGCAAGTTAGGTATGCCATTAAACCCTCCATTAATTCTCCTTTCCATTTTTGTCATTTACATTAAGTGTAGAGAATTCAATTCTCTACACTTTGCCCTATTTTATAGGCTTCTCCCTAGAATTTTGGTTAAGTGGTTAATTAAGGATGTTTATATGTTAATGGTGGGTATATATGTATATGTATATATATATAGATATATATATATATGTGTGTATATATAGATATATATATAGAGGAATATATATGTATGTATGTATTTGTGTGTGTGTGTAGAGAGTGGTGGGAGAGGGAATGAGAATGGTGGTGTGGTTGTGTGTGTGAGAGTGTGTGTGTGAAATTATATAGGTATATGTGTATATATATATATATATATATATATATATATATATATATATATATATATATATATATATATATATATATATATATGTATATGTATGTATATATAATATGTATATGTGTGTGTGTATATATGTATATGTGTGTGTGTGTATATATGTATATATGTGTGTGTGTATAGGTGTAGAGATATATGGATATATATATATATATAGAATTAGATAGATAGATATATAGATAGATAGATATATATATATAGGTATATATATATATATATAAAGAGAGGAGAGGAGGGAGTGAAGTAGGAGGATTAAGAGGAGAAGAAGAAGAGGATTAGCAGCAGCAGCAGTGGCTGCTAGCAGCAGGCAGCAGCTGCACTAGCATTAGCAGCAGCAGCTGCATTAGCAAGCAGCAGCAGCAGCCTGCAGAGCAGGCAGCAGCAGCAGCAGGAGCTGCCCCAGGCAGCTCCTTCCCCCCCCCTGTGACCCCTGTATACACTATAAACCCCCCCCATTTAGTATATATGTAAGTATATATATATATATATAGATATATATATATATATATGATTATATAGAGAAGAATAGATAAGGAAATTAGAAAGAAGAGGAAGGAAAAGAGTTTAGAAATAGAAAGAAGGAAGTTAGGATTTAGAATTAGAGAAGAGGAAAATTAGAGAAGCAAGGGAATTGAAGAAGAATAGGAAGGAGGGGTAGAAGAGGAATTAGAGAAGAAGAAGAAGATTAGAGAAGTAGAGAAGAAGGAGAACTAAAATCGAGAATCCAAGAGGAGAGTTAGAACGAGAGTAAAAAGAGAAGGTTTTGTTAGAAATCGAGTTAGAGGGCGAGATTGAGCCCGGAGCATCATATCGCGATGAAACTTGACATAGGCCTAGGTTACGTGATTTAGATTTTGCGGGTAAGCTCCCGAGTGGAAATCGGGATCGTAGGGCGCCGGTATCGCGCCGTGTCAGTGCGTATCTCGAAATCTTCGAGATATCTGCAACGGGACGTAAGGTGGACTAGACGTCCACTTTATCTAGGTATTATGTTAGATAACGAACCTATAGGATAGTACCCTACTACCCTAGGGAGATCGGGTCAAAATAACTAGCGTAGGTAGGCTAACGGGGTTATCGTTGAGGGTAGAATTTTACCCTTAAAAAGGGTAAAATAGGGATTTGGCCCACGGCCAAGATTCGAGTTTCCAAGTCCAAGATGGACTTGGATATGGATTGTATAGGTTGGTAATAAGTAGATTTAGCCGTCTAAACCTAGTCTTGGACCCGGTTGACCACGGTTGACTTTTTGGACTAAAAGTCAACTATGGGTCAACACTTTACCCAAATTAGTTCCAAATTCAATTTAACTTGGACCGTTGACTAAAAGTCAACTATTAGTTACCAGTGACCTAGAGTTGACCTAGTGTTGACCTCGAGTTGACCAGAGTTGACCCGTTGACCAAAAGTCAACGGTAGGCCAGTTTTTAACCTAGATTGATCCGATTTAACTTCTAATGTTCTCCCATGACCAAGATTGACCCGACTAGACATGTCTTGACCTAGAATGATTAAATAGGGTTTATTTTGATTTAACTTTACTTCCTAAACTTAGTATTGATACGTCTTGTTCTCTATAGGTCCTCGAGACACTGCAGTTCCTCCAGTCGACGTATTTTATCATCTTACAGGCGAGTACATTCTCTGATACTTATTCCCAATTTATGATAACTGTTATGATTCATGTACTTAGTGTTGATATGCTTATTCCCGACACATGGTTCTCACGGATTGGTATTCTTGGATCCCGACGAGAGATGTTTTCTCCTTCTTAGGTTGGGATATATTGTGCAAGCACCCTTGTAGCTCTTGCTCGATATATGGTCACTGATTCTAGAGAAGGCTAGCTACCTTCTCATTAGAATCCCGTGCAGTGACGTGTCCTGTTTGGATCCATTCTACCAGTTGGGGTAGGGGGAGTAGTAGCGTAGGCCTGTGATCAGATCCATCCCGCATTCCCGAACAGTGTGAGTCATATACCGTACATATGACTTGCCAGGCCGATTCTTGACAGGTACCCAAGCCGATCACAAGCTGAAACTACTACTCACACACATTGGATATATAGCTTGCCTTGATTTGTGTACATGCCATGATCCCATTCTATTCTTCTTGTTCTAGCTCTAGCTTTACAGCTTACCATGCCATGATACATACATGTACACTCCATGATTCATTGTATATGCTCTATTTACAGTCTTATAGCTTTTATTCTATCTTGAGATCTGTTATGAGATATATGTACTCGTTCCATCCTGACTGGACTGTTGATAAAATATTACAGATTTCGACGAGGGAGATTGCAGTACCTACTACGGTCCGGACGACGTAGTGGGCCTAGACTTGGTCCCGCAGGGCGTAGCTCCGCCTGACGAGACCATACCACTTGTATAGTTAGAGTAGGTCTTTGTACTGGGCTTAGTATCCCGTTACTTTTTGAGACTGTACTACTTTTGAGTCTGTATTATATTTGGACTGTATTTAGAGACCGGACATTGTATATTATTTGTTTCTGGACTTGACAGGTTATATATTATTGTCTTGTTGTCTTTATCTTTCAGTTTTTACTTTTCGTCTTCGAGTTGTGATTGAGCATTATATATATATTCATTGCTTGTCCTCCGTTCGGAGTTGACTATATTCTCGACAGGTTTTGTTATATATATAAACTGTTGTCAGACTAGAAAATACACAGCGTTCCACGCCGTTTTTTCGGTGAGGGCTGGGCGTTGTCGCGTCACGTGCCCTTTTAGCGGGTGCGGGTCGTGACACGTTTTAGTGGTGGCCCACGCAGGTCCTGAAGTCGCAATTAGTACGATGTCGTAGCGGCACTCGTCTTAGAGTGTTGACTACGAGCCTGTGTTACCCATAAGAATAGTAGGCTAAGAGTGCTCAATCACAGTAGGATCTTTCCTTGCTTATCTTGCTTACCGTCTTTGATATTGATTTACTGCTTTCTAGCTGTCCTCCTTTGATATTGCCTTCATGTGCCATATTGATATCTTCTTCTTAATTTGTCTCCAGGATATTGATGACTCATTCTCCTAGCGAGGGGCTCGGGGAGACGGAGAGGTCTGCCACCTCTGGCGGACAGGCTCCGGTCACTTCCACGGCTGATGGGACTTCTGTTGGGGCTCTCGGAGGTACTCCTCTAGCTACCTCGATGACCGTCCCTGGGGCCATTACGGGTGCTCTTCCCGTAGTGCCAGGGGCTACAGTGGGAGCTGTCGAGGGTATTCTTCCTCCTCAGCAGGGGACTCCTCCGGTGATGATGGGAGCTATTCCTCCATTGCCTTCTCTGCCCACAGACATGGGGCAGATGCTAGCATTCTTCCACCAGGTGCTTGAGTCCCAGCGGGCTCAGCACGAGGCTCAGTTGAGGCAGACAGAGGTTATACGCCAGGGCATGGAGGATACGCACAGATTGGCTATGGCGGCAGTGGAGCGTCAGGCTCCACAGAGGGAGGTTCAGCAGCAGCAGCAGCCGAAGATTGGGGATATCCAGGCTTTCAAGAAGCTTGGTCCGAGGGATTTCAAGGGGACTGAGGGCATTATCTATGCTGATGACTGGCTCGAGGATATCGAGCGCCAGATGGGGGCCTGCCGCCTTGCAGCCGACCTGAGGGTCGAGGCGGTTGGGTTACAGTTGTTAGATATTGCCCGGACATGGTTCCGGAATGAGCCGGCTCTTGCAAGAGAGGGCCATACTTGGGCAGAGTTCAGGACCTTGTTCAGAGAGAAGTTCTTTTCCCCTATGGACAAGATTGGCTTGGTACGGCAGTTCCAGAATCTGCAGCAGGGCAGCATGACCGTAGAGGAGTACGCGACGGAGTTCGGCCGGCTGAGCCGATACGCCGAGTACATGGTGAGTGACCCGGTGATCCGAGCTGAGCGTTTCCGGGAGGGATTGGCATGGGATATCAAGATCCTGATCCCTTCTTTCTACGCGACATATGCGGAGGTTTACGCTGAGGCTCGGAAGGTGGAGAGGGAGTTGGGCTTGAAGCCGAAGAGGGATCGAGATGTGTTTTCTGGGGCTAGTAGCAGCGCAGGGCCTGCTAAGCGCCCTCAACTTCAGCACCAGTCGTTCCAGCATCACCAGCAGCAGGGGCAGGCCAGAGCGTCTGTCCAGAGGAGTCAGCAGCGTCCAGGGCAGGATGATCCACCGTGCCACTTCTGCAAGAAGCCCGGTCATCTCTTCGAGTTCTGTAGGAGGAGACTGGGGCTATGTCTCTTTTGTGGTGCCGCTGGGCATCAGATGCGGGAGTGTCCCAAGAACCCCCGTGTTACTGGAGCTGCTCAGAGGGCACCAGTTCAGAGGGCACCAGCTAGTGTGCCGGTAGTTCAGCAGAGAGGTCCGCTTCCGACTCAGCAGCAGCAGTTCGTTCAGCACCGCCAGCAGAGGGGTGGTCAGGGTAGAGCCTTTACTCTTGCAGCCGAGGAGGTGGAGCCTATTGCGGATGTTGTCGCAGGTTCTATTCTGCTCGATTCTTTTCCAGCTTTGGCCTTATTTGATTCTGGTGCTACGCACAGTTTTGTGTCTGTTTCTTTTGCTCTTAGGCACAATATTATTGCTGAATATCTGTGTAGGACTTGTAAGATTATGACTGGGAATGGCATCATCCTAGTTAATAATGTTTGCAAGGGGCGGAGAGTTTCTTTGAGAGGCCGGGAGCTGAGTGCGTGTCTGCTCGTAATGCCACTTCCGAGTTACGATGTGGTACTCGGTATGGATTGGTTGAGCACGCACCACGCTAGCATCGACTGCAGAGGGGGCAGGATTCTGTTTAGGCCACCGGGAGAGCCGGAGTATGAGTTCACCAGGGGTGCAGTGGAGCAGGGAGATGGATTCTGCGGAGCGTTGTTGGCGGGGCCGGTGTTGCCACATCCACTCATTGCTGAGTTCTTGGATGTTTTTCCCGAGGAGCTGCCCGGGATGCCGCCAGATCGTGATGTTGAGTTTTCTATAGATCTAGTGCCGGGTGCTGAGCCTATCTCCCAGCACGTCTATAGAATCAACAACAGTGAGTTAGCGGAGCTGAAGAAGCAGGTCGACGAGCTGGAGGACAAGGGCTTTATTCGATCTAGTTCTTCACCTTGGGGCGCGCCAGTTCTTTTCGTCCCCAAGAAGGATGGTACGGTACGTCTGTGTATTGATTACAGGGCGCTCAACAACCTTACCATCAAGAACAAGTATCCTCTGCCGAGGATTGATGACTTGTTCGACCAGTTGAGCGGCACGAAGGTGTTCTCGAAGATCGACTTGCGTACTGGGTACCATCAGCTGAAGGTGAAGCGGGATGACATTCCGAAGACTGCCTTTCGGACCCGCTATGGCCAGTATGAGTATACCGTCATGCCGTTTGGGTTGACCAACGCCCCGGCGGTATTCATGAACTTGATGAACAAGGTATTTCACCAGTACCTTGACAAGTTCGTGGTGGTCTTCATTGATGACATTCTTATCTACTCGAAGACACCAGAGGAGCACGAGGAGCACCTGAGGATTGTGTTGGACACTCTCAGGAGGGAGCAGCTGTATGGGAAGCTGTCCAAGTGCGAGTTCTTCTTGGATCGCGTGGAGTTCCTAGGCCATGTTGTCTCTGGCGAGGGGATTTCAGTGGATCCGAAGAAGATTTCTGCAGTGGAGTCCTGGTCGACGCCGAGCTCAGTAGCAGAGGTTCGGAGTTTTCTGGGTCTGGCAGGTTACTACCGGAGGTTCGTGCAGGACTTTTCCAGGATTGCCCAGCCGATGACCCGCCTTACCAGAAAGGACGAAGAGTTTGTTTGGTCCGATGAGTGCTAGGCCGCCTTCGAGGAGTTGAAGGCGAGGTTGACTACAGCTCCTATTTTGACGCTGCCATCTGGATCTGGTGGTTATACGATCTACAGTGATGCTTCAGGACGGGGTTTGGGTTGTGTGCTTCAGCAGCACGAAAAGGTAATTGCCTATGCATCTAGGCAGTTACGTCCTCATGAGAGGAATTACCCTACCCACGATCTGGAGCTGGCAGCGGTCATCTTTGCTTTGAAGCTATGGAAACACTATCTGTACGGAGAGCGAGTTGAGATCTATACAGATCACAAGAGCTTGAAGTACGTGTTTACCCAGAAGGAGCTGAATATGAGACAGAGGCGATGGTTAGAGCTGATGAAGGATTTTGATATATCCTTGCAGTACCATCCGGGGAAGGCCAACGTGGTCGCGGATGCTTTGAGCAGGTATCCCATGGCTATGTGTTTGACGATGGATCGTCACCTTTTGGCAGATCTGGAGAGCTTGGGCATAGAGGTGATAGTTCCTGGGTTCGAGGCACAGATATGGGGTCTGCAGGTGCAGTCGGAGCTGATGGACAGAGTCAGGGCAGCTCAGTTTGAGGATGAGGCTCTGAGGGTCATCAGGGAGCAGGTCCAGATAGGACTGTTGGATGAGTTCTCTTTAGCAGGGGATGGGTCGTTGAGGTATGGTACCAGATTGTGCGTGCCGAGCGGAGGACTTCGGGAGGAGGTTCTTCAGGAGGCACACCGTTCTCAGTACTCTATGCATCCCGGAGCTAACAAGATGTATAGAGACTTGAGACAGCATGTTTGGTGGTATGGCATGAAACGTGAGGTGGCTCAGTTCGTGTCGAGATGTTTAGTGTGCCAGCAGGTGAAGGCCGGGAGGCAGAGACCCAGTGGATTGCTCCAGCCACTCCCCATTCCTGAGTGAAAGTGGGAGCATATCACTATGGACTTTGTATCTGGGCTTCCGCGCTCTCCAGGAGGGAAGGATGCAATTTGGGTCATTGTTGATCGATTGACCAAATCGGCCCACTTTTTGCCTTTCAAAGTGGGTTTGTCGACGGAGAGGTTGGCCGAGATGTATGTGCGGCAGATAGTCCGATTACACGGGGTGCCAGTGAGTATAGTCTCGGATCGGGACAGCCGATTCACTTCCCACTTCTGGCGGAGTTTGCAGCTTAGCTTGGGCACATCGCTCAAGTTCAGTACAGCATATCACCCCCAGACAGACGGGCAGTCGGAGAGGACGATTCAGACCCTCGAGGATATGCTGCGTACCTGTGTCTTAGACTTCGGGGGATCTTGGGAGGACCACCTTCACTTGGTAGAGTTTGCTTACAACAACAGCTACCAAGCCAGTATAGAGATGTCACCTTTCGAGGCTCTATACGGACGGAGGTGCCGTACTCCCTTGTCTTGGGATGATGTCGGTGAGAGGGTTTTGCTTGGCCCTGAGATGGTGGTAGATGCTGCAGAGAAGGTCAGGATTATCAGAGATAGACTTCGGGTGGCGCAGGATAGGCAGCGGCACTGGGCCGATAGCCACCGGAGACCATTGGAGTTCGAGGTATAGTCTAGATTTTTCTAGTATTTGAGTCTGATTGTGATTGTTTTAGATAAAGCTCTAAGTCTTGTTTTGTTCTTAGGTTAATGATCTTGTCTTTCTGCGGATTTCTCCGACGCGTGGCACGATTCGTTTTGGTGGCGGCAGGAAGCTTAGTCCACGATATATCGGACCATTCCGTATCCTGGACAGGGTCGGTGCAGTGGCTTACCGACTGGAGTTACCGCCTGCACTAGAGGGAGTGCACAGTGTGTTCCACGTGTCGCAGCTGAGACGGTACGTGGCAGATCCCAGTCACATCTTAGACCACTCAGAGATCGTAGTGGGACCGACACTCAGCTACCCAGAGAAGCCGGTCGAGATCTTGGACCGAAGAGAGAAGGTGCTCCGGAACCAGGTCATTCCCTTGGTTCGCGTTGCATGGAGACACCACTCTCCAGGTGAGTCCACCTGGGAGAGGGAGGACGACATGCGGGAGCGATTCCCATATCTCTTCGAGCCTTGAGGTAAAATTCTTTCTTTTTCTTCCTTGTTCTGTTCATGATTGCAGTGTTAGCCCTCATTCAATTTCGAGGACGAAATTTTTTAAGGAGGGTAGATTTGTCACCCCCAGTTTATCAAATTAGGGGTATTTTTGTCATTTTCAAGTTTAATAATATTTTAGGAATTTTATATGATTTTATATGATTTTTAGGAATTTATTTGAGTCGGTTTAAATTTTATCCATTTCGGACCCAATTTGGAGACCCGGGTAGCCTGGACCCTAGTGGGACCCCCATACTAGCTGGGCTTAGCCCATGTACCATCATAAATAGGCTAGAAATTATTAACCTATTTTCCATGACTTAATTAGTCATTTTAGAGGCTTAATTAGTCGTTTAGAATCAAACCGAAATCAAACCGAACCAACCCGATTTCAATTTGAACCAAACTTAGGTTATTGGGTTGTGGGCTATTGGATCCCAACCCAATAGCCCTTGGATGGGGTGGCCGGCCATGGCTTAAGTCCCCCCCCTTTTTCTTTGTTACTTTTTCACAAAGCAATTCTTCTTCTTCAAATTCTTCCTTTCTTTTTCCAAGTCTTCCTCCTCCCAAGCAAGTTAGGTATGCCATTAAACCCTCCATTAATTCTCCTTTCCATTTTTGTCATTTACATTAAGTGTAGAGAATTCAATTCTCTACACTTTGCCCTATTTTATAGGCTTCTTCCTAGAATTTTGGTTAAGTGGTTAATTAAGGATGTTTATATGTTAATGGTGGGTATATATATATATATATATATATATATATATATATATATATATATGTGTATATATAGATATATATATAGAGGAATATATATGTATGTATGTATTTGTGTGTGTGTGTAGAGAGTGGTGGGAGAGGGAATGAGAATGGTGGTGTGGTTGTGTGTGTGAGAGTGTGTGTGTAAAATTATATAGGTATATGTGTATATATATATATATATATATATATATATATATATATATATATATATATATATATATATATATATATATGTATATGTATGTATATATAATATGTATATGTGTGTGTGTATATATGTATATGTGTGTGTGTGTATATATGTATATATGTGTGTGTGTATAGGTGTAGAGATATATGGATATATATATATATAGAATTAGATAGATAGATATATAGATAGATAGATATATATATAGGTATATATATATATATATATAAAGAGAGGAGAGGAGGGAGTGAAGTAGGAGGATTAAGAGGAGAAGAAGAAGAGGATTAGCAGCAGCAGCAGTGGCTGCTAGCAGCAGGCAGCAGCTGCACTAGCATTAGCAGCAGCAGCTGCATTAGCAAGCAGCAGCAGCAGCCTGCAGAGCAGGCAGCAGCAGCAGCAGGAGCTGCCCCAGGCAGCTCCTTCCCTCCCCTGTGACCCTGTATACACTATAAACCCCCCCCATTTAGTATATATGTAAGTATATATATATAGATATATATATATATATATGATTATATAGAGAAGAATAGATAAGGAAATTAGAAAGAAGAGGAAGGAAAAGAGTTTAGAAATAGAAAGAAGGAAGTTAGGATTTAGAATTAGAGAAGAGGAAAATTAGAGAAGCAAGGGAATTGAAGAAGAATAGGAAGGAGGGGTAGAAGAGGAATTAGAGAAGAAGAAGAAGATTAGAGAAGTAGAGAAGAAGGAGAACTAAAATCGAGAATCCAAGAGGAGAGTTAGAACGAGAGTAAAAAGAGAAGGTTTTGTTAGAAATCGAGTTAGAGGGCGAGATTGAGCCCGGAGCATCGGATCGTGATGAAACTTGACATAGGCCTAGGTTACGTGATTTAGATTTTGCGGGTAAGCTCCCGAGTGGAAATCGGGATCGTAGGGCGCCGGTATCGCGCCGTGTCAGTGCGTATCTCGAAATCTTCGAGATATCTGCAACGGGCCGTAAGGTGGACTAGACGTCCACTTTATCTAGGTATTATGGTAGATAACGAACCTATAGGATAGTACCCTACTACCCTAGGGAGATCGGGTCAAAATAACTAGCGTAGGTAGGCTAACGGGGTTATCGCCGAGGGTAAAATTTTACCCTTAAAAAGGGTAAAATAGGGATTTGGCCCACGGCCAAGATTCGAGTTTCCAAGTCCAAGATGGACTTGGATATGGATTGTATAGGTTGGTAATAAGTAGATTTAGCCGTCTAAACCTAGTCTTGGACCCGGTTGACCACGGTTGACTTTTTGGACTAAAAGTCAACTATGGGTCAACACTTTACCCAAATTAGTTCCAAATTCAATTTAACTTGGACCGTTGACTAAAAGTCAACTATTAGTCATCAATGACCTAGAGTTGACCTAGTGTTGACCTCGAGTTGACCAGAGTTGACCCGTTGACCAAAAGTCAACGGTAGGCCAGTTTTCAACCTAGATTGATCCGGTTTAACTTCTAATGTTCTCCCATGACCAAGATTGACCCGACTAGACATGTCTTAACCTAGAATGATTAAATAGGGTTTATTTTGATTTAACTTTACTTCCTAAACTTAGTATTGATACGTCTTGTTCTCTATAGGTCCTCGAGACACTGCAGTTCCTCCAGTCGACGTATTTTATCATCTTACAGGCGAGTACATTCTCTGATACTTATTCCCAATTTATGATAACTGTTATGATTCATGTACTTAGTGTTGATATGCTTATTTCCGACACATGGTTCTCACGGATTGGTATTCTTGGATCCCGACGAGAGATGTTTTCTCCTTCTTAGGTTGGGATATATTGTGCAAGCACCCTTGTAGCTCTTGCTCGATATATGGTCACTGATTCTAGAGAAGGCTAGCTACCTTCTCATTAGAATCCCGTGCAGTGACGTGTCCTGTTTGGATCCATTCTACCAGTTGGGGTAGGAGGAGTAGTAGCGTAGGCCTGTGATCAGATCCATCCCGTATTCCCGAACAGTGTGAGTCATATACCACACATATGACTTGCCAGGCCGATTCTTGACAGGTACCCAAGCCGATCACAAGCTGAAACTACTACTCACACACATTGGATATATAGCTTGCCTTGATTTGTGTACATGCCATGATCCCGTTCTATTCTTCTTGTTCTAGCTCTAGCTTTACAGCTTACCATGCCATGATACATACATGTACACTCCATGATTCATTGTATATGCTCTATTTACAGTCTTATAGCTTTTATTCTATCTTGAGATCTGTTATGAGATATATGTACTCGTTCCATCCTGACTGGACTGTTGATAAAATATTACAGATTTTGACGAGGGAGATTGCAGTACCTACTACGGTCCGGACGACGTAGTGGGCCTAGACTTGGTCCCGCAGGGCATAGCTCCGCCTGACGAGACCATACCACTTGTATAGTTAGAGTAGGTCTTTGTACTGGGCTTAGTATCCCGTTACTTTTTGAGACTGTACTACTTTTGAGTCTGTATTATATTTGGACTGTATTAGAGACCGGACATTGTATATTATTTGTTTCTGGACTTGACAGGTTATATATTATTGTCTTGTTGTCTTTATCTTTCAGTTTTTACTTTTCGTCTTAGAGTTGTGATTGAGCATTATATATATATTCATTGTTTGTCCTCCGTTCGGAGTTGACTATATTCTCGACAGGTTTTGTTATATATATAAACTGTTATCAGACTAGAAAATACACAGCGTTCCACGCCGTTTTTCCGGTGAGGGCTGGGCGTTGTCGCGTCACGTGTCCTTTTAGCGGGTGCGGGTCGTGACAATTCCTACGTCATTATAATACGAAG
This sequence comes from Iris pallida, assembly GCA_029216955.1. NCBI lineage: Eukaryota > Viridiplantae > Streptophyta > Magnoliopsida > Asparagales > Iridaceae > Iris > Iris pallida. Next base: position 18,389,182 of record JANAVB010042618.1, on the reverse strand, counting down.
ATAGAAACAAGAGAACAAAACAAAGAAAGGAATATGTACTAAAAACTTGACAATGTACACTTGCTTGCAACTTCTAACTGAGAAAATGACGGTTCGACTCCAATTCCCTCGCTACCTTCGTCACGTACACCTATAATAAATATTCTACTATTAGTAATACACTAATACTTATCATATATAGTCTTACCATATATAGACCATAATAACATCTATATACCAAAACTAGTCATAATGACTATTCTACACAATATAACATATATGGCAGTAAACCTACCTATAAAAGTAATATTTTAATAATATAAAAATATCTTATTTAATTCTAGAAAAATAATTAGAAATATTCTATAATAATAATAAATATATTTTATTCATAGAAAAATATGTATACAAGTTTTGTATTGATTCTACATCAATGTACTTAGACTTGTTCCATAGTTTAGCTTCCGAAACGATAATTTTTTTATAAATATAATTTCTAAAAAATAGTATAAAATATGTAATATTTTTTATCAAAATATGCACAACAATTATTTTGGACAATTATCATGAAGTTTCGAAGCATATGGACACATAGAACCTATGAATTTTCGGTGTTCCGATATTACGGTGACAAGTCCAAACTTTATAAAAATAGAAAACCTCAGTAAAATACTGTAAAATTATATTCAATGGAAAGCTTAGGTGTCTATATTCTTACCAAAAATATAGGAAGTGTTGAAGTGCTCCGGAAGTTGACGAAACCTTGCACACGAAATATTTGGTTCAGTCTGGATACCGTTTCGTTAAACAGACGCTCCGGACAAACAGTAAATAACTCGTGAGTGACTAGTTGGACATAAAAATAGACACAAAGATCTTTCCATTAGTTTTGGTTTCATGAGAAGATGATGTCGGAAAGTACACAAAATCCTAGATGCAAAATAGCATACTTTTTGTAATGAATTCAACACACGTTCGGTCGACTTCGGTTACCTTTCGCACCTCGTACCTACAAAGGGGCTGAGGCTCCTCTGAAAGGTGCTGGGGTGTTAGGGGGTGTCTTAGTGTCAAGATTAAGGTGGTAGGAGGGCTGAAAGAGGACGGGGTGATGAGTTTTTGGTAGGGTATATAGAAGGTGCGCACGAAAAGAGAAACCCAAAGAGGTGCACGATTTTTGGATATTTTGGGGAAGGTACGGACATAATTTGGTGATTCTAAATATAAGGGATCAAATTATTAAGGGCTAGCATTGATTTGAATTTCATTTGTGTGATTTGATTGCCTATTTTAAAAGATGGACAAAGTTCTATCTGTTAGGATTTAAATCGAGTCCAAAATAGGAAAGTTATTATGGAGTTGGTTTAAATTAGATTTGAATTAATGTGACCGTACATTAATTCACATAAACCAATCTAAAATATGTCTAATAGGTTAGGGTACCCTAAAATAGGCTCAATGGGTCCCTAGTTGGACTAGTTTGGGTTGGTGGAATTGTTGTGATCGATTTGATTCCAATATGTCTATAGTTTCGACTTGTGTGCCACTTAAAATTAAATAGCACGCGGGAACCCAATTGAGCGGCTCACTATTGGTATGTATGTAGTAGGCTCAACTAGGTCAAAACCATATATTGGGTTATTTGGGTTGGATCGATGTCGAGTCCCGAAACTAAATTGGATGATACGACAAATTTTACGATAGATGATAAAATGACCTAAATTGACACGAAAGCAGTGCAATAAAAATAAAGCACACGTGAACATGTTTGAGTGACACATGATATATCAAAATGAAGATAAATTTATTTTCATCAAAACATATGAAGGACGTTTCTAGAGATTGGCATTTCTTATGCTCCAAAATCAAACTACGAAAAAGAGTATTTAATGATCAAAATAATAGTGGGAATAATATCTTTTAATAACTATATAAAATAAAATAATAATAATAACTCTAAAAATATAGGGGGCCTACATGCTCTCTCTTGCTCATAAAGGATCTCGTCATTCGATACATCATGTCTTCTATATGCAAGCAACATCCTCAGCCGAACATCTTCATATTGCCAAATTCGAGCTCCAACGTCTCAGTATGATCGAACATATCTCCATACCTAGGGGGTTGGGGTGTCAGTGTCACCACCACATTCTAGAACAAGGATATTTTGATAATTGGTAATTTAAAAAAATTTATTTTAGTATTATTTAATCAATAATTTGCATTAGTGTCTTTAATTGGTGAACCTTAGAAACTACATTGGTTAGATGTTAGCCATGACCATAGAAACTTGTTAGAAGGATTAGATGACTTAAGTTAGGCTCTAGTCTAGCTAGAGTGTCTTTTTAGAAACCAATTAGTGACTTAAAACACAAGCCATTATGGGCCTTCTTCCTTAGGGGCCTTAAATGACAAATAAGAAGCCTTTTTATCCATTTCCACTTAACCAAACCCTAGAGAAACACTATGGTCGGCCACAAGAGAGCCTCCCCTTGCCTATTTAAGTAAACATAGCCTCTTTCTTCTTCCATTCATTTCAAACCCTAACCCTAATTTGTGTTCTTCCCCAAATTGCCTCCAACACCCAAATTGAGTCCAAATTCCTCCAAATTGTCATGCCTCGCACCCGCATTTCGGGATACAAGTGCGTACACAAGCCAGCTACGTATCAAGCGGACGCCAGCCTAACTCGAATATGTATAAGCTGTCCAGGTATCATGTCTAATATGGTAAGTAAAACTATATCTCAATCCAAAAGAATCTTATAAAACAGGAACGAACAATTATGGTTCATGGTCTGCAGCCTACTAGCATATATGTCCGATTAGACTCTAATGAAATAGTATGAGTCTATAAAAGTAGGCTAACAAGCATAATATATCATGATAAGGAATGTAAAGCATGAGAGGATAACAAAGTAATATCACTAGCAAATACCTGAGTTCTGCAGACGATATCAACTACCATCATGCTCAGCTAACTACCTCCGTATAATCAACTACCTGAAGAGATCATCAGGTTCTTAGGGGGCTAGCAAGATACATAAAAACATGCCTATCTAGCAGTTTATCATGCGTAAGAAATAAGCAGGGAAGACAGAACATGACAGGTGACTATGAACACGGATACAAGAAACACTACGCATAAATGAACTGCTGGAAGGAAACATGAACTCATGACAAGAAACCAATCAAATACTCAAACCCTCGCCCCTAGTGTGGACTCGCAGGTTTGAACAACTACTAACCCTCGCCCCTAGTGTGGACTCGCTGGTTAGCTTCAAGAATCACCCTCGCCCCTAGTGTGGACTCGATGGTGCGGACAAAGGACTACTAACCCTCGCTCCTAGTGTGGATTCATAGGTTAGCTTCAAGAAATCACCCTTGTCCCTAGTGTGGACTCGCAGGTGAAAATTCCAAAACAAGGTACGGCAGTTCAGTCATGACTTGCACATCCTACGATACGATATGACTCAGTCATGATGCATGTGACAAAACGAATCCGGTATAACTACAGTATCAAGTCATGAACGATAATGATATACGAACAAGGCAAATAAACTAATATACATGGTATAAAGAAAAACATATAAACTAAAATCAACCAGAGAAGCCCGATGATAACATATAAAGAGAAAGGCTATAAGAATGTAAATAACCGATTAACTAAATTAATGTTTTAAACTACTTTAACTATAATCAAATATCTCGTAGGACTACTTAAATTGTATAACATACATACGTGTCCAACGAGACCTCGGAACACAGTTTTAGGGTTTTCGACCTTCCAATTAATCGGTTATGACCCCACGTCAATAACACACTTAAAAATCATAGTAAATTCCTAAAAATAATATTTAAAACTATTTTATATAGTATTAACTCTGAAATTCTAGAATTACGATTTATAAAGAATTATGTGACTAGTTGACTACTATGTCACCTAATCTACCCGAAACTCGTCATGAACATGGCAAATTACTCAAAATAGCTAAAATACCCAAAAATATATTTAAACAGAATTTAAATAACTTATTTCACAGAATATTATCATGGGTACAAGGGTTAAGTTATGCTATAAATTTGGGACATTCTAGGTCAGCAGGTTACGCGTAAATAGCTAGTTTTGACCTATAATTTTCTCGACCAGATTTGAGTTGTTAAATTTGTGGAAAAATACATAAAAATCCTAATTTATATATATGAACACACATAAAATTTAGTTTCAAAAATAACCACCAATAACTTATAGTTCCTTCACAACGGGGTTAAATTTGATCCTATCGAAACATGAATATTACGACTATAATTCAAAAAACTTTTATGGATGATTATATATAGCAAAATCCATCAAAATATGATTTCTACAAATTTAATAACATATTTTCTACAGAATTTTAGTAAGAATTTGAGATGAAAAAATTAGGATTTCTTACCAAAAGTCCTTGCTAGGGAGATTGTGAAGACTTCTCCTTGCCAAAGCTCCAACCTTTCTTTCTATCTTTGCTTGCTAATCCTCTATTAGTGAGTTTGGAAGGGTTGTAAATAGCTATAGATGGTTGGATGGAGAAGATAGAGTTTTTAGGGTTTGTTTGGTGGAGTTTGGATGGAAGAAAGATGAAAGAAGGAGTTTTCTTTATGGAGGAGGAAGTGTTGTATAATGGAGGGGATGAAGATGAAAGGGTTATGGGGGCTTGGTGCTGCCAAAATTTGGAGAGGGAGAGGGGTTGGTCGGCTATGGGAAGGGAGAGAAAGGAAGAATTAAGTTAGGGTTAGGGTTTGGGTTAAGTTGATATACATATATGGGCCCTTTGGGTTACGTGCATGAAAAGGAGTGGGAATCCTATTCCTATGAGATGTTTGGCCGAGGGGGTTTGCTTGGCCGAATACTCCATGGTGAGGGTCCACTTAGCATGGTTTGGTTGTTTAGTGAGTTGGCTAATTGATTGGATTGAGGATTAAAAATGTCTTTCCTAATATAGACTAATTAAATCTATCATTTTTAAATACAATCCAAATATGAATTAAATAAAAAAAAATATATATTTATTAATATATATTAATGTCCAACATGCCTACATAGGTTTGGATTTGGCTTGGAAGAGGTTTGGTGCAACCGGGTCTCCTAAAAAGTCATAAAGGCTTTATTAACTAATTAATTAAATAAAAGCATGACGTGTGCCATAATTTGAATTGTTAACATGCAAAAGACTACAATATGACCATGACATTCCTAACATGGCTAGGATACTAGTTAAAGCACCAAGTACACTATCCGTACCATAATTCTTAGTCGTCTTGTACTCCAAAACTTAATCATGGCTAAGGTCATCTATAAATTAAATAAAAAGAAATAATTATAGAATTTCATAAAGTCCTATTTTAAGGCAAATAAATAATAAAAAAATATTCCAAAAATTTTGGGGTTTTACACAAACAAAGTACAATCTCTTCTCCTTGGAGAGGGAAAGCCTCTATTGCCTAGTTTGGGAGCATTTGGAGCAATTTGACCATTGGAGCTTGGTGGAGATCTAGATCTAGGAGTTTTCATTGTGAATCCATCTCTTAATTGGTAAGAGCCCTCTAAACGCTTCAAATTTTACATTCATTGATATAGATGCATTCATTTAGGGTCCCTCTTGCATTAAGAAGAAGTTGGGTCAATTTCAGATTGGTTTGATGTACGTATCACAAGAGTATCGGATACGCACACCAAGTGTTCGATGAAATAACTCTTAGGATATTTAGCACTTAGATTTCAGTTTTAATTAGGTATTTATATTGGTTATGGATTGTATTAGTGATGTGAGATGGTAACTGTGATATGGGGCTATTTTCGTAGAGCAATAGGGCTTTGGGGGCTCGACACATGAATGTTGTGCTCACTGTTTTCATTCTTTTCACTGTGCAGTCAATTAATTTGAATTATCCTGCATATTTGACATTTTGTTCTGTCGACCCTTAGAATGTCCGGCCATAGATTCAGTTTGTGAGAAGATCCTCACATTACTTAGTCTCCATTTGTTCTGCCCAGTGAGTGTTCAGACCTTGCATCAATGTCCTGTATCCCTTGTTTAAGTGTTGTTCTTAAGTTTTAAACCATGCTATGTCACATCCTTAATATCCTAACCTGTCCCTTGAGCATTGACTGATACCTTAATTTGGGTCCTTCTGTACTTCAATCCTACATGTACAAGCATAAGTCCAGACCATTGCATGCTCAGGAACCCAAGGAAATATAGTGTACTGCATTGCAACCATAGGAGCAGTCGAGTCTTTAGTCCACCACTTGTTTGGTTCAGACATTCCTAATTGTCCTACATATAGGATATGAAATGTTGTTCACTGTACTTTTATTTTTGATCAGACCTTATGGCATGTTAGCATCCAACCCTTTCCTTAGGTCCATTCCCATATTTCTTTAGATTATGTTAGATGAGGGGGAAACCTTGTTTATAGGAAAGTTTAGAAGGATAAGGGAGGAGGGCTCTGATATTTAAATAAGGGTATCAGATAATTGTGTGTGGTAAGAATTTACATGACATTGCCAGTGGATGTGTGGGAGCATTGGAGTGCTTTGTCCCCTGCTACTAAGTACTAACAATGATGACTTAGTCCAGCCCCTTACCTTGGCCAGTCGACCATATATCAAAATATTCAGTCTCCATTCCTAATATTGAACTGTCTTACACCTCACTATGCAGACAATGGTTTAATTCATTCATCTTAGTATTAGCCCACAGTCGCAAACATTATATTCAACCCATATCCAAATGTTCAGTCCATTTAGTCAATCTCTTATGTACTATCCATGCTTCACTTTGCCATATTGCACTTAAGTTCAGCACAATATATATCATGATCAGTTTCCTTTTACCTATGGGGTGTCAAATTAATCAGTCCACCTTGTCCAGATACCCCACTTCATCTTGTTCAAACACTACCTTTACTGATACCAACCCCAAGTGCATTCATCCTTCAATGTTTAGTGATAGCCCTGTTTTAACATCATTCATAGACATTGATCCAGTCCTAGATATCTTTGGGTTTTGTCCACTTTGCCATGATATGTGCAGGTCATGAACATACTTCATGTTCAGTCCCCTTTTACTCAACCTAGTGTTCAGATTCTTCCTTGGTAGTTCAAACGTTGCCTTGTTCAGTTGTATACTGTGTAGTGTAACCTTAATGTGGCCACTTGATGTTGCAATGCTCAGCAACAACAAGTTTGGACCCTGCCTGTAGTAGAGGTAGTGGTAGCTCCTTTTGTAAAGTTTGGGCAGTGGCCTTAGGCCTGGGTTGTAGAGCAATTGGCTTTTGGCAATAGTGAGTGTGTTGGTTTTCAATTACACAAATTATGGAGTAGTTATTTAGGAAGGGGCATGTATCAATTAGATGGTATATACATGTATCAATCATTTAGGTTAAGTATCATCCCTATAGATGGGTTGTGTGTTCAATTATGGTGCAGGTAGAGGCAAGCAGTAGAGAGTAGATAGGCAAGGGGTTCAATCCTATTTACAACAACAGATGAGAGGTTACGTAAGTAGGTAATGAGTATAGGAGAGGATAAGTGGTGGTATGTGTGTCATATGTGTGGTATAAGAGAGTATCAGTTAGGAGTTAGAGTCTTGTGTCAAGTATTAGTGATTTGGAGTGAGTGTGTGAGGAGCCAATGCACTACTATGCAGTAGCCAACTATTGTTGGCAGCAGGGCATGGCATAGTAGTGTGGGATGTGCACATCATAAGTGTGCACCTGTGTGAATTTCAGAGGCAGTAAGGGCAGGGTGTCAATTTGAGTGTCAAGGTATTGACACTGTCATTTACAGTAAGAGATATGGTATCTAAGTGTTGGGGTGATCAGTGCAGTGTATGGTAGTGTAGGATATGCCATTAGTAGTAGAGGGTTTGTTATATACTCTATAGGGTTATTGTAGCTATGTACATATATAAGGTTGGTTTGAGTTTTAGTATCATATTCTATAGTCTAGGTAGATATATATGTATGTATATTTATGCAAGGGTAGTTAGTAGTAGTTGAGGGTATGGTTTGTAGACACTCTGTGGTATGCTCTATATAGATATATGTATATGTGTTTTACCTTAGTATATGTGGTTTATGGTTTTGGGGTTAGGCTTAGGAGTTAGCCTTACTATAAGTTGACCTAGAGGGTTGACCAATACCTAGTTTACCAACCTTAGGTTTGACCTTTGACTTAAGTTGACTAGAGAGTTCACTTTGGGTTGACTTCTGACCTAGAGCATGTAGAATGCATTGTTTATTTCAATTATTCAATTTAGAACACATTGTAACATGTATCTCATTAAATAGGACCCTGTGACTCCAGTTTGGACATCTATACACAGAAGTTGCTCAGGGTATCAGGTTAGTACATTCTCTGATATTTCTTTCATTTATTTGATGATTTCTATGATTTAGCTTCTAGTATAGTTCTATTTGATTCTCTGTCACAATACGTATTAGTATTCTGGATTTATTCACTCGCAATACATATACTTGACTCGTTTAGCCTCTATTACTCGAACCACTCATAAGAACCATCTACTCGAAACACCTGCAATTGCTAAATGTTCAATCATAAAAGAATCATCACGACAAGCAAGATAGCCATCGCTGCTGGGCCCGATGTGCGACGTGCCGTATTCAACAAGAACCACCTTACAAGAAAGATAGCCATTGTCGCTTGACAAAGCGTACGATGTGCCATATTACAAGAAAGATAGCCATTGCCACTTGTCCAAGTGTACGATGTACCGTATTTACTCGTCTAAACAAGAAAGATAGCCATTGGCCGAGTGTGCGATGTGCCGTATTTACTCGTCTAAATAAGAAAGATAGCCATCGTACGCTTGGCCAAGTGTACGATGTGACGTATTTACTCGTCTAAACAAGAAAGATAGCCATCGTACGCTTGCCAAGTGTACGGTGTGCCGTATTTACTTGTTATTCGTTTTGATGACAAGAACAATATCTCAAATATACTGGATTAGTGACTTGTACTAGAATCACATTGTCTCATGTTTTACAGATTTGACTCATATCACATTGTTCTAGTTAGTTATCTCTATTTACAGTTTTATTGCTATGCTCTCGTATTTCTCTGTATTTACTTTCCTTGTTTTGACTGTTGTTCTATTTCATACCCATCTCATCTTTCCATGATTCATCAAGTATAGCTGTCTAAAACTGCTTTATAGTTTTTGTCATTTACTTGAGATTGCTAGATGAGATGTGCTCGTTTCATCCTGACTAGATATATTTTTCAGATGTTTGCCCTAAGGATACGTGTCCTACTTTCTATGGATCTGAGGAGGGAATTGCTACCTTGGGTCCCGATTCTCAGGAGTGACCAAGAGACTAGTTTAGTGGACTTGTTTTAGATTCTCTGTTTAGAACTTGAATTGTAATAAGTGGAAATTTTTGACATTATATTTGAGATTTGTTTCAGATATTATTTTAGTTGTTGTTGTTGAGTTTTATATAGATATTTAGACTTCTGTGATATCTTATCGTGCTTTAGACTGTGATTGAGTATTACAATATCCTTATAGTTGTCCTCCATTCGGAGTCGAGATCTATGACAGTTACATTATATACACTTGTGCCCCTATACCGGGTGCAGATCGTGATACATTTTTAGTGGTGGCCCATACAGGTCGAGTTTCGCATTAGTGCGATATCATGGTGGTGCGACGACTTAGTTGTACTGCTACGAGCCTGCGATAGGAAATACGGAATATGCTTAGATGAGAGGGTACTCAATCACAATGAGGAAATTTCCATGGATTTGAATCTACTGACACTTGTTTAAATCTAAATAATCTATTTCATACATGTCCTTCTTGATGGTATCATCCTTGCTTCATTATTGACCTCTTGTTGATTTGTCTTCAGGATGGTGGAGACTAGGTCACATCACTCCGTCCCGACGGATACTGAGAGGTCTGCCACCTCTCGTCCAATTCAGCCTGTAGCTGGGACTTCTCCGCTCCTTACGTCTGCTCACGTAGGAGTATCTACTACTTTCGGGGGTCCTCACTACAAAAAAGTATCTTTTTGGGATGACACTATTAAGAACACGAGTCTAAAACGTCCTAAAAATGTAGTTATGGGGACGACTATTTTCTTGGTAACAAAAAAGTAGTATTTTTTTAGGACTGATTGTGGAAATGGATCTCTGTTTGGGACTAATCAAACTTTCTGTCCCAAATAATTCACATTACCGTCCCAAATAGCTCGGCGGGAATGTCAAGTATTTGGCGGCTAATTGCCAAATTTTTAGGGGAAAACATTTTCCTCCACACGTCCCCATCCTGACCGTTCGATCGATGACCTAAATCTAGACCGTCCATCCCAAAACCATTCAGACTTTATTAAAAAAATTAGTAAAATTAAAATAAATAAAAAGTTAGCCAAGTCTGTGTGTTTCATGTGAGAAATAAGTGTTGGGGAGGGTTTACAATTCTCCAAATCTTTATTTCCTTTTCTTTTCTCTTCCTCTACCGAGCCCTAAAGAGAACGAAGGCGGCGAGGTTCCTTTCCTTCTCTTCCGAGCCTAAAAAGAAAAGAAGACGGCGAACATGACTGCCTCCTCTTCGTCCTCTTAGTCTGACAGGTAATCTTTCTCTCTTTCTCTCCCCCCTTCGTTCTCTCCTCATTTTTAAGGCAAATTTTGGGGAAAATATTTCCAACCGGATTGCTTTACGGCCACGAGTTCTTTGTCTGCCACGAGTTCTATGTCAGTCCCGTGGAGAGGTCGGTGAGGTAGTTGATGAATGTCCCCTTCACTCTCCGTGGAGAGGTCGAGAAGGAGTTCATCGAGGAGGTGACCAAGGAAGGGATGGTCCAGCTCAAGGGGCATAGGTCGGTTGGTGGGGTTCGTGCTTCCATATATAATGCCATGCCACTGGTAGGAGTTAGTATTATGGTTGCGTTCAAGAAGGATTTCCAAGTAAGGCATCTGTAGTTAGTATTATGGTTGCATTCAATTTCCTTCTAGTACTATACTATGCATTTATTTTGTTCTCGATGAGAGTATGATTTGGGTTTTCTTATTTCTTGTGTTACTTTAGTAGTAGTAGTTGTTGTCGTTCTCGTGTCATTTATCTCTTCAGTTGTTGCTATCAAGTGCCATATAACTCCAAATTAGGTGCGGATGCTACTTCTACAAAGTGGTTGCAGAATAAATTTGGCTATAGTATTATTTATTCTCCAAATTAAAACATTGGACTCATAAATTTATTTGCCTATTCTTTTGAGCAGAAACACACTAGCAACATTTGCTTTTACTAGGCCAGGAATAATTTATTATTCTACTGATGTCACATTGTTGTTATCTGTATAATGTATATATGATTGCATTATGTTGACGAAAATTTCCGATTGGAAGAGAACTTGTCGTTTACCATTGCTTCTTTCCTTTCCACCTCTTCGACCTGATCTCCTCTTTGACATGAATAGTCCGCATCCTATGCAGTGATGCTTTTTGGTGAAATCGTTTTTAGCTTATCCTTATTTTTTTAGATCACTAAGCCAGGAAAACATTGCCCATGTCAAGGCATTTTGTTCATCCTACACGGACACTATGAGAACATGACTTCTTATAAACTGGTATCTCTATGACTAACTGCTCAGCCTCACTAATTCATGCCAATTTTTCTAACTTATAGCAATTAATAATCAATAAAAAGGAATAAGAACTAGTTTTTGAGAGAGACTCCTTTGATATTTGTGTAGTTTTAATGCTTATTCCTACAAATATTGTCTTTCTTGAGGAATAATTTGTAGCCTCTAAGTTAATTGTGACAAGCTCCATTAGACTAATTTTCTGCTATATTTGTATAGTTCTTGAGAAATAATTTGTTCCCTCTTAAGTTATACTAGCAAGCTCCATTACGATATGCTTCCGTTGTATAGTGCTAAAGAATGTTCACATTTTCAGTTACTTAAGTTGTCATTTTTGAAGTTTGGGTTGTTGACAGCCGATATTGGAGATAATGGATACATCAAGACCTGCAGTATTTGTGAATGTTGAACTTCTAAAGGTGGGGTCATCACTGGACAGTTAACATATGGACAATAGTTAACTGTGAAGGGCTCACAGGGATTCCATGTGACATATTATGTGGAAGTCATCGTCATCTTGTTTTTTAAAAAGAAAAAAGTTTCTAATGGCCATGTCCAACAATAAATACATCGAGGTAGTCTTCCTGTATGTAGTGTAGTTATTCCTGCTATACATTCTGGAAAGAAATCACATGTGTCATTTGCATTATGCTTTGTGTTGTTTATGTACAATCATTTCTTAAAGGTGGCACATTATAAACTATATGAATGCTCTATTTATTACTGTGCTACTTTATTTCCTTCTTAGAATGTTTAATTTGGTGGTGTGAGTAGACTTTTGAGTTTGTGATGGATCAGATGTGATTCTGTCTGCTTCTCCATGTTCAAATAAAATATGTGTTTTGTATTTTTGCTATATTAGTGATTGATATTGTAGAAGCATGGAAAAGAATAAAGAAAGATCCATACGGCCAGAGAGCCCCATGTGGCTTAGAGAGTTCATCCGGCTCAAGTATTCATGCAGCTCGAGCGTCTATACGGCTCAAACAAGCTCTATGCGGCTCAAAAAGGAGCCACGTGGCCTACAAACAACCCTCCCCCTTATCCATTACTGCATTAAATGCCTTGACGGCTGACAGCTCTGACAAGGTGACAGTTCTGACACAAAGATATCATTATGACTCCTTCATAATGACGGTCTCCTTGGAAAGCGAAGAAAATATCTGACACGATCTCCCGAGAGTCAGAAACTGTCATGCGGCATTGACACGGGGACAGTCGTATGCGGCTCACGAAGACTAGTCCCATGCGGCTCACGAAGATTAGCCCCATGCGGCTCACGAAGACTAGCTCCATGCGGCTCACGAAGACCAGCTCCATGCGGCTCACGAAGACTAGCTCTATACGGCTCACGAAGACCATCCCCATGCGGCTCACGAAGACCATCTCTATGCGGTTCACTCATGCGGTCATCCACACTCATGCGGCTCAAATTATTACTATGCGGTTCAAATGTTCAGGGGGCCACTCTCAAGCAGCCTGGACATGTGGCCAGCCTTATGCGGCTCAATGAGGAATAACCTTCTTGCGGCTCAGATTTCTACAATGGCTCGACACGTGGCATGATAGCGCGGCACGTGGCATCAGATTGATCGAAATCTGTCAACAAATCCCAATGAAATATTGGGATCAAATCAGATCATTTGCGAACAAGCAAATTAAAGACACGTGTCAAGAAATCCGAGGTTGGCATGACAAATCAGGAGGATTTATGTCAATCAGCATTAATTACCCATAAAAGATTTGATGCAATCACATTTATTGCTCAAATCTCGATGAACAGCCCAGATCCAGTGATCCTTAGCTGCCGACTTTCAAGAATGGGCAATCATTATAAACCCTAATGAGGCCCCCCACTCTTATAAATAGCAGGGTGCCATTCCCTTGCATGGACACACACAGACATATACGGAGAGAGAAATAGAGACATACACAGAGACAGAGAGAGATATACTGAAAGAGACATAGAGAGCCAGAGAGCCTGAAGAGAGAGAGCATTTCTTCATCAACGCCCATCAGTTCTTCTACAGAGCCAAGGCTGCACCCGATCGTCCAAGGAGTAAGGCAGAGCTGCCGTCGTTTTCCCCAGCCTCTACCGTCACCCCCCCAGAATCTAAAATAAACAATTGTACTTAGATTGTTGTACCTAGGTTTTCGTCCCTAGGCTTTTTTTTTGTACAAACGAGTTTGTATTGTGAAGTAAAAGTCCAGTCCTCCGATAATTGTTCTGTTCTTTTATATTTCATGGCAAATTCGATGGCGACTCTGCTGGGGACAAACTTCTCCACGGCTGAGGAGTTGGTGACGCAATCGGATGCAGCCAAACTTGGCTCCATGCAACAAAAGATGGTCGTCCGCTTCGACCAACAGGCGTTTGAAGAAATGCTCTCTGAAGGAAGCACTGGCCCGGTCCAGAAGTGAACCCGCACAAAGAAAGCTCACTGCGAGTGGAGGCCAAAATCATTTGCTCCTCCACAAGCTCTAGACGAGGTACTCTCTGCTACCCAAGACGGCGAAGGCGACTCTCATACGGCTCCACTTCGAGCCGTAGAGAACTCTGCTGTCCCCAAGTCCGGCAGAGGAAAGCACTACGATGCTGGACTTACAGGGACAAAGAGTGATTCTATGCGCCCCAAGAAGAAGCCGAACGCTCATGCGGCCAAGTCTGCCAACCACATGAAGGATGCTCATGCGGTTGAATCGGCCAGCCGCATGAAGGAGGTCCATGCGGCCAGATCATCCAGCCGCATGAAGAAAATTCATGCGACCGAGACACCCAGCCGTACGAAGAAAGCCTATGCGGCTACGCCTGCCAGCCGCATAAAGGTTATTGATGACAGCCGCGTAACGTCTACCCCACGTGGCTCTGTCTTCGACCGCCTCTCCTATGGTCCTGATCTCTTGTGCTCTCAAGAAGATATGTCTGACTCTCTCCAGCATCACCTAGACTCTTCCTACTATGTGCCCTTATGCACTAGAGCGAAGAAGTCTAGGGCAGCGCGAGCTTGGCAAGTTCGGTCTGCTGATCCGATCTCTGACCATCCGAGCATCCCGCATACTGTTATGCGGGCCTCAGATGGGAAGTCGTACAGAACCACTCGAGTCTAGCCCCCGGCGGCAAACGGACAGAGAGGTTCCCAAAAGTCTCCCAAAATCCAGGGAGCAAACATGGTCGATCCAGACCCCTCTGACTTGCGTGAGGCCATCCTCCACAAACGCAAGGAAAGAGAAGGTGCATCGGGGTACAAAGAGTCCTCCCACGGACGTTACTGCACCCAAGTCATTGTCAACTGCTGTTGCAACAACGCGACGATACGAGAAGACCGGCAGTCCGTCTTCCAAAGACTGCAACAACCATGTTCAGAGGATGAGTCACGTCCCGTCGTCTCCTGCAACTCTGCTCAGAAAATCCCCGCTGATGGGAGAGGGAAGAAGACAAATGTTCCCAGCCCGATGATTTCAACCACTATGACTAAGAGACTGTCGTCTAAGCGGGTGCCCACCACCGGAGTTTTCCAAGGCACTCGTTCTAAGACGAAATCTGCTACAGTAAAAGATTTGTCGTCCACACCACCGGGGGTTGCTGGGACTGGAGGTAGCACTCCTCCGAACCTCCACGACAATTCGATGTTCCAAGAAGACGACCCAGGGGAAACAACTCTCCCATCAGATGTAGCAAACCCCGACGTCTTCGAGGACATCCACAACTCCCAAGACGAGGCAAACTCGGAAACTGGGGGTACTGTTCCTTCTGAGTTCAAACCAGAGGAAGACATTCCCACATACCTCGATGATTTCTCATTACAGGGGTATGACTCGGAAGACACGTCCTCCACCGTGCCATCCATCTCTCCTCACGTAAGGACGGTATTCATGACAGACAACAACCAAGGTGGTTCCAGTGATCGCCAACGCATCGACACTCTGGAGGCCATACTGCTTGCCTTGGTCAAGTCTGTGGACGAGATCAAAGCGGCCCTTCCAACTCTGCAAGGAGGGACACCAGGCCAAACAAGCGCGGGTCTCGCGGTCAATGCGGACTCGAATTCAGCGACACCAAATCCGGGTAACAATCCTCCTGAAGTAACAGCCCCCACCGCTGTGGATGAGGCCCGAGAAGCGAGAAGAGAGGTCCAGGAGCTCCGAGCCATGTTTCACGCTCGAGAAAACTCTCAAGACCTCAGAATACGGCAATTATACCCTGCTGAATGGAGGGATGTCCCCTTCCCACCAAGATATAAGCCGTTCAACATCAACCCGTATGATGGCAAGACCTCCGCAAGTCGGTACATCACTTACTTCGAGGTCACCACCGACCATCTGCCCCATGACGATGCCATCCTCACACGATTATTCATTGGGGCATTGGAAGGAGTCGCCTTCGACTGGTATCGTAACCTTCCAGACAACTGCATCCACTCCTTCGTCGGCTTCAAGCGCATGTTCTTGGAGAGATTCTACGAAGTAGGACAGGACATCACAATGTCCACCCTCATGGACGTCGTTCAAGGGGAGAAAGAGCTGACGAGGAACTATATCGAGCGGTTTTGCCAAACCGCAATGAAGTTGCCATCTGGAAATCCGGATTCCTCCTTGATTGAAATTTGCCAAAAGAGATTGCTCCCAACAATCAGTCTCTGGATGGGCAAAAGTCAATTCAAGGACTGGAAGACGTTTATCATCAGTGCCACAAGCGCCGAAGAACGATTAAAGAAGGCTCGCCAACTGGGATTGCACATCTCAGAGGGAGAGGACAAGGGCAGGCGTCCCAACGCCAACACCAACAATGGGGGTAGCTCCAACAACAATCGGGACAACAAGGGTAAGCAGGCCATGGTGGCCGACATAGCCCAGAAACCTGAGTCAAAACCGGCAGACAAGCAATGGCCACAAATGACCTACTCCTTTGAAGACGGCCACGTCAAGCCCATCTTGGACATGCTCATACAAGGAGACAGAATTCAGCTTTCTCCACCAAGACGGGAACCTCGGCCGGCATAAATGGAGAACCCAAAGTACTGCCATTACCACCGCTACGTCCACCATGCTACGCACGACTGCTACCAACTAAAACGGTACATCCAAAATCTTATCGATTCGAACGCACTGGCCATCGATTTCGAGGAGGTAACTGTGGCAGCCAATACGGTGTCAGTATAATTTGGCAGCTTTCCTCTAACGAAAACTCAAGACGGTGTGGTCCCCATCCCTCTGGCGACAATGGAGATTGCTAATCTGCCACCTTCCCGAGATCAGGCTACTAGTCTAGTGCCCCTCACCACATCGCAAGGGGAGGTCATATGGGTCCATCCAGACTTGGTATCTGAAGTGACTCAGTCTACACCATCTTGCATTCACAAGAAGAAAAGTGGAAAAGTCAGATCCTGCCGCACAGTCTCGACAGATATTGAAGAAGCTACAGCCGTCGTCACTCGGTCCGGGGCACAATCCTAACCTGTGGCTGATAACTCGACTGAAGATCATCAGCCCGCCACAGCTGTCGCTCCGGGACCTTCTCAGCCTCCGACGACCGACAAGCCTAGGCCGAAGGAGACTTGCTTTGACAAATCCCTCCGAAAAGAGGCACCGCAGGGGCTGGAGAAGCCCTACAACTTCGACATCTTGGCACAATTGGCCAACACACCGGCCAAGTTGTCATTATACAAGCTTCTGAGACTCTCAAAGGATGTTTGCGCGGTTTTGAGCGATGCACTCCAAAATGTCGACACATACCTGGCTCAGGTCAACCTCACGGAAGAGAACCCGCCTGCAGATCTCCAAGATAGCGCTTGCACGGGAGCGATGCCAATATTGTCTTCACCCCGCAGGACATGCTCATCAAAACCAACCTGCACGATCGCCCGTTATACTACACTGGATACATCGGCGACGTAAAGGTGGACCGGATGCATATTGATCCTGGCTCTTCCATAAGCATTATCCCGAAGGGTCTGTTACATCATCTCCGTATCCCTATACATCGCCTGATGCCTACAAGCACCGCCATCAGCGGTTTCAATTTGGACAGGAGTTACCCAATTGGGAAGATTCGTCTGAAGTGTTAAATTGGCGATCTCCAGTCGGAAGTCACCTGTTATGTCATAGATGCAGACACTTCATACAACATCCTCCTGGGGTGCCCTTGGATACACGATTACATGGTCGTGCCGTCTACACTGCATCAGTACTTCAAATATGTCGACAAATACGACTTCGTGAGGACAAAATTTGCTGACATCGATCCCTTCAAAGGGGTCGAATCCTACTACTCAGACTCCTGCCTGTACGAAAAGTCGAAGAAGCACCTTGGTGAAGGAGATGTGCAAGCTCGTACCGAGACAGCCACAGGATCAGAAGAACCTCTGACGATCCACCTCCAAGCTCACAAACCTGGCAAGTCCGCACCCCTTACAGCCACTCTGCGTAAGGATGCAATCAGCCTCTCGGCGCAAGAAGAGCAGATGATAATCCGACTGCCAAGGTCTGGCCAAGTGCCAAGACCTACAACGGAGCCACTGACAATCAGGCTGCCGAGAGTCGGCCAGCCGCAAACGGAGAAGGTCAATCCCTCCGACAAGCCAATGATGATACGCCTTCCCAAGAAAAGTCATCACCCCGATGCAAGGTCTGGGACTTCTAGCGAACCAACCACTCCCCGTCCAGCATCGAGTACCAAGCTGGGGGTCGCTAGTCTGCCAACAACTCCACGCTCTGCTCCACCAGCTGAACCTCTGACGATCAAGCTGCCCAGGTCGTCCTCTCAGTCTTCATTTATACAGGGGGTAGCCGAAGAGGAACCGGAGCTAGCCAAGTATGTGGCTGCCTACACTGATGTTCCCTCCGCAGATGATGTAATCCCTTTAGAAAAGATACCTTACTTCATCAATAAAGGGCTATCTTTGAACTACCTCGAGCTCAATAAGCTGTGTACAATGTATGCTATGGAACACGGTATAGGCACTCACCTACACACACAGGTGACAAATGTGTACACCGCAATCCAGCTTACTCCAGTGGAAGATGCTTACCGCATAATCGAGGGAGGGGATCATCCAATCATCTTCGGCCGGAAGGACGATCCGCAGCCCTTCACCGTAGAAGAAGTCGACCTTGAATCAGATGTCGGGAGACTGCCTCTGTATCTTTATAGCCCCTAATCCAAATACCTCATGCAAAAACAAGGGTATGATCTGGAGACTACGCCAGGCTTGAACTACGGCACCGGGCGACGATTACCTTTGAAGCCACTGGTCCCGGCTGGCAAACCACGGGACTACTATAGCAAAACTCGATGTGGATTAGGGTATGTAACACCCACGATGACCCCTGAGAGTTCAGATGAAGAATGTGACTGGCAGTCATATTCAACCGGGTCACCAACTTCTGACTCGGATACCAGCATCGGAGACGTATTCAGACAAGTCTTGTCAGTCAACATGGCATTCGCCGACGCTTACGAAGAAGATGAAGATATTTCGGAAATCCTCGAATTAGAGCCGTGGGCCTAACAGTTGGATGCACAATAGGAAAAATGGTTCGAACGGAGAGAACCCCCTACTGAAGATGAGGTTATACAAGTGGATCTCGGTAGCGAATCTTCTCTAAAACCAATCTTCGTCAGTAAAAGCCTAACAGACGAAGAGCGAGAATCGCTATTGGAACTTGTCAAAGAATATATTGATGTGTTCGCCTGGAGCTATGAAGACATGCCAGGACTAAACCCCGAGGTTGCTTTTCACAAACTCAACATTCGGCCGGATGCAAAGCCAGTCAAACAACAACAACGACGCTTCTGCCCGGGCATCATGGATGCGATCGAGGCCGAAGTCAACAAATTAATAGCTAGTAGCTTCATTCGTGAGGAACAACACCCGGATTGGGTCGCCAACATAGTACCCGTCCTCAAGAAGAATGGGAAGATTCGAATCTGCATCGACTTCCGCAATCTGAACGATGCATGCCCCAAAGATGAATTCCTCCTCCCTATCACAGACATCATGATCGACAACACATGCGGCTTTGAATGTATGTCATTCATGGATGGCTTCTCGGGGTACAACCAAATCAAGATGTCTCCTGACGACGAAAAGCATACATCATTCCGAACATCGATTGGCACATACTGTTACACAGTCATGCCTTTCGGTTTGAAGAATACCGGCACTATATATCAAAGAGCCATGAGTATCATCTTCAGAGACCACTTACGCAAGACGGTGGAGTGCTATGTTGATGACATCGCCGTCAAGAGTCGCTGTAAGGGAGACCATCTGCAGGATCTGAGGACGGTATTCGATCTGATGCGAGCGCACAATTTGAAAATGAACCCTATGAAGTCCTTCCTGGGCGTATCCAGCGGGAAGTTCTTGGGTTTTATCATCACCGCCCAGGGTATCCATGTAGACCATGAGAAGACAAAGGCAATTATGGAGATGGGTCCCCCGAGAAATCTCCGCGAACTCAGAGGCCTCCAAGGGAGGCTAGCTTACATCAGGAGGTTCATTTCTAACCTCTTCGGGCGATGTCGACCATTCACCCATCTCATGAAAAAAGGCGTCTCATTCGTATGGGACGAAGAATGTCAGCGGGCCTTCGACAGCATTGTTTGCCATTAAGACCGTTTGATTGCAAATCTTAATACAAACAAAACAGTGTTACAATATAGGACTTAGATGTAGTCCTAGGAGTACACTTTTGTTTAATCTGGGTCCTAAGTGCCAATGGAGCGAGTGGTAATGCGTTGACTCCATTGACGGGCTGACGATGGTTATCGATTCTCTAAAGGTGTAGATTGCTCTGGGTGCTGGAGCTGGCTGAGAGGAGGAAGACGTGGAGTGTCTGTATCTGCCTCTCTGGTGATATCTGTCTGGATTGTTCGTATATGTCTCTCTGTGTGTAAGGAGGGGATGATTCCTCCATTTATAGCTGGGCAGGTTGGCTGCTCATGCGCGCATATGTAGGATGCGCCGGTGCATGGGGACGCCACGTGGAGATTGCTGATGGAGGCACATGGATGATGCGCCCTACTCGCGGAGTTGAATTCTTCATACTACTGTTGTGAGTCGGCACGTAGCAGAGGAGAAGATCTTTCTGTTGCTGAGATCTTGGATGAGTTGAGTCAAAGGACACGTGTCGTCGACCCATGGCTCGGAGATCTCTGATTTGGTGGAGGGATGATTTGGTGGAATGTGCCTTAAATTGGGCGCATGATGAGATTTTGGCTCATGACCTTTAGGAGTCATGAGCCATTCTGGGCGTATGGCTTTTGAGGCGCATGCGAGCGACTTTCCTTCTGTCTTTCGGGATCAGAGATCGGTCTGGGGCACATGGCTTTTGAGGCACATGCAAAGCTTCAACTGGAGACTCTTCTTCTGCCTTTAGGGATCAGTGAAGGGTCTGAGGCGCATGGCTTTTGAGGTGCATACAGGTTTGGGCGCATGGCCGCGGAGGCGCATGCGGGTGGTCGAGTGGCCACGTGGCAGTAGCCGTCGGGATAGAGTCATGATGATGCTGACATTGTGGACGCTTCATTTTCTGCAAAAGCTGTCAGCCGTTCAGACTTGGGAAGGCGTGCTGCCAACTCTGTCAGTTCAGCATTTAATATTGGTGACATTCGATGGACAGCTGAGTGGGCACGTCGGTTGATATTCTACTAGGCGTATGGGGACGTATGGGGGTGCATCCCCTTTGATGTGCTCGGTACAGGGCGCATCTATTTGATGTTTGAAGAGGTGTGATGCGCTGACCAGCCGGCGTATCTGACACGTCTTTGATGATGCGGCTGTTTCGCTTCTTGAGTGCTTTTAATAGCCGTTTGGCTGAAGTCGAGGCGTCTGGTTCATCCATTTAATGTGAGTTCATTGCACGAAATTCGGAGAGCCATCCACTTGGCGCATGGGTTTAATCTGCCCGGCCTATAAATAGTGGCATGGAGAGAAGGTTGGCCTCTCATTCCCTCACGTCTTTCCAATATGAACTCGGGTTCTCGGGTGCATTCTGTTGACGAAGTGCTCCCGAGGGTGAAGATGAGACGCCATGTCGTCGTTAATGCTCCTGAATGTGACTGTTACATCCAAAAGACGGAGTCGAGGGCTTCTGAGGCAGGCGGAAGGTACCTGTTGTATCCAAAGATAGGGATGCTCGGGCCTCGTCTCCGTTGTTTCGGAAGAGCCATAGATCGGAATGGCGGTATTAGGCTCTCTCTTCCTTCAAAGTGGGTGTCGCCCACTCTGAAAGCTGCTCCTTTAGCCGTATTTCGATCACGGTCTTCCTTGGCCTTTGGAGGCTCTTTCGAAGCCTCCCCTGGCCACAGATTTGCGGTGCTCTTCTCTTCCTTCCAGCCAGAGGGTTAAATGCTTTGTGTAATCGAAGCACTTATCAGGTGAGCCTGGCTGGAAGAGCGGCACATAACTGGGCTCCTGCTCGGCCAGGTGAGCCTGGTTGGAAGAGTAGCACATAACTGGGCTGCTGAAGGGATGCACATAACTGAGCTGGATGCACATAACTGAGCTGCTGAAGGGATGGTGGGATGCGCCTGGTTGGAGGTGCATGGTATCTGCTGCGCTTAACTGGCAGCACATGGTGACTGCTGCGCCTATCTGGAGGCGTATAGTGACTGCTGCGCCTATCTGAAGGCGCATGGTGGCCGCTGGCTGTAGACTTAGGATCTTTCCTTTGTAGAAATTCTCCTTTGTACAACCTTTTCTAGACATGTAATAGACTTTTATATATAAATGAAAAGTCCTTCTTCAAATGTCTATTGGCTATTGACTTTGCTGTTTGAGTTCTGGCGCATGTAATGTCTGGCGCATGGTCTTTCTGGTTGTGAAATTCCATGCTTCTACAAGACCCCCTTCAAAGTTTTCAAAACTTTTGAATAAGTTTTGGAATACTTTGAATAAGAAGCATGGCGATCAGGGCGCATGACTGTTGGGGCGCATGCCTATTCAGCCGCATGCTCTTCTCATTTAATGGATATGATAATGCCTCGATAACCGAAAAGATTAATGATGATCTTTTGGTTTTATCTGCTGTTATCTTCCCAAGACCCGAGGTGACGGTTGAGATCACTCGTCATCGGTTCACGCGTGCGACCATGGCCTATAAATAGGTGAGAGGTGGAGAGAGAGTTCTTCTACTCTGTGCCTTTGCCTCCTTTAGAGTTCTTTCTTCAAAACCCTAACTTCTTCCTCTCTGTTAGAATGGCTCCCAAGACTCCTCGCGGCGGTGCCGGCAAAGGAAAGGAGAAGGAGAAGGAGCCCGTAGAGGCTGTCGTGAATCCTCGCCCGCCTGTCGAAGTTCGGCCGGCGGTAGTCGATGAGCTTTATTGTCTCCTATCGATGTTGAAAATTACCCTGCCGACGTGCATAGGCTCAGGCCTTTATCATGCACTGTGGCTTTAATTACTGACGTGCACGGGTTTTACGCCCTGATGATGCGCCGAAGCCTTTGCTGACGCATATGGGCTCACGCCTTGATGATGCGCCGAGGCTCTACCGCTAACACGCATGGGTTTATACCCTGATGATGCGCTGAGGCTCCTTTTTCAGACGCGCTTGATACGTGCATCTGACGAGTCATGAAGCTCTGATCTTTGTGTTGTCTCTAATATCTTTGCATTTTTTGTGTCAGTGTCGATGACTATCCCACTCTTGAACGAAGTGCTCCTGGACGCTGCACTCTGTCAGATGGGAGTAGATTATGATGAAGAAGTGATAAACCCTGCTCAAGCGGCTATTATGTTGGATCAGCATCCCGAAAGAATGATTCAAATTCGGGAACAACATTACGGGTTTCTTAAACGGATGATGGAACGTGGCGTTCTGAAATCTGCCACTTCCGATAAAGTGACCTTCTTAAAGCCCGAGTTCCTGTTCGGGGACCGCCTTTCTTCTACTGAAGCCCAGGTGCTGAAGGTCAAAGAAGACTGGTTCTTTACAGCCAGGGGCGTGCATATGACCGTCAGGCAGCTTGAACGTCAATGGCCTTTGTTAACTTTCTGTCGACTTGCTTCTAAAAGGAGAATGTCCTGGGACATTACTCCATCTCAAGGAGGAGCGGTAACAGGCGTCATCAGAATTGATTCTTCTTCTGATCAGAGGGATACTCTGGTCGCCTCGCGAGCTGGTACCTCTTACACCTGGCGAACTCTTCGTCCTAGGAGTATTTATAGCGATGTTCCCGTCAATACTTTTGCCTTGGGTGCCTCGACTTTTGCTCGTCGCATGTTGTTGATGGAACAATCATACCCCAAGGGAGAATTTCGGGTAGAGGGTTGGTGCCATTATGTTTCAAAATGGGACAAACTGACACACTGGATCCTGTCGCGGTTTCAGACTGAGCTCCAAGAGATTGGGCTGACCGCCGCAATCCGTGCCACTCAGGCAGGTGTAGAGATTAACAGGCACATGTTCCTTGCGCTTTTGGAGATGTTTGATACCCATACCGGGACCTTCTTCACTCCAGTGGGGGAGCTAGGGCTCGCGCTTCATGAGATGTACGAGGTATCAAAACTCCCCTGGGGATCGGAACCTTACGAGGAATACTTCCCGACCAATGAAGAATTCCAGGTCTTGGGAGACAAAGCTGATGAGATGATGGCTGTCTTTAAAGAAGTAGCGAGTCATCACTACTATATGCAGAAGAAGGATAGGGGCGGGATGCAGCCTCATGTGACTGATTGGAGAGATCACATCTTTAGGCGGGACAAGGAGGATCCTTCCCATTTTTCTACTCCATCGACACTTTCTTGCAACGAGGTGCTTTCTGAAATGAGCAGATTGGGCGAGAAGAATCCCTTGGAGAACAAGGACCAGCAGTCGGATGAACGCTCCTATAGCTGTTTTTGGCATCTCACCTACCGGATGTCGCCAAAAGCAGTATTAGTCGCGTATCTTATGATTTGGCTCCGGGACCACGTTTTTTCAGGCGGGTCTGGCTCTGTAGAGAGGGTGACTCGGAACTTAATTCTGCCGGCCGTGAAGTTGGCCTTCGGCCGTCCTTTAGCTTTACTCTCCGTAATGGTGTGTAACCTGTTGCGGGGTCTTCGAGAGTTTGCGGGAGATGTCGTTCACGAGCGGGGCAAAAACAACAACTTTCCGCGTGCCGAACTGCCATTTTATTACTTGATGGGGTGGTTAATTTTACAGCATCCCAATGTGATGAGCCCGGGTTCGGAGGAAGACCACAGGTCCGGAGATGCGTTCCTCCGGCGTTTCCATCGGAGGAATTGGTCGCACACTGGTGTTCCCGTTTGCAGGAAAGTTTTATCCCATCTTCAGGGATGGGAGATCGCCAAAGTTGGTCCTATCTTCTCCGATTTTGAGGCCAACGAAGATCTGGTGGACTCGGGTGAGGATGCCACCACTCTGTCTCCATGGAGATTTCACTGGCTGCAAAGTATCCGGCCGTCCCATTTGGTATATCGGAACAGGAACCAGTGTTACCTGGAACCGTATCTGCCGAGCCGCTTTACAAGGCAATTTGGGTACGCCCAATTGATGTTGGATAATCCAAGTATTACCTTGGGGTACGCTGGAAGTTTGCTGGATGGTGCACGAGCTTGGCATTACTATAATGCCGGATGTAATGGAGCCCGCTTTACGCTCCCTGTCCAGAATCCGCGGCCGCCGATTCTCTACTCAGCCGCCAGATTTTACTGTGCTATGGCTGCTCCGCCCACCGGATATGATAGGGAGACCAGTTTTATTGCAGGCACCCATTTAGCGGCGGGTGCAGACACTTTGGCGAAGGCTCGGTCGTACCGTCCGCCCGAGTCGGGTCGAGGTGCCCCCGCCGTATCTACCGGGGGTCAGGCAAAACCCTTGGTTGATCAAACGAAAAGGGGTGCAGATACAAAAGTCGACTCTCCTGTATCGAAAAAGCAGAAGAGGGCATCGTCACCGACGGTGTCCTCAGACTCCGCATCTGCAGAGGTAAGATGTCCTGTAAGGTTTGATTTCAAGTTCAGCTTCTTATGTAATCATGCTTTTCCCCTTTTTGTGTAGGAGCCGCTGATAAGAAAGCCTCGCGCTCTAAAATTTGGTAGGAGCAGGCCAAAGAAGATGGCGGGCTCGTCTGACATGCATATTCCGCCTACTATGATATCTCCCATGGAGGAGAATACCGAGGACGTTGCTGTAGAGATTCCAGCATCTCCGGATTATGTCAGACGGGAAGCTGAGGATGCAGCAGCTTCTGAGAAGGTGAAGGCCACAGTGTCGGCCTTGGATGACGTTGCCGCAGACCCGCAAGAGTCTGTTGCGGGGGCAACAGATATGGTTGAAATAGAGGAGAGGGTTGATTCCCCTCCTTATCATGATGAGGGGAGGTCGGCTGAATCATTGCCGAGTCCTACCCTGGCTTCAACCGTGGAAGTTGAGGCGGCTACCGATCAGGAGGTAGCGACAGATTCTGTCCCTGTGGAGGGACTTGATGACAAGACCCGTCTGCCGGTCACAACCGCTGAGGTGGGTCAAGAGACAAGTGATAATCTCCCTATTCTGCCGAGGGAGGTACCAGCTGTTGATAGGACGTTGGGGGTAGAAGAGGTGGCCGCTGACGTCGGTGGTTCCTCCGGGCTTGAGAAGGACGAGGGTGTAGAACCCTCTGTTGCCCCTCCTACTTGGGGTACTATTTCGACGCCTGTGTGGGCTTCCTCTGTTCCTTCGGCTCCTCGGGCTAGCAGTCCAGCCCCCGTTGATGAAGAGCCCATTGATACTGAGGTTCAAGCCTCGCAGGTTGAGGTTGGCGGATCTTCTTCCGGTCCGCAAACTATAGTAGCTCCTCTAACTCCTGCTATGATGTCGCAGGTCCTGGCGGATGCAGACGAATATGTGAAATTCCTCGTCGAGGGGGTGTACAAAATGCTGCAGAAGGGTGTATCTGCTGTGATAGATGCCAATGGGAGCTTTGCGACGGCAAAAACTCTGGCAATGCCCTGTATCGAGCTGATCCGTATTCACCAAGGCCACAACCATATGGCCAAAATTCTGGAGGCTTCGGTGATCGAGCTGGACGAGCGGCTCGCAGAACTTCAGCGCATCCAGCGAAACGACCTCTCCGTCCTGATAGATACGGAGAAGGGGAAGCGGATTGCCGAGATCGAGTCTTCATACCAGGCCACTGTGGGCCTTTGGAAGTACGAGGTGGCTGAGACTGAGGTTGCGGTAGAGCAGTTGTCTCAGTCCATGAAGACGACGGCGGAAGCTCGAGCTGCATTGGATGCTGATATCGCGAAGATCGACACCCAGATGTGCCGCCTTGAGGACCAACGGGCCCGACTTCAGTTAGATGCCGAGCGTGTCCGGGCTGAACACGCAGCATTCAAGAAGGAAGAAGCGACTTTCACTCAGCGGACTCTTGTCTTGGCGCAGCAGCGACAACAGCTTGATGAGAAGCATGAGAGCGACACTTCCACTGGGGCTGTTGAATTGATGCGTCAAGAAGCTGAGCGACGAGTCCTGGCGACTGTGGAGGCCCGTACAGCCGACCTAAGACTTCGAGTCAGGGAGCTCTCAGCCCACCCTGGGGAGGTTCAGGGACTGTAGCTTTTCCTCTTTTTTATGTTCTTTTGCAACCCTTTGCCGAGGGATAGTGTAGTTTTTGTACTCTCTCTTTCAGAAAAATAAAGAAGTATGCAACTTTTTGTGATGTGTTCATTTTTGTTATTATGAACTTGATGATTTGTGTGGACCTATTATCTTTTGCGTACCTTAGTTTTTAGGCACAGATAATAAGTTTGAAGGAACCAATATGTTTGTTCAGAGGTGAGGTGGACATGGCAATCATTGGGTTCAAACGATAGAATCATCCTACTCAGAGGTGTGATGGACGTGGTAGGAATGATCCTAGAGGATACGCTGAACAACTCAGAGGTGAAGTGGACATGGAAGTTCGGCGATCAATGTACGACAACGCAGGGGTTGTTTGTACGAGATGTTTACTCAGAGGTAATATGGACGTGGTAAACATGAAGGGTAGCGTCGGCTTACGTAGCGTAAGAGTCCGCTTTGTAGGGTGTAGAGGAACAACTCAGAGGTAATGTGGACGTGGTTGTCTTTCTACTGAAGGAAGCCACGGAACAGCTGGGTTCCCGAAGCGGATGAGTTTGTGGAAGGAGATTGTTTGTGAATCCCGATGATTGGGCCCACAGATCCCCTTGGGGAAGTACATGTCTGAAGGATGTCAAGAATAGTACTTCTTTAGAAACTTGCCGTTGATGGGCATCATAAACAAGTCTCCATTGGGTTTGGCGAGGCGGTAAGCACCGTTTGAGTATACCGTCTCTATGATGAAAGGTCCTTCCCACTTGGGCTCAAACTTTCCTGGTGTCTTGTGAGTTAACACCATTGGCCTTCTGACTGCTAGAACCAGGTCGCCAACTTGGAAAGTCCTCTGTTTGACCTTCTTGTTGAAAGCCTGTGATATACGGGCTTGGTAGAGTTCGATGCGTTGTTGAGCTAGGAGACGCTTCTCATCGAGTGCCTCCAGTTCTCGCAGACGACGACGTTGATTGTCTTCTTCTGTGAGTTTGTTTGTTATTGCTACGCGGAGTGAGGGTATCTGGATCTTGAGAGGCAGTACCGCTTCGCTCTCGTAGACCAGAGAGAATGGTGTGTTGCCTGTCGGGGTCCGTACCATTATGCGGTAGGCCCAAAGGCATTCGCCAAGCTTTTCATCCCAGTTGCGTTTATTGGATGACACGACCTTTTTGAGTAGCCTAACGATGGTTTTGTTGAACGTCTCTGCTAACCCGTTTGCTGCCGGATTATAGGCGGTAGATGCCACATTTTGAATGCGGTTCTTGTCACAGAACCTGCTAAAAATATGGCTGATAAACTGAGGACCGTTGTCATGAATGATCCGCCGGGGTACTCAAAAACGGTAAATGACATGGTGTTTGATAAAGTTGACCACCCTGGAGCTCTTTACTTCTACCAGTGGGACTGCTTCTGCCCATTTGGAGAAGTAATCGGTGATGGCCAGGATGAAGCGGTGTCCTCTTGATGAAGGAGGGGTGATAGGTCCCACAATATCCATGCCCCAGGCTTCGAAGGGCCAGAAGGCGACTGTAGGATGTAGTGGTTCAGACGGTGTATGTATGAAGTCAGCATGGAGTTGGCATGCGTGACACTTCTTAGCATATTCAACAGCGTCGGTGGCCATGGTTGGCCAGTAGTAGCCCATATGTCGCAGTTGATCCTGCAACTTAGGACCGGGTTGATGAGCTCCGCAAGTTCCGTCATGAGCTTCTCGGAGGGCTTCGGCTGCTTCTTCGTTAGACAGGCATCGAAGGAGGAGCCCATCGAAGGAACGTCGGTACAGCGTTTTAGTAGCTGTGTCGTAGTAGAATCGAAGAGAGCGTCTTCTGACTGAGACGGCTTCCTTCGGGTCCTCTGGAAGAATTCCGTAGACAGCAAAGTCGATGAATGGGAACCTCCAGTCTCGGACATTAACACCAGTGTTCGTCGGCATGGCATGGGCCACTTACAAGCACAGGTTATTTCTGGGACAAATCAAGTCTCGGCCTGTTACCGTGACATAGTGTTGAGTCCCAAAGGGCGCTGCCAATGAGGCTGCAAGGCCAGCCAGAGCGTCAGCCTCCAAGTTTTGTAGACGAGGCACGTATTCGATGAAGAACCCGGTGAAGGTTGAAATGATGTTCAATGCAACTACATGGTAAGGGATCAGATCTTCATGGCGAATCTTGTACTGTCCTCGAATCTGGTTCACGACGAGTTTTGAGTCACCGTAGGCTTCCAGATGGTCCACCCCCAGCTGTTGTGCGAGTTGGAGTCCCATGACGAGTGCGTTGTACTCGGCAACATTGTTGGAGCACGGCTTCGAAAGGGAGTAAGCACGCTGGATGACCAGCTGATCGGGGGAGACTAAGACTACCCCCACTCCTGCGATGATTTGGCCTTTGGGGCCTGTTCTCGAAGCGCCATCAAAAAACATTCGCCAAACGGAGCTTCCTTCGGTGACGTTGGATTCTTGGACCTCATCCGGGATGTCTTCATAGAGTTTTGAGGATTCTGGGATGGGGTGTACAGGTAAAAAGTCAGCCAGAGCTTGACCTTTAACAGCTTTTTGCGGGACAAACACCATACTATATGGTGTTAGCAAAATTACCTATGTGGCTAGCCGGGAGTTTAATGATCCTGGCTTCGTCATGAGGACTCTGAGTGGATTGACTCGAGAAATGACATGAATTGTCTGGCCCGAGACATAATGAAGAGTCTTCTGGATGGCAAACACCAAAGCCAAGCACTCCTTTTCAACGGGGTTGTACCAGTGTTCGGCCCCGATGAGCGTTCGACTGAGGTAGTAGATTGCTTGCTCATAGCCTGTATCACTGTTTTGAGCCAGCAGAGCGCCAAGGAAATGATCCATGGCACGGACGTTGAGAAGAAATGGTTTGCCCGTGACAGGTGCCACCAGGACTGGTGGGCTCGTCAAGTAGGCTTTGATGTCGTCGAAAGCCTTCTGGCACTCCTCTGTCCAGACATAAGAGACTCCCTTCTTCATGAGCTGAGTAAAGGGTTGACATTTACCGGAAAGGTTTGCTATGAACCTCCGGATGTATGCCAGACGTCCCTGCAAGCCTCGAAGTTCTCAAAGATTCTTCGGAGGGTCCATATTGAGGATGGCTTTGGTCTTCTCGGGATCAACGTGAATGCCTTTCGCCGTGATGACAAAGCCCAAGAATTTGCCGCTAGAAACCCCCAGGAAGGATTTAGCGGGGTTCATTTTGAGTTGATGTGCCCGCATGAGATCGAAGACTGTCTTCAAATCCTGTAGGTGATCTCCTTTGAGACGGCTCTTGACTGCGATGTCGTCAACATAGCATTCGACTGTTTTGCGAAGATGTTGACGGAAGATGGTGCTCATAGCTCGTTGGTATGTTGTACTAGCATTTTTCAAGCCGAAGGGCATTACTGTGTAGCAGAAAACACCCTTTGGAGTCCTGAATGACGTGTGTTTTGCGTCATTGGGGAACATCTTGATTTGATTGTAGCCTGAATACCCATCCATGAAGGACATGCGTTCAAAGCCACATGTGTTGTCGATCATCACATCGGTGATCGGAAGCGGGAATTCGTCCTTCGGGCAAGCAGAATTGAGGTCCCTGAAGTCGATACAGACTCGTATCTTCCCATTCTTTTTGGTGACAGGTACGACGTTGGCTACCCAATCTGGGTGTTGTTCCTCACGGATGAAGCCGCTAGTCAAGAGTTTGTCCACCTCCTGATCGATGGCATTCATGATGTCCGGACGGAAACGTCGTTGTTGTTGTTTGATAGGTTTGGCATCAGGTAAGATGTTCAACCTATGCATTACGATCTGTGGATCGAGTCCTGGCATGTCTTCGTAGCTCCAGGCAAAGACGTCGATATACTCTTTAGCCAACTGGATTAAAGCCTCTCGGTCTTCTCCTTCTAGGCTTTTGCTGACGAAGATAGGTTTGGAAGAAGATCTGTCCCCAAGGTCGATCTGCTCGACTTCATCTTCGGTGGGAGGTTCACGTAACTCAAAACGAGACTCCTATTGCTCTCCTAGGCGTTGAGCCCAGGGTTCTTCTTCGAAGGATTCCGGCATTTGGTCTTCGCCTTCACCTTTTTGAGGTTGTGCTGACGTCATGTTAGCTGACAGCACTTTCTTGAAGACTGATCCGATACTGGTATCAGAATCCCAAGTCGACGCTTCGGACGAGTGGGAATGTTCTACGTCTTCTGCGTCTGAACTCTCTGGAGTTGATGGTGGCGTGACATAGCCTATCCCCCGTCGAGTTTTGTTGTAGTAGTCTTGCGGCCTTCCTTTGGGTGTTGAAAGTTGGAGAGGGAGAGGTCGACCCTTGCCATAGTTTAGGCCTTTGTTGCTTTTCAGGTCGTAGCCCATCTTCTGGATGATGTGCTTTGCTGTATCCGTATACCGATAGACTTGTACTCTGCCGGTATCAGGTTCAGGCTCGAGTGGCCGGAGGTCTTGATGACGCTCGACTTTGCCAAAAATGACGGATCTTTCGTCTCGACTTCGTGGAGGGTTTATGAAACAGACTCCTTGAGACGGGACTACTCGGTTTACATTATGGACGGTCGTTATTTGTGTTTGCAACGACCGTAGAGCGTGATCTAATGTATATATGGCATTCCAATGTGGAAGACAAGAATAATTAAAAGACACTCTATTATTGATGAAGTACGAGATTTTATCCCGCGGGATTATATTGTCTAAGGAGGGTGCATCTACATCAGCAGAGATATATTCGCCAAGCTCCTCGTCTGTAAGCACTGGGGCTGGATCAGGAGAGTCCACCACAGCTTTGATCTTGGGGTCTGAGAGGGTTATGTGAGCCCTCTCTGGCATCTTGGATGAGTGCGGGGGCTTGCCCTTGAGACGCACCTTCAAAGGTGCCTCAACTGCGCCTCCTGTGAGTGGTGTCTTCCCCTGTAATTTCGCCACCAGGGGAGCCGATGTTTGAGGCAGCTTTTCCTTGAGGCGTATCTTCAGGGGAGCCTCAGGAGACAGTGCTTTCCCGGATAGCTTGATGCTCATTGGAGGCACCTTCTGGGGTGGTTTGCCCTTCAGTCGGATCTTCAGTGGGGCATCTGGATTCGTCTTAGGCTCCGTGTCCGGCTCAGTTGCCGTCTCTGCCTCATCATCAGCATCGTTGGCTTTCTCCTCGTCAAGTGGCTTGTACAAGTCGGAATCGGTGAAGTAAGCCTCAATCCCTTTAAAAGGATCGATGTCTGCGGACTCCGTCCGGATGATGCCGTTGGTGGATACATATTTCATGCATTGGTGGAGCCACCACCATGTACTCATGTAGCCATGGTCGGCCGAGCAGGATGTTGTAGTTGACCTCGGCATCCACCACATAACAAGTCACCTCAGTTTTGAGGTTGCCTATGTGGCACTTCAGTCGAATCTTGCCCAGTGGCTCGCTTTTGCTAGCGTTGAAGCCACTGATGGTTGTGTTGGAGGGCGCCAGTCGGTACATTGGGATCCCCAGTTTTGACATCAGCGCCTTCGGGATGATGCTGAGGGAAGACCCCGGATCGATCTAAATCTGGCTCACCTTGACTGAACCGATGTACTCTGTGTAATACAGCGGTCGGTTATGTCGGTGGTGCTTGAGCAGCATGTCTTGTTGGGTGAAAGTTATGTTTGGGATAACTTCATCCGCACAATGACAGTGTGCACAAGTAGTTGGGAGGTCTTCAGGCTGCTTGACCTGACGGAAGAAGGATTCAGCGTCCTTCAGAGCTTCGCAGAGAGCTTCTCGGGAGTCTTTGGAAAGACGCAGGAGCTCAAACAAAGACAAGCGCACAGGTGTACTGGCCAGTTGTGCCAGAATGTTGTGGGGCTTGGCTAGCCCCGAAGCATTCTCCTTCCGTAGAGGTCTGTCGAAACGAGCCTCCACCTGCTTCTGCTTATTGGCTGCTGAGGGTTTAGACGGGCCCTCCTCAGGGATTGTGCCAGGAGGCACCACCTCGGCGGCAGCTTCGCCGGGCTGAGCGTTCTGTTGTGCACGCATCTGCACTGGAAGTGCCTCTTCTGTTGAAGAAGAGACCGCACGGCAAGACTTGATCTTTCTGTCTTTTGATTTGGAGGTAGAGCGTACCTCCGGTTGAGTCACCTCGGAGACGAGGTCGGGGTGAACCCAGAGGACCTCTCCTCGAGATGTGGTGAGTGGGATGAGTCCACTCACATTGTCATGGGTAGGTGGCAAGTTCACCACCTCCATTGTCGCCTTAGGGATGGGGACGACGCCATCTTGTGTGGTGGTCGGCGGCAAGGTACCGAACTGAAGTGACACCACATTGGCTGACACCGTCTTCTCTTTATAGTCGACGGAGATTACATCGGCATTGATCATACGCTGGATGTAATTCTTGAGGACGTAGCAGTCCTTGGTCGGGTGTCCGACAAACCGATGGTAGTGACAGTACCTCGGGTTGTCCACTTTCCCAACTTCATCGGGCCGCTTCGGGTCCGGGAGCTTGATCTTGTCACCCTGCTTTAGTATTTCGAAGAGTTGCAGGGTGTCTTCGTCATTGAATGAATACACCTCCTTAGGTCTCGGTGCCAGTGGAGGCTTCTGAGTAGGTGCAGATGCGCCCTTCGAGGCATTAACAGTCAATGCCTGTTTCCCCTTTGCTTCTCGCCCGGAGTTGTTGGCTGCTGACCTTTTCCCCTTATCATCAAAGGCGGGGAAGCTGACACCCAGAAGACGTGCATTGGCCGCCTTCTTTTCTGCGGCTTCAGCTTCGATGATCAGGGAGCTCCAGTCGGAAGGGGGAGTAGAGTTGAGCCAGAGCTTCACTGCGGGCAGCATGTTCATGCTGCAAGAGGAGAGGAGCGCATGTTCTGGCATGCCTGGAGGTAGCCTGAAGCAGGCTTGTCGGAAGCGTTCGATGAACACCCGAACCGTTTCTTTCTCCTTATGGCGTATCTCTATGAGAGATGCCATCGTCATGTCCTTCCCGCCGTCGTAGAAGCGATCGAGGAAGAGGTGCGTCAAGTCGTCGAAGGACGATATAGAATTGTCGGGGAGGCTGCAGTACCAGTCATACGCCACCCCTTTTAGGGCCCCAACAAATATGCTGGTGAGGAGCACGTCCTCCTTTGGAAGATGCCCCATTTGTGACTGGAAATATGTCAGGTATCGACGCGGAGAGTCCTTTCCATCGTATGGTGTAAGTGTTTGTGGTTTATATTTTGGAGGATAAACCACCTTGTTCCACTCGAGGGGATAAGGCTGGGGAATGCCCATCTTCTGGCGCTCCTCTTGCCTATTTTTGGACTCGAAGCGCTCCTGCAGGTCCTTGATCATTTCGACCACATCCTCCGTGGAGCTACGAGTCGGGGAAGGTGGCACTATCTGGAGCGGAGCGTTTGAGGGTTCTGATGTCCGAGGTGCTTCTGTGTCGGAGGGTGCCCATTGAAGGGGTACACTCGACTCCCCATTAACTCCTGGGTCGGGACCGGTTGAAGGTGTTCTGGTCAAGGCCGACCGAATATCAAACACTGCTTGAGTCAGAGCTTGCATAGAGGCAGAGAGGGTTTTGAGTCCTCCCTCTAATGAGTCTATGCGCTGAACAATGTCCTGCGGTGGCGCATCAGACTCGGCATCATCCCCAGCCATGTATACTGTCCTGACACGGCCAGGAGTGGATGGATTGGTTGAGGCTTCGCTCTCGACCTCACTTTCATGTGGGGGAGTCACCTCTCCTTGGCCACCCCAGCCACATTCTGGAGGTCATTCTCGACGGGCGCATCTGCCAGGGCCTGATTGTCCTCAGCTCCGTCTTGAAGGGCCTCTTCGTCTCTATCCCCAGCTGTGTCCTGGGGGACATCCTCGTTTCGAGGTGCTTCTGGGAGGCTGACTTTGCCTCGAGGATGAAGATCCGCCGCAGCTGTGCTTTGGACATCTTCGTCTTCAGAAGGAAGCTCAACAAGGGTCTGACTACCCCCAGCTTCCTCCAAGAACTTCTTCTTCGACCGAGTGCCTTCGAACACCCCAGAGGTCGAGACTGCTGCCTTGGTTCTCCTTGATTGGCTTTTGGACGAGGAATTGCCGGTCGCCTTCCGGAGAGATGAGGAGTTGGAGACCACATTGCATGAAGCAACTCTTGGCTCCTCTTCTGTTGACACCTTCTTCCCAAGGCGATGTCGAAGGGGTGTCGATGACTGCAGTCGCTGGAAGACTGACTGCCTTGGTGGTACTACCGTCTTGCCACAGCAGTTGATAGTGACCACCGCACAAGTATGCCCCGTGGGAGGCTTATTGTGCTTGTTGGTCGACTCTCCTGACCGGCGCTTGTGAGTGATCACATTACGCAGGTCATTGGAGGAGAGTGCTACCTTCACACCCCCTTCAGGCGCATGGTAAGGCCAAACGTCGGGGCGGACAGGTGAGTGCTGCGCCCCCTGATCTAATACCAAGCAGGCATCATGATCAGTAGTGGGGGAACAACAACATTTGAAGTGACTTGAACGGACCTCAAACGCACAACTAGAGGAGGCGCGGAAGTTCAAGATCACTGAATCTGCCGCACTCGACTTGGTTATGCACGCAGTAGATGCGCCAAAGTGAGATGAGGACTTTGAAGATCGACTCGTCTTTGGTGCCGAAGCACCTGAGTCGACCTTGTACAGCTTGCCATCGGCAGCACGCGTGATTGTGAGCACGTGCCTCTGGCCTGCTGCTGGCATAGCACGCTTGTGGCGCATGGCCCGTGCCGCCTCGGATTTCTTTGTACTAGCCCGCTGGGGCGCATAGTACTCAGCATCCAAATTCTCTTCGCCATTACAGCGAGTGAGTCTGTCAAAGACAGAGACTTTTTGTGGTGCATCAGAGGTGATGTGCGGGGCTTTGGCTGCGCCCCTGCTCCGTCGACGCATCTTCCTCGCCTGAGAGGGAGATGGCTGGGGAATGTGGTCAGCCGCACGTTTCCCCGAGAGATACGCTGCATCAGCGGGCGCACCTTGGTTGCTGAGAACGTCAGCAGGAAGGGAGGGCTGGATTGGCACATCCCCTTCAGTGGTGGTGCCCGAGGCGTCGACCTTGCGCACCCAGACACGGCGGGTCTTCTTCGGCTTCGGCAGCCGCTTCGAAGGACTCGCGCTACCTTCAGAAATGAACTCCTCGTACGCCTGTTGTTTGAGGCTCACAACCAGCGTCTTGTGGGAGGAGCCCACCTTCACGTCATCGGCCTGTGACACGACTTTTTCGGAAGAGGAGAAAGAAGTCCCCAGCAGAGTCGCCAGCTTGTTTGCCAATAAAATTATTTGATTGTAAATCTTAATACAAACAGAACAGTGTTACAATATAGGACTTAGATGTAGTCCTAGGAGTACACTTTTGTTTAATCTGGGTCCTAAGTGCCAATGGAGCGAGTGGTAATGCGTTGACTCCGTTGACGGGCTGACGACGGTTATCGGTTCTCTGAAGGTGTAGATTGCTCTGGGTGCTGGAGCTGGCTGAGAGGAGGAAGACGTTGAGTGTCTGTATCTGCCTCTCTAGTGATATCTGTCTGGATTGTTCGTATATGTCTCTCTGTGTGTAAGGAGGGGATGATTCCTCCATTTATAGCTGGGCAGGTTGGCTGCTCATGCGCGCATATGTAGGATGCGCCGGTGCGTGGGGACGCCACGTGGAGATTGCTGATGGAGGCGTATGGATGATGTGCCCTACTCGCGGAGTTGAATTCTTCATACTGCTGTTATGAGTTGGCACGTAGCAGAGGAGAAGATCTTTCTGTTGCTGAGATCTTGGATGAGTTGAGTCAAAGGACACGTGTCGTTGATCCATGGCTCGGAGATCTCTGATTTGGTGGGGGGATGATTTGGTGGGATGCGCCTTGAATTGGGCGCATGATGAGATTTTGGCTCATGACCTTTAGGAGTCACGAGCCGTTCTGGGCGCATGGCTTTTGAGGCGCATGCGAGCGACTTTCCTTCTGTCTTTCGGGATCAGAGATCGGTCTAGGGCGCATGGCTTTTGAGGCGCAT
This sequence comes from Iris pallida, assembly GCA_029216955.1. Lineage (NCBI taxonomy): Eukaryota > Viridiplantae > Streptophyta > Magnoliopsida > Asparagales > Iridaceae > Iris > Iris pallida. Next base: position 18,352,040 of record JANAVB010042618.1, on the reverse strand, counting down.
GCAAAGCTTCAACTGGAGACTCTTCTTCTGTCTTTAGGGATCAGTGAAGGGTCTGAGGCGCATGGCTTTTGAGGCGTATGCAGGTTTGGGCGCATGGCCGCGGAGGCGCATACGGGTGGTCGAGTGGCCACGTGGCAGTAGCCGTCGGAAAAGAGTCATGATGATGCTGACATTGTGGACGCTTCGTTTTCTGCAAAAGCTGTCAGCCGTTCAGACTTGGGAAGACTTGCTGCCAACTCTGTCAGTTCAGCATTTAATGTTGGTGACATTCGATGGACAGCTGAGTGGGCGCGTCAGTTGACGTTCCACTAGGCGTATGGGGATGTATGGGGGCGCATCCCCTTTGATGTGCTCGGTACAGGGCGCGTCTGTTTGATGTTTGAAGAGGTGTGATGCGCTGACCAGCCGGCGCATCCGACACGTCTTTGATGATGCGGCTGTTTCGCTTCTCGAGTGCTTTTAATAGCCGTTTGGCTGAAGTCGAGGCGTCTGGTTCATCCATTTAATGTGAGTTCATTGCACGAAATTCGGAGAGCCATCCACTTGGCGCATGGGTTTGATCTTCCCGGCCTATAAATAGTGGTATGGAGAGAAGGTTGGCCTCTCATTCCCTCACATCTTTCCAATATGAACTCAGGTTCTCGGGTGCATTCTGTTGACGAAGTGCTCCCGAGGGTGAAGATGAGACGCTATGTCGTCGTTAATGCTCCTGAAGGTGACTGTTACATCCAAAAGACGGAGTCGAGGGCTTCTGAGGCAGGCGAAAGGTGCCTGTTGCATCCAAAGATAGGGATGCTCGGGCCTCGTCTCCGTTGTTCCGGAAGAGCCGTAGATCGGAATGGCGGTGCTAGGCTCTCTCTTGCTTCAAAGTGGGTGTCGCCCACTCTGAAAGCTGCTCCTTTAGCCGTATTTCGATCACGGTCTTCCTTGGCCTTTGGAGGCTCTTTCGAAGCCTCCCCTGGCCACAGATTTGCGGTGCTCTTCTCTTCCTTCCAGCCAGAGGGTTAAATGCTTTGTGTAATCGAAGCACTTATCAGGTGAGCCTGGCTGGAAGAGCGGCACATAACTGGGCTCCTGTTCGGCCAGGTAAGCCTGGTTGGAAGAGTGGCACATAACTGGGCTGCTGAAGGGATGCACATAACTGAGCTGGATGCACATAACTGAGCTGGATGCATATAACTGAGCTGCTGAAGGGATGGTAGGATGTGCCTGATTGGAGGCGCATGGTATCTGCTGCGCTTAACTGGCAGCGCATGGTGACTGCTGCGCTTATCTGGAGGCGTATGGTGACTGCTGCGCCTATCTGAAGGCGCATGGTGGCCGCTGGCTGTAGACTTAGGATCTTTCCTTTGTAGAAATTCTCCTTTGTACAACCTTTTCTAGACATGTAATAGACTTTTATATATAAATAAAAAGTCCTTCTTCAAATGTCTATTGGCTATTGACTTTGCTGTTTAAGTTCTGGCGCATGTAATGTCTGGCGCATGGTCTTTCTGGTTGTGAAATTCCATGCTTCTACAAGCATCAAAGAATATTTGTCGAACCCTCCAGTCCTAGTGGCTCCGGTTGCTGGAAAACCATTCCTATTCTACGTACGAGCGATGGAACATTCCCTCGGGGCTCTGCTGGCACAAAACAACGACGCAGGCCATGAACAAGCCATATATTACCTCACTCGAATGATGATTAGGCCAGAGCACCGATACACCGCTATGGAGAAGGAATGCCTCGCCCTGGTGTTCGCCATTCAGAAAATACGGCACTATGTTACTAGACAAACCATACATGTGATATCACGAGTCAACCCTCTCAGAGTCCTCATGACTAAACCAGGGGCACTCAGCTCTCGCCTCGCTACATGGGCAATATTACTGTCCCCTTATCATATGATCTTCGTCCCACAAAAGGCTGTCAAAGGTCAAGCCCTGGCAGACTTTTTGGCAGCCCACCCGGGCTCGGAGTCATCCAGAATATATGAAGAAATCCCAGATGAGGTCGTCCACTCGCATGCAACCTCTCACGATGATATATGGTGAATGTTCTTCAACGGGGCTTCGAGAACTGGACCCAAGGGCAACATCGTCGTCGGAGTCAGGGTGGTACTGGTTTCTCCTTCCGGATTGGTGATCAATTGCGCTTACTCTCTCACAGAACCCTTCTCTAACAATGTGGTCGAGTACAACGCTCCGGTCATTGGCCTCCAACTTGCAAGAGAGCTGGGGGTAGAATATCTTGAAGCATACGGCGATTCACAGCTAATCGTCAATCAGATCCGGGGTTCATACGAGGTTCGCCATGAAGACATGATCCCCTATCACCAAATAGCGATCAACATCATCTCGTTATTTGAAGGGTTCTTCATCGAACACGTTCCCAGACTCCGAAATATCGAAGCCGATGCCTTAGCAGGCCTTGCCGCTTCCCTAGCAGTACCAAATCATACTTATCAATCGGTAGATGTGATAGGCCACGAACTGGTCTGCCCCAAGAACAACGTTCAATTCGTGGTGAGTTATTCCACCCAGACGATCGACGATGTCCCAGATTGGAGACAACCATTCATTGACTTCGTCGTCTAAGATATCCTGCCCGAGAACCCAAAGGAAGCCACCTCCATCAGACGACGTTCTCTCAGATTCTTCTACGATACAGAGACGAAAATGCTGTATCGACGATCCTACGATGGGTTATTGCTTCGGTGTCTGTCAAATGCAGAAGCCAAAGAAGCTGTACGAGAAGCTCATGACGGTGTCTGCGGGGCCCATCAGCCTGGCCCTAAATTGCAAGACCGTCTTTGCCGAATGGGCTACTACTGGCCCACGATGGTAGCAGATGCGATGGACTATGCGAGAAAGTGCAAAGCCTGCCAAGTCCACGCGGACTTCATCCACCAACCATCCGAATTTCTACATCCGACAGTGGCGTCCTGGCCGTTCAAAGCATGGGGGATAGATATCATTGGTCCAATCACTCCACCTTCCTCCCGAGGACATCGCTTCATACTCGCAATTACAGATTATTTCTCCAAATGGACGGAAGCTGTCCCGCTTGCAGAAGTAAAGACTTCAAACGTGATCAGCTTCCTTAAGCACCACGTCATCTATCGCTTTGGACTGCCCCGAAGGATCATCCACGAAAATGGTCCACAGTTTGCAAGCCACGCCTTCTATCGATTCTGCGACAAGCACCGCATCCAGAATATTGCTTCGACGTCCTACAATCCAGCGGCGAACGGGTTGGCAGAAGCATTCAACAAAACAATCATCAAACTGTAGAAGCATGGAAAATATCAGAATAATGGTCTATACGGCTCGGACCAGGAGAACCCCATACGGCTCATATAGTGGCAGTCCCATGCGGTTCAGAGAGACTCTCAGTCTCATGTAGCTCGGAGCAGAAGAATCCATACGGCTTACATAGGGACAGTCCCATGCGGTTCAAAGAGTCTTCCAGCCTCATGCGGTTCGGAAGTACATGCGGCTCACAAACGACCAACAGAGATATGCGGCTCAATCAATACCATGTGTCCCCATGGGATCCCTTCACACAGCTGGCCATCGAGTAATGGCCTTATTTAATGCTCTGCCATAATTTGACAGCTGACGGCTCTGACATAAAGTGTCATAATGGTCCTGACATAATGGCAGACTCTTCGGGAACAGAAGAAAATCTCTGATACGATCCGAGATTGCCACATGGCAGACTCCCATGCGGCTCAATCGAAGAACAGCTTCATGCGGCTGACATGAATCATCTTCCTACGGCTCACCACGAAACCATCCCATGCGGCTCGCAAGTACTATACCTATGCGGCTCGCTGGGACGCTGTCTTATACGGTTCATGGATATCATGCGGCTCTGGCAGGGTCCACCATTAAGACACGTGGCAGAGATTCAATTGCCCCCATAACTTGACAGCTGGTAGCAGGGTGATTATGGGATGCGTGGTATTAAATCAATCAGAGATTTACCAGATCCCAATAACCATATTTAACGTTATCCTCATAATGAATGAGATCAGGTCATATCATTCATGATCAAGCCAATGGGACACGTGGTGAGAGATCCAAGCTTGACACAACCAATCATGAAGATTTAAAGCAATCAGCATTAATCATTCACAGGATTCAATACTATCCACATTAATGGCCCAGATCCTTCACGCTTAAGACTAATGGTCCAGATTGATTAATCACCAGGCCGCCGCCACTTTGAGAATGGGCAATAAGTGCAAACCCTAATGATGCCCCCCACTCTTATAAATAGCAAGGTGCCATTCCCTTGCGAGGAGACAAACAGAGAGCTTTCCCCTAATAATCAGAGAGAAAATACACACAGAGAGAGAGAGAAGCCAGAAGAGCAACACGAGGGGAGCAAGAAGGGCATTTCTTCGTCAACGCCAAGCATCTCGTCACAGGAGCCAAGGCTACATATGATCGTCCAAGGAGTAAGGCAGAGCTGCCGTCGCTTTCCCGAGCCTCTACCGTCACCCCCCAGAATCAAAAATAAACAATTGTACTTAGACTGCTGTACCTAGGTTTTCGTCCCTAGGCTTTCTTTGTACAAGCGAGTTTGTAACGTGAAGTAAAAGTCCAGTCCTCCGATAATTGTTCTGCTCTTTTATATTTTATGGCAAACACGATGGCGACTCTGCTGGGGACAAACTTCTCTACGGCTGAGGAGTTGGTGACGCAGTCGGATGCAGCCAAACTTGGCTCCATGCAACAAAAGATGGTCGTCCGCTTCGACCAACAGGCGTTTGAAGAGATGCTCTCCGAAGGAAGCGCTGGCCCGGTCCAGAAGCGTACCCGCACGACGAAGGCTCGCAAAGAGTGGAGGCCAAAATCATTTGCTCCTCCCCAAGCCCTCGATGGGATACCCTCTGTTGCTCAAGACGGCGAGAAGGACTCTCCTGCGGCCCCACTTCAGACCGTAGACAACTCTGCTGTCCCCAAGTCCGGCAGAAGAAAACACTATGATGCTGGACTTGCAGGGGCAGAGAGAAACTCTATGCGATCCGAGCCGCATAAGGGTATTAGCCGCAGGAAGAAAGCTCATGCGGCTGCATCCGCCAGCCGCATGAAGAAAACTCATGCGGCCACATCTGTCGGCCGCATATTTTATGCGGCTACAGTTGCCGACCGCATGGATGAGACTCATGCGGTCATTGAAGTCAATCGCTTACAGAAAACCCATGCGGCCACAATTGCCAACCGCATGCGGCCAGCCTGTACGGTCGTGACTCCCAGTCGCACAAGAACAACTCATCCGACAGCAGAAGACAACCGCATGCAGACAGCCTGCACGGTTCCCAATCCTAGCCGTATAGCGTCCGTTCCACGCTCCTCTCGATCAGTCTTCGACCGTCTCTCATACGGTCCTGACCCTGATGGTTCTCTGGATGATAAGCCAGACTCTGTGGTATTCAACTTAGACTCTTCCTATTATGCTCCCGTAAGTGCTAAAAAGAAGAAGTCTAGGGCAGCGCGGGCTCATCAATCCCAGTCAGCTGCCCCAACCTCTGACTATCGGGGTATCCCGTTGACTATCACGCAGGCCTCTGATGGGAAGTTGTATAGAACCGCTCGAGTCCATCCCCCGGCAGCAAAAGGACAAAGTGGTTCCTCTGACCTGCGTGAGGCGATCCTCCACAAGCGCAAGAAAAGAGACGGGGCTTCGGTGTGCAAAGAGTCCTCGCTTGGACGTCACTGCACCCAAATCATCGTCAACTGCTGTTGCAACAACGCGGCAGTGACGGAAGACCGGCCGTCAGTCTTCCAAAGACTACAGCATCCGAGCTCAGAGGACGAGGCACCTCCTGTTGTCTCCTGCAATTCCACTCAGAGAGTCCTCGCCGAGGGGAGAGGGAAGAAGACAAGCATCTCCAGCCCCAAGATATCAACCACTACAACTAAAAAACTGTCGTCTAAACAGTTGTCCTCCACCGGAGTATTCCAACACACCCGTTCAAAGACAAAATCTGCTGTAATGAGAAATTCATCATCCACATCGCTGGGGGTCGTAGGAACTGGGGGTAGCACTCCTCCGAACATCTACAACAATCTGATGTTTCAAGGAGACGAGCCCGGGGAAACAACTCTCCCATCAGGTACAACAGACGCTGATGTCCCCGAGGAAATCCATGACTCTCAAGACGAAGCAAGCTCTGAGGCTGGGGGTACCGTTCCCTCCGAGTCCGAACCCGAAGAGAATATTCCCACCTACCCCGATGACTTCTCGGTGCATGGGTATGATTCGGAGGGCACATCCTCCACCGTTCCTTCCATCACTCCTCATGTAAGGACGGTGTTCATGACGGACAGCAATCAAGGTGGTTCCAGCGATCGCCAATGCATCGACACTTTGGAGGCTATACTGCAGGCCTTGGTCAAGTCTGTAGATGAAATCAAAGCCGCTCTTCCAACTCTGCAAGGAGGGACACCTGGCCAAACAAACACGGGTCCCGCGGTCAATACGGACTCAAACTCAGCGGCACCGAACCCGGGCAATAATCCTCCCGAAATAACGGCCCCTACCGCGACAGATGAGGCCCGATAAGTAAGAAAAGAGGTTCAGGAGCTCCGAGCCATGTTCCATGCCCGAGAAAATGCTCAAGACCTCAGAATGCGGCAACCATACCCTGCTGAATGGAGGGATGTTCCATTCCCACCAAGATATAAGCCGTTCAATATCAACCCGTATGATGGCAAGACCTCAGCAAGTCGGTACACCACTTACTTCGAGGTCACCACCGACCATCTGCCCCATGATGATGCTATCCTCACGCGATTATTCATTGGGGCATTGGAAGGAGTCGCCTTCGACTGGTACCGCAACCTGCCAGACAACTGCATCCACTCCTTCGCTAGCTTTAAGCGCTTGTTCTTGGAGAGATTCTACGAGGTAGGACAGGACGTCACGATGTCTACCCTCATGGACGTCGTCCAAGGAGAGAAAGAGCTGACGAGGAATTATATTAAGCGGTTTCGTCAAACCGCAATGAAGCTACCGTCTGGTAATCCGGATTCTTCCTTGATTGAAATTTGCCAAAAGGGATTACTCCCAACAATTAGTCTCTGGATGGGCAAGAGTCAATTCAAGGACTGGAAGGCATTTATCATCAGTGCCACAAGTGCCGAAGAACGGTTGAGAAAGGCTCGCCAACTGGGGTTGCACATTTCGGAGGGAGAGAATAAGGGCAAGCGTCCCAACACCAACAACGACAATAGGAGTAGCCCCTCCAACAATCGGGACAACAGAGGCAAGCAGGCCATGGTGGCCGATACAGTCCAGAAGCCTGAGTCACAACCAGCAGACAAACAATGGCCTCAAATTACTTATTCTTTCGAAGACGGCTACGTTAAGCCTATCTTGGACATGCTCATACAAGGAGACAGAATTCAGCTTCCTCCACCGAGACGGAAGCCTCGGCCGGCAGATCTGGAGAATCCAAAGTTCTGCCATTACCACCGCTACATCCACCATGCTACACACGACTGCTACCAACTGAAATAATACATCCAAAACCTCATCGATTCGAACGCTCTGGCCATCGATTTCGAGGAGGTAACCGTAGCAGCCAACATGGTGTCCGTATAATTTGGCAGCTTCCCTCCAACAGAGACTCAAGACGGTGTTATACCCATCCCTCTGGCGACGATGGAGATTGCTAATCTTCCACCTGCCCGGGATCAAGCTGCTGGTTTAGTGCCCCTCACCATATCACGGGGGGAAATCATGTGGGTCCACCCGGATCTAGTACCTGAAGTGACTCAGTCCGCTCCGTCTTTTATTCATAAGAAGAAGAGTGGAAAAGTCAGATCTTGCCGCACCATCTCGGCATATGTGGAAGAAGTCACGGCTGTCCTCACTCGATCTGGAGCACAATCCCAACCCGTGGTTGAGAACTCGACCGATGATCATCCGCCAGCTACCACTAACGCTCCAGCGCCTCATCAGCCTCCGACGACCGACAAGCCTAGGCCGAAGGAGACTCACTTCGACAAATCCCTCCGAAAAGAGACACCTCAGGGGCTAAAAAGGCCTTACAACTTTGACATCTTAGCGCAATTGGCTAACACACCGGCCAAGTTGTCATTATACGAGCTCCTGAGACTCTCCAAGGATGTTCGTGCGGCTTTGAGCGATGCACTCCAAAACGTCGACGCATACCTGGCTCAGGTCAACCTCACGGGAGATAATCAACCTGCAGATCTCCAAGACAGTACGTGTACGGAAGCGATGCCCAATATCGTCTTTTCTTCGCAGGACATGCTCATCAAAACCAACCTGCACGATCGCCCGTTATACTACACCGGATACATCGGCAACGTAAAAGTGGACCGGATGCACATTGATCCTGGGTCGTCTATAAGCATCATTTCGAAGGGTCTGTTACATCATCTTCGCATTCTGATGCATCGCCTGACGCCTACAAGCACCGCCATCAGCGGTTTCAATTCGAGCATGAGCTACCAAATTGGGAAGATTCGCCTGAAGTGTCAGATTGGCGATCTCCAATCAGAAGTCACCTCCTACGTCATAGATGTCGACACTTCTTACAACATCCTCCTGGGGCACCCTTGGATACACGATTACATGATCGTGCCCTCCACGCTACACCAATGCTTTAAATATGTCGATAAGCATGGCTTCGTAAGGACAGAATTTGCCGATATCGATCCCTTCAAGGGAGTCGAATCTTATTACTCAGACTCCTGCCTGCACAAAAAATTAAAGATGCACCTGGGTGAAGAAGATGTGCAAGCTCATGCCAAGACAGCCACAGGATCAGAGGAACCTCTGACGATCCACCTCCAGGCTCGCAAGCCAGGCAAGTCCGTACCCCTTACGGCCACTTTGCGTAAGGACGCGATCAGTCTCTCGGTACAAGAAGAACAGATGATAATCCGACTGCCGAGGTTGGGCCAAGTGCCGAGACCTACAACGGGGCCACTAACAATCAGGCTGCCAAAAATTGGTCCGCCGCAAAAGGAGAAGCTCAATCCCTCGAACAAGCCAATGACGATACGTCTTCCCAAGAAGAGTCATCACCCTGATGCAAGACCTGGCACTTCTAGCGAACCAACCACTCCCCACCCAGCATCGAGTACCAAGCTGGGGGTTGCTAGTCTGCCGACAACTCCATGTTCTGCTCCACCAGTTGAACCTCTGAAGATCAAGTTGACCAGGTCGTCCTCTCAGTCTTCATTTATACAGGGGGTCGCCGAAGAAGAACCAGAGCTAGCCAAGTATGTGGCTGCCCACACTGATGTTCCCTCCATGGATGATGTAATCCCCCTAGAAAAGATACCTTATTTCATCAATAAAGGGCTATCTTTGAACTACATCGAGCTTAATAAGCTTTGTACAATGTACGCTATGGAACATGGTATAGGCACCCACCTACACACACAGGTGACAAATGTGTATACCATAATCCAGCTTATTCCAGCAGAAGACGCGTACCGCATAATCGAAGAAGGAGATCATCCGATCATCTTCGGCCGGAAAGACGATCAGCGTCCCTTCACCATAAAAGAAGTCGATCTTGGGTCAGATGCAGGGAGACTGCCTCTGTATCTTTATAGTCCCCAGGCCAAATATCTTATACAAAAACAGGGATATGATCTGGAGACTACACCAGGCTTGAACTACGGCATCGGACGGCGACTACCTTTGAAGCCTCCAGTCCCGGCTGGCAAGCCACGGGACTACTATAGCAAAACTCGATGTGGACTAGGGTATATAACTCCCACGACAACACCTGAGAGTTCGGATAAAGAGTGTGACTGGCTGTCACATTCAACCGGGTCACCAACCTCCGACTCGGATACCAGCATCGGAGACATATTTAGACAAGTCCTATCAGTCAATATGGCATTCGCCGACGTTTACGAAGAAGACGAAGACATTCCTGAAATCCTCGAACTAGAGCCGTGGGCCCAACAGCTGGATGCACAATGGGAAAAGCGGTTCGAGCAGAGAGAACCTCCTACCGAAGATGAGGTTATGCAGGTCGACCTCGGCAGCGAATCCTCTCTAAAGCCAATCTTTGTCAGTAAAAGCTTAACAGACGAAGAGCGAGAATCGTTGCTGGAACTTATCAGAGAATATATTGATGTGTTCGCATGTAGTTATGAAGACATGCCGGGGTTAGATCCCGATATTGCTCTTCACAAGCTCAACATACGGCCAGATGCAAAGCCAGTCAAGCAGCAACAACGACGCTTCTGCCCAGGTGTCATGGATGCGATCGAAGCCGAAGTCAACAAACTAATAGCTAGCGGCTTCATTCGTGAGGAGCAACATCCTGACTGGGTCGCCAACATAGTTTCGGTCCTCAAGAAGAATGAAAAAAATCTGAATCTGCATCGACTTCCACAATCTGAATGAGGCATGCCCGAAAGACGAATTCCCCCTCCCTATCACAGATATCATGATTGACAACACATACGGCTTCGAATGTATGTCGTTCATGGATGGATTCTCGGGGTACAACCAAATCAAGATGTCTTCTGACGACGAAAAGCATACATCATTCCGAACACCGATTGGCACATACTGTTACACAGTCATGCCTTTCGGTTTAAAGAATGTTGGCGCCATGTATCAACAAGCCATGAGTATCATCTTCATAGAACTCCTGTGCAAGACGGTGGAATGCTATGTCGATGACATCGGCGTCAAGAGTCGCTGTAAGGGAGATCATCTGCAGGACCTGAGGACGGTATTCGACCTGATGCGAGCCTACAATCTGAAAATGAACCCTACGAAATCTTTCTTGGGCGTATCCAGTGGAAAGTTCTTGGGATTCATCATCACCGCTCAGGGCATTCATGTAGACCCTGAGAAAACGAAGGCAATCATGGAGATGGGTCCCCCGAGAAATCTTTGCGAACTCAGAGGCCTCCAAGGGAGGCTAGCTTATATCAGGAGGTTCATTTCTAACCTCTCCGGGCGATGCCGACCGTTCACGCACCTCATGAAGAAAGGGGTCTCATTCGTATGGGACGAGGAATGTCAGCGTGCCTTCGACAGCATCAAAGAATATTTGTCAAATCCTCCTGTCTTGGTGGCTCCGGTTGCCGGAAAACCATTTTTGCTATACGTACGAGCAATGGAACACTCTCTTGGTGCTCTGTTGGCACAACACAATGATGCAGGCCACGAACAAGCCATATACTACCTCAGCCGAATGATGGTTGGACCGAAGCACCGATACACTGCGGTAGAGAAGGAATGCCTCGTCTTGGTGTTCGCTATTCAGAAGACGCGGCATTATGTCACAGGACAAACCATACATGTGATCTCACGAGTCAACCCTCTCAGAGTCCTCATGACTAAGCCAGGGGCACTCAGCTCTCGCCTCGCTACATGGGCAATATTGCTGTCCCCCTATCATATGGTCTTCATCCCGCAGAAGGCTGTCAAAGGTCAAGCCCTGGCAGACATCTTGGCAGCCTACCCAGGATCGAAGTCATCCAGAATATATGAAGAGATCCCAGATGAGGTCGCCGACTCGAATACAACCACTCACGATAACATATGGCGAATGTTCTTCGACGGTGCTTCAAGAACTGGACCCAAGGGAAACATCGTCGTTGGAGTCGGGGTTGTATTGATTTCTCCTACCGGGCTGGTGATCAATCGTGCCTACTCTCTCACGGAACCCTGCTCTAACAACGTGGCCGAGTACAACGCTTTAGTCATCGGTCTCCAACTTGCAAAAGAGCTGGGGGTAGAATATCTTGAAGCATACGACGATTCACAATTAATCGTCTATCAGATTCGGGGGTCATACGAAGTCCGTCATGAAGACATGATCCCCTATCACCAAATAGCGATCAACATCATCTCATCATTCGAGGGGTTCTTCATCGAATATGTCCCCAGACTCCGAAATATCGAAGCTGATGCCCTAGTTGGTCTTGCCGCTTCCCTAGCAGTTCCGAACTATGATCGCCAATCAGTGGATGTGATAGGCCACGAACTGGTCTGTCCTAAGAACAATGTGCGATTCGTGGTGACTTATTCCGTCCAGACGATCGATGATGCCCCAGACTGGAGACAACCATTCATCGACTTTGTCGTCTACAACATCCTGCCCGGGAACCCAAAGGAAGCCACTTCCATCAGACGGCGTTCTCTCAGATTCTTCTACGATACACAGACGAAAATGCTGTATCGCCGCTCCTACGATGGATTACTGCTTCGGTGTCTGTCAAACACAGAAGCCAAAGAAGCCGTACGAGAAGCTCATAACGGTGTTTGTGGGGCCCACCAGCCCGGTCCTAAATTGTAAGACCGTTTTCGCCGAATGGGATACTATTTGCCCACAATGGTGGCAGATGCGATAGATTATGCTAGAAAATGCAAAGCCTGCCAAGTCCATGCGGACTTCATTCACCAACCATCCGAATTTCTACATCCGATAGTGGCATCCTGGCCATTCGAAGCATGGGGAATGGATATCATTGGTCCAATCACTCCACCTTCCTCCCGAGGACATCGCTTTATACTTGTGATCACTGATTACTTCTTCAAATGGGCGGAAGCTGTCCCACTCGCAGAAGTCAAGACTTCAAACGTGATCAGCTTCCTTAAGCATCACGTCATCTACCGCTTTGGACTGCCCCGAAGGATCATCCATGATAATGGTCCACAGTTTGCAAGCCACACTTTCTATCGGTTTTACGATAAGCACCGTATTCAGAATATTGCTTCGACACTGTACAACCCGGCAGCGAACGGGTTGGCAGAGGCATTCAATAAAACAATCATCAAACTCCTCAAGAAGTTTGTCTCCACCAACAAACGCGACTGGAACGAGAAGCTCGGCGAGTGTTTATGGGCGTACCGTACTACAGTCCGAACAGCTACCGGGAACATACCCTTCTCTCTGGTATACGGAAGTGAGGCAGTTCTCCCATTAGAGACTCAAATAACCTCGCTCCGCGTCGCCCTCACTTATCAATTAACGACGGATGATAACTACCGACGTCGACTACAAGAGTTAGAGGCCTTAGATGAAAAGCGCCTCCTAGCTCAGCAAAGGATCGAACTATACCAAGCACGCATCTCTGGAGCCTTCAACAAGAAGGTCAAAATTAGGACATTCCAGGTGGACGATCTCGTTTTGGCAGTCCGGAGACCGATGGTCATGACTCACAAGACCGCCGGCAATTTCCAGTCAAAATAGGAAGGCCCATTTATCATTGAGGCCGTATTCTCCAACGGAGCTTACCGCCTCGTAAAACAGAATGGGGATTTGCTCATGTTGCCCGTCAACGACAAGTTCCTAAAGAAATACTATGTCTAGACGACAATTCTCTCCAGATCATCGAGTCATGTACCCGTTGGTACCGCTGAACTCAGATCCACAACATTTCAGATTATCGAGTCATGTACCTGCTGGTGCCGCTGAACTCACCTCCACATTCCCTTCAGATTATCGAGTCATGTACCCGCTGGAATCGCTGAACTCACACCCACCTGTACTTCAGATTACTGAGTCATGTACCTGCTAGTACCGCTAAACTCACGCTTTCACAATGTTCCAAATTATCGAGTTATGTACCCGCTGGTGCCTCTGAACTCACATTCTGGTCACTCTTTCAGATAGCAAGTCATGTATGATCATACCTCTGAACTTTTTTTTTGGAAGAGATCCTCCCTCATGATCCACTACCCGCACTCCCAGTGCACAAAAAGGGTAATCGATCCACAAATTTCCGAAACGGCCATGTCCTCATTACCTCTGAGTCGTTTTCATTTCCACCAAAAACAAACCGCCCCCTCGCATAGAACTTCCTCGTCCTCCTACCTCTGAGTCGTTCTATGTACCCCCTCTTCATTGAGCCCACTCCTGCCATGTCCTCATTACCTCTGAGTTGGAAGGCTCCGTCGAAGAAACCTTCATGCTTGCCATGTCCCCATTACCTCTGAGTAAGTATGTCGGTTCCCTTTCAACCTATTATCTGTACCCACAACCTGAGTACGACAAGGATAATAGGTCCACAAACGTCCTCTGTTGACCATAAATGTCCTCTGTTGACCACAAATGTCCTCTGTTGACCACAAATGTTCTCTGTTGACCACAAACGTCCTCTATTGACCACAAATGTCTTCTGTTGACCACAAATGTCCTTAGTCGACCACAGATGCTGTACTGGATCTCCAGTATACGCCCATCCCTTCCCTATCATGCCTGAGAGCCCAGTTGCTCCTTGGTGTTCTCTTGAATACCAAAAACTTCTATAGCTGTCTTATCGTGAAGTTGTTCTAGGTATTCCTCTCTAAAACTTGTTACTCGTATCTAAAACCAAGGTACGCCCAGGGTGACAGGTCCACAAATAATCCCCCAGCAGGTCCAAATCCACGAACACCACAAGTACAAGAAAGAGAAGATGAGTTGAAGCATGCTCATTTATTCAAAATTCAAAGTGCTACATCATTTGGGATCTCATCCCTTACAAAATTAAGACAAAAAAAAGAGACAGCAAAAGAAGACAGAAGACTGATCACTGCTCCGGGGCACATAACGCCATGAGACGGTCCGTCAGCAAGGCAACCGACCGCTCAAGCCTCTGTTTAGCTCGACGCTCCGCCTCCTGGCTCAGCACCGCCACATCCTCCAGATGAGCATGAGCTTGCCAGTTGTCCTCGAATTTCTTGAAAGCCCGCTCCAGGTTGACAGAAGATCGGGAAACCCTCTCGGCCTCCCGAGCGATTGACTCCTGTTCCGTACGAGCAGCCCCCAGCTCTGACTCTAAGAAGGCCAACTCCTTTTGAAGTGCAAGAATCCGCTCCTTCGTGTCAGCTATTCCACGAGAGGCAGACTCTTCCCGATCCCTACAAGCCTGACTTCGACGACCCAGCCTGTCATACGAAGCGGAGAACTTATCAAGGTCCTCCTTCACAACTGGCCCGGCAGTATCTCGAGCAAGCTTGATCCTATCCTGAGCAGCAATAAGGAAGCCCCACTCCCGTTCAATCGCAACAGGCAAGCCAGCCTGTCGTATCGCCAGCAATTGGGTCATAAACTGATCAGCCTCTGCCAACTTAGGCTCTAGGAGTGCAGCCAACCCCACCCCGCCAGGAAGAGCCTTCAAAGTGTTAATCTGACCCCGAACGCCCCGCAGAGACAGAGAAAAAGGGATCCCCCGTTCTACGGTAGCATCTACGCCCCTCTTTAAATGGCGATAGAAGCTGTCGACCACATCCTACGTCACCTCCTCCAGAGCCTCCGAAAAAGCCAGTGTCAACGGGAGTGTAGCCGACAACGCTGAAGAAGACGCAACAGAATCTGCCGCTCCTGCCACAAGGGAAACAAATTCTGTACGAAAGGACGCATGAACAGCGGCCAACTCCTCTTCAGCAGCCCGCAGAACTTGAATGCTCGGTAGGGTCGAGAGGTCAATCTCCGGAGCCGTATAAGCAGCAGAGGATGAGGCGGAGACCATCGCCAGCTCCATTCCCATTTGCCCGGAGCTGGCGGGAGGCCCCTCGACATGAGACGACGAAGGAGAGGAAACGCTCCTTTCCCCCAGATCGCGGCGGGCCGAGCCTTCCCCAAGAACATCCGCGGTGGAAAGTAAAGGGTCAGGACCTGTATGGCCAAGACAGCCATAAATCGATTTGACCCGAAGGATATGTTGATAGAGCAAATAAGCCCCCTCACTAGTCAATATTTGGCTTATCTTACCAGTGGAAGAGTGTGGAGGCTGAGGTTTGCCTACAGCCACCGCAGCCTCTTCACCAGCAGCCTTCGAGTTGAATATGATAGGCTCCTCCGCCCCAGCACCCTCGGGAGGGGATGCGACGAGATCGGTGTCGCCTCGCGGAAATTCAGCAACCTCGGAGATAGGCCCGAGGGAACCTTCGTCATCCCTGACTGGGGCCTCAGCAACTTGGGAGTCCTCAGCCGCCGCTGGAAGAGCCCCCGCTGAAAGGATCGCAGAACACATGCCACTAATCAAAGCAGCAAGGGCCGGATCAACCTCAGGGACGGCAGACGGTTCATGAGAGGCCGGTTCATCAGACACCTACAAAGAAAAATGATTAAATTGTATCCTAAGAGAAAGAAAACCACAACAAGGAGATGGCTCCAACTTAGTCTTACCTCCGGAACATCGTCAGCATCTTCACCCCTCTCCGTAATAAGTAGTCTACGAGGTCCGACCGCAGCTCTCTTCACGGAAAAGGCTACTCCCCCGCTAGTAGATTCACGCCTGCCTCGCTTACGCGAGGGGCCAGGCACAACAGGCGGTGGTTCTACCCTTACCACCTCCGATACAGGTGGCAACTGATCTACCACCTCATCTAATACAACCGATGGTTGATCCGTCATTATCTCATCTGCCATAATGGGTGGCTGATCCGCCACTGCTTCGCCACCAGAAGAGAGAGAATCCTCATCGTCCTGCTCGTCGTTTTCCTCAACTGTGTCAAAGGACTCGGAATCGGGCGTGGGAACCCTATTCGCCCTTTTCTTCTTTGACCTCGACACCGTAGCCTTCTCCACCAAACGAGTACCCACGATGAAGCTAGTCCTCGGGTCAAAACCGATAGGAGGCTGGTTGGCCGTAACATGGTATAAGGCCGCCATATGTAAGATTTCCCCCATCACGTTTGCCGCAGGAACTGAAAAACTAGTCCGAGTATGACAAGTGTCGTAGTAGCTCCATGCCCTAATACCATCAAGAATTCTACCCTCAAATCCCAGGAAAGAACTGGGACGCCCAAGGAATAGTTGACTGTACCCGAATTGACGAGCAAACCTACTGGGCAAGTAGGGCTCCAGATACATAGTGTTTCGATAGCGATAAACTAAATGTGCCGGGCGAATGTTATGCAGCCAGAAACGCATCTTCTCAGGTAAGAAATGAGGAGATCCAACGCCATCAACATGAATACTCCTCACTTCCTGGTCGGTAAAACGGGGAACGGATACGAAGAAACCATATCTGTCCACCCTCGCCAGCATCCTCCGACACGCCGATATGGTACTATATTCCCAAGGCTGATGGTGATACCTGAAAAGAAAAGCGTCGTCGTCCGTAACGTCGTCTCCCGTCCCAGGCCTCATCAAAGACTGATAATGCAACAACAGCCACCCCAGCAGGTAACGATAAGGCAGCTCTATACGTTCAAAGTCCATCACCACGTCACGAGCAATGACTTTGGACGAGAAGGTACGGAGACCATGATGAATGCTGCACACCATAGCAGGAAGAAGAGCCAGCCTGACCCCAAAGGCCAACTTCACGGCAGGAAGAATAAAGTGACGGCTGATCCTCTCGATAGCACCTGCCCCTCCTGAGACCACACAAATGCACAGCCACACCATTAAGAAGCCTGCCAAGAGTCCCTTCTTCGACAGCCGCCGAGTACCATAATAAAAATAGCTGAAAGAGTCTCTCTGGCTCCCAAACTTGTCACCCTTAGATTTCGACCTCCTATCAGTCGACACCAAGCTTTCTACTTCCTCAGGAGTTTGACGACCTCGGGAAGTAACTCGGCCAGCAGCGCTGAATTTAAAAAGATAGGAGACCCAAGAGTTGGTATGGGGAGTGTCCCCTTCCGAGCTATCATTTTTCTTGATAGCCGTTTGATGACAGGTGCTATGATGACATAACAGTTCTTGGTACACAACAACGAAGCCTGGGAATCGTCGATCTAGATCCTGGAAATCCTCGTTCGTTGGAGTGTATGCTTCGAAGGGCTCGTCTCCCCAGGGAAGCTGGGAAACAGCATACATCTCATGGAGAGCGAGCCCCATCTCCCCTACAGGTGTGAAGAAAGTTCCTGTCCGATGGTTATACATCTCCAGAAGGGCCATAAACAACGGCTTATTAATGGGCAATCCGTGGCTGGTACCCCGGATAGCATTATAAAGATTGACTTCTCGCAAAAATGCCTCGTATTTCCGCAGAATCCATGAGGTCAGATTAGCCCACGGAGGAATGGAGTGTAGCCAACCCACCAGTGCCAATCTGCCGACATGATAGGACCCTTTTCGAGCGAGCTGGCTCAGGAAGGTATCAGCCTGAGAAAATGAGAAGTTGGAACCGGGTGTATTGATGAAGGTACCCGGAGCTAACCCCATCACAGATCGACTGGCCGGATCCTTGATCGTGCGTACTAACCCAGTAGTTTTATTATAATGAATTTTATCCATGAACATCCCCTGTCTGGTTGGAGTGAGGGGGTCTGTCATCTGCCTGTCCAAAACGATCATGTTGAACCACGCAAAAGGGAAATGACGCTTCATAATGGGGATATGAATCGGCATCCCGTCCAGATTAAAATCCTAAGTCTCGGAAACATCCAGCACTCGAGAGTTTTCTACGATCAACGCTTCCCCAAAGAGGAAGACCGGCCTCAGATGCTTCCCATTAGGCTTTCCGGAGCTCATCATGTCACTAAGGAATTGGAAAGATTGAACCCTAATAGCATTTAGTCGCTCCAAAGGCTCATTGACAAGGAGCTGCTCTGACACTTGATGAACTAAGTCGTCCCGTTGCACGTCCATAGCAAGTTAATTCGAGCCGACCAGAAGTTCTCCCGCAGGATTTACTGGCAGATTCACTGGAGAAAGACGAAAGAAACAAGGTTAGAAGATAGTCAAAAAACAGAAGCATTTGAAAGATCATTTGAGTCTATGCGGCTAGGGCCGTCATAGCCTCATGCGGCTCGGAATCAGATAAGTCCACGCGGTTCTGATTCATCCTAGCCTCATGCGGCTCCGAGTCAACCGAATCCATACAAATCAAATTCAGACGAGCTTATGAGCTCCTGCGGTTTGGGCTCAGAAGGGACTATACGGTTCAAAGTCCATGCGGACTCATGCGGCCCTGAACAGATAGACTCATGCGGTTCAGGTTAAGCACGCCTATGAGCAAGACTCATATGAGCTGATGCGGCTACAAACAAGCGAGCTTATGCGGTGCAAAAGTGAGCGACGCTTATGCGGCCCAAATCAAAAATATACATGTGGCTCAGATCGAGTATGACAAGCTCATGCGGCCCCATGGGTCGAAATACTTATGCGGTTACGTCGATGAGTCTCGTACATGCGGCTTATGCATAAAATATGCAACAGAGCCATGGCAGCAGTTAAGGTTTTCAGGCGACCCCCTTACCAGCAATAGGCGGGTGAACGTCGGGATGGACAGAGTGAACAGCGGCCGGCGGAGGAGTGACCATGTTCGTCGCCGCAGTCACCGCAGAAGCGACCGCCTTGTCCTTCGCAGCCTTCGACGCAGCAGCCTTCTTGGGAGCCATTATCGATCGTTGAGGGGAGAAGACGAAGAGGAAGTCAGCAACAAGAAGTTTTAAGCAAAGAGAGAAGGTAAAGAAACCCTCAAAGAATAAATTACTCCTATTTATAGGCGAAGGAGGCTCGTAAACCAACAAATGCCTCGATCCACATGCCGCCTAAAAGAATAAAGGCAAAATGCTTCGGTCAAAGCAAAACTGACCCTTGGGATCCTCCCCCAAAAGGCGACGTTAATTCAAAAAAACGAATCAAGGACATTTAATGCAGAAGATTTGCACACGTGGTTGGGACACGTGGCAAAAAGTCTATGTGGCCTAACAGCTCATGAGGCCAGATAAATCCATGCGGCTGAACCATCTATGCGGTTAGCAAAGGCCATGCTTCTTATTCAAAGTATTTCAATTTTGCAAATTGAAAACTTTTAAGGGGGTCTTGTAGAAGCATGGAAAATATTAGAATAATGGTCTATGCGGCTCGGAGCAGGAGAACCCCATGTGGCTCATACGGGGGCAGTCCTATGCGGTTCAGAGAGACTCTCAGTCTCATACGGCTCGGGGGGAGGAGAATCCATGTGGCTTACATAGGGACAGTCCCATGCGGTTCAAAGAGTCTCCCAGCCTCATGCGGTTCGGAAGTACATGCAGCTCACAAACGACCAACAGAGATATGCGGCTCAATCAACACCACGTGTCCCCATGGGATCCCTTCACACAGCTAGCCATCGAGTAATGGTCTTATTTAATGCTCTGCCATAATTTGACAGCTGACGGCTCTGACATAAAGTGCCATGATGGTCCTGACATAATGGCAGACTCTTCGGAAACAGAAAAAAATCTCTGATACGATCTGAGATTGCCACATGACAGACTCCCATGCGGCTCAATCGAAGAACAGCTTCATGCGACTGGCAGGAATCATCTTTCTGCGGCTCACCACAAAACCATCCCATGCGGCTCGCAAGTACTATACCTATGCGGCTCGCTGAGACGCTGTCTTATGCGGTTCATGGATATGATACGGCTCTGGCAGGGTCCACCATTAAGACACGTGGCAGAGATTCAATTGCCCCATGACTTGACAGCTGGTAGCAGGGTGATTATGGGATGCGTGGTATTAAATCAATCAGAGATTTACCAGATCCCAATAACCATATTTAACATTATCCTCATAATTAATGAGATCAGGTCATATCATTCATGATCAAGCCAATGGGACACGTGGTGAGAGATCCAAGCTTGACACAACCAATCATGAAGATTTAAAACAATCAGCATTAATCATTCACAGGATTCAATACTATCCACATTAGTGGCCCAGATCCTTCACGCTTAAGACTAATGGTCCAGATTGATTAATCACCAGGCTACCGCCACTTTGAGAATGGGTAATAAGTACAAACCCTAATGATGCCCCCCCACTCTTATAAATAGCAAGGTGCCATTCCCTTGCGAGGAGACAGACAGAGAGCTTCCCCTCAATAATCAGAGAGAAAATACACACAGAGAGAGAGAGAGAGAAGCCAGAAGAGCAACACGAGGGGAGCAAGAAGGGCATTTCTTCGTCAACGCCAAGCATCTCGTCACAGGAGCCAAGGCTACATCCGATTGTCCAAGGAGTAAGGCAGAGCTGCCGTCGCTTTCCCGAGCCTCTATCGTCACCTCCAGAATCAAAAATAAACAATTGTACTTAGACTGTTGTACCTAGGTTTTCGTCCCTAGGCTTTCTTTGTACAAGCGAGTTTGTAACGTGAAGTAAAAGTCCAGTCCTCCGATAATTGTTCTGCTCTTTTATATTTCATGGCAAACACAAACTACTCAAGAAGTTCGTATCGTCCAACAAACGCGACTGGATCGAGAAGCTTGGTGAATGCTTATGGGCGTACCGTACCACAGTCCGAACGGCTACAGGGAACACACCATTCCCCTAGTGTACGGGAGTGAGGCAGTTCTCCCATTGGAGACTCAAATACCCTAACTCTGCATCGCTCTCACTTATCAATTAACGACGGACGATAACTACCGTCGCCGGCTACAAGAGTTAGAGGCCTTAGATGAAAAGCACCTCCTGGCTTAGCAACGAATCGAGCTATACCAAGCATGCATCTCTGGAGCCTTCAACAAGAAGGTCAAAATCAGAACATTCCAAGTGGGCGATCTCGTTCTGGCTGTACGGAGGCCGATGGTCATGACTCACAAGACCGCCGGCAAATTCCAGCCAAAATGGGAAGGCCCATTTATCATTGAGGCTGTATTCTCCAACGGTGCTTACCGCCTCGCAAAACAAAATGGAGACTTGCTCATGTTGCCTGTCAACGGCAAGTTCCTGAAGAAATATTATGTCTAAATAATACATCCCAGATTATCGAGTCATGTACCCGCTGGTGCCGCTGAACTCACATCCACAACATTTCAGATTATCGAGTTTTGTACCCGCTGGTGCCGCTGAACTCACGTCCACAACATTCCAGATTATCGAGTCATGTACCCACTGGTGCCGCTGAACTCACATCCATAACATTCCAGAATATCGAGTCATGTACCCGCTGGTGCCGCTGAACTCACATCCACACTATTCCAGATTATCGAGTCATGTACCCGCTGGTGCCGCTGAACTCACACTTTTGCAATATTCCAAATTATCGAGTCATGTACCCGCTGGTGCCTCTGAACTCACATTTCGGTCACTCTTTCAGATAGTAAGTCATGTATGATCATACCTCTGAACTTTCTTCCTGGAAGAGATCCTTCCTCATGATCCACTACCCGCACCCCAGTGCACAAAAAGGGTAACCGATCCACAAATTTCCAAAACGGCTATGTCCTCATTACCTCTGAGTCGTTTCACTTCCGCCAAAAACAAATCACCCCTTACATAGAACTTTCATATCCTCATTACCTCTGAGTCGTTCTATGTACCCTCCTTCATTGAGCCCACTCCTGCCATGTCCTCATTACCTCTGAGTGGGAAGGCTCCGTCGAAGAAACCTTCATGCCTACCATGTCCTCATTACCTCTGAGTAAGTATAAAGATTCCTTTTCGACTTATTATCTGTACCCACAACCGGAGTACGCCAACGATAATAGGTCCACAAATATTCTCCGCTGAGTCCACTCCTGCCATGTCCTCATTACCTCTGAATAGGAAGACTCCACGGTAAAACCTCCGTACTTACCATGTCCTCATTACCTCTAAGTAAGTATGTTAGTCCTCTCTCATCTTATTACCCGTACCCTGAACTAGGGTACGCCAAGGGTAATGGGCCCACAAATGTCCTTTGTTGACCACAAATATCTTCTGTTGGGTCCACTCCTGCCATGTCCTCATTATCTCTTAGTAGGAAGACTCCACGGTAAAACCCTCATACTTGCCATGTCCTCATTATCTCTGAGTGAGTATGTTGGTTCCTCTTCATCATATTATCTATATCCTAAGTCGGGGAACACCAAGGATAATAGGCCCACAAATGTCTTTTGCTAAATCTCTTAGTACAGGCCCACCATTCCTCATCATGCCCCGGGAGCCCAGCTGCTCCATGGCATTCTATCTCCCGATACCCCGAACACCCACGACCACCTTGCAGTAGAACTGTCCTAGGTATCCCCAATCAAACTTGTTATTCATACCTAAAACCAAGGTATGCCAGGGGTAACAGGTCCACAAACAAGTCCCCCATGCGGGGCAAACATCACCACAGTACCACAGGCACAACAAGCAATACAAATGAAGGGTAGAATAGAGAGTACTCTTTATTTGAAAGACGAAAAAAGCATTACATATGGTAGGGACCATGTCCCTCTCAAAGGGAAAAGAAAAAGAGAACAGAAACAAAAAAGGAAAAGACCGACTATAGCTCGGCATTATACAACTCCAAGAGGCGGTTTCTCACCAAGGTAGTCCCTCGCTCAAGCCGCTGCCTAGCTCGGCATTCGGCCTCCTGGGACAACTGCTCCGCATCATTCAAGTACAAATATGCCTGCCAATCATTTTCCATCTTCTTCAAAGCAAGTTCCAGATTGGCAGAAGCTTTACTAAATTTGTCAGCCTCCTGAATAGCAACCCCTTTCTCAGTACGAACAGCTTCGAGCTCGGACTCCAGGAAGGCCAGCTTTCTCTGGAGCTCGAGAATCTGCTCCCGGGTGTCAGTTACCCCGAGGGAGGCAGTCGCTTCCCGAGCCGCACAATCTTCAGTACGACGGCTCCATTGATCGTACAACTGAGTCAGGTCCCGGCGATCCTTCAATATAGCTGGCTTGAGCGATTCCCGAGCAGTCCTCACCTTCTCTATCGCGGTTGTGAGGAAAGTACGCTCTTGATCTATTGCCACTGATAGATCAGCTTGTTGCAGTACGCGAAACTGGGCCACAAGACGATCAGCCTCTAACAGCTTAGGCTCCAGAAGCGCCGCTAGTCCCGCCCCACCGGGAAGTGTTCTAAGGATATTAGTTTGGCTACCGGCGCATTGACGGGCCATAGCAAAGGGAGTCCCCCTCTCCACAGCTGCCTCAATCCCCCTCTTCAGGTGGCGGTAGAAACTGTCGACCACATCTTGGGACACTTAATCCAAAACTTCTGTAGAGGACGGCGTCAGAGGGAGTGTGGCAGGCAATACCGAAGGAGTAGCCTCAGAACTTGCCATCCCTGTCACCAGGGAAACGAATCCTGTACGAAAAGATGCATGAATGGCTGCTAGCTCCTCTTCCGCCGCCCGAAGAGCCTGGATACTTGGTAGAGCGGAAAGGTTAACTCCCGAAACCCTATTCGCAGAGGATGGCACGGAAAGCGTCATCCTTTGCTCCAGCTGTGCTATTACCAAGGCTTCTGAACTTGACCAAGCTGGAAGCCCCTCAGTATGGGTTAGAAAAGAAGGAGGCATACGTGCTTCCATCAGATCCCTCCTGGTAGAGTCTGTCCTGGCAATGTCCATCACCGGCAATAAAGGAGTGGGACCTGCACGTCCAAAGCAATCATTAATCCATGAAGGACATGATGATAGAGCAAATAGGCCTCCTCACAAGTTAAGAAGCTGGTTTATCTTACCAGGGGAAGAGCTCGGAGGCTGCAGCTCGCTCGGAGCTGGCATGGTCTTCCCACCCGCAGCTTCCAACTCAAATTCAACTGGTTTCTCTGTCCCAGCCACCCCTGAAGGGGAGTCAGCCAGGTCAGTGTCATCATGTTGGAATTCAGCTGTCTCAGGGACAGGGGCAGTAGAACCCCCGTCCCTATGGGTTGAGGTCTCAGCAAGGTGAGACTCCCCAGCCACCTCCGGAAAAACCCCAGCAGAAGTGATGGCGGTGCACATATCATGGATCAAAGTAGACAAGGTTGGATTGACTTCAGTAGTCGAGTCCTGAGAAGCAGACTCCCCGGACGCCTACAAGGAGTAAAAGAAAAAATAATTAGGCCGTAATTTATAAAAAGAAGGAAAAGGCAGTTGAAATTCCAATCACCTCAGAAATAGCGTCAACATCAATAAACAGCCTGCGACGTCTTACCGCAGTCCGCTTTGTGGAGTAGGTCCTTCCATCGTCAGTGGACAGATGCCTGCCTCGTTGGTGCGAAGCACCAGGCACAACAGGTGGAAGATCCTCTACCTCTTCGTCCGGCACAGTAGGAGGCTGGTCCCCCACCTCCTCGTCCGAAGAATGCGACGAGTCATCAGCGGCCTGCTCGTCATCCTCTTCGTCCGCCACAGTAGATTCTGAGTCTGGCACATGAACCCTATTCGCCCCTCTCTTTCTCTTCCTGGAACCCTCGAGCTTTTCTGCCAAGCCGGTCCCGACAATGAAGCTGGTGTTCATGTCAAAATTTACGGAAGCTTTGCTCGCCGCAACATGATAAAGAGCCGCCATGTACAGAATATCCCCTTGCATATTAGCGTCAGGGACTGAGAAGCTAGCCCGGGTATGAACAGCATTGTAATAATGCCACGCCCGGATGCCGTCAAGGACACTGCCCTCGAAGCCTAGGCAAGCACTGGGGCAGTCAAGGAACAGCTGACTATACCCGAATTGACGAGAAAACCTGCTAGGCAAATAAGGCTCCAAGTATACGTTATTTCGGTAACGATATACTAGGTGCGCGGGGCGAATGTTGCGCAGCCATAGAAACATCTTCTCAGATAAGAGCTGGGGAGGTTCAATGCCATCAATGTGTACCCTCCTCACTTCTCTAGGGGTAAACCGAGGAAGAGACACAAAGAAGTCGGGCCCGTCAACTCTCGCCAACGCCCTCCGACAAGCCGACATGGTGTCATACTCCCAAGATTGATGGCGGTATCAAAAAAGGAAGGCGTCATCAGCGGTGACATTATCCTCTGTTTCGGGCCTCATCAATGACCGGTAATGCATCAATAACCACCCCATGAGATAGTGGTATGGTAGCTTTATCCGCTCAAAGTCCAGCGTCGTCTCACGAGCAATGACTTTAGATGAAAAAGCACGAAGGTCGTGGTGTATGCTACACACCATAGCCGGAAGAAGGGCCAGTCTTACTTTGAAGACCAGCTTAACAGCCGGAAGAATGAAGTGGCGGCTGATCCTTTCAGTAGAACCTGCCCCTCCCGAGACTATGCAATTTCGTATCTATACCATCAAGAACCCGACCAAGATTGCTTTCTCGGACATCTGCCGGGTACCGTAGTGGAAATAACTGAAGGAGTCAGTGCGGCTTCCAAATCTATCGCGGGTGGACCTCGACCTTTTTGCATTCAACATCAGGGCCTTTACCTCTGCCTGAGTTTGGGGACCTCGAGAAGAAACCCGCCGGAAGGACGTAATTTGAAAAAATATGTGGCCCAGGCCGTAGTATGGGGGGCGTTCCCTTCTGAACTATTATTCTTCTTGATAGCAGTCTGATGATAGATGCTATGGTGGCACAGCAATTCCCGGTACACAGCGACGAAATCAGGAAATCGTCGATCCAGATCATCGAATTCCTCATTTGTCGGGGTGTATACTTCAAAGGCCTTGCCTCCCTACGGTAGCTTAGAAACAGCATGCATTTCATGGAGAGCAAGTCCCAACTCTTCCCCGGGCGCGAAGAAAGTCCCCGTACGCCAGCTATACATCTCCAAAAGGGCCATGAACAACGGCTTATTAATGGGCAATCTGTAACAGGTGCCCCGGATGGCGTAGTAAAGATCAACGTCCCGAAGGAATTCCTCATAGTTCCTCAGGATCCATGAGAAAAGATTGGTCCATGAAGGAATAGGGTTTATCCAATTCAGCAGCGACAACCTGCCCACAGGATAAGACCCCTTGTGAGCGAGCTGATTCAGGAAGGTATCAGCTCGAGTGAAAGTAAAGTTGGGACCAGACTCCCTACTTGCACATGCTGACCTAATACTCATATTATAGTGGATGTTGCCCGTTGGGCTGGAGTTAGGGAGCCCGCCATTTTCCTGCCCAACGGCACCATATTAAACCACGAGAGAGGAAAATGCTGCTCCATCTCGGGAATATGGATATCCACCCCATCCACAGTGAAGTCCCAGTTCTCAGAAACGTCCAGCATTCGGAAGTTCTTTATGGATAAAGCATCTCTAAAGAGAAAAGCTGGTTTCAGATATTCTCCGTCCAGTCTCCCCGAATTCATTATAGTACAAAGGAAGTGGAAAGGCTGGTTGTTGATGGCAGCCACCCTCTCCAAAGGTTCATTAGCGGGAAGCTGATCCGTTATATGTCTAATTAAGCCGTCGAGCCGCACACCCACGGCAAATTAAGCTGAACCCACAAGAAGCTCTCCTGCCGGGTTGGTTGGGAGGTTCACTGGAAAAGGACAAAAGAAGCAGGATTAAAAGATAGGTTAAAATGAAACCACTTAAAGTTTCTCAAAAAAAGAAGTTTCTATGTGCCTATGCGGCTCGGATCGATGAAACCTTATGCGGCCCAACTCAGCTGGGTTTCATACGGCACAGCTTTAATAAGAGCCTATGTCGCTCGGGTCAACACAGCTTCATGCGGCTCAATTCAGTTGGGAGTTCCATGTGATACTGATTCGATAGCCTATGCGGCTCGGATTAAGACTTATGTGGTTCTATTTCGCAGAGGAGTTTATGCGGCGTGACTCAGCAAAATTCTATGCGGGCTAGTTTGTCAGGAATATATGCGGTTCCGCTGAAAGGAGGTCCCATGCGGTTCAAATCCAGAAATACTCCTGCGGTTCAAATCTTTCTCAAATACGGCTCAAACATAGGGCATGCCCTATGCGGCTCGAATATGAGAGGGTCATGCGGCCCATACAACATATGCGACTCCATCATGGTCGAGCTTGGGCGGTTCAATAAAAATGAAGGATGAAGGCTTGTGCGTATGTTATGCAACAGAGCCATGGGTCCTCGGGGTTCAAAGTATTCAAATCCATTTTCTTACCCTTGAGAGCAGGACGAACATCAGGGTGCACTTTGGGTACGGCGGCCGACGAGGAAGCCATTTTCTTGTCTTTTGCAGCAGCAGAGGCGATCTTGGAAGACTTAGGGGCCATTTTCGACGGTCGAAGAAGGAAAGAAAGTAGAGATTGCAAGAGTTGGAGACTAAAGAGAAAGTAAATAAATCCCTCCCACTGAATTCGTCCCTATTTATAAACAAAAGCAAGGCGTTTCGATCCTCGTATAAACACAAAAACCGACCCTTCAGTTATCGAGGCGAGCCGTCTAAAATGAAGGCCAAACTCCTGGGATCCTCCCCAAAAAAGTAGCCTTAAAACTGATAGCAGATCAACAGCATTTAATACAAAAGATCTTTGCACGTGGCAGGATGACGTGGCGAGAAGCTCATGCGGCCCGAAAGTCCCTGCGGCTGATTGACTCAATGCGGCCGAAACATCCATGCGGCTGAGTCATCCATGCGGTCGAGTCATCCATACGGCCGAGACATCCATGTGGCTGAGACATCATATGCGGACAGGAGAATTTATACATGGCCATGCTTCTTATTCAAAGTATTTCAATTTTACAAATTGAAAACTTTGAAGGGGGTCTTGTAGAAGCATGAAAAAGAATAAAGAAAGATCCATGCGGCCAGAGAGCCCCATGTGGCTCAGAGAGTTCATACGGCTCAAGTATTCATGCGGCTCGAGCGTCTATGCGGCTCAAACAAGCTCTATGCGGCTCAAAGAGGAGCCACGTGGCCTACAAACAGCCCTTTCCCTTGTCTATTACTGTATTAAATGCCTTGACGGCTGACAGCTCTGACAAGGTGACAGTTCTGACACAAAGATATCATTATGACTCCCTCATAATGACGGACTCCTTGGGAAGCGAAGAAAATCTCTGACACGATCCCCCGAGAGTCAGAAACTGTCATGCGGCCTTGACATGTGGACAGTCGTATGCGGCTCACGAAGACTAGCCCCATGCGGCTCACGAAGATTAGCCCCATGCGGCTTACGAAGACTAGCTCCATGCGGCTCACGAAGACCAGCTCCATGCGGCTCACGAAGACTAGCTCTATATGGCTCACGAAGACCAGCCCCATGCGGCTCACGAAGACCATCCTCATGCGGCTCACGAGGACTATCTCCATGCGGTTCACTCATGCGGTCATCCACACTCATGCGGCTCAAATTATTACTATACGGTTCAAATGTTCAGGGGGCCACTCTCAAGCAACCAGGATACGTGGCCAGCCTTATACGACTCAATGAGGAACAACCTTCCCGTGACTCAGATTTCTACAATGGCTCGACACGTGGCATGATAGCGCGGCACGTGGCATCATATTGATCGAAATCTCTCAACAAATCCCAATAAAATATTAGGATCAAGCAGATCATTTGCAAACAAGCAAATTAAAGACACGTGTCAAGAAATCCGAGGTTGGCATGACAAATCAGGAGGATTTATGTCAATCAGCATTAATTATCCATAAAAGATTTGATGCAATCATATTTATTGCTCAAATCTCGATGAACAGCCCAGATCCAGTAATTCTTAGCCGCCGACTTTCAAGAATAGGCAATCATTGTAAACCATAATGAGGCCCCTCCACTCTTATAAATAACAGGGTACCATTCCCTTGCAAGGACACACACAGACATATACGGAGAGAAAAATAGAGACATACACAGAGACAGAGAGAGATATACTGAGATAGACATAGAGAGCCAGAGCGCCTGAAGAGAGAGAGAGCATTTCTTCATCAACGCCCAGCAGTTCTTCTACAGAGCCAAGGCTGCACCCGATCGTCCAAGGAGTAAGGCAGAGCTGCCGTCGCTTTCCCGAGCCTCTACCGTCACCCCCAGAGTCTAAAATAAACAATTGTACTTAGATTAATGTACCTAGGTTTTCGTCCCTAGGCTTTCTTTGTACAAGCGAGTTTGTATTGTGAAGTAAAAGTCTAGTCCTCCGATAATTGTTCTCTTCTTTTATATTTCATGGCAAACAGATATACTCATTTGCATATCTATGAAAAAGTACAATGTTTGGAATTTCAAAATTGCACCTCTTGCAAAAATTTCTATATTAAATATTTAACTTGTGCTAATGCCCAAGACTCTTTTCTTCTTCTCTTATGTGGTACATTTGTCTCTTTTCTATACCAACCAATTGACTAGGTAACTCGTACGAGAACCCTTTAGTTTCTAGGGCAGGAAAGGATGCAAATGTCAAAAAGTTGATACGTCATCTAGTACAAATGTAAGAGGGTTCTTCGACGGACAAGCAAAATACAGAATAGGATAATTTTTTACAAGGTATTAAGAACTTTTGTAGGCCTTAAGGTTTGCTTGGTACCATCTCTTTTTTTCTTCCAGAAAGTTGATCAAGGAAAAGTAGATTTGAACTTCTACGAAATGTGACCATTTCTGACAAATGATTGCAGTTTATACAATTAAACCACAAAGATACTATATGGATTTATGGCAGAGGAATCTGTTATAATTATCACTAATAAGCTTATCATTGTCATTTTGTTTATCTACTATGACACTCACCAATTTTAAGGCTTATATTAATTTTTAGTTCAGAACTAGCAAACTCAATCCATTTGGACATTATATATCTATATTGTACAAATTGATTTAAGTTTTTATCTTCTTTATAGCAATTTGGATACCGACAGCCGCTTGTTCCTGGGATGAGGCCAAGTGGTGCTCTATGGCCAGTTTTTTCTTGCTAATGGTCTAGCAGGGTTAGCCCCAGAGACCAGGGAGATGAGTTCTTGAGACTACATTGATAGGTAATATTAGGGGTGTGCGTCGGTATAATCGGTCGGTATTTGGTCGATTTTTTCGGTATTTTTTTAAATCGGTATTTGAAAAATCAATACCATTATCGTACCATTTAGAATCGATTTTTTCGGTTTCGGTTAAATCGGTATTCGGTCGGTTTTTGTTCGGTATCGGTATTTTACCAATTAATATTTGATCAATTAACACATTAATAT
Source organism: Iris pallida (assembly GCA_029216955.1). Classification (NCBI taxonomy): domain Eukaryota; kingdom Viridiplantae; phylum Streptophyta; class Magnoliopsida; order Asparagales; family Iridaceae; genus Iris; species Iris pallida. The sequence continues at coordinate 18,321,377 of JANAVB010042618.1, read as the reverse complement.
TGTAGAACATCTTAACCTATAATATATATTTTTTACTTTTTTGGAAGCATTAATTTTAAAGCTAAGCCTCTACCAACCAAACAATTAATCAAAATTATTAGAACAATATGTAACAAGTCGCAAACACCTAAAAATGAGCTTAAAATATCAAACGCGGTCACTAAGCTTAATCTTTAGTACAAGTTTAAGTAACCAAAATTCACTTTAAAATTCTATGAGAACACAAAAACATAAGCTCGATCAAAAACTCAATTCTTAGCATTCTTAACATAAATTCAAGTCCGCTAAAATCCATTCCAAGTTAACCAACCAAAACAAAGATAAAAATAAAAATGAGTAGTGTACAATTAATCATGAACAACATTAAAAAATGTGTGTGTGTGTGTGTGTGTGTGTGTGAATCGGTTCGGTTTGGTATTTTCGGTATGGTATTACACTCAAACCGTTACCATTACCATTATACCATAATTTAGTCGGTTCGGCAATTCGGTATCGGTACATAATTTTGGTTCAGTTTTTCAGAATATTTTTAATCGGTATTCGGTCGATTTTTCGGTATTGGTCGGTATTTGCTCACTCCTAGGTAATATCTATACCTTGTTCTTTTCTGATTATAGACATTAGAGATATTGTTGTCCATTGAGTTATCTAAATTGAGCTTGAACTGAGTTGGGTATCATGAGACTGTCCAATAAGCATAAAGAATTTGGTGCATGTAGGATGGATTTTATTGGTTTTTGTACCAGAATCATCGAAATATTGAAGGAATGAGACCAATATTTATAGCTAGGTTGTTGTTTATTTCCAAGGCACACGTCTCTAAATAATTAACAACATGAATATCCATACAAGTTTACATGCTTTGACAATTAAGAGTGAAAATTAGAAAAATAGCTCAAAAAGTATGCAAAAATAGAATTATCAATATGGAAACTCAGGTTGTTGGCCAAGCATGGTTGACACAAGCCAAAACTCATGTATCCACTCTGAATGCAATCTAGAGAGGCATGCTTACAGTTTATGCAATTGAGTTCTAGCTCACTTCTTCTGTTGATGTGTCAGTTGAGTTATCAAGATGAACTAAATAAAATGGCAGAAAGGATGCTTGGCTGCCATAGAGGTGGATAGGCCCTCTATGAGTTGATGGTAACTGCCAAGAGTTATTCTTAACAGTAGTAATATAACTATCCATATTTTATATATTTGATGTTAATTTCTGAAAACATCAAGCATTTTGTTGTTACAAAATCCTAGTCCTTGTGTATTTTTTTTGGACGGGTGATATCAGATATTAGTGCAACTGTCCACATTTGCTTATTTCTATATTAGCTGATTTTAAAAACTACAAGCATATTTCTTGTTATCATGTTCTGGTGCTTTTCTTATGCCTTATTTACTAGACAGATAACTCTGGATTATCAAAGAACTTGAATTACTTCTTGTTATCATGTTCTGGTGCTTTTCTTATTGCTATCATCTTTCCTTTACATCATTATTTAATTATTATCTTTATTTTTTACTTGAATTATTTCTTGTGTTGCAGGTTTTCAAGCTGAAAGTTATATATAACTTGCCACCATAATCACCAGATGGTTATATTCCTTTAGTTCTTCAACCTGGTTGAGATGTCAACAATAGTAAGGGTTAGGTTAAAAAATTATATTGACAAAAGATTATATTTCAAGTTGATTTCATAATAATTATTTTTCAGTATTCTGCGACGGATAGCGACGGATCTGCGACGTCTAGCGATGTATAGGGACGTCGCTAATACGTCGCTAATTAGTAGCGTTACGTCGCTGTACGTCGCTACTTTGCTGACGTGGCAGGCATGCCATGTCATCACATAAGTAGTCGCTAAGTAGTCGTACTACGTCGCTAATTTTGCGACGTACAATTTTCGTCGCTCTCCGTCGCTAACTTTACGACGACCCAGCGACACGGCAGTGACGTCGCAAACAGCGACGTAGGGCGACGAATTTGTCATCTGCGACTAGCTTATTTACGACCTTCATTTTTTGTCGCTAAAGTCGTCGCTAATTACCTTTAGCGACGTATTTCCCTTAATTAGCGACGTATCTGGACGTCGCTAATCTGGCTTATTTTAGTACTGTTACTGATCATAAAGATGAAAGCATGATCATTATTTAATTTATAAATAGACATTGGAGGAGATTTCTCAATCAGCTAAGCTTAGGTTGCGTAAGGATGCTTTGGTTGGGTGATGAACGTTGTGCAAGAAGATGGGCCAAGCATTGAAGATTCATGGATCAAAAAAGAAGCGAGTAATTGGATCAATATATTATGTGCATATTTTCACTCGTATCATTGCATCCCATGTTCTAATCTTGAATGTCTACCTTTGCGACATCAAGTACATGTAATAAAAATGTTAATGTATGTATATCAATATGGAAACTCATTTTTCTCTATATACATGTACAATAGCAAGACTTCCTGTCTTCCAGCTCTGATTAATAGTCTTATAGTGTGTCATTTCTCTTATAACTAATCTATTCAATACCTACACTATTATCATTGTTATTTAGTTTTTGTCATTAGTTTTACTCATTAATTTTTTGTTTCCTAGTCATGATATTGAACTTATCAGGTTTCATGGCTTGATGTTTTTTCAGACTTCAATTACTGAAACAATTGCTAGACTGGAGGTAGTTACTTTTGGGCTGCAAGTGCAGGTACACACTTCAACTTGTTCCTTGACTTTCTAGTCCAGTTCAACTTTTCTCTCAAGTATTGTTTCTTTATAACTTCCATTTTGTTGGAGTGATATGCACATGATTTAACTTAATGGTACTGAAGCATATAAGGGGTATATTTAGCTAATAGGATCTATTCTTTAGGTGCGATGAGCCTTAGACTTACGCTTATGAGGATCTACTTTCTAGTATATGAGAGTATTCTATTATGTACTGGAGCTTATTACAACTATATATTTATTGGTGTGTCAAATTATGCCATTAACAGTGCTATATGTTGCAAATAGAATTTACTAATAAGTTGACTCCGACATCCTTAAAATTTGGCACACTAGAAAATAATCTGGACCTTACTGCTGTTCAGTGTCAGAATTGATCAAGTATAATTTGGGGTGGTTTCTTTTTTGGAGTATGACTTTTGGACTCTGAATTTTGCATATTGCCTGTAAAGTTTGGTTCTCCATTTTCTTTCTTTCAAGTTGTAATTTGTATTTATTACATTGGTTTCTTTTCTGAACTATGATTTTTGGATAGAATTTTGCATAGTATGAATTTTACATAGTCTCATATCGGTATCAGTATCGGCTGCAACCTCTCCGGATTGAGAGCAAGAAGTTCCTTTGTAGCCCAAGAAAGAGAGTAACTTCTTTTTTCCAGTTGCCATTCCCTAGCAAGTTTCTACCTGTTCTGAATGTTCCAATCAGAGCTTCTGCTTGCTGTTGCTGAAGGGATGTGCACACACACACACACACACACACACACACACACACACACACACACACACACATATATATATAGTTTCCATTTAAAATGTTTTCCAAATTTTTCTTTTTCACTTAAAGCTTCCTTTTTTCCTACTCTTTAATTTTTTTTGTAAGTAGATGGAAATACCTGATTGATCCTTTTGTCTTGATTTAAACATTTACAAAATAATGTAGTGTAGTTTGTACAAATTGGTTTGCATAGTTTGAAACTTCTTGTCTTTCTTTTTTGGAGGTCTATACAGCTGGCAGGTCCTTGCTAATATATTGGCATGTCTTAATTTCATTTGCAGGTCCTTCAAAAGCATTCTAGATTTACTTAAATGATGGAGGACAACTCTTGTGATGGAAATTTTTTTGGGTTAATTTTGTGAATGTTTGATAGATGATTCAAAAATACGGTGTAGTGCTTAATGTTTTGGATTCATAATTTTGTATGTAATGGTGGAGATGATGGGTTCATTTTGTAGGTGATGGTGTGGGTGATGTATTGTGTTTTGGATTTATTTTGTAAATGATGGTAAAAGATGCTTAATGTTAAGCTTTTCTATTGTTTATCAATTGAACATTATAGTTATATATGGATTTCGTTGTCTTCTACTTAATGTAATATATTTTTCTATTTTGTAAATGATAGTAAAGAATGCTTGATGTTGTTAAGCTTTTTTTGTATGGGAGCTCCGACTCCTGGAGATACGTCTGAGGACGAGCTCGACAATAGCCATGATCATATGAATTATGCTATATGTGTATTTAAATTGTATGTTTTATAGCTGAAAAATGCAAACAATAATTTCATATGTGTTACTTTTGGGACTGTTATGTAATTATCCTAGATATAAACGACATCCTTTTGTGACGTTGACAAAATTTTCTAGGACGGATGTTATTCGTCACAAACTCTTTTATATTGGGACAGTTTAGTAAAATGTCATAAACATATAATAATTCAAACTCTTTTGGTACGGTTAGATTTTTCGATCCTAAAAACAAATTAGGACGGCATTTTCCGTCCTAAAACTTTTTGCCACGCCACCCTAATAGCACTGTTACATTCCGTCCTAAAATTTGTCCTAAATTACGATTTAGGACTGATTTGGGCCTTTTTAAGACGAATTTTTGGCGTCTGAAAAAGACACTTTTTTGTAGTGCCTCCTCCACATGTTTCGAGGATTTTCCCAGTCATTCCCGATATTCTTCAGCATCCACCACCACCTCCTGCTCTGGTGGATGCCACACAACTGTTTGCGCTCTTCAGGAAGATGATGGATGCTCAGCACCTCCATTCAGCTGATATGAGGCAGAGTATTGAGAACGCCCACCAGGTGGCGATGACAGTAGTTGAGAGAGTGTCCATTTAGCCACAGGAAGAACCTGTTCAGCAGCAGAGGCCAGGGAACATTCTAGATTTTTAGAAGATGAGGCTGAGGGACTTTAAGGGTACAGAAGGAATTTTGTACAGCGCCGACGATTGGATCAAGCACATCGAAGGGATTTTTCGACTTGCACAAATTTCGGCTGGGTTACAAATTGAGGCGGCAGGTAGCCAGATGTTTGATCTTGCACAGACTTGGTATCGCACCGATCCCAGGGTTGGTGTTGAAGGATAGACTTGGGAGGCATTCAATAAGCTTTTCAATGAGATGTTCTTCTCGGATGTGGCTCTCAGTGCCTTAGAGAGTCAGTTCGAGAGCCTCGTCCAAGGGAATATGACGGTAGAGGAGTTTGCGGGGGAGTTCTGCCGTCTGGGCAGATTCGTAGAAGGACTAAGTGACGTTACAAAGGCCAAAAAGTTTAGAAAGGGCTTGATCAAGGAGGTCAAGTCACTAACCAAGAGTGACCGTGATGCTACCTTTGAGCAGATCTTGGCAGGAACCATGGCAGGGGAGGATGACTTGGAGCTCAAGTCCAAGAGGAGCCGGTAGGAGGGACGAGTGGTAGTACGAAGCATCCCTTTGTGCAGAAGGCAGTGCACCAGCCCTAGCAGTTGTTGGCACCGGCTAGAGTTTAGCAGGTGCAACATCAGCATCGGGGAAAAGACCAGAGGGTGCCACCTGTGCCTACTGCAGGAAACCGGGATACACTTGGGACGAATGTAGGAGGAGGTTGAAAGTGTGCCTGTTCTGTGGATCCGCTGCTCACCAGATAAGGGTTTACCCCACCACTCCTTCGTTTGGCAGAGCACAGGGTCAGAGAGAGGGAGCTAGGCCACCTGTGGCGCAACACCATTCCCAGCACCAGTGGGGTAGGGCTTTTGTGCTAACGGTCGAGGAGACCGACGCTACGGGTGACGTGTTAGCAGGTCTGTCTTTCTTGTCCTTCTTTTTATCTTGTTGTGTGATTTCATTAGTACCTATCATGATATTTTGTGCTGTAATAGATAGTGTAGTGACCCTGCTTGAGACTGTGAAATCACGACCAGTAGGACCATGATTTGTATGTCATTAGATAAAATTTTCTTGACTCTAATTGTCGGGGGTTTGACCTAGAAGGAGTACGACCATCTTAAATTTCGAGGACAAAATTTTTCTAAGGAGGGTAGATTTGTCACCACCACATTTTAAAACAAGAGTATTTTGGTAATTGGTAATTTTTTTAATTTTTTTAGTATTATTTAATCAATGATTTGCATTAGTGTCTTTAATTGGTGAACCTTAGAAACTACATTGGTTAGATGTTAGCCATGTCCATAGAAACTTGTTAGAAGGATTAGATGACTTAAGTTAGGCTCTAGTCTAGCTAGAGTGTCTTTTTAGAAACCAATTAGTGACTTAAAAAAATAAGCCATTATGGGCCTTCTTCCTTAGGGGCCTTAAATGACAAATAAGAAGCCTTTTTTTATCCATTTCCACTTAACCAAACCCTTGAGAAACACTATGGCCGGCCACAAGAGAGCCTCCCCTTTCCTATTTATTTAAACATGGCCTGTTTCTTCCTCCATTCATTTCAAACCCTAACCCTAATTTGTGTTCTTCCCCAAATTACCTCCAACATCCAAATTGAGTCCAAATTCCTCCAAACGAATTGCAATCTCTTTTCTTTGGAGAGAGGAAGCCTTTATTGTCTAGCTTGGAAGCATTTGGAGCAATTTGACCATTGGAGCTTGGTGGAGATCTATATCTAGGAGCTTTCATTGAGAATCTATCTCTCAATTGGTAAGAGCCCTCCAAACCCTTCAAATTTCACATTTATTGATATAGATGCATTCATTTAGGGTCCCTCTTGTATTAGAAAGAAGTTGGGTCAATTTTGGATTGGTTTGATGTGCGTATCACGAGAGTATCGGATACGCACACCAAGTGTTCGATGAATTGACTCTTAGGGTATTTAGCTCTTAGATTTCAGTTTTAATTAGGTATTTATATTGGTTATGGATTATGTTAGTGATGTGAGATGGTAACTGTGATATGGGGCTATTTTGGTAGAGCAATAGGGCTTTGGGGGCTCGACACATGAATGTTGTGCTCACTAATTTCATTCGTTTCACTGTGCAGTCATTTAATTTGAATTGTCCTGCATATTTGACATTTTGTTATGTCCACCCTTAGAATGTCTGGCCATAGGTTCAGTTTGTGAGAAGATCCTCACATTACTTAGTCTCCATTTGTTCTGCCCAGTGAGTGTTCAGACCTTGCATCACTGTCCTGAATCCCCTATTTAAGTATTGTTCTTAAGTTTTAAACCATGCTGTGTCACATCCTTAATATCCTAACCTGTCCCTTGAGCATTGACGGATACACTAATTTGAGTCCTTCTGCACTTCAATCCTACATGTACAAGCATAAGTCCAGACCATTGTATGCTTACGAAACCCAAGAAAATATAGTGTACTACATTACAACCACATGAGCAATCGAGTCTTTAGTCCACCACTTGTTTGGTTCAGACATTCCTAATTGTCCTACATATAGGATATGAAATGTTGTTCACTGTACTTTCACTTTTGATCAGACCTTATGGCATGTTAGCACCCAACCCTTTCCTTAGGTCCATTCCCATATTTCCTTATATTATGTTAGATGAGGGGGAGACCTTGTTTGTAGGAAACTTTAGAAGGATAAGGGAGGGGGGCTCTGATATTTGAATGAGGGTATCAGATAATTGTGTGTGGTAAGAATTTACATGACATTACCTGTGGATGTGTGGGAGCATTGGAGTGCTCTGTTCCCTGCTACTAAGTACTAATAAGGATGACTTAGCCCAGCCCCTTACCTTGGTCAGTCGACCATATATCAAAATATTCAGTCTCCATTCCTAATATTGAACTGTCTTGCACCTCACTATATAGATAGTGGTTCATTTCATTCATCTTAGTATTAGCCCACAGTTGCAAACATTCTGTTCAATCCATATCCAAATGTTCAATCTTTTTTGTACTGTCCATGCTTCACTTTGCCATATTGCACTCAAGTTCAGCACAATATATATCATGATCAGTTTTCTTTTACCTATAGGGTGTCAAATTGATCAGTCCACCTTGTCCAGATACCCCACTTCATCTTGTTCAGACACTACCTTTACAGATACCAACCCCAAGTGCATTCATCCTTCAATGTTTAGTGATAGCCCTGTTCTAACATCATTCATACACATTGATCCAGTCCTAGATATCTTTGGGTTTTGTCCACTTTGCCATGATATGTGCAGGTCATGAACATACTTCATGTTCAGTCCCCTTTTACTCAATCTAGTGTTCTGATTCTTCCTTGGTAGTTCAAACATTGCCTTGCTCAGTTGTATACTGTGTAGTGTAACCTTGATGTGGCCACTTGATGTTGTAATGCTCAGCAACAACAAGTTTTGACCTTGCCTGTAGCAGAGGCAGTGGCTTGGCAAGAGCCAGAGACAGTGGCAGCTCCTTTGCAGAATTTGGGCAGTGGCCTTAGGCTTGGGTTGTAGAGCAATTGGCTTTTGGCAATAGTGAGTGTGTTGGTTTTCAATTACACAAACTGTGTAGTAGTTATTTAGGAAGGGGCATGTATCAATTAGATGGTATATACATGTATCAATCATTTGGGTTAAGTATCATCCCTATAGATGGGTTGTATGTTCAATTATGGTAGGGGTGGTGGCAAGCAGTAGAGAGTAGATAGGCAAGGGGTTCAATCCTATTTACAACAGCAGATGAGAGGTTAGGTAAGTAGGTAATAAGTATAGGAGAGGATAAGTGGTGGTGGTGGTCTGTGTCAAATGTGAGGTATAGGAGAGTATCAGTTAGGAGTTAGAGTCTTGTGTCAAGTATTAGTGATTTGGAATGAGTGTGTGAGGAGCCAATGCACTACTATGCAGTAGCCAACTGCTATTGGCAGCAGGGCATGGCAGAGCAGTGTGGGCTGTGTACATCACAAGTGTACACCTGTGTGAATTTCAGAGGCAGTAAGGGCAGGGTGTCAATTTGAGTGTCAAGGTATTGAAACTGTCATTTGCAGTAAGAGATATGGTATCTAAGTGTTGGGGTGATCAGTGCTGTGTATGGGAGTGTAGGGTATGCCATTAGTAGTAGAGGGTTTGTTATATACTTTATAGGGTTATTATAGCTATATACATATATAAGGTTGGTTTGAGTTTTATTATCATATTTTATAGTCTAGGTAGATATGTATGTATGTATATTTATGCAAGGGTAATTAGTAGTAGTCGAGGGTATGGTTTGTAGACACTCTGTGGTATGCTCTATATAGATATATGTATATGTGTTTTACCTTAGTATATATGGTTTATGGTTTTAGGGTTAGGCTTAGGAGTTAGCCTTACTATAAGTTGACCTAGAGGGTTGACCAATAACCTAGTCGACCAACCTTAGGTTTGACCTTTGACTTAAGTTGACTAGAGAGTTGACTTTGGGTTGACTTTTGACCTAGAGCATGTAGAATGCATTGTTTATTTTAATTATTCAATTTAGAACACATTGTAACCTGTATCTCATTAAATAGGACCATGTGACTCCAGTTTGTACATCCATACACATCAGTTGCTCAGGGTATCAGGCGAGTACATACTCTGATAGTTCTTTCATTTATTTGATGATTTCTGTGATTCAGCTTCTAGTATAGTTCTATTTGATTCTATGTCACAACACGTATTAGTATTCTGGATTTATTCACTCACAATACATGTACTTGACTCGTCTAGCCTCTATTACTCGAACCACTCACAAGAACCATCTACTCGAAACACCTACAAGTACTAAATGTTCAAATCATACCAGAATCATCACTACAAGCAAGATAGTCATTGCTACTGGGCCCGGTGTACGACGTGCCGTATTCAACAAGAACCACCTTATAAGAAAGATAGCCATCGCCACTTGGCAAAGCGTACGATGTGCCGTATTACAAGAAAGATGGCCATCGTCGCTTGGCCGAGTGTGCGATGTGCCGTATTACCTTGTCTAAACAAGAAAGATAGCCATCGTAAGCTTGGCCGAGTGTGCGATGTGCCGTATTTACTCATCTAAACAAAAAAGATAGCCATCGTACGCTTGGCCAAGTGTGCGATGTGCCATATTTACTCGTCTAAACAAGAAAGATAGCCATCGTATGCTTGCCAAGTGTACGGTATGCCGTATATACTCGTTACTCGTTTTCATGACAAGAACAATATCTCAAACGTACTAGATTAGTGACTTGTACTAGAATCACATTGTCTCACATTTTACAGATTTGACTCGTATCACATTGTTCTAGTTAGTTGTCTCTATTTACAATTTCATTGCCATACTCTCGTATTTTTCTGTAATTACTCCCTTGTTTTGACTATTGTCCTATTTTATTACCCGTCTCAGCTTTCCATGATTCATCAAGTATAATTATCTAAAACTATTTTATAGTCTTTATCATTTACTTGGGATTGTGAGATGAGATGTGCTCGTTCTATCCTAACTGGATATATACTTCAGATGTTTGCCCTGAGGATACATGTCCTACTTTCTATGGATCTGAGAAGGGAATTGCTACCTTGGGTCCCGATTCTCAGGAGTGACCAAGAGACTAGTTTAGTGGACTTGTTTTAGATTCTCTGTTTAGAACTTGAATTATAATAAGTGCAGATTTTGACATTGTATTTAAGATTTGTTTCGGATATTATTTTAGTTGTTGTTGTTGAGTTTTATATAGTTATTTAGACTTCTGTGATATCTTATCATGCTTTAGACTGTGATTGAGTATTACCATATCCTTATACTTGTCCTCCATTCGGAGTCGAGATCTATGACAGGTACATTATATCATTGTGTGAGTTGTTAGTTAGCGACCTAGAACAACGTTCTACCGCCTATTCTGTGGCGTAGGCTGGACGCTGTTATGCACTCATGCCCCTATACTGGGTGGGGGTTGTGACAGTCAGTATATATCGCGTACTAATGAATGGAGAAACTCACTCGTCTAAACTGACACTAAGTTACCATGTGAAGCATGTAATTTAATTGGTGATCTTTCTATTTTGTCTTAGGATTAGTTTCATGGCATATTATGAAAGCAGAAAAGCATGTATACATGTTATCCTTGATAACATAAGCAACAAGAAATATATCAAATGCATCGCCTACCATCGAATACTTATCCATCCGATGTACTTACCCTTGCACTGATGCAAGATGAATACTTACCATCCTTCTCCGTCATGTTAAAATAATATTTGTATATAAACGTGTCAGGACCTGTGTCCCGACACCAGACATAAGTAAGCATGCCGACACCTATATATATGAAGGTCATTGGCGACACACATGCTGCTATTTCGGGCTATAGTCATGGTAAGGAATGGACCCTACGTATGCAGGTCATGAGCCCGCACCGAAGGCATTGCCTTATCCGTATTACGGTGCGCCCTTCCAGTTAGGTTGTAAGCCCAACTACCGGTCCCGTAATACTTTGTGTCATTTTGTCATATGATACAGTGAATCTACAACGTTTCCCCTAGGTCGAGAAATCCCATTGCCTCGGAGCCTTTCTCGTTCGAGAAACCAAACGCCTTTGTAGAAGCATAAAAATTTTCTAGCAAATATAGCTCCATGCGCCCAAGTTAAGAGTAGCTCCATGCGCCCAGTCAGTATGACTCCATATGCCCACTGAATGAAGCTTCATGCACCCAGTTCAAGTGTAACTCCATGTGCCCAAGACTAGCTCCCCCAAAAGGAGGGCGCATAGCCTGAAACATGGCTATGCGCCCAAGCCTGACTCAGTCAAAGCCATGATCAAAACGTGCACCGAAGCGCATGGCCACGTCAGTCTCCACAAGAAGACATGGACCGAAGCATGCGGCCACGTCAACACCACGACCAACCCACGATCTCGTAGCCTGTATACGCCTACATCCTATGCGCCCAAAGCAGGACTATGCACCCACATAAGAACCAACGTGTCTCTTCATGTGGGCGCATTACATCATTCCAGCTCAAGAACGACTATAAAAGGGGGGTCTCATCCCTCTTCAAACACACAGAACGGAGAGCATTTTCAAGAGCCAAATTGCTGCACTTCTTGCCAGTGAGCCGAGAGTTACCAATTTTCTTAGGTTTTCTTCCACTTTTGTAATCGGAGTATCAACGGAGTAAAGGAGCAACTGCCGCTCGATCTCTATCGTCCCATTCCCCAGAATTCTTTTTTTTGTACTCGGGGATCCTCAGCGCAGGATCTCTCAGGCGTACTCGATTTGTGGTGCCTTGTGCCAATAAAAAGAAAAGACAGCGTTTTCTTCTCTTTTTTTGTGTGTCCACAAAAATGGCGACTCTGCTAGGGACTACCTTTTTCTCTGACCAGAAGGTGGTGACGCAATCCGATACTGACAAAGTGGGGAGTGCTCAAAAGATGCTGATCGTAAAGTTCGATCAGCAGGCGTTCGAAGAGATGCTCTCGAGGGACGGCTCTACCCCCTCAAAATCAGCGAAGCTAAACAAGTCTCGCAAGACTTGGCTTCCGAAGGCTCGCCGCGCATATCCTGCTAGTGTCATAGCGGATATGCAGCTGGAGGACTCTGTCACCTGGGCGCAGGACTCTGCCACAGAAGTCCCCCAAATGGAGAAGGCTCATACCATTCCGGGTTCTACTAGCCTAGTGACTTCTTCCCTCCACAACCAACAACAAAGTGTTCGACACTCGAGACTTGGCAGAGAAAAATACTACGATGCCAAGAATCGGGGTGTACGACACTCTGGCCAGACCCGGCGAGGCTCATGAACGAAGGAGGTAGAACTGGGAGAAAACAGCACTGCTCCACCAAGAATGCGCCCAAAGCCATGCACCCAAGTGGGTGTTTCGACGCATAGCCCCAACCAGAACACTTCTGTTTTCAACAGGCTGGGCATTCAGAGTCATGCGCCCAGGCTCTCTGGATCCATACTATGCGCCCACATCAAGGTGACTCAAATATGCTGTCAAGAAGCATGCGCCCAAGCCCAGTCTCTAAGGCCTATGCGCCCACAGCAAAAAGATAGGCCCCAACACGTATAGCACAGGGCTGCCTTTAAGGTCATCACAGAACTTAGGTGTGGGGGTTGCCCCTGCACATGAACTAAGTCTGGATGCACCTACTCTCCTTGCGAACCCGCATGCAAAGCTCGGCGATGCATGCAACATGGGTTGTAAGACAAAACTCCCTTCCGCTGACTTGTACGACATGATAAATCATAAGCGTAAAGCGAGAGAGAACATAACAATTCATAGTGCACTTCCGTGCACCAATATTGTTATCAACTGTTGTTGCTCCAAAGTGACAAGAGTACCTCAGAGAAAGTCCGTGTTTCGACGGCTGCACTTCTCTGACTACGAGAAGCCACTATGTGTTTCATCCAACATGGCTTCATGGGGTCCCTCTTATGGAAGCCCCAATCAAAGACGGTGGATCACCAACCCAACCTCCTCTCTCAGTTCCACGAGAAGGAGAAGACGAAGTCTACCAACAGAAGGCCAACGGGCTGTCACATCTGAAGGAGTCTATATGGGCACTCGATCAAAGGCAAGATTCTGTATGGATGACGAAGATTCCCAAGCCGGGGGTAGCCTTCCAGAGGACGATGATCCCTCCGAATCCGATGGCGAATATCTACCTCCTCTACCTGAAGATGAAGGACTTAGCCAATCGGAGACAGACAGTATCAGCACCAGTTGCACTGCTTCCTCTGTTCATCCTCACATGCTACCTACATACATGATGAACGAAAAAAGGCCAAAAGAAGCCAGTGATCAGACTAGTAAACGGCTAGAGGGTCTCGAAACAGCTTTTGCCAAGATCACTGATATGCTTACCAGTATCATGGCAGTTCAAGCTGCTGGGGCTGTTCCTCCACCTCAACAAAATGGCTCAGCCCATGCTAGTCCGGCTTACAACAACAACCCTCATTCCCTACAAAAGGAGTATCATTCCGTTGTGCCTCCTCCAAATCTTGAAAATACTGGGGGTGGTCCTTCGCCAACAACACCTGACAACCGTTCAGCAGCTGTTTCCTAACACCTGCTCAATCAACAGGATGCAATTGATTCCCTGGTCGTTCGCCTCGACACCATCTCACACAAAGACGAGCTGCAGAAGATGGGGATATCTCAACCGTATCCCCCTGAGTGGGAGAACGCTACTTGCCCTCCTAACTACAAGCCACTGATGCTAAACTCATTCGACGGTTTGACTTCTCCTCGTCAGCACATGACGTACTTCAACACGCAGACTCTGCACTTGCCCCAAAATAATTTGTTTCTGTTGAAGCTATTTATTAGCACCTTACAGAGGGTAGCCTTCGAATGGTTCTATAGTCTACCTGACGGGTGTATCAATTTATTCAAAGACTTGGAGAGGTTGTTTCTCAACAGGTCTTACGAGAGTGGTATGCATGTTAGTATGTCCACTCTCATCGAGACCAAGCAAAGGAAGACTGAATCTGTCATTGCCTTCATCGAACGCTTCAGACGGCTAGCACTGAAGATGCCCTTCGGCATACTAGACTCAGAACTTATGGATACTTGTCGACATAACTTCCTTCCTACAGTGAAGTTTTGTCTAGGTATACATAAGTATGATACATGGCCCGCTTTCATTGGGGCCGCTGATGCTGCTGAAAATGACGTTCCTAACTTAGAACTACTGGGGCTAAAGACACCCAAATCTGAAGACAAATGCAAGCATCCACAAACTATCCCTGTTCGTAGGGGTAAAGGGAAAGAAGTCCTGAAAGTCGACACCTCCAAAGGAGCTTCCAATTCTCAAGATGCCTACGACAAGCCTAAGAAGACCTTCTCCTTCGGCGAAGACGATGTCATTACCATCTTCCACACATTGACGAAGGGTAATAAGCTGACATTGCCTCCACCACGACGTTCTGCAGAGGCGAGCCAACTCAATGATCCCAAGTACTGTCTTTATCATCAGTACGTGCATCACTCCACCAAGGACTGCATCGTCCTGAAGAAGAAGATACAACAGCTTATTAACAGCCAAATGATCAACTTCGAAGCTGAAGACAAGGTCGTATCTGCTAACATGATCTCTCTTCAGTTTGGCGACTTTCCCCCAAGGCGATGATGGAAGTCACAAACCTACCACCAGCTCGTAACTCGACCTTAGTCCCACTCATAAGTGAACGTGGTGAGATCATGTGGGTCCACCCGGACCTTGTCCAAGAAGTGATGCAGGAGGTAGCACATCCCAAAGCAAGAAGGGGCAAGAAATACAAGTCATGCCATTGTTTGCCATTAAAATCTTTTGATTGCAATTTCAATTACAAACAGAACAGTGTTACAATATAGGACTTAGATGTAGTCCTAGGAGTACACTTTTGTTTATCTGGGTCCCTTGTGCCGATGGAGCGAGTGGTAATGCATTGACTCCGTTGACGATCTGACGACGGTTATCGGTTCTCTGAAGGTCTGAGTTGCTCTGGGTGCTGGAGCTTGCGGAGAGGAAGAAGACGTTGAGTGTCTGTATCTGCCTCTCTCTGTGTATATGTAGTTTCGTAGTTCTGTGCGTGTGTGTGGAAGAAGGAAATGATCCCCCTATTTATATCTTGCAGGCTGGCTGCTCATGTGCATATATGTAGGATGCACCAATTTGTGAGGATGCCACGTGGTAATTGCTGATGGAGGCACATGGACGATGTGCTCTGATTGAGGAGTTGAACCCTTCCTGTTGCCTTTGTGGGCTGCGACCGAGCTGACACGTAGCAATGGAGAGGATCTTTTAGTTGCTGAGATCTTGGATGATTAGAACCCCTTCATAGGCTGAATCAAGTCAAAGGACATGTGTCGTAGGTCCATGGCTCGAAGATCTCAGATTTGGTGGAGAGTGATCTGATAGGATGCGCCTGGGATTGGGCGCATGAGAAGACTTTGGCTCACAACCTTCAGGAGTCACGAACCAGTCGGGGCGCACGACTTTTGAGGCGCATGCGGGGCTTCAGTAGTGACTTTGACTTCTGTCTTTAGGGATCAGAAAAAAGTCTGAGGCGCACGACTTTTGAGGCACATACAGAGATTTGGGCGCATGGCTGTGGAGGCGCATACGAAATGGTTTGGCAGCCACGTGGCTTGTAACCGCCGGAGGAAAGCAATGATGATGCTGACGTCGGTGACGCTTCGTCTTCTGAAAAGCTGTCAACTGTTCAGACCTTGGGGGACATGCTGCCAACTCTGTCAGACTTCAGCATTTAATATACTTTGATAGGTGATGGGCTGTTGAGTGGAGCATCGATCTGCGTTCCACTAGGTGCATGGGGACGCATGGGCGCATCCTCATAAGGCGCTTGGTGCTGATGGGCACGTCAGTATGATGTGCGGTCTGGCCGGTGCATCCGTTTGTATGACATGTCTTTATTGGCCCGACTGTTACGTTCTTCGAGTGCTTTAAATAGCCATTTTTGACTTGGTTGAATTTGAATCGTCAGGTTCATCACCATTAATGCAAATTCATTGCACGGGATTCGGAGAGCCCGCCACTTGGCACATGGGTTTGATTTGCCCGGCCTATAAATAGTGGCAAGGAGAGAGTTTGCTTCTCGTTCTCTCACGTCCTCATGAAATAAACTTGTTTGCTCGAGCACATTCTGTTGACGAGATGCTCCCGAGGGTGAAGATGCGACGCATTGTCTTCATTGATGCACTTGAAGGTGACTGTTACATCCAAAAGTCGAAGTCGAGGGCTTCTGAGGCAGCTGGAAGGTGTCTGTTGCATCCAAAGATCGAAATGCTCGAGCCTCGTCTTCGTTATGCTGGAAGAGCTGCAGATCAGAATTGTGGTACCCCGATCATCTTCCTTGGGCTTTGGGAGAGCTCCTCCTCCTGCTAGAGTCGGTGTTGCCCATTCTGGTTGTGTTGAAAGCTGCTCCTTTAGCCGCGGATTTGTGGTGCTCTCCTCTTCCAGCTAGGGGGTTGATTGCCCACCCTCGTTCTGCTCAATAAATGCTTCATTAGTCAAAGCATTTAATCGGGTCGAAGTGGCACATATGCTGAGACTTCATGATGGAGATGCGCCTGATTGAGACGCTGAAGGACGGCACATAACTGAGCTGCTGAAGGGATGCACATAACTGAGCAGGGATGCACATAACTGAGCTGCTGAAGGGATGCGCCTGGCTGAGACGTTGAAGTGATGCGCCTGACTGAGACACCGAAGAGATGCGCCTGACTGAGATGCCGAAGAGATGTGCCTGACTGAGAGCGCATGGTGGTTGCTGTGCCTGGCTGTAGACTTAGGGTCTTTTCTTTTTGTCGAAGTTCTCCTTTGTACAGCCTTTTTAAGATATATAATAGACTTTTATATGAAATAAAAATCTTCTTTTAATGTCTATGCTTTTGCTGTTTGCTGTACCAAGTACTTCGTCTGAGCTCCCTGGCGTATGTAATGTTTAGGCGCATAGGATTTCTGGTCCTGAAATTCCATGCTTCTACAAGACCCCCTTCAAAGTTTTTAAAACTTTTTGTCAAGTTTTGGAATACTTTGAATAAGAAGCATGGTGGTGTCTTCAACGGGGCGCATGACTGTTCGGGCGCATGGATACTCCGCGCATCAATGATGGGGTGCATGCTCCTCTTAGTTAATGCAAATGATAACGCTTCGATAACCAAAAAAGGTTAATGATGATCTTTTTTGGATTTATTTGCAGTTATCTCCTCATGGAACCCGAGGCGGCGGCTGATGTCACTCCTCATCGGTTTCCGCATATGTCTAAGCCTATAAATAGGCGTCTGATGGAGAGAGAGGGTTCTTCTCTACTTTGCTTTCTTCTTCTCTAGAGTTCTTCTTTCGAAAATCCCTAATCTTCTTCTTTCACGAGATGGCCCCCAAGACTCCTCGCGGTGGTGCTGGCCGAGGACGAGGCAAAGGAAAAGAGCCTATGGAGGCTGCTACGGATAATGTCGACGCCCGTCGACGTTCGGCCGGCGATGACTGGTGGTTTCATCATTTTTTACTTTTCTAAATAGGCCATTTTTAGAACTTCACGTACGCTGACGCAGATGGACCTTGAGTCCTGATGATGTGCCGAAGCTTTTCTGCCAACACGCATGGGTTTAAACCCTGATGATGCGCCAAAGTTTTACTGCTGACACGCATGGATTTAGACCCTGATGATGCGCCAAAGCTTCACTGTTGACGTGCATGGGTTTAGACCCTGACGATGCGCCGAAGCTTCACTGCTGACGCGCATGGGTTTAAACCCTGATGATGCGCCGAAGCTTCACTGCTGACGCACATGTGTTTAGCCCCTGATGATGCGCCGAAGCTCCTTTTCAGATACGCTTGAGCCTTGGTTTAGGGTATGCGCTTCTAATGAGAACGTGGCTCAGATTCTTTTGCATATCTGAATCTTTACTTTCTTTTACTGACCACCAGTGTCGATGACCGTCCCGCTCTTGAATGAAGTGCTTTTGGATGCTGCCCTCTATCAGATAGGAGTAGATTATAACGAGGAGGTGATAAACCCTGCCCAAGCTGCCATTATGCTGGATCAGCCTCCCGAGAGGATGACCCAAATTCGGGAACAACAGCATGGGTTCCTCCAATGGATGATGGAGCGTGGTATTTTGAAGTCTGCCATTTTTGATAATGTGACTTTCTTAAAGCCTGAGTTCCTATTCGGGGACCGCCTTACTTCTACTGAAGCAAAGGTGTTAAAGATCAAGAAAGATTGGTTCTTTACAGTAAGAGGGGTGCTCATGACTGTTGGGCAACTTGAGCGTCAGTGGCCTTTGACGGCTTTCTGTTGTCTTGCTTCCAAGAGGAGGATGTCTTGGGAGCTAACCCCGTCTCAGGAGGGAGCGGTGGCAGGCACCATCAAGATCGACGCTACCTCCAATCAGAGGGATACTTTGGCCGTCGCGCGGGTTGGGCCTTCTTTCACCTGGCGGACTCTACGTCCTGGGAGCATTTACAGTGACGTTCCCATCAACACATTTGCTTTTGGCACTTTGGCTTTTGCAAATCGTATGCTATTATTGGAGCGATTGTATCTGAAAGGTGAATTTCGGATAGAGGGTTGGTGTCACTATGTTTCTAAGTGGGACAAGCTGACACTCTGGATTCTGACGCAATTTCGAACTGAACTCCGAGAGATTGGGCTGACTGCCGCAATCCGTACCACCCAGGCAGGCATCGACATCAACAGACATGTTCCTCGTGCTTCTGGAGATGTTTAACACCCAGACCGGGACTTTCTTCACTCCGGTGGGGGAGCTGGGACTCGCACTTCATGAAATATACGAGGTGTCAAGGCTCCCTTGGGGATCAGAACCTTATGAGGAATACTTTCTGACCAACGAGGAGTTCCAAGTCTTAGGGGACAAAGCGGAGGAGATGATGGTTGTCTTCAAGGAAGTGGCGAGTCATCATTATTATATGTAGAAGAGGGATAAGGGCGGGTCACAGCCTCATGTGACTGCTTGGAGAGATTATGTCTTTAAGCAAGACAAGGAGAATCCCTCTCAGTTTACAACTCCGCCAGCGCTTTCCAGTTTCGCGGTGCTCTCTGAGATGAGCAGGCTAAGTGAGAAGAGTCCTCGGGAAAACGAGGACCGGCAGTCGGACGAACGCTCCTATAGCTGCTTCTGGCACCTTACTCATCGGATGTCGTCCAAAGCAGTGTTGGCTGCGTATCTGATGATTTAGCTCCGGGATTATGTCTTTTCGGGCGGGTCAGGCTCTGTAGAGAGGGTGACCCAGAACCTAATCCTGTCAGCTGTGAAGTTGGTTTTTGGCCGTCGCCTGGCTTTACTCCCCGCGATGGTATGTAACCTGCTGCGAGGTTTAAGAGAATTTGTGGGAAATGTGGTTCATGAACGAGGAAGGAATGACAACTTTCCCCGTGCCGAACTGTCGTTTTATTACTTGATGGGGTGGTTAATTTTGCACCATCCCAACGTGATGAGCCCGGGCTCGGAATAAGACCACAGGGCCGGAGACGCATTCCTCCGTCGTTTCAATCAGAGGAGCTGGTTGCATACTGGTTTTCCTGTTTGCAAGAAAGTTTTGTCCCACCTTCAGGGGTGGAAGATCACCAAAGTTGGTCCCGTCTTTTTGGGTTTTGAGGCCAATGAGGACTTAATGGATTCGGGTGAAGATGCCACTACTCTGCCTCCATGGGGATTTCGCTGGTTGTAAAGCATCCAGCCGTCCCATCTGGTATATCGGAATAGAAACCAGTGTTACCTGGAACCATATTTGCCGAGCCGTTTTGCACGACAATTCGGCTATGCTCAGCTGATGTTGGAGAACCCCAGTATTAACCTGGGGTATACTGGAAGTTTGCTAGACAGTACACGAGCTTGGCATTACTACAATGCCAGATGTACCGGAGCTCGCTTTACGCTTTCTGTTCAGAATCCGCGACCGCCGATTCTTTTTTCGGCCGCCAAATTTTACTGTGTCATGAACGTCGTGCCCCCCGGATATGATCGAGAGACCAGTTTCATTGTTGGCACCCAGTTAGAGGCGACTGGGAACCTGTTGGCGAAGGCTCGGTCGTACCGCCCACCAGAGGCGGGTTATCGAGGTACCCCTGCTGTATCCTCGAGGGGTCCGGTAGAGCCATCGGCTGATCAGTCGAAGAGACGCGCTGACACAGAGGCTGGCTCTTCCGCGCCGAAGAGACAGAAAAAGGCATTATCACCGGCAGTGTCAACAGACTCAGCTCCTGCGGAGGTAAGGATGTCCCACATAGTCTGGTTAGTTCCACCATTTTTGTGACATATGCTTTCTTTTTGTAGGAGCCGCTGAAAAGGAGACCCCGAACTCCAAAATCGGGTGCCAGCAGACCAAAGGAGGCGGCGGGCTCATCTGAAGAGCGTATTCCTCCGATCGTGATATCTTCCGTGGAGGAGACTCCGGACGATGTCGTTCTTGCGGAGACTTTAGTATCTCCAGATTATGTTTGAAGGGAAGCTGAGGCTGAAGCAGTTCCCGGGAGGGTTCAAGCTGCCGTGGGGGCCTCTGACATTGAGGACCCAGCAGATAGGGAGCTTCCAGATGAGGAAGAGGAGTGGAGTTTGTCATCTTCAGATGACGTTCCTCCAGAGATGAGTGAGCATGTTGCAGGAGCAACAGACATGATTGAAGCAAAGGAGAGGGTTGATTCCCCTCCTTGTCATGATGAGGGGAGGTCGGCTGCAGCGTTGCCGAGCCCTACCCCAGACTCAGCAACGGAGGCTGAGGTCGCTGCCGACCGGGAGGTAGCAACAGATTCTATCCCCGTAGAGGGATCCGATGAGGAAAGTGAGACTTATCCGTTGAGCCTGACTCCAGGGGAGCCGAGTCGGGAAACAAGTGCTGATCTCGCTACTTTGCCAGAGGAGGAAGGTCCCGTACGGCCTGCTGATAGTGTGTTGGAGATGGAGGAGATAGCTCCTGACGTCGGAGGTCCCTCCGAGCTTGAGAAGGGTAAGGGTTTGCTGGAAACCCCTGTTGCTCCTTCTATTTGGGGCACGATATCGACGCCCCTCTCGGCTCCTTTCGCTCTTTTGGCTCCTCGGACCAGTGGCGAAGTTCGAGCCCATGTCGAGGGAGAGTCTGTTGATGCCGAGGTTTCAGCCTCGCAGATTGAAGCTGGCGGGTCTTCTTCCGGTCTGCCGTTTAGAGCAGCTCCTCCAACTTCTGCTATGACACCGCAAGTGCTGGCGGATGCGGATGAGTACGTAAAGTTTATCGTTGAGGCGGTATACAAGATGCTGCAGAGGGGCGTATCGGCAGTGATGAATGCCAATGGGAGTTTTGCGACGACAAAAACCCTGGCACTCCCTCACATTAGTCTGATATGTTCCTATCAGGACCATGATCATATGGCCGAGATTCTGGAGGCATCGGTGGTCGAACTGGACCAGCTGCTTTCCGAGTTTCAGTGTATCCAACGAAATGATCTCTCCGCCCTGATAGACACAGAAAAGGAGAAGTTGATCGCTGAGATTGAGTCATCTTATCAGGCCACCGTGGGTGTCTGGGAACGCGAGGTGGCTGAAACTGAGGCTGCGGTGGAGAGGCTGTCTCAATCCACGCAGAAGAAGGTGGAGTTACGGGCTGCGTTGGACGCTAGTATAGCGGAGGTTAATGCCAAGATTCGCCTCCTTGAAGACCAGCGGGCCCAACTCTTGTTAGACGCTGAGCGAGTCCAGGCCGAACATGTAGCGTCTAAGGTGGAGGAAGCAGCTTTCACTCGCCAGGCTCTTTTCCTTGCACAGCAGCGACAACAGCTCGATGAGAAGCATGAGGATGACACTTCTCCTGAGGCCATAGAAATGATGCGTCAAGAGGCCGAACGCCGAGTCCTGGCGACCATAGAGACTCGGGCGGCAGACTTGAAGCGTCGGATCGAAGAGCTTTCAGCCAATCCTGGGATGCTTAGGGATTGTAGTCTCTCCCCCCCTTTTTTTATTTTGTGTAATTCGCAACTCCTGCTGGGGATGTAATTCTTTACTTTTGAATAAAGAATACAGAGTTTTGTGGTGTGTTCATTTTTGCTATCATGAACTTGATGATTTGTGTGGATCCATTAACTTTTGCGCACCTTGGTTTTTAGGTACAGATAATAAGTTTGGGAGAACTGACATGTTTGCTCAGAGGTAATGTGGACGTGGCAAATATAGGGTTCAAATAATGGAATCTTCCTACTCAGAGGTGTTATGGACGTGGTAGGAATGACTCTGGAGGGATACGCGGAACTACTCAGAGGTAATGTGGACATGGAAGTTCTGCGATCAATGTACGGCAACACAGGGGTTGTCTGTACGGAATGTTTACTCAGAGGTAATGTGAACGTGGTAAACATGATGGGTAGCGTATTCTTACGGAGCATAAGATTCTGCTTTGTAGAGCGTAGAGGAGCAACTCGGAGGTAATATGGACGTGGTTGTCCTTCTACTGGAGGATAGAACACCACGGAACAGCTGGGTTCCGGAAGCGTAAGATTTTGTGGAAGAGAATTGTACGTGAGCCCCGATGATTGGGTCCACAGACTCCCTTGTTGGGTAGAGATAGAAGTACATGTCTGAAGGATGTCAAGAGTAGTACTTGTTTAGGAACTTGCCGTTGATGGGCATCATGAACAAGTCCCCATTGGGTTTGGCGAGGCGGTAAGCACCGTTTGAGTATACCGTCTCTATGATGAAAGGTCCCTCCCATTTGGGTTCGAACTTTTGTGTGTCAACACCATCGGCCTCCTGACTGCTAGAACCAAGTCGCCTACTTGGAAAGTCCTCTGCTTGACCTTCTTGTTGAAAGCCTGTGATATACGGGCTTGATAGAGTTCGATGCGCTGTTGAGCTAGGAGACATTTTTCGTCAAGTGCCTCCAGTTCTCGCAGATGGTGACGTTGATTGTCTTCCTCTGTGAGTTGATTTGTGATCGCTACACGGAGTGAGGGTATCTGGATCTCGAGAGGCAGTACCGCTTCGCTCCCGTAGACCAAGGAGAATGGTGTGTTGCCTGTGGGGGTCCGTACCGTTGTGCGGTAAGCCCAAAGGCATTCGCCGAGCTTTTCGTCCCAGTCGCATTTGTTGGATGACACGACCTTTTGAGTAACCTGACGATAGTTTTGTTAAACGCCTCGGCCAATCCGTTTGCTGCCGGATTGTAGGCGGTTGATGCCACGTTCTGAATGCGATTCTTGTCACAGAATCTGCTAAAAATATGGCTAATGAATTATGGACCGTTATCGTAGATAATCCTTCGAGGTACCCCGAAACGGTAGATGACATGGTGCTTGATGAAGCTGATCACCCTAGTGCTCTTCACTTTCGTCAGCAGAATTGCTTCTGCCCATTTGGAGAAGTAATCGGTGATGGCCAGGATGAAGCGGTGTCCCCTTGATGAAGGAGGGGTGATCGGTCCTACAATGTCCATGCCCCAAGCTTCGAAGGGCCAAGAAGCGACCGTAGGATGTAGTGGTTCTGACGGTGTATGGATAAAGTCGGCATCAAGCTAACAAGCATGGTACTTCTTAGCATAGTCGACGGCATCGGCTGCCATGGTTGGCCAGTAGTAACCCATACGTCGCAATCGATCCTGCAATTTAGGCCCAGGTTGATGAGCCCCGCAAGTTCCATCATGAGCTTCTCAAAGGGCTTCAACTGCTTCCTCGTTAGACATGCATCGAAGGAGAAGTTCATCGTAGGAACGTCGGTACAGCATTTTAGTGGTTGTATCATAATAGAGTCGAAGGGAACACCTCCTGACCGAGACGGCTTCTTTGGGGTCTTCTGGGATGATTCCGTAGACAGCAAAGTCGATGAATGGGAACCTTCAGTCTCGGACATTAACACCAGCACTTGTTGACATGGCATGGGCCATTTGTGAGGCTAGGTTGTTTTTAGGACAGACCAAGTCTCGACCAACCACCGTGACGTAGTGCTGAGTCCCGAGGGGTGCTGCCAACGAGGCTGCGAGGCCAGCCAGAGCGTCAGCCTCCAGGTTTTGTAACCGAGGTACGTGTTCTATGAAGAACTTGGTGAAGGTTGCAATAATGTTCAATACAACTTCATGGTAAGGAATCAGATCTTTATGGCGAACTTCGTAATGCCCTCTGATCTGGTTAACGATGAGTTTTGAGACACCGTAGTCTTCCAGATGATCCACCCCTAGCTGTTGTACCAGCTGGAGTCCCATGATAAGAGCGTTGTACTCGGCAACATTGTTGGAGCATGGCTTCGAAAGGGAGTAAGCACGCTGGATGACCAGCTGATCGGGGGAGACTAAGACTACCCCCACTCCGACGATGATTTGGCCTTTGGGGCCTGTTCTTAAAGCGCCATCAAAAAACATCCGCCAGACGGGGCTTTCTTCGGTGACGTTTGATTCTTGGACCTCATCCGGGATGTCTTCATAGAGTCTGGAGGACTCTGGGATGGGGTGGCGGCCAAAAAGTCAGCCAGAGCTTGACCCTTGACGGCTTTTTGTAGAACAAACACCATGTTGTATGGCGTCAACATGATTGCCCATGTAGCTAGCCAGGAATTCAATGATCCTGGCTTCGTCATGAGAACCCTGAGCGGATTGACTCGGGAGATGACATGAATTGTCTGGCCCGAGACATAATGGCGAGTCTTCTGGATGGCGAACACCAAAGCCAAACACTCTTTTTCAACGGGGTTGTACCGGTGTTATGCCCCGATCAGTGTCCTACTGAGGTAGTAGATAGCTTGCTCGTAGCCCGCATCGTTGTTTTGAACCAACAAAGCACCGAGGGAATGGTCCATGGCACGGACGTAGAGGAGAAATAGTTTGCCTGAGACGGGTGCCACCAGGACTGGCGGGCTTGTCAGGTAAGCTTTGATGTCATCGAAAGCTTTCTGGCATTCTTCTGTCCAGACGTCGAAGAATCCCTTCTTCATGAGCTGGGTGAAGGGTTGGCATTTTTCGAAAAGGTTTGCTATAAACCTTCGGATGTATGCCAGACGCCCCTGCAGGCCTCGAAGTTCTCAGAGATTCTTCGGAGGGTCTATGTCAAGGATAGCTTTGGTCTTCTCGGGATCGACATGAATGCCTTTTGCCGTGATGATGAAGCCTAAGAACTTTTCGCTAGAAACCCCAAGGAAGGATTTAGCGGGGTTCATCTTGAGTTGATGCGCTCGCATGAGATCGAAGACTGTCTTCAGGCCTTGTAGGTGATCTCCTTTGAGACGGCTCTTGACTGCGATGTCATCGACGTAGCACTCAACCGTCTTGCGAAGATGTTGACGGAAGATGGTACTCATAGTCCGTTAGTATGTAGCACCAGAGTTTTTCAAGCCAAAGGGCATCACTGTATAGCAAAAAACACCCTTTGGAGTCTTAAATGGCGTGTGTTTTG
Organism: Iris pallida; assembly: GCA_029216955.1. NCBI lineage: Eukaryota > Viridiplantae > Streptophyta > Magnoliopsida > Asparagales > Iridaceae > Iris > Iris pallida. Next base: position 18,295,647 of record JANAVB010042618.1, on the reverse strand, counting down.
CGTCATCGGGGAACATCTTGATTTGGTTGTAGCCCGAATACCCATCCATGAAAGACATGCATTCGAAGCCACATGTATTGTCGATCATCACGTCAGTGATTGGAAGCGGGAATTCGTCCTTCGGGCAAGCGATGTTGAGGTTCCTGAAGTCGATACAGACTCGTATCTTCCCATTCTTCTTGGTGATGGGAAGGACATTAGCTACCCAATCCGGGTGTTGCTCTTCACGGATAAACCAGCTGGTTAGGAGTTTATCCACTTCTTGATCGATAGCGTTCATGATGTCAGGATGAAAATGTTGCTGTTGCTGCTTTATAGGCTTGGCATCAGGTAAGATGTTGAGCCTATGCATCGCGATCTGGGGATCAAGTTCCGGCATATCTTCGTAGCTCCAGGCGAAGACATCGATATATTTTTTAGCCAGTTGGACCAAAGATTCCCGGTATTCTCCTTTTAGGCTTTTGCTGATGAAGATAGGTTTGGAAGAAGATCCATCCCCAATGTCGATCTGCTCGACTTTGTCTTCGGTAGGGGGTTCGCGTAATTCAAAGCGAGACTCCCACTGTGCTCCTAGACATTGCGCCCAGGGTTCTTCCTCGAAGAATTCTGGCGTTTGATCTTCGCCTTCATCTTCTTGAGATTGTGCAGATGCCATATTGGCTGACAGCACCTTCTTGAAGATTGACCCGATACTGGTATCGGAATCCCAAGTTGATGCTTCAGACGAATGAGAATGTTCTACTTCGTCTGCCTCCGAACTTTCTGGAGTTGTCGACGATGTGACGTAGCCTACCCCCCGTCGAGTTCGATGATAATAGTCCTGCAGTTTTCCTTTAGGTGTCGGGAGCCGGAGAAGAAGACGCCGACCCTTGCCGTAGTTTAGGCCTTTGTTGCTTTTGAGATCGTAACCCATCTTTTGAATGAGGTACTTTGCCTTGTCCGTGTATCGATAGACTTGTATTCTGCCGGTATCTGGTTCTAGCTCGAGTGGTGGGAGGTCTTGATGACGCTCGACTTTGCCGAAGATGATAGATTCTTTGTCTCGATTCTATGGTGGGACTACAAAACAGACCCCTTGGGACGGGACTACTCGATTTACATGATTGACGGTCGTTATTTGTGTTTGCAACGACCGTAGAGCATTATCTAATGTATACATGGCATTCCAATGTGGAAGACTAGAATAATTAAAAGACACTCTATTATTGATAAAACATGAGATTTTATCCCGCGGGATTATATTGTCCAGAGAAGATGCATCTACATCAGCAGATATATATTTCCCTAGCTCTTCATCTGTGAGTACTGGGGTTGGATCGGAAGAGTCCACTACAGCTTTGACCTTGGGGTCTGAGAGGGCTATGTGAGCCTTCTCCGGCAGCTAGGATGAGATGGATGATTGCGGAGGCTTGTCTTTAAGACGCACCTTCAGATGTGCCTCAACCGCGCCTTCAGTAATTGGTGCCTTCCCTTGTAGTTTTGCCACAAGGGGAGCCGATGTTTGAGGCGCCTTTCCCTTGAGCCGTATCTTCAAGGAAGCTTTAGTAGGTGTTCTACCTAGAGCAGTTGGTGCTTTTCCAGGTAGCTTGATGTTCATGGGAGGCAACGTCTGAGGCGGCTTCCCTTTGAGTCAAATTTTTAAAGGAGCGTCAGGAATCATCTCTAGCTCCATGTCGGGCTCTGCTGCCGTTTCTGCTTCATCATCAGCATCATCGGTTTCCTCCTCGTCGGGCGACTTGTACAAGATGGAATCAGTGAAGTAGGCTTCGACCCCTTTGAAAGGGTCAATGTCCGCGAACTCCGTCCGGATGATGTCATTGGTGGACACGTACTTCATACATTGGTGGAGTGTGGATGGTACCACCATGTACTCATACAGCCATGGACGACCCAGTAGGAGGTTGTAGTTGACGTCGGCGTCCATGACATAGCAAGTTACCTTGGTTCTGAGGTTACCGATATGACACTTTAGCCGTATTTTGCCCAGCGGCTCGCTTTTGCTAGCATTGAAGCCGCTGATTGTTATGTTGGAAGGCGCCAGATGGTACATTGGGATCCCCAGTGTTGAGAGTAGCGTCTTCGAGATGATGCTGAGGGAAGACCCTGGATCGATCTGAATCCGCTTCACCTTGACGGAACCGATATACCCTGTATAATACAGCGGCCTATTGTGTCGGTTGTGCTTGAGCAGCATGTCTTATTGGGTGAAGGTTATGTTGGGGATAACCTCATCCGCACAATGGCAATGTGTACATATGGTCGGGGTATCCTCAGGCTGCTTGACCTGACTGATGAAGGACTCAGCATCCTTCAGAGCTTCACAGAGAGCTTTGAAAAGACGAAGAAGCTCAAACAGAGATAGGCGGGCAGCAGTACTGGCAAGTTGTGCCAGTATGTCGAAGTTGTGGGGCTTGGCTAGCCCCGCAGCATTCTCCTTTCACAAAGGCTTATCGAAACGGGCCTCTACATGCTTCTGTTTATTGGCTGCTGGAGGCCTGGATGGGCCCTCTTCCTGGGCAGCAGGGACGGTGCAAGGAGGCACCACCTCGACGGCAGCTTCGTCAGGATGGGCGTTCTGATGTAAACGCGTCTGTACAAGAAGTGCCTCTTCCGCGGAGGAAGATACCATGCAGCAAGACTTGATCTTCCTGCCCTTGGTTTTGGAGGCAGAGCGTACCTCCGGTTGAGTAACCTCGGAGACGAGATCGGGGTGAACCCATAAGATCTCTCCCCGAGATGTGGTGAGTGGGATGAGTCCACTCATGTTGTCACGAGTAGGAGGTAGATTGACCACCTCCATTGTCACCTTTGGGATGGGGACGACGCTATCTTGTGTTGTGGTTGGCGACAAGGTGCCAAATTGGAGTGACACCAGGTTGGCCGAGACCGTTTTCTCCTCGTAGTCGACGGAGATAACATCCGCATTGATCATGCGCTGGATGTAGTTCTTGATGACGTAGCAGTCCTTAGTTGGATGTTCGACAAACCGGTGGTAGTGACAGTACCTCGGATGGTCCAATTTCCCAACCTCGTCGGGACGCTTCGGGTCCGGTAACTTGATCTTGTCACCCTGCTTCAATATCTTGAAGAGTTGCAGGGTGTCTTCATCGTTGAAAGAATAAACCTCCTTTGGCCTTGGTACAAGTGGAGGCTTCTGAGTGGGTGCTGATGCACCTTTGGAGGCATTGACAGTCAATGCCTGTTTCCCCTTCGTCTCTCATCCGGGGTTGTTGGCTGCGAGCTATTTTTCCTTGTCCTCAAAGACAGGAAAACTGACTCCCAGAAGATGAGCATTGGATGCCTTCTTTTCAGCTTCTTCGGCCTCGATGATCAAGGAACTCCAGTCGGGAGGAGGCATGGAGTTGAGCCACAGTTTGATTGCAGGCAGCATGTTCATGCTGCAGGAGGAGAGGAGTGAATGTTCTGGCATGCCCGGGGGCAGTCTGAAACAGGCTTGTCGGAAACGTTCGATGAATGCTCGAACTGTTTCCTTCTTCTTCTGACATATCTCTATGAGGGACGCCATTGTCATATCCTTCCTTTATCGTAGAAACGATCGAGGAAGAGACGCGTCAAGTCATCGAAGGAAGATATGGAGTTGTCGGAGAGACTACAGTACCAGTCGTAAGCCACTCCTTTCAGTGCCTCGATAAATATGCTGGTGAGTAGTGCGTCCTCTTTCGGGAGATGTACCGTTTGGGACTGGAAGTACGTCAGATAACGGCGTGGAGAGTCCTTCCCATCATATGGCGTCAGTGTTTGTGGTTTATATTTGGGAGGATAAACCACTTTGTTCCATTCGAGGGGATATGGTTGGGGGATCCCCATCTTCTGGCGCTCCTCTTGTCTATTCTTCGACTCGAAGCGCTCTCGTAAGTCCCTGATCATCTCCACTACGTCTTCTGTGGAGCTGGGAGTCGGAGATGAAGGTACAGCCTGGAGTTGAGCATTTGACGGCTCCGACGTCCAAGGTGCCTCGCGGCGATCTGTATTCAAGGATACCCGTTGAAGGGGTACGCTTGATTCTCCATTGGCCCCGGGGTCAGGACCAGTAGACGGTGCCCTGGCCAAAGCTGATCGTATCTCAAACACTGCTTGAGTCAGTATTTGCATGGAGGCAGAGAGGGTTTTAAGTCCTCCCACCAAGGTACCCATGCGTTAGATGAGGTCTGCTGGCGGGGCATCTGGCTCGACATCACCCCAGTCATGTATACTGTCATGACACGGCTGGAAGTGGATGGATCGGTTGAGGCTTCACTTTCGGCCTCACTCTTCTGTAGGGGAGAAACTTCCCCCGGAGCTTCGTCTTGGCTACCTCCAGCTACGTTCTGGAGGACACCCTCGTCTTCGGGAGAAGCATCAGCAAGGACCTGACTACCCCCAGTTCTGTCTTGGAGGACTTCTTCATCTTCGAGGCACAGATTCACCAGGGCAAGACTACCCCCAGCTACGCCCGAGAGGCTGACTTCGTCTCCAGGATGAAGATCCACCCCAGCTGTGCTCTGGAGGACATCTTCGTCTTCAGAAGGAGGATCAACAAGGGCTTGACTACCCCCAGCTTCCTCCAGGATCTTCTTTCTCCTCCGAGTGCCTTCGAACACTCCAGAGGACGGGACAGTTGTCTTGGTTTTCCTCGGCTGGATCTTGGACGAGGACGAGGAGTTGCCAGCCGCCTTTCGGATGGATGAGGAGTTAGAGATTACGTTACATGAAGCAACCTTTAGTTCTGGCTCCTCTTCAATTGACACCTTCTTTCCGAGGCGACGTCGGAGGGGTGTTGATGATTGCAGCTGCTGGAACACCGACTGCCTTTGTGGTAGGACTGCTGTTTTGCAACAACAGTTGATGGTGACTACAGCACAGGTGTGCCCTGTGAGGGGCGTATTGTGCTTGTCAGTCGACTCTTCTGATCGGCACTTGTGACTAATCATATTACGCAAATCATTGGAGGAGAGTGCCACATTCACACCCCCATCAGGCGCATGGCAAGGCCAAGCGCCGGGGTGGTCAAGTGAATGCTGCGCCCCCTGATCTAACGCAAAACATGCGCTCAAATCAGTGATGGGGGAACAACATTTCCAGTGACTTGAACGAACCTCAAACGCACAACCAGTGGAGGCGTGGGAGTTCAAGACCACAGGGTTTGCCTTGCTCGACTTGGTTACGAATGCAACAGATACGCCCAAGTAAGACAAGGACTTTGAAGGTTGACTCATTTCCGGCGCAGAAGCACCCGAGTCGACCTTACACAACTTACCATCAGCAGTGCGCATGATTGTTAGTGCATGCTTCTGGTTTGCTGCTTGTATAGCACGTTTGAGGCGCATGGCCCGTGCTGCCTTAGACTTCTTCGTACAAGTCCGCTGGGGTGCATAGTACTCAGAGTCCAAATTCTCTTCGCCATGACAGTGAGTGATTCTGTCAAAGACAGAGGCCTTCTGTGGCGCATCAGAGGTGATGCACAGGGTATTAGCTGTGCCCCTGCTCCGTCGACGCATCTTCCTCGTCTGAGAGGGAGACGGCTGGGGAATGTAGTCAGCCGCACGTTTCCCCGAGAGATGCGCTGTACCAGTGGACGCATCTTGGCTGCTGAGGACGTCAGTAGGAAGGGTAGGCTGCATCGGCGCATCCTCTTCGGTGGTGGTGCCAGAGGGGTCGACCTTGCGCACCCAGACTTTGCGAGTCTTCTTCGGCTTCGGCAGCCGCTTCGAAGGACTCGTACTGCCTTCAGAGATGAACTCCTCATACGCCTGTTGATTGAGGCGTACGACCAGCGTCTTGTGGAAGGATCCCACCTTCACGTCGTCGAATTACGATACAGCTTTCTCGGTGGAAGAGAAAGAGGTCCCCAGCAGAGTCGCCAGCTTGTTTGCCATTAAAATCTTTTGATTGCAATTTCAATTACAAACAGAACATTGTTACAATGTAGGACTTAGATGTAGTCCTAGGAGTACACTTTTGTTTATCTGGGTCCCTTGTGACGATGGAGCGAGTGGTAATGCGTTGACTCCGTTGACAATTTGACGACGGTTATCGGTTCTCTGAAGGTCTGAGTTGCTCTGGGTGCTGGAGCTTGCGGAGAGGAAGAAGACGTTGAGTGTCTATATCTGCCTCTCTCTGTCTATATATAGGTTCGTAGCTTTGTGTGTGTGTGGAAGAAGGAAATGATCCCCCTATTTATATCTTGCAGGCTGGCTGCTCATGCGCGCATATGTAGGATGCGCCGATTTGTGGGGATGCCACGTGGTGATTGCTGATGGAGGCGCATGGACGATGCGCTCTGATTGAGGAGTTGAACCCTTCCTGTTGCCTTTGTGGGCTGCGGTCGAGCTGACACGTAGCAATGGAGAGGATCTTTCAGTTGCTGAGATCTTGGGTGATTAGCACTCCTTCATAGGCTAAATCAAGTCAAAGGACACGTGTCGTAGGTCCATGGCTCAAAGATCTCGGATTTGGTGGAGAGTGATCTGATAGGATGCGCCTGGGATTGGGCGCATGAGGAGACTTTGGCTCGCAACCTTCAGGAGTCACGAACCAGTCGGGGCACATGGCTTTTGAGGCGCATGCGGGGCTTCAGTAGTGACTTTGACTTCTGTCTTTAGGGATCAGAAAAAAGTCTGAGGCGCACGGCTTTTGAGGCGCATGCAGAGATTTGGGCGCATGGCTGTGGAGGCGCATGTAAAATGGTTGGGCAGCCACGTGGCTTGTAACCGCCGGAGGAAAGCAATGATGATGCTGACGTCGGCGACGCTTCGTCTTCTGAAAAAGCTGTCAACTGTTCAGTCCTCGGGGGACGTGCTGCCAACTCTGTCAGACTTCAACATTTAATGTTCTTTGATAGGTGATGGGCTGTTGAGTGGGCGCGTTGATCTGTGTTCTACTAGGCGCATGGGGACGCATGGGCGCATCCTCATAAGACGCTTGGTGTTGATGGGCGCGTCAGTATGATGCGCGGTCTGGCCGACGCATCTGTTTGTATGACACGTCTTTATTGTCCCGGCTGTTACGTTCTTCGAGTGCTTTAAATAGCCGTTTTTGACTTGGCTGAATTCGAAGCATCAGGTTCATCACCATTAATGCAAATTTATTATACGGGATTCGGAGAGCCTGCCACTTGGCGCATGGGTTTGATTTGCCCGGCCTATAAATAGTGGCAAGGAGAGAATTTGCTTTTCGTTCTCTCACGTCCTCCCGAAATGAACTTGTTTGCTCGAGCACATTCTGTTGACGAGATGCTCCCGAGGGTGAAGATGCGACTCATTGTCTTCATTGATGCACTTGAAGGTGACTGTTATATCCAAAAGTCAGAGTCGAGGGCTTTTGAGGCAGGCGGAAGGTGTCTGTTGCATCCAAAGATCGGGATGCTCGAGCCTCATCTCCGTTATGCTGGAAGAGCCGTAGATCGGAATTGCGGTGCCCCGATCATCTTCCTTGGGCTTTGGGAGAGCTCCTCCTCCTGCTAGAGTGGGTGTTGTCCATTCTGGTTATGTTGAAAGCTGCTCCTTTAGCCGCGGATTTGTGGTGCTCTCCTCTTCCAGCTAGGGGGTTGATTGCCCACCCTCGTTCTGCTCAATAAATGCTTCATTAGTCGAAGCAATTAATCGGGTCGAAGTGGCGCATATACTGAGACTTCATGATGGAGATGCGCCTGACTGAGATGCTGAAGGGCGGCACATAACTGAGCTGCTGAAGGGATGCACATAACTGAGCAGCGATGCACATAACTGAGCTGCTGAAGGGATGCGCCTGGCTGAGACGCTGAAGTGATGTGCCTGACTGAGACGCCGAAGAGATGCGCCTGATTGAGACGCCGAAAAGATGCGCCTGACTGAGAGCGCATGGTTGTTGCTGCGCCTGGCTGTAGACTTAGGGTCTTTTCTTTTTGTAGAAGTTCTCCTTTGTACAGCCTTTTTAAGACATGTAATAGACTTTTATATGAAATAAAAATCTTCTTTTAATGTCTATGCTTTTGCTGTTTGCTGTGCCAAGTACTTCGTCTGAGCTCCCTAGCGCATGTAATGTTTAGGCGTATAGGATTTCTGGTCCTAAAATTCCATGCTTCTACAGCCATATGGTATCCTCTCCCATCTACGAGGTTCTATCTGGCGAGACGCGGTCGGGGAAGACTTATCTTCGGACGTACGATCCCGCACAAGAAGAAGCACTACCTCCTCAAGCTCCTGCTGCCCCTACAAGCTCAGAGGCCGGCCCGGCTAAGCCTCCAACTACGGACAAAACTAAGCAGAAGGAGACACGGTTTGACAAATTCCTAAAGGCACTAGCTCCCGAAGGTATGGATCGACCCTTCAACTTTGACATACTGGCTCAGCTAGCCAATACACCTGCCAGGTTGTCTCTGTTCGATCTATTGTGACTCTCCAAAGAAACGCGGAAGGCCTTAAGTGAGGCATTGCTACATGTCGACTCTTACCTCGTTGAAGTCAAAGCTCCTGCTGAAGATCCTGTCTCCTGCCCCTACTACCACAGTACTATGGAAGTGGTGCCCAATATCACCTTCTCACAGGAGGACATGCTACTTAAAAATAATCATCATGATAGACCCCTGTACTATACAGGGTATATCGGGGCGATCAAGGTGGACCGCATGCACATCGATCCAGGATACTCCCTCAGCATCATTCCTAGAAGTTTGCTTCAAATCCTGGGAATCCCTCTGCACAAGCTATCCACAACCAACACAACTATCATGGCTTTCAATGCCGGTCGAAGCCATCCGCTCGGCAAGATCCGTCTCAAATGCCAGATCGGTGATCTCCGAACGAAGGTTTCCTGCTATGTGATCGATGCCAATATATCCTACAACGTCTTGTTGGGACGTCCATGGATACATGAGAACATGATCGTCCCTTCCACGCTTCACCAGTGCTTCAAGTACGTCAACAGCGAAGGTGTCGTGAAGACGGAGTTTGTCGATGTCGATCCTTTCAAGGGCATCGAAGCTTACTATGGAGATTCGGTACTTTACCAATCTCAACCCCCTAAGAATGATGGCAATGAAGCTGACAATGAAGCTGAAGCAACTCCATCCACCAACAATGGTCCCCTGATTATCCGAGTCAAAGGACGTACTACTCCAAAAAGTACCCCGAAGCCTCTCACAATCTGGGTGAAGAAGAAACCCGACAAGGTCAAACCATTGACCATCACTCTCAGCAAAACACCCAGGGGAACCTACTGATGCCCGTCCTCCCAATCCTGAAGAATTACCCTACGTGGTGAACTCGGCCAAGACTATGGCTCCTCTTCAGATGATGATCCTCTCACCGAATATATCAATACTCAGAATAATGTACCTTCAGCAGATGATGTTATCCCTGAAGAAGAACTTGCATATTTCCTTAGTAAAGGTTTATCTTTGAATTACTCCGATGTCTATTAATCTGTAAACCATTACATAGATACGATATACGCCCTAGAGAACGGCATAGGACCACATCTCTGCATGCCGGTCACAACACCTCACCTGCGGGAAAAAGTTTACCCTAAAGATATCCTCTACTTCATCGTTCCAGCCAGAAAGAACGATGAAGAGCTAATCATCTTCGGTCGTATAATTGGCGAGAGAAAGTTCGTTCCAGACTCTACTTCTTCCAAGCGCAACACAGAAGTTAACTACGACTCTGGGAAAATACAACTTTTTCGGTATAGTTGGCAGGCCAAGAATATCATCCAGAATATGGGATATGACATCAAAAGTGACGAAGGGCTAATTTACGGCCGAGGACGACGGTTGCAAATACGACACTTTGCTCCTCTCGGCAAACCCGAGAACTACTACCAATGAAGCGGTGTTGGTTTGGGCTATGTCTCTCCTCCAACAACTTTCGAAAGATCAGATGATGAAGCAGATCATTGTTCTCATTCTTCTGATTCCTTCCTCTGGGACTCAGACTCCAGCATTGGCGACATATTCAAAGCAACCCTGTCCGTCAACATGGTTTCTGCCAACTAAATTACAAATAATATCCAATCAATCGAACTCGAACAATGGGCTCAAAAGATGGACACCAGGTGGGAGCTGCACTTCGAACAACGTGAACCACCTACCGAAGATGAAGTCATCCAAGTCAATCTAAGAGATGAAGCATCCTTCAAACCAATCTTCATCAACAAAAGCTTATCTGACAATGAACACCAATCTCTTATACAGCTTATAAGAGAATACATCGACGTCTTCGCATGGAGCTATGAAGACATGCCAGGCTTGGACCCTAAAGTTGCCATGCACCGCCTGAACATTTCGTCTAAAGCTAAACCAGTGAAACAGCAACAACGACGATTTCGACCAGACGTCATAGAAGCCATCGAAAATGAAGTCAAGAAGCTCATCGCCAGTAGATTCATTCGCGAGGAACAACATCCAGACTGGGTTGCCAACATCGTCCCAGTCATGAAAAAGAACGGTAGAGTTTGAGTCTGTATCGACTACCGTGATTTGAACTCTGTATGTCCAAAATACGAGTTCCCTCTACCGATCACCGACGTAATGATCGACAACACTTGTGACTTCGAACGGATGTACTTCATGGATGGGTTCTCAGGCTACAACTAAATCAAGATGTTCCCCGACGATGAGAAGCACACATTTTTTCAAACACCGTTAGGGGTATACTGCTATACGGTGATGTCCTTCGGATTGAAGAATGTAGGGGCAATATACCAGCGAGCCATGAACACAATTTTTTGTGATTATTTGCACAAAACTGTGGAGTGCTACGTAGACGATATCGCGGTCAAAAGTCGTCTCAAGGGCAACCACCTCTAAGACTTGAGAACGGTGTTCGAACTAATGCGTGCACACCAACTCAAGATGAATTCAACCAAGTCTTTCCTGGGAGTCTCCAGCGACAAGTTCCTTGGTTTCGTCATTACTTCAAAGGATATACATCTGGACCCAGAAAAAGTGAAGGCTATTCTCGACATACATCCTCCAAGAAACCTCAAAGAGCTATGCGAACTACAAGGAAGGCTAGCCTACATCAGACGATTTATTTCAAACCTCTCTGGAAGGTGTCAACCGTTCACCCAGCTCATGAAGAAAGGTGTATCTTTCGTTTGGACTGAACAATGTCAATGCGCATTCGACAACATCAAGGCGTATCTTACAAGCCCTCCAGTATTGGTAGCTCCAATAATGGGGAAGCCCTTCTTACTATATGTCCGCGCTATGGACCATTCTCTTGGCGTCCTCTTAGCTCAGAAGAATAAAGGCGGCCATGAGTAAGCAATCTACTACCTCAGTCGCACAATGGTGGGTGCCGAACACAGATACACACCAGTAGAGAAGGAATACCTTGCACTAGTATTTGCCATCCAGAAGACACGCCACTACGTGTCTGGGTAGACTATCCACATCATATCGAAAGTCAACCCTCTCAGAATACTCATGACTAAACCGGGTTCTCTCAATTCCCGTTTAGCTACATGGGCAATGCTGTTGACTCCATATGATATGATCTTCGTCCCTCAGAAGGCAGTAAAAGGCCAAGCATTAGCTGATTTCCCAGCAGCTCATTCGGTGTCGGAGTCGTCCAAACTCTACGACGAAATCCCCGACGAAGTGGTGGAGTCTAACATTGCAACTGAAGAAATCCCTATTTAGCGAATGTTCTTTGACGGCGCATCAAGAACAGGGCCCAAAGGAAACATCGTGGCTGGAGTAGGTGTCGTGCTCGTGTCACCTGATCATCTGGTTATACATCGTGCATACTCACTCGTGGAACCATGCACCAACAATGTGACCGAATATAATGTCCTAATAATCGGCCTACAACTGGCGAAGCAACTGGGAGTTGACTATCTAGAGGCTTACGGTGATTCCAAGCTAATAGTTAGTCAGGTCCGAGGGGATTACGAAGTCCGCCACGAAGATCTCATCCCCTACCACAGAGCAACAATCGACCTGGCATCTACTTTTGCTGGATTCTTCATCGAGCACGTGCCTCGACTACAGAATATAGAAGCAGATGCTCTACCCGGTCTCATTGCTTCCTTGACCGTTCCTACCAATACTCAGTAGTAGATCACAATGTCTGGTCGAGAATTATTCTATATGAAAGATGCCTTGCATATTCATCACAGTTACGCAGCAGAAACAAACGTCGATGCTAAAGACTGGAGATTTCCCCTCATAGACTACGCTGTCTATGGAATCCTTCCCGAGGACCCGAAGGAAGCAGTATCCATCCAAAGACGATCCCTCAGATTTTATTACGACACAGCTACCAAGATGTTGTACCGACGCTCTTACGACGGGCTACTGTTACGATGCTTAACAGACACAGAAGCCAAACATGCACTCCGGAAGGCATACAATAGAGTTTGTGGTGCACATCAACCAGGCCCCAAATTACAAGATTGCCTCAAACGAATGGATTATTACTGGCCCACAATGATAGCGGATGCTATTGAATATGCGAAGAAGTGTAGAGCTTGTCAGTTCCACATCGATTTTATTCACCAACCTTCGGAGTTTCTACATCCGACGGCAGCATCTTGGCCATTTGAAGCATGGGGCATGGACGTTATAGGACCAATCAGCCCGCCATCCTCCAAAGGACATCGGTTCATCCTAGCCATAATCGATTACTTCTTCAAATGGGCAGAAGCTATACCGCTCATCGAAGTGAAGACGTCAAACGTGATCAGTTTCATCAAACATCACGTCATCTACCGTTTTGACCTACCTCGCAGGATCATCCATGATAATGGTCCACAGTTCGCAAGCCATGCGTTATATCGGTTCTGCAATAAGAATCGAATCCAGAACGTAGCCTCTACTGCCTATAATCCAGCGGCTAACAAGTTAGCAGAAGCCTTCAACAAAACCATCATAAAACTTCTCAAGAAGTTCGTGTCTTCAAACAAGCGCGATTGGAACGAGAAGCTCGACGAATGTCTATGGGCCTATCGCACAACGGTCCGGACTCCAACAGGTAATACGCCATTCTCTCTGATTTATGGGAGCGAAGCAGTTCTTCCCCTAGAAATCCAGATTCCTTCTCTTCGAGTAGCCCTAGCCAGCTAGCTGACTACTGAAGAGAGCTATCGTCTGCGACTCCAAGAGCTCGAAGCGCTAGACGAAAAATGCTTATTAGCTCAACAGCGCATTGAGCTATACCAAGCCTGCCTTTCCAGAGCTTTCAACAAAAAGGTGAAGGAAAGGATCTTCCAGGTCGGCGATCTGGTTCTAGCAGTGAGAAGACCGATGGTCATGACACACAAAAAAAGGGAAATTCCAGCCTAAATAGGAAGGTCCTTTCGTCATAGAATCGGTGTATTCTAACGGTACGTACCGGCTGACCAAGCCCGACAGTGACTTGCTCATGATGCCTATCAATGGCAAGCTCCTGAAGAAATACTATGCATAACCTCTTTTGCATAATGTTCCCATATGTTCAGTCATGTAAATCTACAGTGCGATGTTTATGTGATTCAAAAAAAAACTATCTAACTATTATCCGTATTTTAAGAGTCTTGAATATGCCCTGGATAATAGGTCCTCTAAAATCCCCAGTAGAATCATTTCCGTTTTTTGACTCCGTCCAAACTCTGTTTGACGAAAACAAATCACGTCCCTATTACCTCTGAGTTGTTTTTCGATAATTATTTCCCCAGTGGAATGATCAAATATTTTGCCACGTCCACATAACCTCTGAGCAAAGCATTCATCAAGGATAATCACGTCCCCACTACCTCTGAACTATCCACTCCTACCTAATATCATATATCTTTTCACGTCTATATTACCTCTGGTCAGATATAGAACATCCTCTGCTATTACGTCCATATTACCTCTACTAGCAGCTTCATTCAACTTATTATCTATGTTCGAATCATTCAAATATAAAACAGATAATAGGTCCACATCAGAAATTCTCCAGCGGAATACCCACCAGAAACATCTTTGCTACGTCCGCATTACCTCTAGCATCGATATTTCATAAAACCACTCCTGATTATCATGTGTCATGTCTATACTACCTCTGATACCGAAAGTCTTCCGATTCGACACCTATACCCAATCCGGGATAAAAGACATGGTGTCAAGATCATAAAACCTGTGACATCCATATTACCGTCGTTGAGTTTTCCTTTCAAAATCTATTTTCCGCACCGCCAGCGTACAGAAGGGCGATGGGTTAAAGCAAACAAAAAGGAGGGTGGGAGCTCCCCTAGCGGGATACCCTTTACACAAATGGTTGCTCTCTAAATACAAGAACCACATATATCATAAGTAAAGAGTGGAGCGAATGCATTCTGTTTATTCAAAATTAGTTACATTCACAGGACTACATCTCATGAGCAAAACAGAAGGTTCTTCATCTTTTTATCTGGATAAAAAGTAAAAGGTTACATTGATGTCCAAAAGAAGAGAGAATTTGCTACTCATCGACAACATATAGCTTGATCAGCACCACGCTTTCATCGAAAAGTGGTTTTGTGGCCTGCGAAGGAGGTCATGTTTTACTGCTGAGCAAGCAAACAAGGCCGTTGAACCTTCGAGAAGCTACGCGGAGGAGGACAAATATAGCATGCTAAAAATGATGTTCTCCTCTCCTCCATATGGCGGACGTCGTGGGCCCATTTCTTCAAGAGACCATACCTTCAAAACAACATCTCTAGTATTGCTTATGCCTACTTGAAGAAGCGTGAAAGCAGAACTTTCACGGTAACGCCCAACTACCGTCCGACTCTTTGATGTATAAAGGTTCTTCCTACAATATGAGGAAAACCCTTCCAAAACACGAAGAGTCCTGAGCTCTCTGATGTGGATGTCAAGTGTCGCACCTTCACCATGCCCAGAATCGTCGATACCGGTCCTGCAGAAGTTTGCTGGACAGAACCCTTCTAAAACATGAAGAGTCCCGAACTCTCTGATGTGTATGTCAAATGTTGCATCTTCACCATGCCCAGAATCACCGATACCGATCTTGGAGAAATTTGCTAGCCAGATCCCTACAAAAAGCAAGGACAGAAAGAAAGTCAGAGTCAGGAAACCGCAGAAAAGACTGAGTCCTGAAGGCTCCTATGCGCCCAAAGGGCTATGCGCCCAAAAGGATATGTGCCCAAAATAAGACATGTGGGCGCATAACACACTAACAGTGCACGGGCGCATAACATGCCACTGCTTAGAGGGCGCATAACGTGGCAACACGTGGGCGCATAGCACACCACAGTGTTGGCGCATGACTTCTGTGGGCGTATAGTAATGCTCACAGAAGTATGTTGCCTTAGGCGCAAGCGCCCGGGCAGAAGAAAAGTCCGAGCATCACAAATTAACACCCGAGACTTTATTTTTTAAAGCATGCCCTCACCCAGAATCGGGTCCTGGACTACCGAAGACGCTGCCGTAGGGAGAGAGTCACTCGGCGCAGCCCCCTTGCCCTTCACGAATCTCTTGGCGACCTTGGGAGACATGGTTCTCAAAGAAAGAAGATGAAAAGTTCTTCTGAAAAATTCAAAGAGAAAGGAATAATAAACTTTCTCTCTCCCAGGGTCTATTTATAGGCACGGGCCAATTTCTATGTGCCCACAAAATTGTATACGCCCATTGTGGTGTATGCGCCCACTGCAGCCTATGCTTCCACGTGAAGGATCAGCTCTCTGCATACTATGCGACTGTCTCCTACAGACGTGGACGACGTATCAAGGATGGACCGCTTCAAATTCTGTTCCGATGAATCTATCTGTTCAGATTTCGAGAAAGATCTCAACAATCGTATCTCCCTGACAGGCTGGCCAAATACTATGCGCCCAAGGAGAGGGCTGTGCTATGCGCCTATTGCCTCGCGAGAAGACGATCCATGCTTCTTTCAAAGTATTTCGAACTTGTTCGAAGTATCGAAAACTTTGAAGGGGGTCATGTAGAAGCATGAAAATTTTTCAGCAAATATAGCTCCATGCGCCCAAGTCAAGAGTAGCTCCATGCGCCCAGTCAGTATGACTCCATGCGCCCACTGAATGAAGCTCCATGCGCCCAGTTCAAGTGTAACTCCAAGCGCCCAAGACTAGCTCCCCCGAAAGGAGGGCACATAGCCTGAAACATGGCTATGCGCCCAAGCCTGACTCAGTCAAAGCCATGATCAAAACGTGCACCGAAGCGCATGGCCACGTTAGTCTCCACAAGCAGACGTGCACCGAAGCATGCGGCCACGTCAATACCACGACCAATCTACGATCTCGCAGCCTGTATGCGCCTACATCCTATGTGCCCAAAGAAGGACTATGCGCCCATATAAGAACCAGCGTGTCTCTTCATGTGGGCGCATAACATCATTCCAGCTCAAGAACGACTATAAAAGGGGGGCCTTATCCCTCTTCAAACACACAGAACGGAGAGCATTTTAAAGAGCCAAATTGTTGTACTTCTTGCCAGTGAGCCGAGAGTTAGCAATTTTCTTAGGTTTTCTTTCATTTTTGTAATCGGAGTGTCAACGGAGTAAAGGAGCAACTGCCGCTCGATCTCCATCGTCCCATTCTCCAGAATTCTTTTTTTTTGTACTCGGGGATCCTCAGCACAGGATCTCTCAGGCGTACTCGATTTGTGGTGCCTTGCGCCAATAAAAAGAAAAGACAGCATTTTCTTCTTCTTTTTTGTGTGTGTCCATTGTACACAGGCTATCTATGATCATGTGAATGCATAAATAGCTGACTACAAAACACATGCATGGCATCAAAATGCAAGTAAAGAAATGTACATAACTACTCGGCACATTTTATCATTCGCGTTATCATTATATATCCGATCAATGTTTCCAATGGCAACCCGCAGGTCCCAACGATAAAAATGCACATATTATCAATATTTCCAATGACAACCAACATTTTATCATTTGAGTTGCATTCATCGATAGATATTATTATAAAGCCTAAAAATGCAGATACGTACAAGAACTCATAATACATGTTTATAATCATTTTATTATAATTCTTGTCTCGTGCAGGGATGAACCGTTAACTATGGGTTAAAATCACTGTATAAGTGATATTTGTGTTGCTTAAGTTTCTGTCATAAATTGTTCATTTGAATAATCAGCCTTACATGAGAGTGTTGTTTCATTCAATATAAAGAACTGTCTTGCCTAGAATGCTGCTAATTGCTACTAAGGGAAAGAATACTAAATGAAATGATATGCTACTTATATGTCCCTAAAGAATTGATTATGGCTATAAAACACGCTGCACATGTCTGAAGAGAAATGAATAGTTATCATGCATGAGTAATTGTCCCTATTGTTTGGTTAAATGAAATATGAAATGTGGCTTTTCGAAAATGGTTTACAAAAGAAATAATTCGACTCTTATTTTGTACAATATGAAATGAATGTAGGTAAAAGATAGCAAGCTCACTAATAATGTAACATTTTTCTCGTATGGCTACTTAGTGATCGTTTCAGATGATGAAACCTTTGTCTTCTACCAGTGCAGCAATGTACTGATTGTAAGTTCCCTAATTTTTGGCTATTTTTTTATTTAATTATTATTTTATTTATTTATTTGGTTATTTAATATTAAACTATATTTTATAATTAATATTGACTATAGAGGTACTTTACCAAAGCTTCGATTTTTGAAGTACAACAATTAATAATTTCTCAAAACTAGTTCTATATTCATATCCTAGACAAGTCCACCTTCATTTTGATATATCATGTCCCTTTCAAACTTTTTCCGTTGCACTATATATTTCTTGCACAATTTTAGGGTCAAAATAGTCATTTTAGCCTCACCGAAAAATTCAATGTATTTTCAAGTCTAGTTTGAGACTCGATTCTGATCCAAACCATTCAACTCAATATACGGTTTTAACCTATTTGAGCCTATGAGACACATGCCAATGGTTTCCCACTCAATCAAATTCTCATGTGCTATTTATTTTAAAATGAGTACACAAGACCCATTAATTAGACTTTCGAAGCCTATTTTGGTTCAATAAATCCTACCGGCCTAGAACTAGTCCAACTATTCATAGTTGAGCCTAAGATAGGTTACAAAAATATATTAGGATGAATTTAGATTGATTTAAAAATATTTTGTACAACCATAACAAATTTAAACCAACCAAAGATTGTCTTTCCAACTAGGAAACTATTAAAATGCATTGAGATATATCTTAGTGAATCTTTTGATTGGTCAATCAAATCTCTACAAAATCTTATCATACCAATTCCTAATAAATTCCAACCCATAATACATTAAATTATATTTTAAACCATCCTTGGCTGGCCACATATCTCCCTAGAATCTCCAAACCGAGCGTATATCTCCCTCTTTCTCATTTTCGTACTTTTTATTCCAACCATCAGAAATCCATCTTTTTGACCACCTCCAACCCTTCTACCACATTCATATCGACTCTTGGAAACCCCCAAACATCCTAGCACCTTCCTAAGGAGCCTCAGCCCCTATTTTAGTCGGCACAACGTGCAGAAGACACACAAATTCGACCGTACTTGTGCTGAATTCGTCACAGCATGTACGCTATTTTTGTAAGCGTGTTTTCTCAACTTTCTTATGTCTGTTTATCATGGAACTAAAACTAACGCGAAGTCCTATGTGTCTATTTTTTACCCCCAACTGGTTACCCATGTGGTTCTACACGGTTTGTCCGGGGCCCGTTTTGCTACAAGGTGTCCAGATTGAACTAATTCTTTTCTGGGCTAGTTTTCGGTGACTCACAGAGCACTTTGTAATGCCCCGCTCTGTACGGTGCATTATGCTAAGTCGTTGACTCGAAGAGTAGCGTTGACCCGATTGCGAATTGATACGAAAGTTATGTTGTCCCGAGAAACGTATCGACCCGAGGAACGCATCGAGTAATAACGATGCAAGTATTAAGTTGTCCCGAGCAACGCATCGAACTAAGTCGATGCGAAGAGTTGTCTTGTCCCGAAGAATGCATCGAGTGAATCGATACGAAGTGCCGCGTTGCCCCGAAGGATGAGTGCGTTGAATCGGCTCGAAGATTCTAAGAAATCGAATCGACCAAGGCGCAAGTCCGAATCGATGCAAGTATTAATTTTAGTTGATTTCGTGTGCAAGTTATACTTTGACGCGAAAATATTAGAGGTCGATCTTTGGCAATATTTAGTAAGGGGTCCGCGAAAGCAAATCGTCACCTTGCGACGGACGGAAGCGTTGACACCCTAAGGCAAATCGGACGTACAAACTCAATAAGCACGTAGTGCTCGAATGGCTAAGTCAGGAGAGTGACCGTGCAGCGAAGATATGAATTCGAGCCGCATCGGCTCGGCAAAATGACGAAGGCATATCGACTCAAGGTGGGAGGATTGACTTCTTTTTTTACTCCTTCATTCGATAAGTCAAATATATCATTGTATGCTAAGTTAACCTATCGACGCCACGGGCGTGGTCCGATCGGAGATAATCATAGTGTGTGTCGAACACTAAGTTAGTACAATTGAAATGAAACGTGCATCAAATGCACGAGTCGCTACGGAACATTGGATATCGCTAAGGCGAGCGCCTCGGGCGCAAGCCGCAATAACATGGGATAACTGTACTCAGCGAGTGCCTTAGTGCACGAAGCATACCGTGCCTTCGCGCACGAGTTAGAATGGCTAGAACATTGAAAGACAATAGGCGAGCGCCCTAGTGCGCAAGCCACGGACATTGAATGCTAAGTCATAGAACATCAAAAATACGATCGAAACGTGCCTGCGTGCACGAGATAATAAAAGATGGCTTCGTTGCAAAAGAATACAGTTGTGGCATGAATGTGGCAGAACTGTCGGATATGACATAATGTCTTGAAAGGTGTTCGGGACCTTCGGGTCGTTTCGGTTAACGAGCATTGAGTTGAGGCATGATGCCATTGAACATTGAAACGAAGTATGAAACGTAAGAACATAGAAAGTTGACGGAAGAAATACGAGATGGTAATGCGGCATGGTGCCCCGAGAAATATTCATGGCCTTCGGGCGTTCGTTGAGGGCATTCGGGCGTTGTGCCAATTGAAATAGTGATAAGCGAACTTGCTTGGTTGTATAAAATATAAGATTCGTTGTATGGTCAAATGGACTTAATGACTATTGCCCCTGCACGGGTGTTTCTTCCCTCGAACGCGGTGCGCCAGGGCGCTGGGACCGTTCGGCCTAGGAAGGACTGCGTTGATATCGGTATTGTTGGTGCACTTCGACTAGACGGGTAGCGCCTGTCTAGTGAATGTGATAAGCCACTTACACGAGTACTTCGGGGGTCCTCGGATTTTGGTTAGCAACCACAACTGAGTGATTGTCATCTTACAATTTCGAGTCGATAAATATAAGTCCATTCTAGCTCGGAAAGCTAGTGACCTTCATATAGTTAAGGGCGTTGGGTTTGGAAGTGCAAGGTATACGTATCCTGCATGGATAGATCCGAATAGAGGGCACTTATAACATAACAGGGAAAACGGATAGGCGTATTCATCTTGCGTCGGTGCAAGGGCGAATGCGTCGATATTGGTAAGTCGTGCCACGAATCAAACACGAGAATGCTTGCTTGCCTATTCAATTCGATAACATGCTTTCTATGATAACATGCTTTACGCTTTCGATTATGCCATGAAATTGACCCTAAGGAGAACATAGCAAGATCATAAGCTAAGTTGCATGATTCAACATAAATATTATAATGTCGGTTTGGAAAGAAGATCTTTGCTTCAGTACATACGAGGACGAACGTACTGATCCCCCACCAGCTTCATGCAGGGTGCAGGGAATGGATGGCTCGTGGTGAAGCGTTGCTTGAACGCATTGAGGCTTGGAATGCCGAAGCATATTAAAGCGTGCGATCGCATTGACGCTCGGACTCGCGACAGGATTGATGCGGCCGAGATATAGAAGGCATGATGTATGGAACGGTGAAATCCTTTGTGGGCAAGAGAGAACCTGAGTGTTGTAGCCAATCTGGCATATATTGTTAGGCTATCAAAAGCCTTTGTAATCTGATTTCGAATATCAATAAAGAGATTTGTTTCGTATACTCTATTTTCCTTTCGTTGTGAATATCAACTCAGAAGATAATCATTTGAGAACTTGTCATCTTGCCTTGCACGAGCGCAACTCCAGGCTCGTGCGGCATCATGCCCCATGCGAGGATGAAGATTCGAGTGATTCCGGGTCGGGGCGTGACAAATTGGTATCAGAGCTCTAGGCTCAATTTTCTCTGGACGCTTGCTTCGTTACAATTCTAAAAGTTGCCCACCACCACTTGAAATCACTCTTGACTCTACTCGATGCCGCACTGGATGTTCCATACAATAAGCCAAAGACAAATCATATAATTTTACCGCGTGTTGTTTGGAAATTACATGGTGTTACGGGAAAAGTCGAGAAATGTTTGTTGCGTAAGTGCAACAAGTTGCGAGATATGAATTCAAGGATTTGTTATTGCGGATGCAACAAGTCGTGAATTGTAATTCGAGATATTCGTTGGTTGCAACGAACGATATAAGAAATGTTGGTTGCATCGATACAATGAAAGTCGTGGAATGTTGCTGCAGCAATTGCCACGCGTTGATTGTAAATGATGCGTTGAAAAGAAAATGAAAGTTGATATTGAATGTGTCGAACGGATTCACATATCGATTTCGAATGTGCGTTGTGATGAAAAGCGATAAGTCAATATCGAACATGCTGAACGGATTTGAGCATTGACTTGAATGTCGAAAATAAAAACTTTGCACGAGATGCAACGAAAGAAAATAAAAGTTATAAATCGAGAAACGAAATCGATTCGGTTGCGCACCGAGCTTGTGTTGGCAAATGAAAAGATTCGCCGAGTTGTATTGGATTTGAATTAATCAAAGTTACGGTTGTGATCAAGCACGATCACTGCGAAAATCGTGAGTCGGAAGAGATCGTTAGTTCGTAAAGAGTACGTTGCGACGGAAGTAACTTGATTTCTGGGTGGTATATGTAGAAGCATGGAATTTCACAACCAGAAAGCCCATGCGCCAGACACTATATACGCCAGAGCTCGGATAAAATACTTCACAGCAAAATCAACAAATATAGACATTTGAAAGAGGATTTTTTATTTATACATAAAAGTCTATTACATGTCTAGAGAAGGTTGTACAAAGGAGAATTTCTACAAAGGAAAGATCCTAAGTCTACGGCCAGCAGTCACCATGCGCCTCCAGACAGGCGCAGCAGTCACCATGCACCTTCAATCGGGCGCATCCTGCCATGCGTACTCAGCAGGGCGCATCCCTTCAGCAGCTCAGTTATGTGCATCCCCAGTTATGTGCATCCCTTCAGCAGCCCAGTTATGTGCCGCTCTTCCAGACAGGCTCACCTGATAAATGCTATGACTAATGAAGCATTTAATCCTCTGGCTGGAGGCAGGTCTCCTCAAACTAAGGAAGAGAAGAGCACCGCAAGTCTGTGGCCAGGGGAGGCTTCGAAAGAGCCTCCAAAGATCAAGGAAGACCGTAATCGAAATACGGCTAAAGGAGCAACTTTTAACACAACCAGAGTGGGCAACACCCACTTTGAAGGAAGAAAGAGCCTAGCACCGCCATTCCGGTCTACGGCTCTTCCTGCACAACGAAGACGAGGCCCGAGCATCCCTATCTTTGGATGCAACAGGCACCTTCCGCCTGCCTCGGAAGCCCTCGACGTCGTCTTTTGGATGTAACAGTCACCTTCAAGTGCATCAATGACGACATGGCGTCTCATGATCTTCACCTTCGGGAGCACTTCGTCAACAGAATGCACTCGAGCATACAAGTTCATGTTGGAAAGACGTGAGAGAACGAGGGGCAAACCCTCTCTCCATGCCACTATTTATAGGCCGGGCAAATCAAACCCACGCGCCAAGTGGATGGCTCTCCGAATTCTGTGCAATGAATTTGTATTAAATGGATGAACCGGACGCCTCGAATTCAGCCAAACGGCTATTTAAAGCACTCGAGGAACGAAACAGCCGCACGCGCCCTTCGACTTCAGGCGCATCACACAGACGCGCCCTTCAGTACCAAGCGCATCACAGAGGATGCGCCCCCATGCGTCCCCATATCCAGTGGAACGCCAATCGACGTGCCCACTCAGCTGTCCATCGAATGTCAGAAACATTAAATGCTGAACTGACAGAGTTGGCAGTACACCTCCCAAAGTCTGAATAGTTGACAGCTTTTTTTCAGAAAACGAAGCGTCGGCAACGTCAGCATCATCATGACTTTACTCCGACGGCTACTGCCACGTGGCCACTCAACCACCCGCATGCGCCTCTGCAGCCATATGTCCAAATCTGCATGTGCCTCAAAAGCCATGCGTCTCAGACTCTTCACTGATCCCTAAAGACAGAAGAAAAGTCTCCATTTGAAGCTCTGCATGGGCCTCAAAAGCCATGCGCCCCAGATTGCTCTCTGATCCCAAAAGACAGAAGGAAAGTCGCCTGCATGCGCCTCAAAAGCCATGCGCCCAGAATGGTTCGTGACTTATAAAGGTTACAAGCCAAAGTCTCCTCATGCGCCCAGTCCTAGGCGCATCCCACCAGATCATTCCCCATCAAATCCGAGATCTCTGAGCTTTGAGTCGACGACATGTGTCCTTTGACTCAACTCACCCAAGATTTCAGCAACAGAAAGATCTTCTTCTTTGCTACGTGCCGACTCACAACAGCAGTATGAAGAATTCAACCCCTCGATCAGGGCGCATCATCCAGGCGCCTCCATCAGCAATCTCCACGTGGCATCCCCACGCATCGGCGCATCCTACATATACGCGCATGAGCAGCCAACCTGCCCAGCTATAAATAGAGGGATCATTTCCTTCTCACCCACGGACAACACAGAGAACACCCAACGAAGGAACATATCACCAGAGAGGCAGATACAGACACTCAACGTCTTTCTCCTCTCAGCAAGCTCCAGCACCCAGAGCAATTCAAACCTTCAGAGAACCGATAACCGTCGTCAGCTCGTCAATGGAGTCAACGTATTACCACTCGCTCCATCGGCACAAGGGACCCAGATAAATAAAAGTGTACTCCTAGGACTACATCTAAGTCCTATATTGTAACACTGTTCTGTTTGTATTGAAATTTGTAATCAAACAATTTTAATAGCAAACAAGCTGACGACTCTGCTGGGGACCTCTTTCTCCTCCACCGAGAAAGTCGTGTCGCAAGCCGACGACGTTAAGGTGGGCTCCTCCCACAAGATGCTGGTCGTACGCCTCAATCAACAAGCGTACGAGGAGTTTATTTCGGATGGAAGTGCGAGTCCTTCGAAGCAGCTGCCGAAGCCGAAGAAGACCCGCCAAGTCTGGGTGCGCAAGGTCGACGCCTCGGGCACCACCACTGAAGGGGATGCGCTAATCCTGCCTTCCCTTCCTGCTGACATCCTCAGCAACCAAGGTGCGCCCGCTGATGCAGCGCATCTCTCGGGAAAGCATGCGGCTGACCACATTCCCCAACCATCTCCCTCTCCGGCGAGAAAAATGCGTCGACGGAGCAGGGGCGCAGCCAATGCCCCGCGCATCACCTCTGATGCGCCACAAAAAGTCTCTGTCTTTGACAGACTCACTCGCTGTAATGGCAAAGAGAATTTGGATGCTGAGTACTATGCGCCCCAGCGAGCTAGTACGAAGAAATCCAAGGCGGCACGGGCCATGCGCCACAAACGTGCTATGCCAGCAGCAAGCCAAAAGCATGCGCTCACAATCATGCGCGCTGCTGATGGCAAGCTGTACAAGGTCGACTCAGGTGCTTCTGTACCAAATACGAGCCGACCTTCAAAGCCCTCATCTCACTTGGGCGCATCTACTGCGTGCACAACCAAGTCGAGTGAGGCAAATTCAGTGGTCTTGAACTCCCGCGCCTCCTCTGGTTGTGCGTCTGAGGTCCGTTCAAGTCACTTCAAATGTTGTGGTTCCTCCACTACTGATCGGGATGCCTGTTTGGTATTAGATCAGGGGGTACAGCACTCACCTGACCACCCCGGCATTTGGCCTTGCCATGCGCCTGAAGGAGATATGAAGGTAGCACTCTCCTCCAACGACCTGCGTAACATGATCACTCACAAGCGCCGGTCAGGAGAGTCGACCAACAAGCACGATGCGCCTCTCACGGGGCATACTTGTGCGGTGGTCACCATCAATTGCTGTTGCAAGGCGGCAGTACCACCAAGGCAGTCAGTCTTCCAGCGGCTGCAATCATCGACACCCCTCCGACATCGCCTTGGGATGAAGGTATCAACAGAAGAGGAGCCAAGGGTTGCTTCATGCAACGTGATCTCCAACTCCTCGTCAGTCCGAAAGACGACTGGCAATTCCTCGTCCTCATCCAAAAGCCAGCCGAGGAAAACCAAGGCAGCTGTCTCGTCCTCCGGAGTGTTCGAAGGCACTCGGTCGAGGAAGAAGTTCTTGGAGGAAGCTGGGGGTAGTCAGACCCTTGTTGAGCCTCCTTCCGAAGACGAAGATGTCCAAAGCACAACTGCGGCAGATTTTCATCCTCGAGGCAAAGTCAGCCTCCCAGAAGCCCCTCAAAATGAGGACGTCCCCCAGAACACAGCTGGGGGTAGTTCCGGAGATGAAGAGGCCCTTCAAGACGGAGCTGAGGGTAATCAGACCCTTGCAGATGCGCCCGTCGAGAATGACCTCCAGAACGTGGCTGGGGGTGGCCAACATGAAACTCCAGGAGAGGCGACTCCCCTATATGAGAGTGAGGCCGAGAGCAAAGCCTCAACCAATCCATCCACTCCCGGCCGTATCATGACAGTATACATGGCTGGGGTGATTCCGAGTCTGATGCGCCGCCGCAGGACATCGTCCAGCGCATAGACACATTAGAGGGAGGACTCAAAACCCTCTCTGCTTCTATGCAAACACTGACTCAGGTGGTGTTTGAAATACGGTCGGCCTTGACCCGAACACCTTCGACCGGTCCCGACCCAGGGGCCAATGGAGAGTCGAGTGTACCCCTTCAACGGGTATCCTCAGACACAGATCGTCGAGAAGTACCCCGGACATCTGAGTCCTCAAACGCTTAACTCCAGGTGGTACCACCTTCCCCGACTCCCAGCTCCACGGAGGATGTGGTTGAAATGATCAAGGACTTGCGGGAGCGCTTTGAGTCCAAGAAAAGGCAAGAGGAGCGCCAGAAGATGGGCATCCCCCAACCCTATCCCCTCGAGTGGAACAAGGTGGTTTATCCTCCAAAGTATAAACCGCAAATACTGACACCATACGACGGAAAGGACTCTCCGCGCCGCTACCTGACGTACTTCCAGTCCCAAACGGGACATCTCCCGAAGGAGGACGCGCTCCTCACTAGCATATTTATCGGAGCATTGAAGGGAGTGGCGTATGACTGGTACTGCAGCCTTTCCGACAATTCCATATCATCCTTCGAAGACTTGACGTGCCTCTTCCTCGACCGCTTCTACGACGGCGGGAAGGACATGACGATGGCATCCCTCATAGAGATACGCCAGAAGGAGAAGGAAACGGTTCGGGTGTTCATCGAACGCTTCCGACAGGCTTGCTTCAGACTACCTCCAGGCATGCCGGAACATGCGCTCCTCTCCTCTTGCAGCATGAACATGCTGCCTTCAGTCAAGCTCTGGCTCAACTCTACTCCTCCTCCCGACTGGAGCTCCCTGATCATCGAAGCAGAAGCCGCAGAAAAGGAGGCGGCCAATGCACGTCTTCTGGGGGTCAGCTTTTCTGCCTTTGATGACAAGGGGAAAAGGTCTGCGGCCAACAACCCCGAACGAGAGACAAAGGGGAAGCAGGCATTGACTGTTAATGCCTCAAAAGGTGCATCTGCGCCTACTCAGAAGCCTCCACTTGTACCAAGGCCCAAAGAGGTTTATTCGTTCAACGACGAAGACACCCTGCAACTTTTTGAAATACTGAAGCAGGGTGACAAGATCAAGCTACCGGACCCAAAGCGGCCCGATGAAGTTGGGAAAGTGGACAACCCGAGGTACTGTCACTACCATCGATTTGTCGAACACCCGACCAAGGACTGTTATGTCCTCAAAAATTACATCCAGCGTATGATCAATACTGATGTAATCTCCGTCGACTACGAAGAGAAGACGGTGTCAGCCAATGTGGTGTCACTCCAGTTCGGCACCTTGCCGCCAACTACCACACAAGATGGCGTCGTCTCCATCCCTAAGGCGATAATGGAGGTGGTTAACTTACCACCTACCCGTGAAAATGTGAGTGGACTCATCCCACTCACCACATCTCGAGGAGAGGTCCTATGGGTCCACCCCGACATTGTCTCCGAAGTGACTCAATCGGAGGTACGTCCTACCTCCAAATCCAAAGGCAGGAAGATCAAGTCTTACCGTATGGTCTCTTCTACAATGGAAGAGGCACTTTCTGTGCAGATGCGTTCACAACAGAACGTCCAACCCGGCGAAGCTGCCGCCGAGGTGATGCCTCCTTGCACCGTCCCTGCTGTCCAGGAAGAGGGCCCGTCTAAGCCCTCAGCAGCCAATAAGCAGAAGCAGGTGGAGGCTCGTTTCGACAGACCTCTACGAAAGGAGAATGCTTCGGGGATAGCCAAGCCCCACAACTTCGACATACTGGCACAACTGGCCAGTACTCCTGCCCGCCTATCTTTGTTCGAGCTCCTGCGTCTTTCCAAAGACTCCCGAGAAGCTCTCTGTGAAGCTCTGAAGGATGCCGAATCCTTTCTTAGTCAGGTCAAGCAGCCTGAAGACCTCCCAACTACTTGTGCGCACTATTATTTTGCGGATGAAGTTATCCCAAACATAACTTTCACCCAACAAGACATGCTGCTCAAGCACCACCGATATAACCGGCCGCTGTATTATATAGGGTATATCGGTTCAGTCAAAGTGAACCGGATTCAGATCGATCCGGGGTCTTCTCTCAGCATCATTCCGAAGACGCTGCTATCAACACTGGGGATCCCAATGTACCGGCTAGCGCCCTCTAACACAACCATCAGTGGCTTCAACGCTAGCAAAACCGAGCCACTGGGCAAAATTCGACTGAAGTGTCACATCGGTAACCTCAGAACTGAGGTGACCTGCTATGTTGTGGATGCCGAGGTCAACTACAACATCCTGCTCGGTCGACCATGGCTACATGAGTACATGGTGGTGCCATCCACGCTCCATCATCCGTTTGAGGAACCCATACTGTTGTTCCCGGATTTGAGTCATTCTCTCAGGATGCTGATCCAGCATAAGAACATCTTGAGCAGGGTTTATCACTTCCTCGTCATAATCTACCCCCGTTTGACTGAGGGCAGCCTCCAAAAGCACTTCATTCAAAGGCGGAATAGTCATTGACACCAGCAAAGATTCGAAAATGTTAGAAGTAACAAGAGAGTCTAAGAACCATCAGAAGCACATAGGGTGTCTGAAAAAGGAGCTTCGGTGCATCATCAGGGTTTAAACCCATGCGCGTTAGCAGTGCTTCGGCGCATCATCAGGGTCTAAACCTATGCACGTCAGCGGTAGAGCCTCAGCACATCATCAGGGTTTAAACCCATGCGTGTCGGCAGGCAAAGACCGCGGCACATCATCAAAGACTCAAGGTCTATGTACGTTGGTGTACCTAAAATGAGACTCACCAACCACCTCCGGCCGAACTTCGATAGGCCGACGGGGGACGTCAGCCGCCACAACTTTCACAGGCTCCTTTCCTTTCTCCTTTCTCTTGCCAGCACCGCCGCGAGGAGTCTTGGGAGCCATTCTCTCAAAAAGGAAAAGTTAGGGTTTTGAAGAAGGACTCTAAAGAAAGTAAAGGCACAGAGAAGAAGAACTCTCTCTCTCTCTCCATCTCTCACCTATTTATAGGGCTTGGTCGTACGCGTGAACCGATGACGAGTGATCTCAGCCGTCGCCTTGAGTTCTGTGAAGAGATAACAGCAAATAAAACCAAAAGATCATCATTAATCTTTTCGGTTACCGTAGCATCATCATATGTATTAACTGAGAGGAGCATGCGCCCGAACAGGCATGCACCACAACAGACATGTGCCCTGACCTCCATGCTTCTTATTCAAAGTATTCCAAAACTTATCCAAAAGTTTTGAAAACTTTGAAGGGGGTCTTGTAGAAGCATGGAATTTCACAACCAGAAAGCCCATGCGCTAGACACTACATACGCCAGAGCTAGGACAAAATACTTCACAGCAAAATCAACAAATATAGACATTTAAAAGAGGATTTTTTATTTATACATAAAAGTTTATTACATGTCTAGAGAAGGTTGTACAAAGGAGAATTTCTACAAAGGAAAGATCCTAAGTCTACGGCCAGCAGTCACCATGCACCTCCAGACAGGCGCAGCAGTCACCATGCGCCTTCAACCGGGCGCATCCCGCCATGCGTACTCAGCAGGGCGCATCCCTTCAGCAGCTCAGTTATGTACATCCCCAGTTATGTGTATCCCTTCAGCAGCCCAGTTATGTGCCGCTCTTCCAGCCAGGCGCACCTGATAAATGCTATGACTAATGAAGCATTTAACCCTCTGGCTGGAAGCAGGTCTCCTCAAACTAAGAAAGAGGAGAGCACCGCAAGTCTGTGGCCAGGGGAGGCTTCGAAAGAGCCTCCAAAGACCAAGGAAGACCGTAATCGAAATACGGCTAAAGGAGCAACTTTCAACACAACCAGAGTGGGCAACACCCACTTTGAAGGAAGAAAGAGCCTAGCACCGCCATTCCGATCTACGGCTCTTCCTGCACAACGAAGACGAGGCCCGAGCATTCCTATCTTTGGATGTAACAGGCACCTTCCGCCTGCCTCAAAATCCCTCGACGTCGTCTTTTGGATGTAACAGTCACCTTCAAGTGCATCAATGATGACATGGCGTCTCATCTTCACCCTCGGGAGCACTTCGTCAACAGAATGCACTCGAGCACACAAGTTCATGTTGAAAAGACGTAAAAGAACGATGGGCAAACCCTCTCTCCATGCTACTATTTATAAGTCGGGCAAATCAAACCCACGTGCCAAGTGGATGGCTCTCCAAATTCCGTGCAATGAATTTACATTAGATGGATGAACCGGACGCCTCGAATTCAGCCAAACGGCTATTTAAAGCACTTGAGGAACGAAACAGCCGCACGCGTCCTTCGACTTCAGGCGCATCACACAGACGCGCCCTTCAGTACCAAGCGTATCATAGAGGATGCGCCCCCATGCGTCCCCATACCCAGTGGAACGCCAATCGACGTGCCCCCTCAGCTGTCCATCGAATGTCAGAAACATTAAATGCTGAACTGACAGAGTTGGCAGCACACCTCCCAAAGTCTGAACAGTTGACAGCTTTTTTTTCAGAAAATAAAGCGTCGGCAACGTCAGTATCATCATGACTTTACTCCGACGGCTACTGCCACGTGGCCACTCAACCATCCGCATGCACCTCTGCAGCCATGCGTCCAAATCTGCATGCGCCTCAAAAGCCATGCGCCTCAGACTCTTCACTGATCCCTAAAGACAGAAGAAAAGTCTCCATTTGAAGCTCTGTATGTGCCTCAAAAGCCATGCACCCCAGACTGCTCTCTGATCCCAAAAGACAGAAGGAAAGTCGCCTGCATGCGCCTCAAAAGCCATGCGCCCAGAATGGTTCGTGACTCATAAAGGTTACGAGCCAAAGTCTCCTCATGCGCCCAGTCCTAGGCGCATCCCACCAGATCATTCCCCATCAAATCCGAGATCTCCGAGCTTTGAGTCGACGACACGTGTCCTTTGACTCAACTCACCCAAGATTTTAGCAACAGAAAGATCTTCTTCTTTGCTACGTGCCGGCTCACAACAGCAGTATGAAGAATTCAACCCCTCGATCAGGGCACATCATCCATGCGCCTCCATCAGCAATCTCCACGTGGCGTCCCCATGTACCGGCACATCCTACATATATGCGCATGAGCAGCCAATCTGCCCAGCTATAAATAGAGGGATCATTTCCTTCTCATCTACGGACAACACAGAGAACATCCAACGAAGGAACATATCACCAGAGAGGCAGATACAGACACTCAACGTCTTCTTCCTCTCAGCAAGCTCCAGCATCCAGAGCAATCCAAACCTTCAGAGAACCGATAACCGTCGTCAGCTCGTCAACGGAGCCAACGTATTACCACTCGCTCCATCGGCACAAGGGACCCAGATAAACAAAAGTGTACTCCTAGGACTACATCTAAGTCCTATATTGTAACACTGTTCTGTTTGTATTGAAATTTGTAATCAAACAATTTTAATGGCAAACAGTATATGGCATACCACCGATGCAATAAATGGTTCGATTCTGAGTGGTATATGTAATACCATTTGTGCGATGAATTGCATCAACATATTATAAGAATTGCGGAAGGTTTGTCCGCAACGGACGGGGTAGCACCGAGACTCGATTGAGGATTTGTATGACGGCATGTTGATGTAAGTGTTCTTCGATGATCGGTTAGAACGGTAAGGCAGGACTTGTAATATTGAACGATTACGTCGATTGAAAATTTATGTGTCAGTCGAATGACGAGAACTAGCGAAACGATTATGCCTTGAGGCAACAATCGGATCGACGGGATAGGAAATTCGAAACGTTGAAATCGAATTGCACGACTTGCGAGCTCGATGAAAATGTTGGGCGAGGCGAATCGAATCGCACGACTTGCGATCTCGATAGGAATGTTCGGCCAGGCGAATCGAATCGCACGATTTACGATTTCGATAGAAATATGGGGCGATGCGAATTGTAATCGAATCGCACGATATGCGACTTCGATAAAGAGTTGGTTGACGGGAGTAATCGTGCCTAAGAAATAGTTGGTTACGTTACGGCGAAACTTATTTGAGTACGACTGAAAACACGCGAAACTTAGAGGACGAGATCGTATGACATGAGGGTTCGATGTTGGATAATCGGTAACTCAGTTACGCGATCGAAGTATAGCGGGATACGGTAAAATCGGAGAACGATTCGATACGTATGGAAAAGTTCGTTGCGAACTTGGATGTATGCGATGCGAGCTAAGTTGACGTTGAAACGGATTCAAAGTTGACCCTTACGTTATTGAAATGGATACGCCGTATCGAGATCAATACGTAAGGAAACATAAACGATGTGAGAATACAAAATAGAGTGTGCCTCACGCTATGAAATTTTGTAAGTAACGATACGAGAATGAACGAACTTGGTTGATCGTAAATTTTATGATTTATCAGGGCAAGACTATAAGTCATCGACGATTGCTTGATGCGTATAGCATCTCGTGTGTCGACCGCGAAATAAGATAGACTCGAACTCAATACGAGTAGATGCGTGGTGAATAGTAGAATCATCGACGGAGTGCATGACCTTACTCGGAGGATAGTTGTGCTAAGATTGCGCCGATAGAAATGGTTTTGTTCAAAAATTTGGATAGTCGCATAGAATCGTCGAAACGTGATTTAGCTCCGAAATAAGATATAGCATGGTTCGTAGTACACTGTCCTTCGGTAATGATCCACAATTATCGAGCGTAGCTTCGGGGTAGTTGACCCTAGAAGACTTGACCGCCAAATCAAATTGAATGCTGCAGACCGTAAGATGACCCATGCGATATCGCATATGGGATTGCATCGATAACAAATTAATGCGATGCATGTTGACGATAAGTTTAGGCGATCGAGAATTGTTGGAACAACTTTCGATTGAGAATGATATAAATAGATTTTGAGTATTCGTCGGATGGATACTTGAATGGTTATGTTGGTTGACGATCGAACGAGAAATTCGCCAACGAACTTGGTGATACGAGTAGACGATTGCGAGAAACGTGCTATGCACGAGAGGGAACGATAAAGGAATGACCTACGAGGCATGTCATTAGATTCGGATTCACCTTGCAATTGAGCTTGTGTGAATCGAAATTATGTTCGATGTTGCGAGACGGATAAATTGGGAATTTGGCTAGTGAATTCCTACTCGTTAGGAATCGAACGTAAGACGCATCGTAAAGACCTTCATGTCAAGGCGATCGTTGTCTTGAGCACCATCGCCTTGATGTAAACTTTCGTGTCGGATAGATTGTGGCCTTTGTGCAATGTCAATTTAAACTTACGTCAGGAGAAGTTAAGTACGGTGCTAGGTAAGTCACCTAGCGGGCGTAGTCCCAAATGTTGATAAAGAAATCGTATCAAGATAAGTTGCATAGCCAGACTTCGGAAATAGTTGGGTGGCGACTTCGAACGCAAGGCGTTGCGGAGACTCGTTGTGATCGGATGCGCGATGGCTTGACGCGACGCATAGAATTGATAGTCCCGATGAAACATATAAAGTGAAAAATGCGATTTTTGAATCGCATCGTGTGCCTTGACTTATGTTGGACGATCGCGTATGTATCAATATGCATGTGCGCTAGAATTGTGAGAACAAGTAATAGAGCCAAGTCCGATCGAGAAGACGAGATGGTAAGTGATTGAGAATAAGAGTTACATGTTTACGTTGTTCCGATATCTTACAACTGAGCTTGGTTGAAATACATATATTGGTGGAACGCCTAAAATATGTGTATGATTCTAAACTAAGTTGTACGATCCAAATGATGGTGAGACGAGATCGTGGAACGATCTAATGAAACCCTTGGAAATTTAGTATTGGTTTCGGTTCGGGACGAACCTTGTTTTGAGTGGTATATTCTGTAATGCCCTGCTCCGCACGGTGTATTATGCTGAGTCGTTGACTCGAAGAGTAGCGTTGACCCGATTGTGAATCGATACGAAAGTTACTTTGTCCCGAGAAACGTATCGACCCGAGGAACGCATCGAGTAATAACGATGCAAGTGTTAAGTTGTCCCGAGCAACGCATCGAACTAAGTCGATGCGAAGAGTTGCCTTGTCCCGAAGAATACATCGAGTGAATCGATGCGAAGCGCCGCGTTGCCCCGAAGGATGAGTGCGTTGAATCGGCTCGAAGATTCTAAGAAATTGAATCGACCAAGGCGCCAGTCCAAATCGATGCAAGTATTAATTTTAGTTGATTTCGTGTGCAGGTTATACTTTGACGCGAAAATATTAGAGGTCGATCTTTGGCAATATTTAGTAAGGGGTCCGCGAAAGCAAATCGTCGCCTTGCGACGAACGGAAGCGTTGGCACGCTAAGGCAAATCGGACGTACAAACTCAATAAGCACGTAGTGCTCGAATGGCTAAGTCAGGAGAGTGACCGTGCAACGAAGATATGAATTCGAGCCGCATCGGCTCGGCAAAACGACGAAGGCATATCGACTCAAGGTGGGAGGATTGACTTCTTTTTTTACTCCTTCATTCGATAAGTCAAATATATCATTGTATGCTAAGTTAACCTATCGACGCCACGGGCGTGGTCCGATCGGAGATAATCATAGTGTGTGTCGAACACTAAGTTAGTACAATTGAAATGAAACGTGCATCAAATGCACGAGTCGCTACGGAACATTGGATATTGCTAAGGCGAGCGCCTCGGGCGCAAGCCGCAATAACATGGGATAACTGTACTCGGCGAGTGCCATAGTGCACGAACCATACCGTGCCTTCGCGCACGAGTTAAAACGGCTAGAACATTGAAAGACAATAGGCGAACGCCCTAGCGCGCAAGCCACGGACATTGAATGCTAAGTCATAGAACATCGAAAATACGATCGAAACGTGCC
The DNA here is from genome assembly GCA_029216955.1 of Iris pallida. NCBI lineage: Eukaryota > Viridiplantae > Streptophyta > Magnoliopsida > Asparagales > Iridaceae > Iris > Iris pallida. The sequence goes on along the minus strand of JANAVB010042618.1, from coordinate 18,261,012 downwards.
TGCGTGCACGAGATAATAAAAGATGGCTTCGTTGCGAAAGAATACAGTTGTGGCATGAATGTGGCGGAACTGTCGGATATGACATAATGTCTTGAAAGGTGTTCGGGACCTTCGGGTAGTTTCGGTTGATGAGCATTGAGTTGAGGCATGATGTCATTGAACATTGAAACGAAGTATGAAACGTAAGAACATAGAAAGTTGACGGGAGAAATACGAGATGGTAATGCGGCATGGTGCCCCGAGAAATGTTCATGGCCTTCGGGCGTTCGTTGAGGGCATTCGGGCGTTGTGCCAATTGAAATAGTGATAAGCGAACTTGCTTGGTTGTATGAAATATAAGATTCGTTGCATGGTCAAATGGACTTAAAGACTATTGCCCGTGCATGGGTGTTTCTTCCCTCGAACGCGGTGCGCCAGGGCGCTGGAACCGTTCGGCCTAGGAGGGACTGCGTTGATATCGGTATTGTTGGTGCACTTCGACTAGACGGGTAGCGCCTGTCTAGTGAATGTGATAAGCCACTTACACGAGTACTTCGGGGGTCCTCGGATTTTGGTTAGCAACCACAACTGAGTGATTGTCGTCTTACAATTTTGAGTCGATAAATATAAGTCCATTCTAGCCCGGAAAGCTAGTGACCTTCATATATTTAAGGGTGATGGGTTTGGAAGTGCAAGGTATACGTATCCTGCATGGATAGATCCGAATAGAGGGCACTTATAACATGACAGGAAAAACGAATAGGCGTATTCATCTTGCATCGGTGCAAGGGCGAATGCGTCGATATTGGTAAGTCATGTCACGAATCAAATACGAGAATACTTGCTTGCCTATTCAATTCGATAACATGCTTGCTATGATAACATGCTTTTCGCTTTCGAATATGCCATAAAATTGACCCTGAGAAGAACATAGCAAGATCATAAGCTAAGTTGCATGATTCAACATAAATATTACAATGTCGGTTTGGAAAGAAGATCTTTGCTTCAGTACATGCGAGGACAAACGTACTGATCCCCCACCAGCGTCATGCAGGGTACAGGGAATGGATGGCTCACGATGAAGCGTTGCTTGAACGCGTTGAGGCTTGGAATGCCGAAGCGTATTGAAGCGTACGATCGCATTGACGCTCGGACTCGCGACAGGATTGAAGCGGCCGAGATATAGAAGGCATGATGTATGGAACGGTGAAATCCTTTGTGGGCAAGAGAGAACCTGAGTGTTGTAGCCAATCTGGCATATATTGTTAGGCTATCAAAAGCCTTTGTAATCTGATTTCGAATATCAATAAAGAGATTTGTTTCGTATACTCTGTTTTCCTTTCATTGTGAATATCAACTCAGAAGATAACCATTTAAGAACTTGTCATCTTGCCTTGCACGAGCGCAACTCCAGGCTCGTGCGGCATCACGCCCCATGCGAGGACGAAGATTCGGGTGATTCCGGGTCGGGACGTGACATACTTCACCCTCTCAAATATTTTTGGTAATACGCTAGACATTCTAATATTTCTATCCCATATACTTTTGTGCCACTTGGTGAAGATTTTTATTTTAATAAAATTTGTGTTCGTCGTATTGTTATCTTATCACCAAAAACCTAGGATCTACATGTCTTTTTGGACTCATATTTTAATATAAAATTTCTAAATTAAATTTTGTGTATATTTTATTATGAAATCTATATTTTATTATATTTTATAAAATTTTCTAGATTTATTGTTTGTTTAAAATTATTTGTTTCGGGTACGAAACTATTACACAAGTTGGTGATTATTGACATCGGATCAATATGAGACTTGTATACCTATTTTTCTATAAATAAAATGGACTAAATATTATTATAAATTATTTTCTATTATTTTTCTAGAAATAAATAACATATTTTTATGATATAGAAATATTGCTTGATTGGGTAGATTTAAAGCTATATATGTTTGATTGAGTCAGGTAGTTAATGTGACTAGTTTAGTATGTATATATTATTGGTCTATATATGGTAAGTACATGTATGGTATGTCATAGATGTGCCATTGATTGGTGGATGTATATTCTAGGAGAACGTAACGCAATGATGGAGGATATCGAAGTTGGGCCACCGTACGCACAGTTGTCACTACTAGAATAAGTCATATTAGCGACGCAATTAGCGATGTACTTTTAGTAAAATGTCGCTACCTTTTAAGGAATTAGCAACGTATTTTATAAACGTCGCAATACGTCACTAATATCGACGGTCGGCGACGTTTTGCGACTTTTTTGTATAGAAAAACATACGTCATGGATATATCGGTGAACGTCGCTAAAATCACTAATATTAGCGACGTTTGGCGACATATTGCGACTACGTTTTGTATAAAAAAAAGTACGTCGCGGATACGTCGGTAAACGTCAATAATATCACTGATATTAGCGACGGTTACCGACGGCACATAATGACGTCGCTAAAACGTTTCATATAGGGTTCTGCTGGCCCGATCGATTTTATTTTTTCATCCAAAATTTTATTCTCCTGCTCGAGAGCCCCAAATCTTTCTTCCACCGGCGACCACCCCCCTCTCCTGCGGCTTCCCCCCTCCCTGCGGCTACCCCCTCCCCGCGGTGACCCCTTTCCCCGCGGCGACCCCCGTTCCTCCGACGTCCCCCTTCAATCGGCGACCCTCTGCTGCTCCTCCACCGTCGAGTCTCCTCGTCGACGCCGACCCGACCAGTCCCCTCCGCCGCTGCTCCAGCCCCGACCCCGACCCGATTCCGACCAAGACAGGTAAACCCTAACCCTATCTCCTTTCTCCTGATGTGCTGACACAGACACGATACGACACGCTGACACGACACAATAATTTAGACTGTATTTTTAGACGAGTGCCATAGCTATCAGTTGTTGAGACGGCTATAGACAAAGATTATTTTAGAAAATATAAATGGTATCAACACTTTCCCAGAAATTCAATGTTAGCTGGAAAAAAAAATTCAATTGGATTGGCTCTCGAGAAGGCAGGCACAAGCAAACCATCTGCACTCGCCCACCATTTTTTTGGGCATTTCATCTGGGACGACTCTAGAGACCCTTTTACTTACTGGTTAAGCAACTACTATCTAGTGCTGGAAAAATTATTCAGTCTCGGGAAAACTCGGGAGCGCGGCTGTGCCTGCAACCCCAACTACCCCCACCCCCACCGCCCCCCCACCCCATCCCAAACCCCCCTCCAATAACGGTCCGACATCTAGCGTACGGGCCAGGATCACAGTCCATGTAGCACTGCTCTAAGTCTCAACTCTTTACTGATAGTGCTATGATACACTAGAATAGAAACGACTCATGAAGTTAGATTGTTCTATTCAGGAATAGTTTCTTTTAAATGGTTCGCGGAAAGGGAATGAAAGAAAATCTATTTCTTATTCTTAATCCGTTTTCTTTGAAAAATTACAATTTCATCAATTTTTCTTTCCAGTGTCTGGAAATACCAAAGAAATTGGAAGAAAAAGTGAATCGTTGAATTTGTGGAGGGAACCACTTTTCTTTCCATCTACATTCCTTTGACATCCAAACATTGAAAATGAATGACTTTTCATTTCCAATATCTTGATTCCGCTAACCAAACGGGGCCTAATAGTGATGATATTGAAAGAATGAAAAGAGTAATGTGTCATGACACTACTGATACGAGTTATCGTTACTGTCACTGTCACGTCGTGAGTCCGGACCACGGAATAGCAGTGGTTTGAGACTGTCCTAGGTTTGGTTTGGAGCTGTCATGGTACTATTCCCCTCTATTTAAGTCAGAGTACTTTCTGCTCCCTTACTCTCTTACTCTCGCTCTCGCTCTCACTCTCACTCACTCTCTCTCTCTCTCTCTCTCCTGCTCCTCGTAGTACTATTGTACTCTCACCTTCACTCTAGCTACCTCTCCGCAGGACATTGAAGCTGTGCTTTCGAATAGCTACCTAGTGAGCTTCAGTTGCTTTTTATTCAAGTGAGCTTGACTATCTACTGATCATATTCTTTGCGACTATTGCTGCTTTGAAGCTTTATATATATATATATATATTTTTCATATATATATATATATATATATATATATATATGCTGCAGTTTTCCCGTGGAAGTTTTGTCACACCTAGACCGTGGATATCTCCCTCCTCCTGATGTGCTGACACAATCTAAATATTAGTGTTATTTTATATGTGGTAAAGAGTATTTTTGGCATGTATCGATAGAAATGAAAGAGGTTACTCAAAATAATTGTCAGTTTGAGATAGTTGCATGAATAGGTGGTCTTCTAACATGATTGATATTATTTCCAAGAATGTAGTTTATGTTTAGATTCTTATATGAAATGCACACTCATATTTGTGTCATACTAAGTGATTTTGATATCTAATATACTAAGGAGTATCCTAGTACCTACAGTGTATAGAGTATCCTAGAAGTGTAGGTATGATTGGTATATCGTATTACATAGAGTGTGTAGAGTATCCTTTCGGTCTATAAGAGTTACTTTACTCATTTTGTGAAGACAAGTAAACTTTTTAAATATTGACGGTATATATACCATCAACATTTGGTTTTGCCTTGTAGCTACAGGCAGTTGCCTGAATTTTGCCTTATAACTTGGCCTTTGGCCTGTGCTTGAGCAGTGTGGACTTCCAGGTTAGGGTATTAGTTCATGATTAGCATTGTTTAGATATTAGTTTCAGTTAAAGGGTTAGTTTAGATTATGATATTAGTTTAGGTTAGAAGGAATATGAGAGTTAGTAGATGTTAAAGTAGGATATTAATTTATTAGTTAGGATAGATAGTTTGAGTTAGGATACTGCTCAAGCACAGGCCAAATGATCGATATTGGATATTAATTTAAAAAGTTTTACTTTTTTTGACAAACTGAGTGAAGTAACTCTTATAGACCCAAAGGATCGATATTGGACAGTTGGTGTCGTGTACTCCTACAAGTACAATTATACCTCGACAGGAAAATAATAATATTGTGATAGATGTTGAAATTCTCGAAAGACGAAAGAACTTAAAAGTATTTGTGGTGGTGAATAGACCCCTAGTGTAGCATTGTTCCTTAACATTGGAATATGATTCAGCTTGGCACTCGTCTCTATGATGATGTAGAATTTACAGTCAAAACATGACTTAAATTTTCTGCAAAGATTTGCAGCTTCAAAACACGACTTACGTAACCCAAGCTCAACTTGCTGAATGATTGTCAAAACAATATTAAATTTTCAAGCTGAGACAGCCAATTCATTTGTGAGTAATAGTGAAGAAGTGTCAATGAGTGAAATGTCACCAATAATCTCAGTTTTCTGTAAACTGTCACTCTCTACTGACCTCTATCTAAATTGTGCACCCATATTTAAACTACCTTAACATTCATTCACTGACTACAATGTGCATGTACCTATCTTACAGAATTATCCTCAATTGGATATGGATATGAATTACTACTTACGAAATTGTTCGTGGATGTACAACCGTCATCCTGATGACATGTGCGGTGTGTGGGATAAATTCATAGAGGGTGTACAGCAGTTCCTGCAGTTTGCCAAGGCATTCCCTCAATACATGGACGGTACCAAAATTAAGTGTCCTGTGTGAGATGTCGCAACTTAAAATATCATCCAGAAGTGGAAGTCACGTATCATTTATACTCAAAGGGTTTCACGCCAAATTACTATCAGTGGAGCGCGCACGAAGAACTTGTGTCTTTAGCATCGAAGTATGAGCCTTATGTGGATGTCCACAACAACGCTACTTATGACGATGGATTGGTTAACATGATTTTTGACACGGCGGGGCCTAGTTTCAATCCGGACTATCATGATGCAACTGAGGAGGCACCGAACACCGATGCTGCACAGTTCATGGAGTTGCTGGAGAATGCAAGGACTCCATTATATCCTGAATGTGAGGATCATTCACCGTTGGAGGTGGTTACAATATTGTTGAGCATCAAGTCCGATTTTAACATGTCGCAAGATTACTACAACCGTCTTATGGAGTTGCTTATAGAAATATTGTCTGAGGGTGCTAAGTTGCCTAAAGACTTCTACCGGTCTACGAGGATGGTGAGATCGCTCTGGATGGGATACGAGAAAATCGATGCATGTCGCAACGGGTGCATGTTGTACTACAAAGACGACAAGGATGAAGATGCCTGCAGATTTTGTGGTGCCGATCGCTACAAGGACAGTAGTAGAGAAAAGTCTGTCGGTGCCAGGAAGCCTACCGATTCGATACACTACTTGCCGTTGATGTCGCGGTTGTAGCGATTGTTTATGGTGAAGGAAACTGCAGAAAAAATGAGTTGGCATAAGCGGGAACAGACCGAAGGAGTGTTGGATCACCCATCTGATGGAGAAGCATGGAAGCACTTTGATCGAGAGTATCCAGATTTTGCTTCTGATCCGCATAATGTCAGATTGGATCTCTGCTCCGACGGTTTTACCCCATTTGGACTTTCGGGATCCTAGTATTCGTGTTGGCCTGTGATCGTCACTCCGTACAATCTACCGCCTTGGATGTGCATGAAGACTCCGTATATGTTCCTCACCGTTATAAACTACAAGCGTAGATATCAAGGCTACGAACCATTTGTCCTAGCAACTCAAGCTCAACTCGTGTACTTCACAGCTTATCCGAGACGGGGAGCAACGAAGTCTGACTGGTGGGCAGTATGCAAGACTAAAGCTAGAGATACTTTTGATGTTGACAAAAAAGCTTATCAGGAAGATGAACTACCTCTTGTAACCAATATTATTGATGTGGACTCCACGGAAGTTACGCATTACACGACACATAATGTAGAAGATGTAGAATTATCCGAAGAGAAAGACGAAGCCGACGAAGGCGAAGATGAAAGTGAAGATGAGGAGGAAGATGAGGTCGAGGAAGACGAACAAGATGATTATTTTGAAGATGATTGAGAGAGATGTACTTTCATTTTCTTATTATGTAGAGTTGGTTATTATCCAGTCTTGGTTATTATCTGAATGTACTATCTGGACTAAGATGATTCTTGTAGAATGTACTATCTGAACTTGGATGTTTTTTGTAAAATATACTATCTGGACTTAGATATTTCTTGTAAAATGTATCATCATATGTTGTCTTGGTTATTATCTTGTCTTTGTTGCACTTTCATATTTTTAGTCTCTATTATTTGTTGTCTTTGTTGTATCTCATCATATGTTATATCAGGCATGACAGGTCGTCGCGGATCGTTTCATATTTCTCGACATGGGGCACGGGGTACTGATACTGGCACAGGACAGGGTACTCCTTAGGTACCTACTGGTGGTACTGCTAGAGGACGGGGTTCTTCTTCGGTACCTCCTACTGGTACCGGCTCTGGATTCTCGTCGCCCAATACTCCTGTGTATCGGACAGTAGCTCCGCCCGTCACGATGCTACGTGGCATATCTTCTGGGATGAGTAGTTCCAGGCCTGAGACTGCTCCCAAGAGTAGCGTTCCTCCTGCTGATACGACGATGGAGGCAGATGAGCAGATGGAGGAGGCTGCGCCGACGGCCGACCAGTATCAGACAGATGATGCCTGCGTACCTCCGGAGGAGACGAGGACGGAGATCTGGGCCGACGGTACAAAGTAAGTATTTTGGTTTATCATTTTTTCTATATTTTCATAAATTAACTTTTCTCATGAATATAATATGTCTGTATAGATATCGTCTCCCGTCGGTACAGAGACGCCTAGGCCAGCTCCTGAGGCAAAATTATGGTGGTCCTTGGATAAACTACTCGGATGCTCCGGACGATAGGAAGGCCTACTGGTTTGCGCACTTCAAGGTTAAAATAGATTTGCTTTTAACATGAATCATTCGATTTATGCATATTATATATTACTGAAAATTATTTGGTTTGCGTACTCTTCTAGGATATGTTTTTCTATCCACCGCACCGGGCCGAGCTGATCGAGGGGATGTTTCCTGCTGTCACTGCTAAGCTGATCCGCGATGCTATTAATGATCAGAAGGCTCGTGATCGTGCCGAAAAGCCGATCCAAGGTTGGATCACCCCTGATCAGTGGGATGCGATGAAGGCTCGATTCAACGAGCCAAGGTACAAGAAAAAGTTCGAGAAGGCCAAGGCGGCTAGGCAGCATGCCTCGAAGTGGTGCGGTGGGTCGATTCCGATGACGGAACATTTTCGTCGTCTGGTATGTATTTTTCTTTCAGAAATATTATTTTAATGCAAATCCGATAAATTATTACTAAGATAATATATTTAATTACAGGTAAGGAAGGTCGGTAACGCCGACATGGTGACCGTCTTCCTGGCCATCCATCGGAAGGGCGAAGGCCTTATTGACGAGAGGGTCGAGCTTGCCTATGTAAGTATTACAATACTATTTGTTAATTATAATACTTTGTGTTAATTTTAATATAACGTAGTAAATATGCATGCAAATAAATATTCATGTAGTTAGTAATAATAAGTACATTAATTAGAGATTAGAAATCATAGATTACTATCCATACTTTCTAGGCCGAGTATCAGAGGCTTCGGGACCGGGCGACTGCTAGTGCACCTACTGCGGGAGAGGCCGGTACTTTCTCGCAGCCCACTCAAGCTCCGTCGGCGGACGAGCTATGGATGACCGTCGCTGGTGGCCTCCGTAGGGGTACGTACAACAGTACGAGATCCTATGGCACCCTAGTTGCGAGCCAGTCCTCTAGGGCATCTCCCGCTAGTGTGCATGGTCCACAGCCGTCCCAGGAGTCTGCCCGAGTCCACCAGATGATGGAGTCTCTCCGGGACGAGCTGCTACGACGAATTCAGGACCAGTCTCAGCACCAGTCGGACGAGCCTGCGCTTATAGCACGATTGGATGCGCTCGACCGCAGCATTATGGAGCTCCGAAATGTGACTGAACGGACAGAGCGGAGCGTCACCGATCTTAGAGCATCGACGGAGCACAGCGTATTGGATCTGCAGGCATCACAGATGACCATGGGCGAGAGGCTGAGATTGGTGCAGGATTCGGTGTGCGCCACAGGGAAAAGTAAGCAGGATCGTCGGGCTCAGGTACAAGATTTGGCCAAACAAAACTAGAAGGGTCAAACCCCTAATAGCAAGTACTAAAAAAAGTACAAGTGAATGAAACAAAACCTAATCAGTAACAGAACATAGGAACCTATGTCATAGTCTATGTTTGTAGCCTATCATCGAAGCAGTAATCCATATCTATGCCAAACAAGGGCAAAGGATGAACCAAGGTTGTAAAAATTGTTAGTCGACTGCTAGTGTCGGTACGCTGGGACTAGGGATGGATCGAAAACAGGTCGGGGACTAGTAGGATTAATCAAAAACTAGTCAGGGACTAGTAGGATTAACCGGTTTTAGTTTCTTAATTATATATATATAAATATATATAAATATATATATATATATATAAAGGAAACTAATATATATATATATATATATATATATATATATATATATATATATATATATATATATTGTTGTAACTCATGGTAATCCTTCATGTTCCCAAGTGACTCTTCACCTTTGTAACTCCCAAGTGACTTTTCACTTTGTAACTCACAACCTCTCTCTCCCTATATAAAGAGAGGTTGGGATGGCTTGTAGAGACACATTGAGATATATTGATATACATTGAGAGGTTGAGCTAATTGTCCACACAACATGTTATCAGCACCTTGCTCGTGCAACGCCGGAGACCCGACGTACCGATCGTTTTCTCACTTTCTTCCACCATAAGGTAAGAAAGGTAAAAAAAATTTGTTAATATACTCTTCATTTTGAGTAGTTGTGGTTGGTCCATTTTCTAAGTTTCTGAGATCGTTAGGAGAAATTGTAGTTGAGTGATTTTTTTCTCTTCTATTCGTCTAGTGAATTTTTTGTCTTCTACTTAGACTCTTCATGGTTCACATAAAAATTCTATGTTTACGATGGTTCGATTGTGTATTGCATGATGTTTCCGACTTATTTCAGTCGTCACGAAATTTATTTTTCATCCGAATTTTGTTCCCAACAACATACTTACTGTTTAAGAAATGAAGTGTGTGATTTTTAAGAGTAGTAGAAGCTTTCGTAATATATACTCAAAATTTTTTTTGAAAAATATATACGAGTAAATTTTTTTTATCAAATATATTTTGTTACAGCAATATATTTTGTTACAGAAATTTTGTTACGAAAATATACTTTGGTAAAACACAATATTTTGTTCAAATTTTTTTTATCAAAATATACTTTGGCATGTTTACCAAATAGTCTGCTGTATATATTTTGGTAAAAGATATTTTTCTGCAATTTTTTAAACTGACAATTTCAAGAATTTTTTTTGTTTAAATAGTTCTTATCCCAACAAAATATTTGTTAGTTTTTTTTCTGAAAAAATAATTTTTTTTGAAATTTTTTTTCATGTTGACGAAGAAAATTTAAATGCTAACATTTTTTTGGTAATGATGGATTTGGAGAGCCCCGGCGAGCACCTCAGTAGCATTTTTTTCTTTATGTTACTCAGTGAATTATTGTAACAGATGGGTAGTAAAATTGTATTTTTTTCTCACTATTTTTTTGGCGTCGCTTCATTAGACGTCAGAAAAATAGTTGACATATTTTTTGGTGCCGCTTGCTTAGGCACCAATTCTTTTGTGTGTTATTGCCTGTTTATGTTGTACGTTTTTTTTAACGTAATAACAAAAAATCTTGAAAAATTGTCTTGGCTACATAAACAAATTCTGGCACCGCCAAATTTGGGCCTTCCAAAATAATTTGTTTTTGGCTAATAATTTTTCAAAGGCAACGCTCATTTTGAGCACGCACTAAATTGTCACCTATTTTGCACAGTTCGCAAATAGTGTGAATTTCTTAAAAAATCTTATTTATTCTTACATTTGAATTTTTTTTTACGAAGTCTCTCCAAATAGGCTCACCTATTTGGGTATGATGTCAGAAAGAACTTGGGGCTTGGTTCTTAAGAGGTCCTCGGTGACCCTCCTCCCTTATTTTCCCGCCTGGTCATATTCACGTAGAGCTACTGAAAGGGGTTGACCGAATATTTTTTTTCTCAAATTGTATTTATAATTATGCATTTTTACAAGAAACTAATTGAACTCTCTATATCGGCCCGTCGATCGATATAAGAATTTTTTTTTAAAAAAACAAAAATTATTTTTTCAAAACCGTTGGTTTTATTTACGATTGTTTGTTGTTGCTTATACAAACCAAATCCATATAAACCTGTCGTTTTATATGTTGACTGATCAAGATTTTTTCTCCTGTTGTAGAAAAATGTCGATCAAGATTGATTTTCCCATCCTTGAAGCCTCTGGCGAGAATGGACTGGACGCAAGACATCCAGAACCATCTAGATGCGCAGGGCCTCTTAGACGTCATCTATAACGAGAAAGAGCATGAAGTGGAAGTCACTCGCTCAATGAACGCCAAAGCGATGATTCTATTCCGCAGGCATTTATCTGACGCCATGAAGGCGGAGTTCATTGAAATCTCCTCGCCGAAGACGATATGGGACTCTCTGAAAGAGCGCTTCGACCACCAGAAGACCATATGGCTGCCTGAAGCATGCCATGACTGGTTAAACCTGCGTTTCCAAGACTTCAAGAGTGTAACTGATTACAAAAATGAAGTCTGCAGGATTCGATCACTTCTCCAATACTGCGGTGAGATATTAACCGACAGTGATCTATTGGAGAAAACATACACCACATTTCCTTCCACTGACAACTTGCTCCAGAAGCAATACCGTCAGTCTAAGTTCACCAAGTTTTCCGAGCTCATCACCCAGCTTTTACTAGACGAGAAGAACAGTCTCATTTTAATGAGAAACAACAATTCTCGTCCTGCTGGAACAAAGGCAATTCCAATGCCTGATGCAAACGCTCTCCGTGGACCAAATCCACGGTGGAAACGAGACAAAGGCCAGTCGTTCCAGCCAAGGAACAGAGGCGAGTTTAAGTCTCGTCACCCAAAGCGAGGTTCTAACAAGAACCAAGGACCTTTGACTCCTAGACAGTCTCACGGTAAGAACCAACGGGCCAGTCGTCCCAAAACGAGAGTGGAAGGCCAAGCGCCTACTCTCTGCTACAAATGTGGTGCTTATGGTCATATGCAACGGACTTGCAGGGCAACCCCCCAAGAAGTTGATAACTATCACAAGGGGCGCCGGGCCGAAGCAAATCTGGTCAACGAGTGCGAAAATCTAAATCTTGAGACCCCCGATTTTATAGCAGAAATGGAAGAATGAATCTCCATTTTCTCTCTATATTTGATTTAAGTCATTAAACTTTTGGTGGTGTGTATTTTCTGTTTTTTCGATAAATTAAAGTTCTATTTTGAGCACTTTCCTCAAACGTGTGACAAACTTTAATTTTTTTTACTTATAGGCATGGACCACGAGGCAGTAGATTGTCTGGTTGATAGTGGAACGACTCACACTATCTTGAGAGATAAATCATACTTTATCTCCTATACGCCTAAAGTAACCTCAGTGACAACCATTTTGGGACCCTTAACCCTTGTTCAAGGTTTTGGCAAAGCCCTTTTTTGTTGTCCAATGGTACTTCCGTTGAATTATCAGAGGCCTTATATTCTCCAAGGTCCAGTCGTACCTTACTGAGTTTTAAGGATATTCGAGAAAACGGATTTCATGTTGAAACTGCTCGAGAACATGGCTTCGAGTATCTTTTTATTACCTCCACTCAGTACGGCCAAAAGCGTATCATGGAGAAGTTGAAAAGTCTTTCAAGTGGTTTGTATCTCACTACGATACAACACATCGAGAGTAATCTCATCATTCTCCGCACGCCAGTTGATGAGAGCATTTTTATGCTATGGCATGACCGGCTGGGTCATCCGGGTCAAAATACGATGCTTCGCACTATGAATGCATCGCATGGGCATCCTCTTGGAGGAAAGAATTTCGTTATAAATCCGATAAGCCTTTGCCAAGCTTGCTCGATTGGGAAGACGAATCTCAAGCCGCTCCATGTGAAACCTACAAGATTGGTTTCTCAATTCCTTGAAAGAATTCATGGAGATATTTGTGGACCAATCCAACCAACATGCGGACCATTTAAATATTTCATAGTTTTGGTTGATGCATCGACTAGATGGTCACACGTAGTGTTGTTGTCCACCCGAAATGCAGCATTTCCTAAACTCCTCGCCTAGATCATTAAGTTAAGGGCTCACCATCCGGATTATCCGATAAAGTCTATTAGACTTGATAATACCGCGGAGTTTACATCGAAGACTTTTGATGACTATTGCATGACTTTGGGAATAAATCTTGAACACCCTGTTGCGTATGTTCATACCCAAAATGGCCTAGCGGAAGCTTTTATAAAGCGACTGCAAGTGATAGCGTGGACCTTGGTTATGCGTACCAAACTCCCACTATCTGTGTGGAGCTACGCAATTTTGCACGCTGCAAATTTGGTCCGTCTGAGGCCCATGGCCACCCAACCACTTTCCGCATACCAGCTGGTTACTGGATGTGAGCCTGACATCTCACATTTACGCGGGTTTGGGTGCCTAGTCAATGTTCCAATTGAGCCGATAAGACGTTCAAAATTTGGACCTCAGAAGCGACGGGGAATATATGTCGGTTATAACTCCTCGTCCATCATTCGCTATTTAGAGCCTTTGACAGGCGATCTCTTTACCGCGAGACACGCGGATTGTGACTTTGATGAGGCAATCTTCCCGTCGTTAGGGGGAGAAATACACGCTAACGTTGATGGGGAACGACGTGAATTAGCGTGGCATGTGCCCACTTTTGCTCATTATGACCCCCCTTCTGCACATAGTGATAAGGAAGTACAGAGGATTCTAGGTCTGCAAGATATTGCAAATCAAATGCCAGACGCATTTAGCGACCTAGCAAAAGTCACGAGATCAATTATACCTGCTGCAAATGTGCCTGCAAGGATAGACGTCCCTGAGAGACGCCATATTCCTGTGAAACATCTTGCTCCGGTCGAACCCCCCGAGCAAAGGACGCTGCCATCGGCCGTCCAGTCCGCCGCTATTCCCAAAAAGAAGGGAAGACCGGTTGGTTCCAAAGATGTTCTTCCCCGGAAGCGGAGAAATCTTGTTAAAAGCATTTTGCCACATGAGATCATTAAGGATCACGGTGATGTATTAGAAGAGCGCGTTCCAGATGAAACGCCTATTCCTAATCATGCCGATAACCTCGAAATATCCGTCAAGTACGCTAGCTTAGACGATATTTTGAAGCAAAACAAAACTGTCATCGATGATGTGTTCATATACTCAGTGGCCACTGACATTATGAGCAATAATGACATAGAACCTCACAGCGTTGCCGAGTGTTAACGACGAACGGACTGGCCATAATAGAAACAAGCAATCCAGGCTGAATTAGATTCCTTAGCGAAAAGAAGCGTGTTTGGACCTGTAGATCCAACACCACCCAATGTTAAACCAGTTGGTCACAAATGGGTTTTTCTAAGGAAGCGTAATGAGAATAATGAGATTGTACGATACAAGGCTCGCCTTGTGGCGCAAGGCTTCTCACAACGCCCTGGAATTGATTACGAGGAGACGTATTCCCCCGTAATAGACGTCATAACGTTCCGTTACTTAATCAGTTTAGTAGCTTCCGAAAAACTGAATATGCAGCTCATGGATGTGGTCACAGCCTATCTCTACGGGGATCTGGACACAGAGATATACATGAGAGTCCCTGAAGGACTAAAGATGCCTGAATCAAGTAGTTCCCGACCACGGAACGCGTTCTCGATTAGACTGAGGCGTTCGCTATATGGATTGAAACAATCCGGGCGAATGTGGTATAACCGCCTAAGCGAATACTTGATCGGTTTAGGATACATTAATAACGAACTTTGCCTATGTGTGTTCATACAGAAATCCACTTCAGGATACACAACCATCGCGGTCTATGTAGATGACATGAATCTCATAGGAACCGAAAAAGACTTGTCAGAAACTGCTGATATCCTGAAGAGGGAATTCTAGATGAAGGATCTTGGGAAGACACGATTTTGCTTCGGCCTGCAGATCGAGCACCGTAAAGATGGAATTCTTGTCCATCAAGCGAACTACACCCAAAAGGTGTTAAGACGCTTTAGTCATTTTGACGTTAAGCCATCCGCTACTCCCATGATCGTCCGCTCTCTAGACATTACTAAGGACCCATTCCGTCCAAAGGAGGACGACGAAGAGATATTGAGTCCTGAGTGCTCTTATCTGGGTGCAATAGGCGCTTTATTGTACTTGGCCCAATGTACTAGACCGGATATCTCGTTTGCTGTAAATTGTCTAGCTCGACACAGCACCACGCCAACACGCCGCCATTGGAATGGCATAAAAGACATTTTCCGCTACCTTAAGGGTACTACGGACTTGGGCTTATTCTATCCCTACGCGGTTTTGAGTGAGTCCAACGCTCTTGGCACTCGAAGCAACGCGACCCTTGTTGGCTACGCCGATGCGGGATACTTATCTGATCCGCACAAGGGGCGTTCCCAATCTGGTTATGTCTTTACCATTAGAAATACGATGATTTCTTGGAGGTCTCGTAAACAGACCTTAGTGGCTACTTCAACGAACCACTCTGAGCTACTCGTGCTCTATGAGGCGACTAGAGAGTGTGTATGGCTTCGAGCTATTATTGGCCATATTCGAAGTACATGTGATCTTTCATATGACCCAGATGAACCTTTTGTCGTCTATGAGGACAATACCGCTGTTATTGATCAAGCGAAACATGGTTACATCAAAGGGGATGCTACCAAGCACATATCGCCCAAGTTGTTCTTTACGCATGAACAACAAGCGCTTCAGAAGATTGAAGTGCAACACATTGGATCGAAGAATAACCGTGCAGACTTGTTCACCAAGTCACTGCCGAAACACTCGTTCCAGAAACATGTCAGAGCAATTGGACTTAGAAAACTTTCAGAGCTAGCCTAAGTGAAACATGTTTTCTGTACCCTGTTGTGTGCATGTGAGGGGGAGCGCCCCAACGAGCGCCTCCAAACGCCCTGTTGTGCGTATATTCCGTGCCCTGTCGAGTGCGAGTGAAAAGGGGAGCATCCTGATGTATGCTTGTGTACTCTTTTTCCCTTAGACCAAGTTTTTTCCCATTGGGTTTTCCTTGGCAAGGTTTTTTTAATGAGACACGGTTCAAATCCCTTATTCACTAAGGATTATTATGATCAGGGGGAGTATCCAGTTGTATACTTCTAAACCATCGTGTACTCTTTTGTCCTTCGATCAGCGGTTTTTTTCCACTGGGTTTTCCCTGACAAGGTTTTGACGAGGCACCTTTGTAATGGTTAGTTTACCCCCATCACACTGACCTGTGTGTACTCTTTTTGTCCTTCGACCAAAGTTTTTTCCACTGGGTTTTCTTTGGCAAGGTTTTTGACGAGGCACAAGTAGGTGGTCAAATTTGAATCAGCAAGCTACAGACAGATGAAGAAGCCCAGAGGTGTTTACAAGCAGAGTTTGTGAAGAGCCAAGGGGGAGTGTTGTAACTCATGGTAATCCTTCATGTTCCCAAGTGACTCTTCACCTTTGTAACTCCCAAGTGACTTTTCACTTTGTAACTCCCAACCTCTCTCTCCCTATATAAAGAGAGGTTGGGATGGCTTGTAGAGACACATTGAGATATATTGATATACATTAAGAGGTTGAGCTAATTGTCCACACAACATATATATATATATATATATATATATATATATATATATATATATATATATATATATATATATATATATATATATATATATATATATATATATATGTTTGTGTGTGTGTGTGTGTAACGCATATCAAAAGCCCCGCGGGGGGTGCTACCGTAGGAAATACTTTATTCGAAGATGGTGATGGAGCAAATAGATTCTGTGCTTTTAGCCCAACTCAAGTCGAAAAGACTTATTAAATGGTCACTGCTAACCGCTTTTGGTCCCAAATCTTTTGGGTTGCTTTTTCCAATAAATGTTGGCTACATTTCTTTATGTTGTTTGTACCAGTAACCGGTTTATGGATAAATGCTCTTAGGTTAGTCGGTCTGGCTTTGAACCTACGCACCCATGACTTTGTTTTCCAAGGAATCCGCACAGCGAAAGATCCTGAGTTTGAGACTTTCTAAACAAAAAATATTCTCTTAAACGAAGGTAATCGTGCGTGGATGACGGCTCAGGATCATACTCTTTTATATATATATATATATATATATATATATATATATATATATATATATATACATCTCTATGTGTGTGTGTGTAGGGCACGGATCAAAAGTCCCACGGGGGGAGCCCCGCGAAAGCCCCGCCCCCTGCACCATCGAATCGGGGGGCCCGCGTGGGGCTCTCGCACGCGCTTGCTCGATCCAACTGTCGGAACTCCCGATCTGGATATATATATATATATATATATATATATATATATATATATATATATATATATATATATATATATATATATATATATATATATATGAGAAATCAAAACTGGTTACAAAAGTGGCCTATATATGAGAAATCAAAACTGGTTACAAAAGTGGCCATAAGGCCAACCCAATGCACAAAATGCCACGCCTCCCCCGGGGAGGGGCAACAAAATGACAAAATAGGATCCCTACTCCAGCTGAGTTCACACCGTCTCCGAGCCCAAAAGGCTTAGCGTGATCTCTCCCTCTGGCGTTAAGTAGTGGAGCAACGCCTTTCTTATCTGCCTGTGTATCTCCTCCTTCAGCCTTCCCGTCTACCATCCTCTCTGTTCGTACATGATTTTTTTTTCTGTTCTTCCATATCACCCATACCACCGCGGCCACCGTCAATTTACGTGCCCTCTGAAGCGAACCACTCCACCAAGAGCACAGTCTAGCCAACAGATTAATCCCCTATCTTTTAACTTCCATAATGTCTTTGAAATAATGCCAAATTTCCGATGCTATATCGCCGTTGTCAAACAAATGCGAGGTCGATTCCTCCTCCGGCTCTTCACAGCATGAGCATTTGGAGGCCAAGTGGAAACCCAATGTTTTGAGAGCCGTGTCCGAGGGCAGCTTGTCGCGGATCATATGCCAAAGAAGAATAGTCCACTTCAATGGAATGCAGCTGTCCCATACTTGATAAGCCATCGGCTCCCAATGGTGGTGAATTCTGGAAACACTCCAGGCAGAACGCGTGGAGAATACTCCATGCCAACCAAGACGCCACAGCAGGCGGTCGTCCCCTTCCGAAATGGCGCTGTTCGAAGCAGCGATGGCTGTGGCCGCTTCCCTTCCGAATGCTTCCTCACAGCGGTCGAAGTCCCAGCACCCATCCCGCAAGAAATATCTGATAGGGTGACCGCCCAGGCTGCCGCGGAGATGCCCAACCTCCGACCATACGACTGAGACAGCGTCAGTCTCACCCGCCTGCACCATCAGGCCTATATGCTGCTCCCCCTTGTCCCTTCCCTTGAGCAGACGCTTCCAGGTAGGAGAGGCCCCATTCGCTGCCTTTAATGCGTGTGGCGGGATTTTTCTTGAAATATTTGGCCCTCATTTATGTCCCCCACAGTGAATTTTGCTCTCGCATCTTCCACCATAACTTAATTGGAAAAGGCCTCTATTGTCTTCGCAAGACTACGAACCCCCAAACCTCCTTCTTCGATGGTTATAGCTATCGATCGCCATCCGATCCACTTGTGCTTAGCAATTTGCCCCTTTGACCCCAGAAGAAGCAATTAAGGATCCCTTCGATTTTCCTAATCACTCTTTTAGGGGGAGAGCAAGCCGCCATCATATAAATTGGCATCGAGGAGATAACATGTTTGATGAGAATCAGTTTACCTCCCGGCGATAGAATCCGGTTGTGCCATCCTTCGAGCTTTTGTTTAATCTTCTGGATCAAGGGATGGAATAGCTCCGCAGTGCGTCTCCCGGCTGATATTGGGCAACCGAGGTATATGAATGGAGTAAAGTCGGCTCTCAATCCCAAAGTTCTGCCGATCTCATTCTTAGCCTCTTCACCCGCCGAATGGTGGATATAGGCCTTGGATTTATTTTTAGGCAAATGTTAAAGGCCACCCTCAAATTACTAAGGGCCACCAACTTAAAACTTTCAAAAATTACAAGTTTGCCATTTTGAAAACACTAAGGGCCACCCGCTTCTATCAATCGAGGCCTGCCTGCAGTCCAAATTGAAGACAGGACTGCAGGCAAGGCCTACAGTCCAAAAATTGCTTCGCTTGCTCTCCTTTCTCTAATTCGCATCCGTCGAGCCCATAACAACAAACTTCACCTGAACTAGGTAGTAGAAGATGCGGAGGCCTTCGGGATCCTTGCTGCTCTGGACGTCGACGAGGGACCCGATCTTGGATGTGGTGAAGGAGATGTGCTCATTCCCCATCACGATCTCCAGCTCCTGCCTCCCCACCCTGTCCGGCTCCAGCCAGTTGTTGTCGTCCTCCTTCATAATCTACCAAAACTGCCATAATTAGTAACAAAACCCCTAGAAATAAAATTCCCAAATCGGAAACCCTAACCCGGAGAGGAAAGACCCTACGACGTAGCACCTCGCTGTCGGCGATGATCCTTCGACACTCGCGGAGGGCGGCGGGGGTGAGGAAGACCTCCTTGCGGATCATGGTGCGTTCTTGTTGTCACGACCCGCACCCTGAAGAGGGGCACGAGCACGTGGTTACGTCCAACCTACGCCGCAGAATCGGCGGTAGAACGCTGTATATAGGGTCTGTAAATTCTACGACTAAAACAGATAAATGTACCTGTACAGTATATACACTCCGAATGGAGGTGACATAGCAATACAGTCTCAATCACATATAGCAAACTAAGGTAGATGGCATGGGAAAGAAATATGATAGATAAACATGAAATGAGTCCAAGATCCACAAGTCAGAGCTATACACAAACGTCCAGAGTCTCAGAAAATATATAATAGATACTACAAACTGAAAAGTACTAGCTGGCTCGCAGGCCAGGCAAACCTAACTAACTACGCTACTCAGGGTGAGCAAAGTCTAGTGGCTCTACTAACAAGCCACGGTCCAAGTCTACCCTATCTAACCCGTCCCCATAATAGGTCGGGCAATCAGCCTCTGAATCATCTGTAAAATATCATAACGGTATCCTGTCAGAAAAATGAGCAAGTACAAACACCAACAGCAGTTCCATGTGAATTGACAAATACTATAAGAGACAGTATAATGAAATACAAGACAAAGATATAGACGACTTGGGAACTATTCGAAAGCCGAGTTACAACCCTTAAACCAAACAAGGACCGGGGTTGTAACCCTTCTTTCAAACAGGACTTGGTCTCAAATTATGGTACAGTATAAAGGCAGGTAGAGCATGTGAGTAAATGAAATCATAGCATGCTGAAAAGTACAGAAAGTAATACTGAACTGGAATATAAGATACGACAATAAATATAAAATGTGATTTGAATTATTAGAGCGATATGTGATCGGCTAGGGAGTCATGGTAGGGTTATCCACTTGGCCCGACAATCACAGGAAAATCTCTAGAAAGGGCATGCCGGCCAACCTGGATAACCCGGCAAGGGGTGTCTGCTACACCCTACGTGAGGTGAGGGTGGCGCTAGCAAAATAGTGACAGGGAGGCTTTGATCACATAACCCCTAATAATTCCCCCATCCCCGAATAGTATCATGGATCCGGACATGGCACGTCATGACACGGATTCAAAAGCAGGTGATCAGCCCACTCCCAAATCAATGTCTATATAAGTACATGAAACATGGATATCACACACCAATATACCAAGGAAAATCTGAGAATAATATCTCATGACAGGATTCGACGTATACTAGTCCGTGAACTATCGTATCGAGAATCAAGTAAGACACTACAACTGAATCGGATATAGTAGATATCAAGACAATGAAAACTATCAGTGAATGTACTCGCCTGCTGTCCTGAGCTATAGGGTATATCAATGCTCAGAGCAGTATCAGAAGACCTAAATATGAGATACTGTAAGTTAATTTAGGTTTAAACAAGTTTAGGAATGATTTACAATGAATGATATACAATCTAGGTCAAACTAGGTCTCACTGAGTCACACTAAGTCCTGTCAAGTCAATCTAGGTCAAATAAAGTCATATCAAGTCAATTTAAGCCAACCTAAGTCAATCCTAGGTCATACCAGGCATCACGGGTCAAAACAAGTCGAAGAAAGTCAAACGGGGTCAAGAGTTGGCCTACAGTTGACTTTTGGTCAACTGGTCAACCCTGGTCAACTCTGGTCAACTTTAGGTCAACCCTGGTCAACCCTAGGTTAATGGTGACTAATAGTTGACTTTTGGTCAACTATACAAGTCTAATGGAAATCGGAACTAATTTGGGTAAAGCGTTGACTCATAGTTGACTTTTGGTCCAAAAAGTCAACCGTGATCAACCGGGGCCAAGACTAGGTCTGGGTGACTATTTCTAACTATTACCAACCTCTACAACCCATATCCAAGTCCATCTTGGACTTCGAAACTCATATCTTGGCCGTAGGCCAATATCCTATTTTACCCTTAAAAAGGGTAAAATTCTAGCTTCGACAACTATCAAGTTAGCCTACCTACGCTTGGTATTTTGACCCGAGCTCCCTAGGGTAGTAAGGTACTAGCCTATACATATATTACCTACCAAGATACCTAAGTAAAGTGGACATCTAGTCCATCTTACGGTCCGTATCGCCCGTTTATCCGTTATCTTGAACATTTCAAGATACGGGATGGTGCGGTGCGATACCGTCTTCCCGAGCCCACACGCAACCCCGATTCCGACTCCGAAGCCTACCCACAAAATCTAAATCACATTATCTAAGTACCCTCCAAGTTTCAATGCGTTCCGAATCACGGAACTCAATTTCCCCCTATCACCACATCTAACTCAACCCTTAAACTCACTCACTCAAACTCTCTTCAACCTATACCTTTCACCCTCTCTTGGAACATGTTTTGGGAGTTATTCTAGTAGGTATATTAGGGTTATATAGAGCTAATAATAGGGTGTATATATGTATATATATATAGGTATATAGTGGGGTACATACGGGGTCGAATAGGGGGTTAAAAGGGGGTTTTAAATGCCTAAATTGCTGCTACTGTTGCCTGCTACTGCTGCTATTCTTGCTGCAGCTACTGCTGCTGTTTGCTGCTGTTAGGGGGGAAAAATAGCAGCCCTATCCCCCCTTGGTGCCTTGGGTGCTCCCCCCCCCCCCCCTTTTCTCCCCTCTTCTCCTCTCAAATTTTCCTCCAAAACTCTCTCAATTTCACTCTAAAACCTCTCTAATCTCTTCTAAATCCTTCTCTAATTCTCTAATATATATATCACTCACCCCATCTAATTATCATTTCCTTCTCCTCTCTATACTCACAAATACACACACACATATATGTATGACCACACACACACATGTATATATCTACACATATCTATATATATATAGACACACACACCCATATGTATCTATATATATATAGACACTCACACACACACATGGACACACTCTTACCCACACATGGACACACTCTCACCCACACATGGACACACTCTCATGACACAACTATCACTCTCCTCTACACACACACAAATACATATATAAATACACACACATAAATACACATGTATATATATATATATACCACTCTAAAAAGAATAAAACCATAATTAATCCTTAAACTAGATTTTAGGGGAACCTAACAAATCTAGGGTCAACTTGTAGAGAATGGTCCCCTCTCTAATTTATGTGAAGGAATAAATACAAATGAGGAATTAAAGAGGGTTTAATAATCATACCTAAATGAAGATTTGGAGGAAGAAGAAGGAGTTGGAAGAAAAGAAATGAAGAGAGAAGAAGAAGACTTAGTGAAGAAGAAAGAAGAGGTGGAGGGGGACTATATGACCAGCCATGGTGCCAAGGGGTAGGGGCACTTGTAATTACAAGTTTGCCCCTCCCTAAGCCTAATGCAAAATAAATTCAAAAATGGGTTTCGGAAGTTGCTAAAAATAAATAAAAATCATAATTAAACTTAATTACTCATGGGGGACTAATCCAAACTCCTAAACCTAAAAGTTTAGTGTGGTGGGCCATGGTTAAATAACAGGCTAATTACAGCTCAAGTCGAAATTCACCGGGGTCCCGAATTAACTCGGAATGCGATAAAATTCGAACCCGACTCCTATAATAATTAAATAATAATATTCATGAAATAAAATTTCCAAAAATATTATAAAATGGAAAATTACCATTTTACCCCTAACTGGGAAAAGTGAGGGTGACAAGTCTATCCACCTTAAAAGAAATTTCGTCCTCGAAATTAAAACCAAACAATAGTAAATATTAAAATCACAAGTCATGGCTAAAAATTTAAATGATTAAAATCTCAAAAATCAAGCATGAAATAAATGACTAAAATTATGAAATTTAAGATTACTCTCAAATAGAAACTGGGTGCTACAAGTCTATCCACCTTAAAAGAATCATCCTCAAAAATTAAAACAAGTAAACACACAAAAATCATGCAAATCGATAATCGTATACGTCTGTCCAATCATCATGATACTCAGAATCTCCGTCATGCCAGTGAGCAAGGCTACGATAATCACAGAGTCCTCAACTACGGTACATACATCTAGAATTATGGTATTTAAAATTTTCGCATTGCCGCATGCTTGGCAGCAAAAACCTTAAATTTCCACACCCAAGAAATACGACCATAATCCGACTATATGTCCTCACTATGCCTGCTAGCATGACCCTAGAGTATTCTAAAATCTCATAATCGAGGCGACCTAGCCCATACGACTTATCTCAGAAGAAAATTACATCACAAGAACAATTTCATCCAACGATCAAAGAACAGATAGAATCGAATTTCAAGACAGTTTATAAGAAGACAAATACGGAAAGGAGATCGAAAGATTGGAACCTGCTATCTGCTCTACTACTGCCTGAGTGGGCTCAACTGTTATGGCGAAAGCACGCCCCTGCTGGCCTCCTCTAGCCTGCTGTACTGTGTCCTGGTCTCTTCGGATTCCACTAGCGTGGCAATCCCTCAGCTGGTGGTCAGGCGCCCCGCAGTATAGACAGATGCCCAACCTCTTCCTACAAGCCTCTCTATTGTGCCCCGGCTTCCCGCAGAAGCTGCACGGAGTAGCCGGTCTCTGGCCCTGTCCTTGGTGCTGCTGGGCACATGCTGGTGCCTGCTGAATCTGTAACAGAGGCTGCTGCTGAAATGGCTTCTGCTGATGCTGAAAGTGGGGGTGCTTGACCGATCCCGCACTGGAACTCACCCCTATAGTATCTCTGCTCCTCTTCGGCTTGAGGCCGAAGTCCTCCTCTGCGATCTGTGCGTCCATCAGTATCTGATCGAACGTCGCGTCACGGCGACCCGAGGTGTGGGTGCTCACTGCATGAATAAGTCCCCTGCGGAACTTACGAGCCTTTTGCCCCTCATCCTGGGTCATACCGGGAGCGAACCTGCTAAGGTGGAAGAACTCAGCTGCATACTCGTCCACCGACGAGTTCCCCTGAACTAGACCCACGAACTGGCCCTCCAATGCTGTAAGAGCCACGTCCGGGAAGAACTTCTCCTTGAAGAGCCTCCGGAAGTTCTTCCATGTCAGCCCTCTCACCGACACACGAGGATCCGTGCGGTACCATGTCAGCGCAATATCGAAGAATCGGCTGGCTGCGACCAAAACCCAAAGTGCTCTAGGAAGCTCTGCCAGCTCCATGCTCCGCTCTACATCCTCTAGCCAGTCGTCTGCATAGAGGATGCCCTCCGTTCCTGTGAAGTCCCTGGAGCTCATCTTCCTAAAGTCTAATACTGTCCCCGGCCTGGACTGCTGCTGGTACGGCTGCTGGCCAGTAGGGCTCTGCACCGTACCTGGTGCCACTCTCTCCACTGCTGCCAGTACAAGCTGATGCGAGTTCTCCATACTCTGCCTCAGCATCTCAATCTGACGGTGTGACGCCTCCGACTGGCGCTCCGACGCCTCTGCCTGGGCTCGCTGTGTCTCCATCATCTGCTGAAGGAGAAGGAACATATGATGTGTATCCGTCGGTATCGGTGGTGGTGGCAGTATCTCTGGAACAACGGCCGTAACCCTCTGGGGTGGAGGTGGTAGACCTCCCTGTGCAACTGCCGGGGTCTCTGGAATAGTAGAATCACTGGGGGCAGTCTCGTGAACCTCCTCCTCAGCCTGATCAGATCTCTCAGGCAAGCTACTCGATCCAGTGGCCTACGGGTGCGTCTTCGTCATCCTGGAGACGAATTGAAACAAGGAGATCAATATGGCACATGAGAAGATATTATCAAGGAAGGACAGTTAATTTTATACAAGGAGAGTAATCATGATAATCAAAAGATCGAAAGTTTTCCTAGGTGTGATTGAGAAACTCCTATCATATCCTAGGTCCTACGTCCTAATCGCAGGCTCGTAATTAGTACTCTAAGTCGAGCACCATTACGAGATCGCACTAATTGCGACACGAGACCTGCGTGGGCCACCACAAAAATGTGTCACGACCCGCACCCTGAAGAGGGGCACGAGCACGTGGTTACGTCCAGCCTACGCCGCAGAATCGGTGGTAGAACGCTGTATATAGGGTCTGTAAATTCTACGACTAAAACAGATAAATGTACCTGTACAGTATATACACTCCGAATGGAGGTGACATAGCAATACAGTCTCAATCACATATATCAAACTAAGGTAGATGGCATGGGAAAGAAATATGATAGATAAACATGAAATGAGTCCAAGATCCACAAGTCAGAGCTATACACAAACGTCCAGAGTCTCAAAAAATATATAATAGATACTACAAACTGAAAAGTACTAGCTGGCTCGCAGGCCAGGCAAACCTAACTAACTATGCTACTCAGGGTGAGCAAAGTCTAGTGGCTCTACTAATAAGCCACGGTCCAAGTCTACCCTATCTAACCCGTCCCCATAATAGGTCGGGCAATCAGCCTCTGAATCATCTGTAAAATATCATAACGGTATCCTGTCAGAAAAATAAGCAAGTACAAACACCAACAGCAGTTCCATGTGAATTGACAAATACTATAAGAGACAGTATAATAAAATACAAGACAAAGATATAGACGACTTGGGAACCATTCAAAAGCCGAGTTACAATCCTTAAACCAAACAAGGACCGGGATTGTAACCCTTCTTTCAAACAGGACTTAGTCTCAAATTATGGTACAGTATAAAGGCAGGTAGAGCATATGAGTAAATGAAATCATAGCATGGTGAAAAGTACAGAAAGTAATACTGAACTGGAATATAAGATACGACAATAAATATAAAATGTGATTTGAATTATTAGAGCGATATGTGATCGGCTAGGGAGTCATGGTAGGGTTATCCACTTGGCCCGACAATCATAGGAAAATCTCTGGAAAGGGTCATGCCGGCCAACCTGGATAACCCGGCAAGGGGTGTCTGCTACACCCTACGTGAGGTGAGGGTGGCGCTAGCAAAATAGTGACAGGGAGGCTTTGATCATATAACCCCTAATAATTCCCCCATCCCCGAATAGTATCATGGATCCGGACATGGCACGTCATGACACGGATTCAAAAGCAGGTGATCAGCCCACTCCCAAATCAATGTCTATATAAGTACATGAAACATGGATATCACACACCAATATACCAAGGAAAATCTGGGAATAACATCTCATGACAGGATCCGACGTATACTAGTCCGTGAACTATCGTGTCGAGAATCAAGTAAGACACTACAACTGAATCGGATATAGTAGATATCAAGACAATGAAAACTATCAGTGAATGTACTCGCCTGCTGTCCTGAGCTGTAGGGTATATCAATGCTCAGAGCGGTATCAGAAGACCTAAATATGAGATATTGTAAGTTAATTTAGGTTTAAACAAGTTTAGGAATGATTTACAATGAATGATATGCAATCTAGGTCAAACTAGGTCTCACTGAGTCACACTAAGTCCTGTCAAGTCAATCTAGGTCAAATAAAGTCATATCAAGTCAATTTAAGCCAACCCAAGTCAATCTTAGGTCATACCAGGCATCACGGGTCAAAACAAGTCGAAGAAAGTCAAACGGGGTCAAGAGTTGGCCTACAGTTGACTTTTGGTCAACTGGTCAACCCTGGTCAACTCTGGTCAACTTTAGGTCAACCTTGGTCAACCCTAGGTCAATGGGTGACTAATAGTTGACTTTTGGTCAACTATACAAGTCTAATGG